>JAPVLO010000318.1:0-1200000 GCA_027257055.1 Cephalopachus bancanus | reverse complement strand
TCTCAGCATTTTAGAAGCCAGAGGGGAGAATTGCTTGAGGGTAGAAGTTTGAGACCAGTCTGGGGAAACACAGTGAGACCTCATCTCTACAAAGTATTAAAAAGTTAGCCAGGCATGGTGGTGCGAGCCTGTAGTTACTCCAGCCCAGGCAACAGAGTGAGACCCCCATCTCTAAAACCAAAACAAAGCAAAGCAAAACAAAACAAAAAACACAAAGCTCAATATGTCGCAATAAAGGTATCCAGGGAAAGGATATAATATCCTAACTATAAATGCATCCAATGTTGGGGCACCCAGATTCGTAAAGCAAATATTCCTAAATAAAGAGAGAAGGACTCCAATACAATAACGGTGCCATACTTCAACACCTCACTCTCAACGTTAAACATATCGTGTAAACAAAATATAAGCAAATAAACATTTGACTTTAACTAGACAGGATCAAATATACTTAGACAGACATTTACAGGAAATTTTATCTAACAACCTGTACATAACTGACATTTACAGAACATTTTATCTAACACTACAAAATACACGTTCTTCTCATCAGCACATGAAACATTCTCCAAGGGTGACCGTATGTTAGGAAAAAACCAAAAAAGCCTCAACAAATTTCTAAAAATCAAAATCATGTCAAATATTTTCTCAGACCACTATGGAATAGAACTAAAAATGAATACCAAGAGAAACTTTGGAAACTATACAAATACATGGAAATAAAACAACATGCTCCTGAGTAGTTACTGAATCAAAGAAAAAAATTAAGATGGAAATTAAAAAGTTTTGAAACAAATGAAAATGAAAACACAACACAGTAAAGAGTGGGGAACACATTAAAAGTAGTGTTAAAGGTGAGCAATAAATGCCTACATCACAGAAACAACATTTCAAATAAACAATATAATAATGTGCCTAAAGAAACTAAAAATGGAAGAACAAATTAACCCAAACTTAGTAGAAGAAAAGAAATAATAAAGACCAAAGCAGAACTAAATTAAATACAGGCTTAAAAAAGACACCAAAAAAAATCAACAAAATAAAAAGAAGTTGGTTCTTCAAAAGATAAAATTGATAAACTGCTAGCTAGACTAACCAAGAAAGGAAGTGAGAAGACCCAAACAAACAAAATCATAAATGAAGAACAAGACATTACAACTGATACCACAGAAATACAAATTATTAAAGACTATTATGGACAACTAAATGCTAACAAACTGAAAAACCTAGAGGACATGGATACATTTCTGGAGACATACTACCTACCAAAATTAAATCAGGAAGAAATATTATATTAAAACTGGCCAATTAAGAATAGTGAGATTGAATCAGTAACAATAAGTTTCCCGACAAAGAAAAGCCCAGGATTTACTGTTCAATTCTAGCAAATGTATAGAACAGAACTAATACCAATCTTTCTCAAACTACTTCAAAAAATTGAGGAGGAAGGAATTCTTCCTAACCCACACCACAAGACCAGCATTTCCCTGAAACTGAAACCAGACCAGGACACAACAAAATAAAAAACTATAGGTCAATAATACTGATGAACATAAATGCGTAAATCCTCAACAAAATACTAGTAAAACAAATCTGACAGCACATCAAAAAGATAATACATAATGATCAAATGGTATTTATATCTAGTATGCAAAAATGGTTTAACCTATGGAAATCAACAAACATGATACATCACACTAACAGAATGAAGGGCAAAAATCATATAATCATCTAATAGATGCTGAAAAAAATTGACAAAATTCAATCCCCCTCATGATAAAAATTTTCAATAAACTATATCTTAAAATCATAAAGGCTATATGTGACAAAACCATAGCCAATATTATTCTAAATAGGGAAAAGTTAAAATTCTTTTGTCTAAGGACTGAAACAAGACAAAAATGTCCACTTTCAATATTCCTATTCAACATGTACCAGAAGTTCCAACCAAAGCTATCAGGCAAGAAAAATAAATAAATAGAAGGCATCCAAATTGGGAAATAAGAAGCCAAAATATCTTTCTTTGCAGACAACCTGATCTCATAGCTGGAAATACCAAAAGACTCCATCAAATTTTTTAGATCTGATATTAAAAATCAGTAAAGTTACAGGGGAAAAAAAATCAACATATTGCAATAAGTAGTGTTCTGTACACCAATAATGAAATAGCTAAAAAAGAAATCAAGAAGGCAGTTCTATTTGCAATAGTTACCAAAAAGAAATACCAAGAAATAAATTTAGGTGAAAACATTCTGCAAAATCAACTACTGATGAGAAAAATTGAAGAGGACACAAACAAATGGAATGACCCTTATGCTCATGGATTGGACAAATTAATCATTAAAATGATCATACTGTTTACAGCAATCTACAGATTCAGTGCAATCCCTATCAAAACACCATCATTTTATTTTTATTTATTTATTTATTTATTTTTGAGTTGTGGGGTACAACATCATTTTTATGGAAATAAAAAAAAATTCTGAAAATTATAAGAACCAAAAAAGAACCCAAATAGTCAAAGCAATCCTGAGCAAAAAGAGTAAAACTGCAGTCATCACACTATCTAATTTCAAAATATATTAGGCTATAGTAACAAAAATAAGACGTAATTGGTATAGAAATAGACACATAGACCAATGAAACAGAACAGAGAACCCGTAAATTAATCCCCATATTTATAGCCAGTTGATCTTTAACAAAGCTGCTAAGAACAGATATTGGCAGAAGGATATCTTCTTTAATAAATGGTGTTAGAAAACAGGATAACCAAATGCAGAAGAATAAAACTGAACCCCTATAACTTACCATATACAAAAATCAACTCAGGATAGATTATATACTTAAACATAAGCCCTCAAATTATAAAACTACTAGAAGAGACTATAGGAAAAACTCTTTATGAAATTCGTCTTTGCAAATATTTTAATGTATGAGCTCAAAAGCACAACCAAAAAAAAATAGACAGATTAGACTATATTAAACTAAAAAGCTTCTGCATAGCAAAATAAACATCAACAGCATGAAGCAACAACCTCTTGAATGGAAGAAAATGTTTGTAAATCACTCATGATGGGGGGTTACTATCGAACTTATAAAGGACTGAAACAATCCAATAGTTTTATAAAAGACAAACAAATAATTCCATTAAAAATAGACAAAGGACATTCCTCCAAAAAAGATATACATGAATAAATGCTCAATGTTACTAATCATCAAGGAAATGCAATCCACATCACAATGAGATCTCTCCAGTTAGATTGGCTACTATTAAAAAGACAAAAAACTAACAGATGCTGGTGAGGATGCAAAGAAAAAGGAGTTTTTTATACATTGTTGGCAGTAATGTAAATTAGTACAACCACTATTGAAAACACTGTGGAGAGTCCTCATAAAACTAAAAATGGAACTATCATATGATCCAGCAATCTCACTATTCGGTATCTGTCCTAAGGAAAAGAAATCAGTATATTAAAGGAGTGCCTCCACTCACATGTTTACTGAAGCACTATTCACAATAATCAAGATATGGAATCAACCTAAGTGTCCATCAACAGACAAATGGATAAAGAAATGTGATTATATACATAATAGACTGCAATTTGTCCACAAAAAAGAATATAATCACATCCTTTGAAGCAACATGGATAGAAATGGAGGTTATTATGTTAAATGAAATAAGTCAGGCACAGAATGACAAATACCTCATGTTCTCACTCATATGTAGAAGCTAAAAGATTTGATCTTATGGTCACAGATAGTAGAATGATAGATACCCTGGGAAGGGTGGGGCTGGTAGAGGATGAAGAATGGTTGGTTAAGAATACAAACATACATTAGAATTAAGTTCAAGTAGGGAGATTCCTGAAGATGGCGACGGCATACGTGGATCCGTGAGACTCTCCGGATGTGAGTTCCCAAAAAGACTCTTAATTTTCTTCCTGCAATCCCCTGCCCATTGCCAGCCACACTGGTACGAGGCCCAGGGACCTTTGGTCCCACGAGGGCCAGATATTGTGGCCCGGCTGCAGCTGCTCCACTATATGTAACTCTGGCCAGCTGGGGAATCTCAAATCCTGGATCACAGCTCACTCACTGGCTACATCATCACAAGCAGCATCCAGCACCAAGCTGCCAGTTACCCAGGGAGGCTCTGGGTGCTCAACCCTCAGAGATACCATTCCCATTTTGGGCTGAAGTGCCCTGTGAGGGACCCAGAGCCACCACCTGCCCTCTGGAGCTTTGGAGATCTGGAGCCCCCGGCCCACCCTGGCAGAGGCACTCAGTGTGTGACCACAAGCTTGTGTAAGGTGCTGATCGGAGGCTTCCAGCTCCAGAGGAGGGAACCCCTGACCCTCTGCTTCACCTCAGCCTGCTGGTGGCACCCCGGATCCAGCGCCCAGCTGTGCAGCTGGTCCCGCCTAGAGACCCACAAGAGCATCCCTAAAAGTGAAAGTAAAACTACCACCTCCGCCATTTTCAAGGCAGATTTGCATCACCCCACCCACCTATCAGATCCTCAACCTCAGTTCCCACAGTGACATCATTAAACAGAAGACAAAGCCCCTCCCCCACGCTGAACAGAGACAAGTCACAGATCTCCCAGGCAGCAGGTTAGCTACCTCCAACAAAAACAGAGGGGAGAGGCTGGAGATTAGAGCTCAAGGGACTTTAGCCACTAAGAGATGAGAGAAAAAACTACACAAATGAAGAAAAACCAAAAGAAGAATATGGGTCTCTCCCAGACTCCTGGGAGGGCAGACACTGAGAAAAATGACTTTGGAATGCAAACAATGAAGAGCCCCAGAATGACTGGTCTCAAACTACAAACCTAGATATCATGACATTAATGTAGAGATTAAAAAGAATTGAGGAGACTCAAGAAGAAAATAGAAAGGAGCTGATATCTGAGATAACAGTAATAAAGAATAGAGTGAGCCAGGATCGGTGTCTCAGCCTGTAATCCCGTGCCTTTGGGAGGCTGAGGTGAGTGGATTGTCTGAGCCTGCAGGTTCGAGACCTGCCTGGGCAGCAAGACCTCATCTCTACAATAAATCAAAAAACCAGCCAGGTGTGGTAGCAAGCACCTGTAATTCTGGCTACTTGGAAGGCTGAGGTGGAAGGATTACCGGAACCCAGCAGGTCGAGGCTGCGGTGGCTGGGAGCGGACACTGCACTCCAGTCTGAGTGACAGAGTGAGACTTCAACTCAACAACAACAACAACAACAACAACAAAAGAATACTGTGAATGAAATAAATAACAATCTGATAAGCATGGAAAGCAGAATTACCCAAGCAGAAGAAAGAATCTCAGAGCTTGAGGACCAAAATATAGAACTAACCCAAACTCTCAAAAACACAGAACACAAGCTCAAAAAGATAGGAAAAAACCTTCAAGAGATGAGCGAGTACTTCAAGAGACAGAACCTAAGAGTAATTGGCCTTCCTGAGGCAGAAAGAGAGACAGAGACCACACTGGAACAAACCTTCCATGAGAACATTCAAGAAAACTTCCCTTATCTAATCAATGATGCAAAAACTCAAACACAAGAGATTCAGAGAACCCCTGCAAGACAACAAATGAGAAAACCAACTCCTAGACACATAATAATTCACCTGAACAAAGTAGGCATAAAAGCAAAAATCCTAAAGTCAGCATGAGAAAAAGGCCAGATCACCTACCAGGGAAAACCAATTAGAACAGCAGCAGATTTATTTACAGAAACCCTGCAGACTAGGAGAGCTTGGAGCCCTATCTTCAAAGTCCTAAAAGATAAACAATTTCAACCAAGAATAACCTATCCAGCCAGATTAAGCTTCATCAGTGAGGCAGAATTGAAATCTTTCCCAGATATCCAATCCCTAAGAACTTACACTGCCACCAAACCTCCTCTACATGAAACACTCAAGAAAGTACTAAACACAGAAGAAAAGGGGGGAAAAAGAACAACGTTCTTCACAAGAGTACAGGAAAAAGAATAAAATACACATGAACCAACCCCCCAAACAAAAGAAAGACAATAAACCAAGTGGAAGAACAACTCTATAAGAACTATGATAGGGACGATCTCTCACATTACAATACTTAGCCTGAACACGAATGGACTAAATGCACCACTAAAAAGACATTGAATGGCAAAACGGATAAAGTATCACCAGGCAACAATATACTGCCTTCAAGAGACCCATCTCACTAGAAAGGACATGCACAGACTCAAGTAAGAGGATGGGAAACAAATTTTCAGGCGAATGGAACACAAAAGAAAGGAGGAGTCGTGATCCTAATTTCAGACAAAATACTATTTAAGCTATCAAAAATTTAAAAAGATACAGAGGGCCACTATAATGATAAAAGGTTCACTCTATCAACAAGAAATATCTATACTAAACATATATGCACCTAACATAGGTACACCAACTTTTACAAAGCAAATCCTAGGAAAACTAAAGAAGGATATTGACTCTAACACCATCATAACTGGGGATGTTAATACCCCACTCACAACCCTAGACAGATCATCGGGACAAAAAATCAGCAATGAGATACAGAACCTCAATGTGACTCTGGACCAAATGGACTTAATTGATAGCTACAGAACACTCCATCCAAAGACCAGAGAATACACATTCTACTCATCACCACATGGAACGTATTCCAAGATAGACCACATAATTGGCCGTAAATTAAGCATAAGCAAATCTAAAAGGACCAAAATTCTACCATGCACCTTCTCAGACCACAATGGAATAAAAATAAACATTAACACCAACAAGGTCCCCCCCAAACCCACAAAGACATTGTGACTAAACAGCATGAGGCAAAACAACTCCTGGGTCAATGATGAAATCAAAACAGAGATCAAAAGATACCTGGAAACAAATGAAAATGAAGAAACATCTTGCCAAAATCTCTGGGATGCCTTAAAAGCTGTAGTAAGAGGGGAATTCATATCCTTACAAACACACATGAAGAAAATGGAAGGAGCACAAATTAACAGCCTAACAAGCCACCTAAGAAAGATGGAAAAGCAAGACCACAAAAACCCTAATTTCAGCAGAAGATACCAGATCACCAAAATAAAAGCCCAATCCAGGACATAGAAGACAAAAAGACAATACAAAAAAAATCAATGAAACAAAAAGCTGGTTCTTCGAAAGGATAAACAAGATCAAGGGTCCCCTAGCTAGACTGACCAAAAAAAAGAAAGAAAAACCCAAATAAGCACAATCAGTAACACAAAAGATGAAGTCACATCTGACTCTGAAGAAATACAAAAGATCATCAGAAACTACTATATACATTTGTAAGGAAATAAACTTGAAAACCTCAAGGAAATGGAGGACTTTCTGTCATCACACAACCTACCTAGGTTGAAACAAGAAGAAATTGAGACCCTAAATAGACCAATAACTATCAAGGAAACTGACTATGTAATAAGAAAACTACCTACAAAACAAAGCCCTGGTCCAGATGGCTTTCCAGCAGAATTCTACAATACATTTAAGGAGGAACTGATTCCAATCCTACTGAAGCTATTTCAGGTGATTGAGAAAGATAGAACCCTCCCCAAATCATTTTATGAAGCTAACATCACATTGATACCCAAGCCAGGTAAAGATCCAACAAAAAAAGAGAACTACAGGTCAATATCTTTGATGAACATAGATGCTAAAATTCTCAACAAGATCCTAGCAAACCGGAGTCAACAACACATCTCAAAATCATCTATTATGACCAAGTAGGCTTCATTCCTGGGATGCAAGTCTGGCGCAACAGTCGTAAAACAATAAATGCAATTAAATACATCAACAGATATAAAAAAAAACCACATGATTATATCATTAGATGCAGAAAAAGCTTTTGATAAAATCTAGCACCACTTCTTGATAAAAACCCTTGAACATCTAGGCATACAGAGAACATACTTCAAAGTAGTAAAAGCCATTTACGAGAAAAACACTGCCAGCATACTCCTAAATGTACAAAAATTGGAACCATGTCCCCTGAAAAATGGAACAAGACAAGGATGCCCACTCTCACCCCTCCTGTTAATATAGTATTAGAAGTCCTGGCTAGAGCAATCAGGGAAGAAAAGGCAGTCAGGGGTATCCAAATAGGAAAAGAGGAAGTCAAATTATCTCTCTTTGCAGATGACATGATTGTGTACCTTGAAAACCCAAGAGAATCTGTCAAAAACCTCCTTACACTGGTAAGGGCCTTCACCAAAGTCTCAGGATATATGATAAATGTGCAAAAGACAATCACATTTCTTTACACCAATAATAAACAAAAAGAAACCCAAATAAGAAGCACAATTCCATTCCAAATAGCCACACAAAAAATAAAATACCTTGGCATCTTCCTAACCAGAGACGTGAAAGACCTTAACAATGAAAACTACAAAACTCTGTTCAAAGAAATCATAGATGACACAAACAAGTGAAAAAATATCCCATGCTCGTGGATTGAAAGAATCAACATTGTGACGATGTCCATCTTACCTAAGGCAATCTACAGATTCAATGCAGTACCTATCAAATTACCAGCAACATTCTTCTCAGACCCAGAAAAAACAACACAGGAATTCATATGGAAACACAAACGACCAGCAATAGCCAGAACAATCCTCAGCAAAATAAACAAAGCAGGTGGTATCACATTACCAGACTTCAAACTTTACTATAAAGCTACAATCATCAAAACAGCTTGGTATTGGTATAGGAATAGGCATATAGATCAATGGAATAGAATTGAGATCCCAAGCAAAACTTCAATTTTTCAACCAACTCATCTTTGACAAACCCTCCACCACCTATCACTGAGGAGAGGTGAACCAAGTCAGTAAATGGTGCTGGGAAAACTGGCTGACTACATGCAGAAGATTGAAACAGGACCCCTATCTATCCCCATACACAAAAATTAACTCCAAATGTATCAGAGACCTATATGTAAAACCTCAAACCATAAGAACCTTAGAAAATGAAGGACATACCCTCATAGAAATTGGAACTGGCCTCCAGTTCCTGAACAAAACTCGAAACCCACAGGCCATAAGGGATAAGATAGACAAGTAGGACCTCATTAAACTGACAAGCTTCTGCAAAGCCAAAGAAACCATCAAGAGAACAGGGAGACAGCCTACAGACTGGGAAAAAGTATTTGCCAATTCCAGGTTTGACAAAGGCTTAACATCTTGGATCTACAAGGAACTCAAATGTGCTGAAAAGAAAAAAACAAACAACCCCATTATAAAATGGGCAAAAGATATGAACAGACACTTCACAAAGGAAGACATCTGAGCAGCCAACAGACACATGAAGAAATGCTCAACCTCACTAATCATCAGGGAGATGCAAATCAAAACCACACTGAGATACCACCTAACTCCAATCAGAATGGCAATTATCAATAACTCAGAAAATAATAGTTGTTGGAGAGGATGTGGCGAAAAGGGAACACTCCTACACTGTTGGTGGGAGTGTAAACTAGGGTAACCTCTGTGGAAAGCAGTGTGGCGATTCCTAAAAGCTCTAAACATCAACCTCCCATATGACCCTGAAATCTCCCTGCTTGGAATATACCCTGAAGAACTCAAATCACTGTATAAAAAAGATACCTGCACACGAATGTTTATTGCAGCATTGTTCACAATAGCAAGAACCTGGAACCAACCACGCTGTCCATCAAAAGAGGACTGGATTAAAAAAAGTGGCACATATACATGATGGAATACTATGCAGCCATAAAAAAGAACAAAATCATGAATTTCGCAGCAACCTGGATGGAGCTAGAGTCTATAATTCTGAGTAACCTCTCACAGAAACAAAGATCTGAATATCACATATTCTCACTCATATAGTGGACCTTGATCATCCAATGCACTACCATAAGAAAATGACTGACAGTGGTGGGAAACTATTGGGGGGGATGGGACTAATGGTAGTAAACATCTGTCTGGGGACGGGGAGACAACTGTTATCAACAAGTGAATGAATCATATTTGTATACCTAACCCTTAACTGTACCCCACAATATCAAAATAAAAAATATTGATAAAAAAAGAAATAAGTTCAAATCTTTGATAGCAGACTTGAGTAACTTAGTGTTATACATACAAGATTTCAAAGTAACTAGATGAGAGGACTTGAAATGATATCAACACATAAAAGTGATGAACACTCAAGGTGATGGATACCCTAAATGCCCTGACTTGATCATTACACATTCAATGCATGAAACACTCACATGTAGCCATAAATATGTAAAATATTATGCATCAATAAAAGAAAACATTTTAAAAAATTCTGCAATAAGACTGCTAATACTTTCTAAAATTTTTATTTTAAAGATGTGGAGTACAATTCAGGGTTATGTATACAAATGGTCATTTTTCAGGTAAAGTTTGGGCCTCATTTTGGTCCCCACGTTTGAGATCAAGTATCCTTGTTGATGAAGTATGCCCCCCCCCAACTCCCTTCCCTGGCAGTTTCCCACTCCTACCAATCCCTTTCTTACAGTATTAGGATAATTGTTCAGTGTCTGCTTATGAGTGACAACATGTGGTACTCAGTTCTTTGTTTCTGTGATAGATCACTGAGTATTATAGACTCTAACTCCATCCAAGTTGCTGCAAAGTTTATACTTTTGTCCTTTTTTATGGCTGCGATAATATAACATTGTGTGTATGTACCACATTTTTTTTTATCCAGTCTACTTTCGATGAGTGGCCCAGTTGTTTCCATGTTTTTGCTATTGTGAATGACATTGCAATAAATATGTTTTTGCTGGTATCTTTTTCATAGAGTGATTTGAGTTTCTCCAGGTTTATTCCCAGAAGGAGGATTGCTGGGTTGTATAGAAGGTCGATTTTTAGATCTTTTAGGAATTGCCACACGGTTTTCCACAGAGGATGTACTAGTGTACACTCCCACTAACAGTGTAGAAGTGTTCCCTTTTCCCTGCATTGTCTCCTGCATCTGTTGTTTTTTGAGTTATTGTTGATGGTCATCCTAATTAGAGTTAGGTGGTTTCTCAATGTGGTTTTAATTTGCATTTCTTTGATGGTTAATGAGGTGGAGCATCTTTTCATGTATCTGTTAGACTAATAATACTTAAAAGGACTAAACACAAATATTTTAGAACATAATCAAAATAAACACAATTTACTTTATCTTTATTCTAGAATTCTTTCAGCATTTTCCTTACATCTTCTTGCATAACTGCATGCTTCTGACATCTGGCCTGGACCCTCTCCCAACAGGAGTAGGTTCCCTTTTCAAAAACACCATCAATTATAATGCACTTCCAATCTTTCATACTACTATATCAGTCTGGCTCACTTAAAAATGATATGTTGGAAAATGGTAATTAAAATTTGGAATTTGAGTTGGAAGGATCACAAATAAGTAGACAGACTACTTACAGCCTAACACAAACTCACTCTGTGTCAGCACAAGAAGTGAAAATTAAATAACTCGACCCCAGCAAAAAATAAAAAAATAAAAGCAAAACCTATTTCATTTCATAAGCATTAAAGATCTATGCTTCTGATACAAAGCTATATTAACAGAAAAGCAAAATTGAGATAATCACAGGAGACTGGATGTTCATCATACAAAAATGTTCTTTTCAGCTTTACTTCTCAGTACTTAGAAGATAGACGATTTTCTACCAGGATGCAAAGTGCTTGCAAAAATAGATACCATGTCTCTTTTCTGGCAATATGAATGATTGTGAAGCCTGACTCTGCATGGAAGGCTAACTATTCTCTGGATACCATGGATAAAAGCAGCTTGAATTGGTACCAAAATGAGCATTAGAAGCTCTGCAGATGTCTCTGAAATCGAACCCTCATTTTCCAAGAAATTAATGCTGATTCAAGACAATAGGACAGTAACAAGGGGCCACACCTAGAGGAGCCTGCTGTTTCATACAACTGTGTCTCTGCTAAAGCAGCTCAGCCACAAATCCTGGATGAAATATCTCCCGGGGAGTGTGAGCAGCATGGAGGAGCCATAATCCTACTTTCTCTGTGAGTCTGGGGGTCAAAGAGCGACAATTATTCATTATAGTAATTAACTCCTGCTTCCCAAGAGAGAACAGGGCTCTTTTCTACTTCAGACTCTCTCTTCAGACATAATGCACATACATACATACACATATAATAATAATAATATAATAAGAACTACTAAAAAAGAAAGCATTAACTCTACAAGAAAACCAGCCCAAACACAACCAGCATCAAGTGTAGTATGACTAGAAGAATGGTGGCATCAAATATATTTGTTATTATGATTTATAATAAAAAATACATATTTTGGTCTTCATTTCCAGTTTCTTATGTAGATATCCTAATTCCTTGGAATTCTCTGGGTGATAAGAGAATCTTTTTGTTCTAATGATGTGATTCTTCGTGGGCTCCTGCACGGATAGTCCCAAGAAAGACCAAGCCATGATTAGAAATCTAAAACTTCACATGTTTATTGCAGCACTATTCACAATAGCAAAAACATGGAACCAATCGTGCTACCCATCGAAAGTAGACTGGATTTTTTAAAATGTGGTACATATACACAATGGAATATTACACAGCCATAAAGAAAGGCAAAATTATGAACTCTGCAGCAACTTGTATGGATTTAGAGTCTGTAATAGACAGTGATCCACCACAGAAACGAAGAACTGAGTACCACATATTCTCACTCATGAGCAGACCTTGAACAATTATCATAATCCTATAAGAAAAGGATTGGCAGGAGTGGGAAACTGCCAAGGGGAGGGAGTTGGGGGGAGTCATACTTCATTAATAAAGGTACCTGATTTCAAAGCAGGTGACGTGGGGACCAAAATGAGGCCCAAACTTTACCTGTACAATGACCATTTGTATATCTAACCCTGAATTCTACCCCACGTCTTAAAAAAAAAAAAACCCTAAAACTCAGTCTCAGCCCTTATCCCCAGGAAGGGGAGAGGAGCTGGAGAACAAATTAACAATCGATCATGCCTATGTGGTGAAGCCTCCATAAAAATCCCTGCGGTGTTGGAAGAGTTTCTGTGTTGATGAACAAAAACACATTCATGTACCAGGAAAGTGGTAGAGCCTAACTGTACTGGAACAGAAGCTCGTGTGTTAGTGACCCTTCCAAACCTTGCCCTAAGTATAGCACTTTACCTGGCTATTCATTTTTATCCTTTAAAACATACTTTGTAATACATTGGTAATAGTAAGGAAATTATTTTTCTGTTTTCTATGTGTCACTCTAGCAAATTGTAGAGCCAAAAAAAAGGTCATAGGAAACTCCAATTTGTAGACATATCACAACAAAAGTTGTGAGTAATCTGAGGACCTACTGTTTGCAACTAGCATCTGAAGTGAAGGCAATTTTGTGAGACTGAACTCTTAGCCTGCTAGGGTTTGGATTAACTTGAGTTGTGTCATTGAATTGAATATAATTGAACTGACTTGAACTGAATTGTATGTAGGACACCTAGTTGGTGTCCAAGGAAAACTGAAGAACTGCTTAGAGTGTGAAAAGCCCCCACATGTGTTGGTGACTAGAAGCCTTGTGAGAGTATGGGAGAGAGAATAACTTGTTGTTCCTTATACATCTGGGGTCAGAAGTGAGTTATTGAGAGTCATATGAGTATAAGAGGAAAAATAGCTTGTTTTTCCTCTTGATACCAGGTGGGATGTGGCACAAAAAATGCATGGATTATTTGACTCAACACTAAAATGAATTTTAGAGTGGCCAGCAAAGTTTTAAAACAAAGTTTATTAGAGAAAGAAGAAGAAAAAGATAGAGAGACATGCCAGAGCTTGTATGGGTGAGAGAAACCTCACTTTTTTTGCTTTTTACTATAGGCCTGATGCACTTTCATAATGATTGGCATGCTAAAAAGGGATGAGCCCGGGTAACCATTGCTCCGGAGAGACTGGCATCTTTCTGCCTCTGATGGGTGGAGGAATGGACAGTATTTTCCAGAGAAACTTGCTAGACTTTTCAATTTACAAACTCGTGAACCAAAAGAAACTAAATCATTTCTACAGATTTTTGATTCCCAGTCTGGGAACCACCTTGATGAAGTTTTTCTTTGGCAAACTGAGGGGATGGAGTGAACTAGGAGACCACAGTGAATTCACATTCCCACCTGCAGGGTCATTCAGCCTTCTTGGATGTCAGGAGACTTTCTAAAACCTAACTACAAGAAATGTATCTAACTATGCCTAACCTGTACTAGCTACCTGGCTCACTATCTCTCAATATCACATCTCAATTTAACTCATTTTTCTGACTTTAGATTTAACACCCATGTAAGATTAGGCTACTATTTCTGGTTTAGTCTTCACTAAATAATAGCAATATCTATGATTCAGTCACCAGCAATGATTTATTGAGCTCCTAATATGTGCCTGCCACTCTTCTGGGCACCAGAAAACTGAAATCTGTTTCACCATGCTCACTGTCCAGTTGGCATGTGAGAGATATTCTTTACCTACACAAGACATTTCACAGTATGTCTATGTTGATAAGTTACATGGCAAAGGGGGGTGGGGGGAGAGAGAGAGAGAGTTGTGTAGGGGCCAGGGAGTTTGGGTGTAGGGAGTTTGCATGTAGGATCAGTAATGAAGTTGCTCACCCTGTCACCCTTGGGTGGGGTAGAGGCCTGGAGACATGGCCAGTAGCCTGCCTTAACAGTAAGTATGTGAAATCAGAGAAAGCAGGGTGACAGTTGGTATGGAGAAGAAGTCAAGAGGGATGAGGAGAGATGAGAGAAGGGGAGGGGGAAAATCGTAGCTTTGTGAACCTTAGTAAGGACTATAAGGAAACCAGTAATGCTGGACTGTGCACAGAAACAGCATAGGACCCAACACCCTACATCTCATGCATTGAGATAATGAACCCATAATAAAATGGAGCAAATGGGAGCAGACTACCTGACCCTCAGGGGTAACTAAGTTTCATTTCACCCAAACATCATAGAATTTCTGGGAGTGTGGAATTTCTGTAAGAAAACAGGATATGCATTTTAAATCCAAAAATTAGTCATTAAAGTGCATCTTTTAGAAGAGAATTTTTTAGAATAAGAAAATTACAAAAAATCTTAAACATAGAAAGACTTTAAACAATACAAGTATCACAAATAAGTTTTCAAAAACATTGCTTTCTTAAGTGCCTGAAACACCTATTTCTTTTTCTTTTCTCTTTCTGATATTTTTAATTTATTACTCATGAACTCCACTTTATATGACAATTTAGTAACATTTTCTCTAGGGAGAGAATTAAGAGATAATTTAATCTTTAGTTTTATGGGTTGAATTATGTACCCTTATCCCTCAATATGTGATAGTACTAATCTTCAGTATTTCAGAATATGACTTAAAGGTTGTTGCAGATCTAATTGTTTAAATTCAGATAATGTCATACTAGAATAGAGTAGGCCTTAATCCAATCTGACTGATGTACAAGTGAAGTCACAAAGCCACAGGGAGAAAATCATGTGAAGATGGAAGCAGAGATTGGTGTCATGCTGTGCTGACATAGCCGAGGGACACCTGGGGCTACCCAAGGCTTGAAGAGGCAAAGAAGAACCCTCCCTCGGAAGCTTTATGGGGAGGGTGGCCCTGCCAACACCTTGATTCAGACTTCTAGAACTTTTCCAGAACAACGAGACAGCAAATTTCCATTGTTTTAAGTCTTCCAGCTTATGGTACTTTGTTATGGCAGCCCTAGGAAAATTAATGTATCTAGGACGATTGGTGGAAATTTGCTGTTTATTATAGAGAACTTAGAAAACATACTTTTAGTTTTTCAACTCAATATTGGTAATGTGACAGAAGTGTTTAGTATTGCTGTTGACTTTGAGAAAATCTCTATTAAGTGCCTCTCATAATGAGCTGTTACAGATGATTTCATGTGATGTATATTAAACATATTGCATTATTGAAAATTCTTGACAGAAAATAACTTCAGCATTGATCAGGTGCCAATGAGAAACAAATCATTCACCTAAAATATTGCATGTCTGATGACTGAAGGATTTTACACAAATGAGCTTCAGTCTCTGGGACTCAAGCATTGTTTCTACTTTTTCCCCCCTCTCTTTTTCCCCCACCTCCACTCTTGTATCTTCTTCTTCACAGTGCCAGGAGCATGATTCACATTAATACCGAGTACAACCTGTGGCCCAGCACATTCATAATCTGCTACCTGGAAAGCTGGCAAAATTTTTCCAAGAAAAATTCTTGGAAGCTATTTCTGTACTTGGAACAACTGGCAAGAATATGATTTTACCCCAGAAATAATGAGAGCTATAATAACTACATAGTGTTAAATCCAAACTATATGTATTTCCCAACTTAATTTATCCTTAGCTAGGTCTCCAAAATGACCTTGGCCTCTCCAACACTTCTAAGAGGTAGAAAAAGTATGACAGAGGATAAATTAGAGTTAAAAGGGGCAGTGATTTTTTTTTTTTTGGACAGAAATCTTTTCAAAAATTTTATTTCATTTTAAAGATGTGGAGTACTATTCAGGATTAGGTACACAAGTGGTCATCAGACAGGTAAAGTTTGGGCCTACCTTTGGTTCCCACATAGTCTGGTTTGAGATCAGGTCCTATTATTAATGTTATGTGTCCCTGCCTCCTCCCCTAGCAGTTTCCTGCTATGGGGCAGTGATTTTGATCTATCAGAGTTAAATATATTTTGCAATTTATGCATCATATTAATACCTTGCTATAGTCTTTCCCATGTCCTTGAAGGACTCTTGCACCAGTGAAGGGTGGTGAATGGTGTTTCTCACTTTTCTTTCTGGCAAATTTGCTTTTGTGTCTCTCATTTGCTGCTAGGGACATGACCTGTTTTAAGGGCACAATGGTTTGAATGCTCAGACTTATAGATTTGCCTTGTCCTTCAATTTAAAACAATGGTTCTCAAAACATAGTGTATCCAAGAATCATTGTACAAGGTGATGTTGATAAAATACATACTTTAAAATTAATTTGAGGGGTGTTTTAAGGAAGTTGTTAGAAGATAACCCATGTAAGAGGAGACTCCTCATAGGCTTTCCTCTAAAATCAGATATTTTTGCAAATAAGCAATGAAATGTGGCTGCTAAAAACATTATGCTGAATCCAGCCAACTTTAAATAAGGGTTAGAAAAGGAAAACTTTTTACATAATGATATTAGAAGAGACAGGTGGTCTTGGCTTATCTTTGTTCTTCAAATGATGGAGCCAAATTAGACATACACAATTTCTCAATAAAACTGTTTACTAGATAAGTAAAGGTGGAATGCTCAACATAAAAATAAAATTATTTATTTAAAAGTTTACATTTGAATATTACATACTAAATAAGTGCCACAATTTAGAATTTATAACATTATAATACCATAAGAAATAGTTCAGTCTCAAATGATATTTGGTAAGTTAGAGAATAAATAAGTAACTTGTCCAAGGTCACAAAGTAAAGTATTTGTTTTCTGGATACCTGCTAATGGTAACAGAAAATATTAAGAGTAATAATAATAATTACATAAATTATGTAGGTCTCAGTAGTCACCAAATGGCATCTCTGATCAGTTGGAAAACTTACTTTATTCTGCTCAAGTTCAGACAGAATGACCAGGAGACTTGTAATTACAGTGACTCATACCTGAAAAAGTTATTGTAAGTAGTCACTGTTTCTACAATAATGCATTGGGTTTTGCTTATAAAATTTCCCTGAAGTTAAACCAAACCAGAGGTGGTGATTTTGGATGCAGAAATTATTACATCAGGTAAATCCATCAACATGGTGTTTAAACACCATGGATTTTATGTTTTTTCTCTACTTTTAATGGATTCCTTTGCTCTTCCTTCCAACCACACTGTTTATTTACACAGACTTATTTCTACCCGGTTTAAAACATGAGCTTGATTAATTATATTATTAACTTATCACAGATAAAATATAATATAGTCATTGGACTCTGAAAAGAATCTTCGAAATAAATCTGATCTAAACTATTACTTTTAGAGATTAGGACTCTCAAACAACAGAAATGACTTCCCCAAAATTGCTTTATGGAATATGGGCTAGGACTTAAATCATCTGACATTTTTTCTGATCTTTTTGCTATGATATCTTTCTCTCCCATGTCAGACAAATTAGTCAATCTCTCTAGAACTTTCTTTTCAAACTGTCATCATATATTCCTGCAGAAAGGTCTACTATAAAGTGATGAAAATACCTTATAAACAAGATGCTAGGAAAAAATATTTTAAGTATTTGATCAATTAAGTTAAAGAGAGGTTAGCCCATTTAAAAAAAAAAGGTTCTGTAATGTCGTAAAGCACAAAATTGAGAGATTAGAAGATAATATTATATAAGCAAACTGGCATCAATGTCTCATCGTTTACTAAAAGAACAAGTGGCACCAGGAAGGAAACAAGTTCTAAGATTATGTCAAGATTAGCCTTCAAAAATTTGAAATGAAAAGAGGGATCATGCAGGAAGAAAATTTTTCATAAAGATGTCTGGATCTTTATTTAAGGCATCAGATGGAACTAAATGAGATGAACAGGAGCATAATTCTACTTAAGGAGACAAAGATAATGATCAGGGGTCAGGCTCAGATAACCAAGCACCACTGCTGACAAGATTATGACAACTGAAACCAAGATGACACCTTTAACTCTATCTTCTTAGTTATGTGTAATGAAAATGGACAGGTATTTCCTAGAAGGAAGAAAAAAAGTAAATCTTATTACTACTACTATCTCGAGAAGCCAATGATCATAGAAGTTTTAAGCAAACATATACTCACATATTATGGCTGTACATCAACCATTTCTCCTCTCCCTCTCTATCTAGATCTTATCTTTTTTTTAATGGGAGGAGGGAGAGGAGATTATATATATATAAACTCTTTCCTTTGCAAACATGCTCTATCTTGACTAGTTTAATCCTTGATATCTGTATTATTTTTAAATCATTCACAGTTTTTTTCAGAGAGGAGATTCAGAATGAGAAGCGAAAAACTATAAACGCAAAACTAAACTTCGGTTTAAAGGCATGTGACTTCAAAAAAGTAGAGTTCCTCCAAGTTTATCAATATTAGAAATAAAATATAATTTGGGTAGAGTTTTTATTACCTATATGAATATTCATCTAAATCTAGAACAAAAGAGGTGCCTCTAGACACTCAAAATCAGGGCTCTTCATAAGGTGGGCTCTGAATAAAGTTATTGCTGAGGGTCAGAACTACAAGGAAAACAGGAAGAAAAGAGCAAGAGACATTTATCAGAAATGTTCATAAAACTGACAGGATGCCAATAAAATGTATCACCTGCAGTTTAAATAAAACAATGAGTAAAATGTTATTCTCAGACACGACAGGCTAATACATTGTCTTGCATGGAAAAAAAAAAAGGAAGTATCAATTAGGTATTCATCATATTTGTTGAAGAAAGACTTATAAAGTTTACATATTTATAGCCAATTGTATTTTTTGTGTTGAAACAGTGGCTATATTCTTATAACACAGAGGTAGTCACATATTGAAGAGTAATCAAGATTTTAAGTATAATGAATAAGAAGCAAAATTCTTAGACATCATTACAATTTTAATTTTTAGGTTTCCCCCAAGAGTTAAAATTTAAGAAAACAACCAGTTCCTTTTGTGTTATAAACCACAATTTTAAGTTCTTTGTTAGGTGAGAATTTTCTATTTGTCTTTGCACGTAAGTTGTATCCGACTGACTCCCATAGTTATTCATGCTGTCTCTAGCTAACAGAACACAGAGACTACTCCCTTGCCCTCAAGCCAGGTTCAGCTCATGCAAAATTAGTATGTACAAGATGTACAACATCAATCTGGTGCAAGAGGCCAAACAGAATATAAAAAGAAGGCACATGCTGAGGCATCTGCTTCAGGCTGTCTGGACTCCTGGCCTTCAACGTTATTTGCCAGACATGTGGAAATATTAACTGAACTAAGATTTATGCCTAGTCGCTCCCCACTGTCTGCTGCACACTTCTTCCATGAGGCAAATCTGTTTTCTAACTTCAGTCTGTCTGATGACCAGGCAAGAAGAAAGCAAAAAGCTCTAGACAGGTTTTTAATCAAAGGGAACTATCCACCCCTCACTTGATCCAAATATAGAAATTTTGAAAAGAGAAAAAAATAAACTCTATCTTTATATTATCTCTAATTAGACCTTATTTGTAGTCCTTTGAAGAAGCTATATTTTCTTATTTTGCCAAACTGACCTACTTTAAGGACTCTTTGTTGTGTCCCTAAAAGAACAGAATGTCTTAATCATTTACATACAGTAAACAGATGTCTCCTCCAAACAGCACAAAATTGAGAAATAATTCTGAAACTCAATCCATTCAGTGTAGCTTTGAAAATACTGGCTAACAAGAATTCCAAAAAGGATGCACTGCCAGTTGTTTATATGAGCAGATTATGTTATAAAAACATGTTTATGAAAGACCATTCATCTTTTGTTTCCTGCATACTGAATTTCAGTTTAACTACTATTTCAGAGACAAGCATTATAGGCTTCTATTATTTATCTATTTGTTTTGTGATAAAACTGGGATTCATAAACAGACTGGCAGTATACATGTCAAGCTTTCTTTATTGTCTTGGTTCAGCTCTAAACCAAGTTGAAAATAAAAACTGAAAGAGAAATATTTTCTTCTAGAGGTCATTGTTCTGGTAGAGATCATTTTCTCTGTGTGTCTTTTATTCTGGAAATTAAGTAAAGAAAACTCTTCCAACTGCTTTGGGATTTTTTCCCCCATTCTCATCAATTATCTTGGCAAGACAGCTATGTGAATATTTGTTGAATTCTAAATGTTACAATGATTTTTACCTTAATGCTGAAAGTCAACAGACCCTAAAGTAGTAAGTAACAATGGACATAAGATGTTACTCTGTAGAATAGTTGTTTAGGTCTTCATAGGTTTGTTTTGTTTGAACAACGCAGCAAACTAGGTTGTGCAAAGCCTAGCAACCATGAATGAGTAAACTAATCATAAAACTGAGCAAACATCTAGAAACTACTTTCCCTGCCCTGGTTCTGACCCCTCATGTCAGAGGAAGAAAAGAAACTCTAAAATAATTCAAGGTTCTTAGTGGAAGTAGATTTTGCATTCTCAGGTGGTTTCCCAAACAATTCTCAATTCTAGAAAGTATGCAATACCTATGTTATTAAGTGAGAAGTTTGCATTTGCTTTATTGGTGACATATCCTTAAATATTACACACAAAAAAATAATAATAACCCTAGGACTCAGTCAAAAGTGTTTAGCCTGTAAATAACTCTCATTCCAACTCTGTTTGAGCTCTAATGAAAAGGCATCACTTTACTTTTACCAAGCTGCAAAAGGAAGACTAGAATATTCTGAGGTGGAAAAAGTGATAGTCACATTGCTTTCACTAAAAAGGAATCACTAGTTTATTCTGCAGACATTCATTAAGCACCTACTAGGTTTCAGGTACCATTCTAGGTGCTGGGAATAATAGTAGTAATCAGAACAGAAATCCCTTACATTCTAGTAGAAAGAAGACAGACAAAATATGATAAAATATAAAATATGTTAAACGATAATTAGTGCTAATGAGAAAAACAAGCATTAAGAAAGCAAGATATGAATTGTCAGTGGGGTAAGACTTGAGGAAGATTGGATGGGAAGTCTTCCCTGGGGACTTTTTGAATACAGCCTAATGCTTGGCAAACGTGAAGGAGCCTTGTGGTTATCAGCATAAAAGAGTTCCAGGCCGAGGAAACACTAAGTACAGAGACCCTGAGAAACGAGCAATCCTGGTATAGTCAAGAGACAGCAAAGAGGTTCAGCCATGAAAGCACTCTATTTGAATTTCCTGCTGTTTGGGCAAAAGTTGGCTACAATCACATCTGTCATCTAAATGCCACCACTTAAATGCCGAGACCATGTTTTCCATGAACTGTTCTCAGTCAATGACTGAGTATGCCTGGTGAAGGCAACAGTGCAGGCCCTTTTCTGTAGCATGGGAACTATTCTTATGATGACTTTCACTTGAGGACTCCCCAGCAGACTGGCTTAAATTTTGCTAGAATGACTCAGCAGTCTGAACCTATTCTAACCTGATCCTCCTTCCTTTGCCTCCTTTCACGGATGTCAAACCTGTATCATGGTCTGAAGGTTTTGCCTACTTGTTTCCACTTTCTTCCCCTTAGTTCATAGGCATTTTGAGAACTGCAGATGTCTCAGCACATAACAATGCTATCCAAATACCTGAACTAAGAGACTTGACCAGATTTTAGCATATTACCATGTTTCTAGGACAACCCCAGACCTTTATTCAAATGTCTGCTTGAGAAAGGTCAATGCTTCCTGCCCAGAAAATGTACTGTTTGTTTCAACCAACAATGACGGTAGGCCCCTGATTTCTTAGAGTGTTTAGTAAAAAGGCTTTACAATTGTGAATATATACATTTTATAGCTCAAAAGTATTCCCCTTAAGGACCTGAGAGTCATTCCTTTGAAATGTAATCATTAGGAAAGATAAGACCTCTGTCTTCCAATTTCTGTGGGAGGATAGAATCGTACCTTTAATTACCTCCAGCTAGCAGTCACAGCTGGCCTAATTGTATTTACACTGACCAGTCCTTTGTAATTGTTTACTCTTCTAATTCTACTGAGCTCCCACTCTTCTGTCTTCCTCATTCTCCTTTTAAAATGCTTAAATCACCTCTGTACAAATCAGAATAGACCTCAGCTCTTTTTCTTACTGTTAGTAGTACTGAACAACCTCTGTTTTCACCACCTTAACTAATGTCTGGCTATGTTTATCTCTGACAATTTTTAACCTATATATCTCTTGCCCCTCACATCCAGTAGAATCCAGACAGCCTGCTGTCTGTTTTGGAGAACCTGAAATGATGCAGTAATTAGAGTGTCTGAAGTCTCTAAAATGTGGGATTGTGATAGAAATGAAGTTCCACAATAGCAGTAGATCAGGTCATAATAAGAACTGAAAATTTTATTTTGAGTGAAATAAAGAGAAAACAGTTTTTTGGGCAGAGAAGTGACATGATCTGCCTTTCTTTTTTAACAGGCTCCTTCTGGCTACTTGAAAAGGGCAAGGTCAGGAACCCAACAGGTGTCAGTGGAGTATGGGAAATGGTCAAACTCTGGATATTTTGAAAGCAAAACTAAGCATATTTAAATGGAAAAGATGTGTGCTGTGGAAGAAAATGAAGAATCAGTAGATTAAAACCACCTAAGCATCTAGATGAATAGAGTTATGGGTAATCCTGCAGAGAGATGTGTTTGGGGGCAGGATATCAGGAACTCAGTTTCAACCATATTATATAAGAATAGAACAGTATCTGATATTATTATTTTTTTAGTTGCATGTGAAGAATTTTCGTTGAGAAAAAAATGAGATAAGTGAGGGGAAAAAATAAAATATGCATAGTGATGGGGGAGAATAGCTAAAATAACATGTCATTTGCTATCAGCTTCCAATTGAAATTTTGTTCCTGATGGAGATCACTGCATTTACAATTTGGTAATATGTTGTCCCCTGGGTCTTCTGATCTGGATCCCAAATCATGAGCAGTGAGTATATTCTGTCTGTACTGCAAATGGTACCTCTGCTCAAGCTCCAGAGATTTATAATCTTGAGTATCTATCTACACCTCATTCAGCACAGATTGACCTGCCGTAATAGTTGATCGTTAGCAATTTTTCAGAGCTTCATTAATTTCAGCATTGTTATTTTATATCTTTATTTGTTAATTTTCCTCTAAAGTTACTATAAGATAACTTTAATACCACACAGTAATCTATAATTGTGTTATTTGCTTGCCACTAAATGACTCTTTATCAACCTTCCTGAATCTCTTAGCTTAGAGTTATTGTTAGTAAAGTAACTTCAACCTTCACCTTGGCTCAATACCAGTCAAGGTGCTGATGCTCCACTTCTCAAAAATGTAATCTATTCACTTGACCTAAGATATAAAACTAAATTAACAAATAGACTTATTTTAAAGCTCATTCTTCTTATCTAAAATAAAAGTAATTTTAAAAGTTAACAATTGTCTTAAAAAACATACAAATGGATTCTACTGAACAGACTATTATTACTCCATACACATGGCCCGTGATCTGTCTTACTGTCAGAAAGTGATTACTCTTTTTTAACTTTCCACTATCAATTATTATTTAATTTTTAAAAACATGATACTTAAGGAATGTGGAATTAGACACTGGTTAAAATATTGGCACACTGCTTTTGAATAGCATTTTTAAGCTTCATTTGAGATAAAAAATCAAAACTGCTAATGTGCTTTACTATAATTTATGGCTAGGACCCTCACTACCCTGATTGAAGAAAAATGGCAGCTAAAGCAACAAGCACAGAGGAGCATCAAGGACGATTTGGCTCAATGTCTAACTCACAGTAACTTAGACGTTGGAGGTGGAACCCTGAGCAACATCTGTAAGTCCAGAGAGCATGGAGAAATAAGATGGAGAAAGATTTGTTTAAATGCTGGTAAGGCTGGAGCCAATCAAGGAAAGACAGGGTGACAAAAGCTGAATGAGTGGTCTCAGGTCTCAGGGAGATCAATGACTCCTGAGTGACAGATGACACAGTGCTTAAAGGCACATCTAGGATTATTTCCTAAGTGATTTTCTGAATGTTTGTCAATGTCAGTCCTCTCCTACTTCTCCCCACAAAACAGTCATTCTCCTCTATTTTGTTCACAAGTGCTTTCAGAAATGTGAGTGTATGTGTATGTATACATTTGTGTGGCTGTGGAGGGGGTGGTTAGGATGACAAAGTGTTGAGTCTTGCTCCAACTTTGAACTGAAGACTACCGTGAAAGGCAAATTACAAATGAGCTAAAGTGAATATAATAGTAAGTTATCAAGAGTAATATTTATAGTGATTGGTTACAGTAATACATATACCTAATTCTCATGATTAACTAGTTTTCTTATAAAACCCCACTGCACACCATACTGCATGATTAGCCAGTTTACTTATAAAACCCCACTGTTCAAAAACTGAGGAAAATCTCATATTGTTCAAGTGGAGAGAATGAAGCATGATGTAACAGGAGTGTGGAAAGGCATGTAAGGGCCAGATTAGACAGGAGTTTCAGACTATCTTAAGTATTTTGAAAACTATTTGTTGACTTTTTGCTTGTTTGTTTTCTTTTTTAAATTTTAACACTAATTTTGATTGCATGTATTTGAATGGGTATAATGTGATGGTTTACAATGTGAAATGATTAAATCAAGCTAATTAACAAGTCTGTTGAGTTGATGGAGAAAAGGAAGATATTGATCAGAGTACAAAACTTCAGTTATACAGGAAATATTAATTGACTTTAACAGAAAGGAGTTGAGATCAGATACATACTTTAAAAAATTATTGGAAGCAAAAGTATGAGAAGTTTATTGGTGATAGGCAAAAATTGATGAAAAGAGATAAGTTAGAAGGTTATTAAGCTCTGTTAGGAAAGAAAAGATAGTACCCTGGACCAGCATGGAAGGATTAGGGTTAGAGTGAAGTAGATGCATTCAAGATGAGCTATAACTTAGTGATATGGGGATATAAGGAACTGGTAAAAAAAAAAATTTTTTTTAAGTGAGGCAATGAGAAGCAAATATGACATCAAAGTTTTGACTTTGTCTAACTAGATGATTGATAGAATCACTTTCTGACATTGGAAAAATGACATCAGAAAAAATTGAGTAAGGACTATTACTTTGGAATAGTTCCTTTTGAAGTATTCAGAGGTATTTGATTGTAGGCATTAAATAGACACTTGATACATTGATTTGGATTTCCAAACGTAGTTCAAAGCTGATTATATAAGTTTGGGCATCATTGCCTACCCAATATTCGTTCTTCCCTTCTCCATGACTAACAAGATCCTAATTTTGTTCTGAGATAATACACTTAACAGGATTTCTCAGACTTCCTAACATATCAGACTGGTCATGTGACTCAGATTGTTCCAGTGAGACATAACAGGAACTACATGGAGGGTCTTTGCTTTCATGGCACATGCACCATCCTTTTGCCCAGATGACTCTCCAGTCTATCTGCCACGTTCAATTGAATAAATGCTTATGTTTCTCTAAATTTATATATTGAAATCCTAACCCCCAATGTGATGGTTTTAGAAGACAGAGCCTTTGATAGGTGATTAGGTCATGAGCGTTTCTCCCTCATGGATGAAATTAGTTCCCAGAGAGCTCTCTCTCACCTTCTTTCCACAATGTCAGAGTAAAAGGAAAAGTTGGCAGTCTGTACCCTGGAAGAGAGACCTCACCAGAACCTGACCATGCTGTCACTTTGATCTCAAACTTTCAGCCGCCAGAACTATGGGAAATAAGTTTCTACTATTTAAGTTCCCTAGTCTATGGCAATTTGTTACAGCAGCTGGAAATGACTAAGACACCTGGGAAACATGCTATATCTGGAAATACATCAGCTATACAGCAACTACATTCTTTATGTAAATGGTAATTAAAATGATGGGAGTGGGTATTACGTTGGAGAAACAGAAGACAATATATAGCAAGCAGTAAGTATGTTGGAAGATAGATCTTAAGCAAATTCAAACTTAAATGATTGATAAGAAGTGAAAATGCGGCCGCGCACCGTGGCTTAACCTGTAATTCCAGCACTTTGGGAGGCTGAGGCAAGAGGATTGCCTGAACCCAGGAGTTTGAGATCAGCCTGGGTAACTTGGTGAGACCTTGTCTCTACAACAAATCAAAAAATAAGCCGGGAGTGGTAGTGCACACCTGTAGTTCCAGCTACTTGGAAGACTGAGGTAGGAGGATCACCCAAGCCCAGCAAGTCAAGGCTGCGGTAGCCGTGAGTGTGCCACTGCACTCCAGCCTGGGTGATAGAGTGAGACTCCAACTCAAAAAAAAAGAGTGAAAATGCTGAAAGAATAAAATGTGAATGAATAGCTAAAATTTCTGGAAGAAAATTGACGATGTGAAGAAGGAGAACATGAGAAAAGGGAATGTTTCAACAAGAAGGAGGGGTTGATCGTTTTAAATAATGCAAATATAAATTAAAATAATTATTTTTCATCTAGAAAACCTAAAATAAGTAAGCACAAATTAATAAAATGTATTCAGGAGCTTAATAAGTAAATAAGATATAAGAGTACAATCACAATATGTCCCAATTAAACCTTCAGTTCATTCTGTAACATGAATGCATCTTTTGGAATACAATATTTTTCCCTTGACCTGACTTCTATTGTTTCTTTGTTTTCTCACCTTTCTTGAGAATGTTCTCATAGCCACTCCAGGTAGTCAGTGGTATCTCACAACCTCATTTGCACTCCTTTCACAATGATTTGCAGCAAAATAATTTTTTAATGTCTGGAATATTTGACTGATAATTTTATATTTTTTCTGAGCTATCAATACTCTTGAAGTCATTATTTGCAGAAAATCCTAGATCAATAAAAAAAATCAGCCTTTATCTGAGAAAGGTCTAATAGCAATATTGAAATGAAGTAGACCTTCCACCAGTTTGTTTCGATTTTTCCTTTGTATAAGAGAAAATTGTTTCTACTTGGGCATACCTTTTCCCAGTACATGGACTATCTGAGAATATAACCACAATCATTCACTGCCATTACCGCTAAGAGATAGGTGAAGAAATGAATCGTGGGATCTCCTTTATGATTAGGGAGAATGCATTTCATAAAGATGGATATCATAGAACATTTATTTTTACTTCAGGCCATGCCCACTGTATGAGAACCAATAAAATATTCATTTTCTGCTGTCCTCCCTTGTATGGGGGTAATGGGCTGTCATAAATGGCTATAAAACATCATTACACTAAGGAGCTTTGAGACAAGGGAAGCCAACTCACCTCCTCCTCAAATCAGGAGTTAGTATCTATGTGGCATAATTGTGCTTCATGTGTTTGGTGACCAATTCAGTCCCAAGAAGTGGTAAGCCAGGGCTTGTCTAGCAAGAGGAGAGCAATGCACCAATGAAGAACTATCACTCAGTCTGACAAGTGTCCTTTGGTACCATTATAGAAAGAAAATCCCACATGAGCCTCTGATTGTCCTGACTTCTCTACCTTTTCCCTTGAAAGTACAATTCTGAAAGCTTTGATAAGGGTGAGGTTTGGTGAAGTGTGTCAACAAATTGTTGTTTGGGTCCGTGGCTTGTCTTTATGAAAAGTAAAATTGGTAGCTGCTGATGTAATGCTGTATTTGTTTTCTATTGCTTCATAACAAATTATCACACACTTAGTGGTGTAAATCAACACCCGTTTAGTAGGTTCAAAATCCAGGCACAGCATAACTGGATACCCTGCTCTGAGTCTCACAGAACTAAAATCTGTCCTGTGATGCTGGCAAGTTTAAATCTCATCTGGGGCTTGATGTCCTCTTCCAAGATCATTCAGACTGTTGGAATAATTCAGTTTCTAGTAGCTGTACAACTTTGGCCCCCATTTTTTCACTAGCTCTCAAACAGGCTTACCCTCACCAACTAGCGACCACCCTCAGGTCCCAGTTATTTGCCCCTTATAAAGGATTCACAACATGACTGCTTTCTTTCAAGCCAGCAGGAGAGTATTTCTACTGCTTCTAATTTCTCTCACCAAATTAAGTTGATCCACTTAGGAAAATCTCTCTTTTGATTTGCTGAAAGTCAATTGAATAGTGATCTTAATCACATCTGCAAAATCCATTTTACCATGCAGTGTAGCATAATTTGAAATATGAAAATCACCATACTCACAAGTCCCACCAGTCCTCAGGGGAGGGGATTGCACAGGGTGTGAACATGAGGGGGAGGGAATCTTGGAGCCATCTCAGGCTTCTCCCCCCAACATGATTCTGACCAAGCCACAGAAGTCATATCTAGACAAGACTTACCATCCCCTTACTCTGTTGTATTTTTTTTCACAGCGCTCATCACTTTTGTACCATATTTTCTATACATTTACATGTTTATTAACTGTAACTCCTGCTAGAATGTCAGCTCCAGCGAAGCTGAGACTCTGCCTCTCTTGCTTCCTATGTAGCAGTGCCTCACATAGTGGGCATTCAGTAAATATTGGCTAAGTGAGTAAACAAGTGAATGAATGAGTGACTGAGTAAACAGGGAATAAAAAATACAGGTTTTCTGCCGGGGCTCGGTGCCTCAGCCTGTAATCCCGCGTCTTTGGGAGGCTGAGGTGAGTGGATTGCCTGAGCCCGTGCGTTCGAGACCCTCCTGGGCAACTTGGAGAGACCTCATCTCTACAATAAATCAAAAATTAGCCGGGCATGGTAGTGTGCGCCTGTAGTTCCAGCTTCTTGGAAGGCTGAGGCGGAAGGATCGCTGGAGCCCAGCAGGTCGAGGCTGCGGTGGGCGGGAGTGTGCCACTGCACTCCAGTCTGGGCAACAGAGTGAGACTCAAACTCAGAAAAAAAACAAAACAGGTTTTCTACTTCTTAATAGATTATCCTTTCCCTGGGTGTTGCCCAGAAGAAAATGAAAAGAATCCTGTGACTCCAAATTCCCTTTCCTTGAAGATCACAATCCTTTAGACACCTCCCTAGATGCATGCTTGGACCAGCATAAGTTTGATTTCTAGCACTGCTCTGTGTAATTATATATATATATTTTAAAGATGTAGGGTACAATTCAGGGTTAGGTATACAAGTGGTCAACATATAGGTAAAGTTTGGGCCTCCCTTTGGTCCCCACTTTGTCAGGTTTGAGATCAGGTACACTTACTAATATTACTCTGCCCTGGCAGTTTCTGGCTACTGCCAGTCTCTTTCTTACAGTATTATGGTAAATGTTCAGGGTCCTTTTATGAGTGAGAACATGTGATACTCAGTACTTTGTTTCTGTGATAATTCACTGAGTATTATAGATTCTAAGTCCATCCAAGTTACTGTGAAGTCCATAATTTTGTTCTTCTTTATGGCTACATAATATTCTATTGTGCATATGTATCACATATTTTTAAATCCTGTCCACTTTCGATGGGCAGCATGATTAATTCTATGTTTTTACTATTGTAAATAGTGCTGTAATAAACATGCAAGTGCAAGTATCATTTTTGTAGAGTGATTTAAGCTCCTCCAGGTATATTCCCAGAAGGGGGATTGCTGGGTCATATGGAAGGTCATTTCTTTCAGGAATCGCCACACTGTTTCCCATAGAGGTTGAACTAGTTTGCATTCCCACCAATAGGGTAGAAGTGTTCCCTTTTCTCACATCCTTACCAGCATCTGCTGTTTTTGTTTTATTAATGATGGTCATTCTTACTGGGGTTATGTGGTACCTCAATGTGGTTCTGATTTGCATTTCTCTGTTGATTAGTGAGACTGAGCACTTTTTTATGTGTCTGTTGAGTGCTTGTATGTTTTCTTTTTAGAAGTGTCTATCCATGTCTTTTGCCCGCTTTTTAATGGGGCTATGCCTGAAATTCCAACAGAGAATAGGGAACGTGCAATAACAACTCTGCAGTTACAGAACCTGTCACAAGAGGGAGCCTCCCCTCTCAAAGAGACACTAAATCTGAGCACTCTTTATTACTGTTTTTGTTTGTTTCATTTTGTTTTGTTTTGGGGGGTATTGGTTTGATTGATCACCTCATTTGGTTGCGTTGTGTGTTGGTTGGTTTTCTCTTTTCTTTCATTATATTTCTCTTTCTCTGGTCTTTCTCTTTTTAAATGTTTTTTTCTTTCTTTTTTCCCCTATTTTTCTTTCCTCTTTTTCCCTCTTACTCCTCCTTTCTCTTCTTTATTTCTTTTCCCTCTTATACCCTGTCTAGGACTCAGGGGCTATGCACGCATACCCACTGTAAGGTCATATTGAGCAGAGATGGCGAGCAAGTCTTAGCTGGCCCATTTACCAGATAGCAAACATTATGACCTGCCAATAGGTTCAGAATCCTTGCAGCTCCCCCACCCCCTAGTAAGTGCTCAAAATTGTAAATAGACAGCACAACACCCCACCTCCAGCCCTACTTCATAATTGAACAAACCTAGAGCCCCGGCTCAAGGAAGGACAAAAGTTAGAGCAAATATCAAAAAGGACTGCTTCTCCATTTTCCACTGAGCAACAGATTTAAATAGAAAGATAAGGGAACTGCTACAAATGAAGAAAAACCAACAAAAACTGCCAGTAACCACCAGAGCCCAAGCAAAGAGTCAGTGCAAGAAAGAACAGCTACCGGGGCACAAACAATGGCTATCTCTGAGAATGGCAGTATCCAGAAGGTACTTAATGGAGATCAGAGAATTTTTGGATAGAATGAATAAAAATCAAGAAATGCAAGGGCTAAAACTAAGCAAAATTACAATGGAGCTAGACAGACTCAAGAAAGCATAACAGAAATCAAGAACTCCATCTAAGAAATAAATAACAAACTGGCAAGCATAGGAAACAGAATTGACCAAGCAGAAGAAAGGATCTCAGAGCTGGAAGACCAAAATATGGAATCAACTCAATCTATGAAAAATATAGAAAAAAATTAAGAAGAAAGAGGAAACTCTTCAAGAGATGTGCAAACAAAACAAAACAAAACATGAAACCAAATCTATATCTGATTGGAATATCTGAATAGAAAAATGGAAGACACCAAAGAGATGACTATACAAGCACAAGAGATGCAGAGAACCCTTGCAAGACATTTTATGAGAAGACCAATCCCTAGACAAATAGTAATTCACTTACACAAAGTAGGTATAAAAGAAAAAATCCTGAAGGCAGCAAGGGAAAAAGGTCAGATTACCTACTGGGGGAGACCAATCAGAATTACTGCAGACTTAATTGCAGAAACACTACAGGCAAGAAGGAATTGGACCTCAATCATTAACATTTTCAAAGATAAACAATTTCAATCAAGAATTTCCTACCCAGCCACACTAAGCTTCATTAGTGATGGAAAATCAAAATCCTTCCCAGACATCCAATCCCGAATAGAATATGCTGCTTCGAGACCAGCTCTACAGGAGATGCTTAAAAAGGTGCTGTGCACAGAAGAAAAAATAAACAAAAAAAGACCACATACTTCACAAGATCACAAACAAAGAAGAAGCAGAACACACAGCATACCCACAAAAATGAAAACACACAAATAATGTGAACATAAAACTAAACGAAAACAAAACAGCCTTATAAGAGTATATCATGTCAGGGACAAACTCTTACATTTCGATAATCAGCCTGAATGTGAATGGACTAAATGCACCACTGAAAAGACATAGAATGGCAAACTGGATAATTATTTCACTAACCTTGCTTTTCATTTGCCCTCTGCTCTTCTTTTTAATTTCCAATTTAAAAAATATTTTTTCTTTTTAAATCTAGTTCAGCTTCAGTGGACAACATGGTTGGTTCCATGTTTTTGCTATTGTGAATAGAGCTGCAACAAACATGCATGTGCAGGTATCTTTTTTATAGAATGATTTGAGTCCCTCCAGGTATATTCCCAATAGGGGAATTGCTCGGTCATATGGAAGGTCAATTTCTAGTTCTTTCAAAAATCGCCACACTGTCTTCCAAGGGGTTGCACTAGTTTGCATTCCCACCAGCAGTGTAGAAGCATTCCTTTTTCTCCGCATTCTTGCCAGCATCTGCTGTTTGTTTTACTAATGATGGCCATTCTCACTAGGGTTAGGTGGTATCTCTGTATGGTTTTGATTTGCATTTCTCTGATGATGAGTGAGGATGAGCACATTTCCATGTGTTTGTTGGCTGCCCGTAGATCTTCTTTTGAGAAGTATCTATATACACAATGGAATATTATGCAGCCATAAAGAAAGACAAACATATGGACTTTGCAGTAACTTGGATGGATTTAGAGTCTATCACAGAAACAAAGAACAGAGTACCATATATTCTCACTCATAAGTGGACGTCGAACAATTATAATACTATAAGGGACTGGCAATAGTGGGAAACTGTCAGGGGAGTGGGGGGGGGTGGGTTGGCAGTTGAGGGAAACTGCTAGGAGAGGGAGGGGCATAACTTATCAACCAGGGTAACTGCAAAATCAACATTTGTATACCTAACCATGAATTATACCCCACATCTTTATAATAAAAAAAATAAATAAATCTTATACTTAAAGAGCTAAAAAGATTTTTCTTAAAGTAACACATACACAGAACTAAAAATGTTAGTAGGACTGAAGTCACACACACACTCACACATACACAAATACACATAACCAGCCTTTTCCTGTTTCTTTCACACCATCCATTACCAGAAGCATCTTTGTTTCTAATATATTTAGAAATAACATAATTTTCCTGTTATTTCTTGACGACAATTCTGGAGACTATTGTTTAGGGTAGTTGAAGACTAAGCTCCTCCTCTTAGATGGTGAACAGTGAAGGGGTGTAGCTTGACAGAACTAAAACACGCTGGTTCAGATCACCCAATATGCAGCTTCCTGAGGTTCTTTCAGCGTGACAGCTTATAACTACACAAGGCTAAATCCAGGAGAGGGCTGAAGCTTTATCTCATTAATGTCAACTTCCCAGAAGCGCTAGAATTGTGGTCTCAACCACCTATAATGAGACGGTGACAGTTCTTCAGAAGAGTTGGATTGATTTGAAAGTGTGCTGTCTTCAGGCTACTGTAAGAAGTAGAGGAAAATTCAAACTGGCATTGAATAATTGAAGTATTTTATTACTTGCAAGTGATTGCTAACTTGTCATTTCTTCTGTTAGCATGTAGCTCATTTGTCATTTTCCTGACTCTCATATACATTCTGCGCTTATTTTTCAATGTGGCTCCCTAAACTCTGGGTCACTGAAAACTTAGGCCCCCTCTTTCTCTAGCCCATTTCTGCTATTCTTGATTTTTTAATCAACCTGTCAGCTATTTGAATGCAATCTCAGCAAACATGCTGACAATCTTGTCCTCCTGGTATTCTGTAAGGTGCATCACTATATGTAGCTACTCACCTGAGTTTCAGCTCTGAAGTTAAGGAACATTGTGACACTGGGGTAAGTTGTTTAATCTTTGTATTCTCAGTTCTCTTGTCTGTAAAACCTGAATTAAACAGTCCCTTACTTACCCTTAATTACCCACAGTACTGTTGAAAGGGTGAATTAAATAACATGTGAGTATTGTTTGCAAACTGCAAACAATAAAGCATGATAAGGCTGTGTTATTAGAATGCAAAGGGAGGAAAGTGTCCCTTACTGTGGTTCAAGGACAGTCACATCCATTCCTTAAACATTTGATGAGTCAACTTACATGGCCCACAATTGGTTCAGCTTCTATAGCTCTTGTTTGTACTTTTTCCATGGATTGCAACACTCATTACCAATGGAAAATTGAGCTCTTAAACCTGATAGACTGAAAGAATGGTTCGTAATTCCTTAGTGCCTGTCACTGTCTGACAAACCAGTTGGTTTCCTTCTGCTTTGGTGGCTAACTCTTCTGCAGAGTACCTGTAAACTGGCTTGGGACAACTTCACAAAGGTGGGTCTTAACCTAGTAAAGAGCTTCTCAAGGGGCAGCTCTGATATGGCCAATACTAATTCACTCAGTGCCATGCTCTACAGAGCAACCAAAACAGCTGATCAATTTTTCCTTCTAAATAATAAGTCAGGGGGGAAGAAATAAAACAGGCTGGCCACTCAGCTCAGAGCTGCAGTACCATACAACAGTGATCAAGCTTCTTCTTTAATTATGAAGCTTGCTGAATCCTCCAGTATCAAAAGAACTAGGTCTCTGGGTCATTTTGCCCAGGATAAAGCAATTTCTAGTTTAACATCATAGTCTTAAACATTTTTAAATGCTCTCCCATTAGTAATTTGTATATTCCTCATCTGTGTGACCTTGAAACTTGGGCAACTGCCCCAATACAACCTTCAAATCTAAGTTCCCTTTGGAAACTAAATAACAAAGTTTACTAAAATCTGACTTGGTGTCTGGAAAATAACAGGATTAGGACACAGGGGAAACAATTAGAAAGAATACTTGCTTCAGTTAGTTTGTCAACACAGATAGAATCTACAAAGTAAGCCAGTGTTCATCTCTAATGTTAAAGGTCGGAGACACCAGGCAGGAACTTTTTCATGGAGGTAGAAATTTCTGGCAGCAACACACTCCACTGGATATGGAGCAGAAAAAGGGAGCTGGCTGGGGAAAGGCAGACTCTTTCGAATGTTTTTGACTGTACTTGGCTGAAAGTAATGCATCTGGCATTGTATTTTGCATTATGACCCAGAAACACACACACACACACACACACGTGCGCGCGTACAGATATAGACACAAATGACAGAAGCAAAAATTTATAGAGTGATACTTAGCTTTACAATATGTGATCCAGGCCTGCGATTTCTAGTCTATCCTATTTCATTTGTACAAAATATGATGATGACATTGGGTGCGACCTTCCTTTTGAAAAATTCTGCCCAAGGGGCTCATATATAAGGAAAACTTATCTGAGAATTATGGTGGGTCTGGTCTGCCATTTTCATTCTTCCTTGGAAGTGGGTTTTGGAAAGGATGGTATTAAGGTGGGGGTTGTGATGAGAAGTGATTTTGGCGCACAGCTTCCCTGTGTGCAGCATGATTTCAGGACTACTAAGAAATCCAAGCCTTTTCCTCACCACTCTCCAACACCTGAAAACATCATCACCCCCATCTATTGCTTTAACAGAGGTACATTGAATGTCTGGTGTGTGTCAGGCACTCTTTTTTGAAGAACAAATTTGGGGTGATTATTTTCTCCTTTCTGCCTTTTGATGGGTTCCCTTTTTCTAATGAAAAAAGAAGCACTTTATCTAAGGAAGATGTTTTAAAATTATTCTCAGTGACATGAAGAAAATATATACTTGTTTTCACCTGTTCAGACAGTATTAAACAGATATAAACAAACTATGTAAATTCCAACTTTAATGTTCAGTGTTTCGTTTAATATTAGGAGAAGGAAAATAGCTGCACATATGAAGAAACCTGTAATAGCACTACTTGTCTACAAATCTATATGCCAGCTTTCAAAATACCTGACCTATAATTTAGATTGCCTGTCCATAAATTTCTAACATCTTACTCCTATGTTGGAAAACAAAAATATTTCATTGGCTTTTTCCCTACAGAAAGAAAAGGACACCAATGATCACTGTATACTTACTAACGAATAGAAACTTATTTTTTCTCAATCTCTATTAGTACGTCAAGCTGCCAGTCAGAATAGAACCACATAAAATGATTTGGCTTTTTTGTCTGTTGATGTATTTTCACTGGTGTATTCAGAAAAATCATTCTGAGTGGCTTGTCTTACCTATCATAATGCCCTTATGTTTCTCAAGGTCTCATGTAATATTCAGACTCTCGTCAAAAATGTTGTTCCTTCTAACCTCTATTATTACACTATTTTTATGACTGATTTCTTCCATCCCAGATTTATCTTCTTGCAATTCAGCCTTCTCACCATTCTTGTCAAAATATACTCCCCCCAGCTTCTAATTTATGTCTCCAAGTTTTTTTTTTTTAACTCTGTGCCTTCTTATATACTATACTTCTACTTGGGGTATCCTTCTTAACTTGGAGTATTAACGTTTATCAGTTCTTCAGGGATCAATTGGAATGATATTAGTCATTCAATAATTAATTCATTCAGCCATATGTATTTATTATACACTTATTATATGCCAGACACTTTCTTAGAACCCAGGGATACAAGTTTATACTCCCAGTTCTCATGATTATTACAGTCCAGAAGAGGGAGGAGGGGCAGTCTTCAGGTACCTGCATTATGATGTGATGACTGACATGTTAGGGGAAGTGTATGACGATGTGCTGAGTTTTTGTAAAAGGAACATCTAAAACAATTTTATTGGAATTAGAGAAACTTTTGAATGGGTCACATTTAGGCTAAGACTGAGACAGTTGAAAGCGAAGGGAACAGAGGAGAATGATCCAAAAGGAAAAGCCTCTATGAAAAAAAACCTATAGTTGAGAGAGCTAAAAACACTTAGCAATAGCAACTTAGTTAAAGCAAAAGTTGAAGATTAGAAAGTAAGGAAAAACCAGATCACGCAGATAGTTCACCCTGGAAAAGAAACAGCGAGCCCTTGAAATATTTTAGGTAGCAACTTTATCTTATCAGATTTGCATGTGAGAGTAAGAGTTTTGTCTGCTACAAGAAAATCTGATTAAAAGGGGGAAAACTTGGATTAAGAGTCTCTTGCAAATGCAAAATGATGCTGGCCTGAACTAGAGAAGTGACTGGAAAAGAGAAGAAACTGGAAAAGTTTGAGACATTTAGTAATGGAATGCAGGTTTTGGTGAGGACTAGATGTGAGGAATGATATTTTGGAGAAAGGTGGTTTTAGATTTTGGCACGTTAATTGTCAGGTATTTGTAGCAAAGCCAAAAGCATAGGGTTAGCACACAGTAGGATATGGAGAGCTGAACATCAAAAGAGACCTATGAGTTTTACTTGTGGATTTGTGAGTCAGCATGATTAAATGATAACTAAACCTTGGGAATGAATCAGGTAAATAATGAGAAGGAGGCCTAGAATAAATCCTGAGAAAAACAAAATGTAGTAGCTTGGAAGAGCTGGAGTCCCCAAATAATAATGAACAACCAGAGGATACGGGAAAACCAAAGAATGTCCTGTCACAGAGAAATAGCAAATCTCATGCTTTAAAGAAAAGAATGTTAAAGTGTGCAATGCTCCCAAGCAATAGGTCAAATAAAGATTGAGATGTGCCTATCTGTAGGATTCCCATAGGTGCTAGTTTTCCCAGAAAAGCCCAAATTTAGATTGTAATGATATGAGTAACCCATCTTTAACTCTGAAAAATGTTCTATTTTTAGATGTGGAATGACAAACTTATCATTGTTAAGGATAGTTTTGAGTTATTAGAAAGTCCAAAAACTAGCAGGCAGTGGATTAAGAGTTGAGTTGTAGAAATTAAAATGGAAGTACACTTTGTGTAAATGGTTCTTGGTTTGACCATGATAGAGGAAATATAGAAAGGGAGGTTAGCTGGGAGAGACATGGAGAAGAAGGAGATTGCTTTTAAGGACCAGGTTTAACTGTTAATGGGAAAGATAGTATATATTTGTCCCCTGAACAATACAAGTTTGAACTAGGTCCACTTATATATGAATTTTCTTTTTTCTCTGCCATTCTTGAGACAGTAAGACCAACCTCTCTTCTTCCTCAGCCTAATCAAGGATGAAGACCTTTGTGATGATTTTCTTCTATTTAATAACCAGTATTTTCTCTTCTTTATGATGTTCTTAATACTGTTTTCTTTTCTCTAGTCTACTTAGTCTACTTAATTGTAAGAATGTAGAATATCAAACATATGACATGCAAAATATGTAATAATTGACTATTTCTGCTATTTGTAAGGCTCCTGGTCAACAGTAGGCCATTAGTAGTTACATTTTGAGGGTCAAAAGTTACAGATGGATTTTTGACTGCACAGGGAGTCAGTGCCCCAACCCCTATGTTGTTCAAGACTCAACTGTACAAAGAAAATATAATGACAGAAAGACGTTTCTCTGAAGGCAGGAGGAGATAGAGTTGAAAACACAAAAGGATGTGCATTAGAAAATAAAATGGAGCCGGGCTCGGTGGCTCAGCCTGTAATCCCACGCCTTTGGGAGGCTGAGGTGAGTGGATTGCCTGAGCCCGCTGGTTCGATACCCGCCTGGGCAGCGAGACCTCATCTCTACAATAAATCAAAAAAAAATCAGCCGGGCATGGTAGCGCATGCCTGTAATTCCAGCTACTTGGAAGGCTGAGGCAGAAGGATCGCCGGAGCCCAGCAGGTCGAGGCTGCGGTGGCCGGGAGCGGCCACTGCACTCCAGTCTGGGTAACAGAGTGAGACTCCAACTCAAAAAAAAAAAAAAAAGAAAAGAAAATGGTAGCTTTTCCCACTGCAGTCAGAGAGAAGGAAGAAAGGATATGCCACCAAAAGCTGATAAGTCTATAGATTTGTTAGGAATTTCTATCAAATGACTTACTTTTTCTTCTCTCGTCAAAATTAGAAGATAGTTTATTTGCTTAGAGTCTCTTGTTCTAGTATTCAATTTACATTTGTTGAGTGTTGTAAACCAAAATACAATATTTTAGCTATTAGTAGCCAAATCTGATGAGAATGGGACTGAGGATCACCTATTTTAGATTAGTCTTTAGTATCTACAGTCAATGTTAAGAGTGGGGTGAGGCAGAGTTGAGTTCAGGTTTGAGGTGCAGCATGTACTTTGAGCTTGAGCCCTGGCTCCTAAGCAGGGCCACTGCTATGCTTTGATTTCCATGTAGGTTAAACAAACACTTATCCAATGTCCACCTTGTGCTTTTAAAGTGGTAGGAGGTGATGGGAGACACTACTTCAATTTGATGCATTCACTTAAGTGTCTCCCTGATTTCTCCTCTGGAAACTTTCCTACACTTCAATAAGAAGGAGAACAGCAGCATATTACCATGGTACATCTGCATTCTAAAGAAACCAAGTTCATGTTCTTATAGAGGGTAATTATGAAGATTAGAATTTAATATGTAAAATTAGGACTAGACAATATAAATCAAACGTTTTGCACTGGGAGTGGAAAGTATTCTGAATTGAGAAATTAAAATGCCTGGGCTTGAATCCCAATTTTTCCACTTATTATAGTTATATGATCTTTGAAAACTTACTTAAACCAAAGCCTCTGCTTGCTTATCTATAAAATGGGGGATTTTGAGGTCAGCTCTTTGGGTTGCACACTACTTCCATGATCAAGAAATACAGGTGAAAGCACATCTAATTAAACGCAAGGTTTAAAACCAAAGGTAGTACCTGGGCTAGCTCTGTGTGCCACAAGATCTGCATAGGCCCATGAAAGTAGGTTCATCCTCATGTGAGAGGGTAGAGTTATGGACAGAGTAGAAAAAATAAAGAGCAATTAAAAGTCAAACTTCAATCAACTAGAATTCAAGGAATCAACGGCATTAATCAATCAATCAAGGATGTGTGAGGTTTCGTTTTGTTCTTTTTCTTTTTCTTTTGTTTTTATATTGGCATTTGATGTTTAGTAGAAAAACAACAACTATACCCACACACACATACATATACACAATCACCAAATTCCTGGGATATATCCTGAACTTAAAAACAAGCAATCAGCTTAATATCTGCATGAACAATATCTGAGACTTACAAACAGTGACCCTTAAATTACACTGAGTTCAATAACTTCCAATACATATATTTCCGGAGGCAGAAAAATTTTAAAGTTTATAACTAAGTTATAGGGTTTTTTTCCCCTCATTAGTTCTGAAAAAAATGAAAATGCAATGCCATTGTTCAAGTAATTCAAGAAATTAAAGTTTTACTCTAGGCTATCATTAGACATTTGACTCTTTCCAAGATAATCTACTTAGATTTTTTTTCTCACAAATTATACTATTTTAGCTCTGCATTTGTGATCATCTCACCCTGCCTGGAGTGTCATTCCTCTTAAGTGGACCAATCTGTTGGTTGCAGGTGAATACACTTTCAGTCTTGATTTGCAGATATATGTTTGGAAGTGCAAACTTTGAAATCTCTGCTTTTGCAATGCAGAAAAGGCTGTCAAAGCCACCGGGCGTGTCTCACTTCTATAATCCCAGCACTTTGGGAGATGGAGGCGAGATGATTGCCTGAGTCCAGGGTTTGAGATCAGCCTGGGCAACTTGGTGAGATCTCATCTCTACAACAAATCAAAAAATTAGCACGCATCTGTAGTCCCAACTGCTTGAAAGGCTGAGGAGGAAGGATCACCTGAGTCCAGCAGATCGAGGTTGCGGTGGCCGTAAGTATGACACTGCACTCCAACCTGGGTGACAGTGAGACTCCTACTAAAAAAAAAAAAAAAATGTTGTTGACATGTTTTAGCAATGTGGGTATTGATCACAGTCTGCTTTTCCCCCAGTCCTTTCCTACAAAGTCTCATGAGGGTAACAGAGCAGGTCAGGCCAAGTAGAACTCTCTCCAGTCTCTTGATGAATAAAATCCCAATGAATGAGGGACTCAAACTTTACAATAATTAGGGGAATCGTTTCTATAGGAAGTTTTTTCCATACTTGGTTCTCTTCTCTAATGCTGCAATTTCAAATGACAGTGAAACACTCTAAAGACAGACACCACCAGCAGGGTGGTCATTTTCCTCCTCCATCTGGGCCTGACTTCTCCTGTCGTTTGTTAATAATGGAGAACGTGCTTTATAATCCCAGACAGATAATGACAATTAGTCTAATTCAATCATGGAGATTTTACTCTCTTTGCCAATAATCAGTATAAGAATAGGCATGTGACAAAAAAGCTGATCAACAAGATATAGAATAAAATCTGCTCAAAGTCTTCTGGGAAAGGTTTCATCCATTTTTTTTTTAAAAGAAGTTTCTATGTTTTTCTATCCCTTTATGAGGTTGTGTGTAGACAGTTGTCTAAGGGTGAGATATTTGAAGGTGGGCTGCCATTTCTCATTTTGACCATGAGAAGACAAGCAGGAGAATGATGATGGATGTGGTACAGACAGCAGAGTGAAAACATTGAAGGGAACCAGATTCTTAATGATGATCTCATACTGCAGAATCAACCAATTCTGTAACCAATTGTCTTTGAGTTCATTGCTATTTGCAGCCCAAAGCACCTTGTAATACCCTCAATAAATTTTATATGAGACGATCCCAACCTTTTGCTCTCATCAAAGGGTTCGTTGGAAGAACTTTGGTTGCCTTCTGGCTGGAATGAATACCCACAGACCCACTTCACAGATGCAGAAGCAGCATGAATAAGAACAAATAACAAAATGCCTTTGTCCTAGAATCACAACTCAACTTATCCTACTTGCTTCATCCATTCAGCTTCCTGACCTCTTGAGTCATGCGCAAAGACTGCCTCTTTGCTGTGTCTACAGACCTCACTGAAGGTGGCAACTCTGCATTCTTCTTGCCCTTTCCTGTTAAGTTTCCACCTAATCCCTAACTTCTGCTATGTGGTCTCATTCTACTACCATCATCCAAGCACCAGTATAATATATTTTCACTTTTGAGCTTGACTCATATCTTTTCATCCTCAGTTTTTACCCTTAGAGCCTTTCAAATATCTGGAGATTAGCAAACCTCCAGTACCCCATACCTGGCTGAACTGAAAGTTTTCCCTCAACTTGGAAATTACACTGTTGTTAGAATGTGAATCTAAGACTGGCTTGTTTTAGGTTCTCAGGTCATTATCCATTTAAAACTGTCAATCAACTCCTTATTCTGTCATACCACCTCAGTCTGACATGGTTTCTTGATTTATATTAGGGTGCCTCAAATCTTACTCTGTCCTGATAACATCTTAAAATCAACATTAAATAATGTTTTCCTGTTTTTGAAGGCCTTATTTGAAAATTATCTGGACCTGTTTTTATAGATTTCTATAGATTTCTTTTTTACTTTGTGTATAAATATATGTATGTAGCTATGTATGTATATATACAGATAGAACTATCTATCTATATACAGTCAGCCTTCCATATCCACAGATTTTATATCCATGAGTTCAACCAACTGAGGATAGAAAATATTCAAGAAAACAAAAACAATAAAAATAACAACACAATTATTAAAAATAATGTAAATAAAAACAGAGTATAGCAGCTATTTATATAGCATTTACATTGTATTTGGTATTAGGAGTAATCTAGAGATGATTTTTAAAATATAGGAGGATGTGTATAGGCTTTATTTACATAGGGGACCTGAGCATCCAAGGATTTAACATCCACAGGTGTCCTCAAATCAATGCCTCATGAATACCAAAGAACTAAAGGCCTATCTATCATTTTTTCTATCTATCTATCTATCTATCTATCTATCTATCATCTATCTATTTTAAAAGTTGTACTGAGGCCAAAAATAACTATCATTTGTTTTCCTAATGACCTTACTCTATCATCTCCTAATTCTAGTGTAAACTAGCTTTTCAAAATTTTTGTTGTTTATATTTTTTCATGTCATTTTTTTTTAACCTAAGTCTTTTACCACTTCCATGGCACCACTGCTCTCCCTAGCACTATTATTAGAAAAAGAACTTCCACTGTTCCTATTTCATGTAGCATGTACATGCATGTGTATGTATGTGTATATTAACCTGCATAAGTTAGGGGAATAAGATTTTGAGGAAGAGAATGAGGAGAGAAAAGTTTTTGTTCTTTACACTATTCATATCAACCACCAATCTCTTAACTTTGAAAGTCTATACAGTGCAGCCAAATCCATCTCTTTTCAGCATTTGTGTTTTATTTATGTCCAGAACCCCTTGACACTCCCATACATGCTTCAAGGGTTTGGCAACAAGTTTATAGTTCACATACCATGCTGAGAGTCTAACTTACTCGGATAGGCATGGGAGCCATCTAGGGGTTTTAAACTTGAGTGTGCCAGTGCCACATTTGTCTTTTAAGTTAGTCACTCACATTTGTCTTTTAAGTTTAAAAAGGATTTGTGGGAAACACATCTGGAGTCCAGGATGCCCTTTGAAAGACTGCATCAGTAATGCAGAAAATATTTGATGGGGATTTAAATTAAGGCAATTGTACATATCAGAAATTGAAAGACAAGACAGATTTTTAAAATTCTTAGATAGTAAAATCACTGAGGGCTAGTAATTGATTAGAAGCAGAGAGTGAGAAGGCCTAATTAGAAACATTTCCCAGGCTTCTAGCTTGAGTGAATGAGTAGGCAATAATGCACCAAATGAAATGAAAATAGCAATACTGAAACAGCAACAATAGCTACGACTAATATAACACACACTAAACATTCTTCTACATAATTGTCACAATTTCTTTTTCACTTTATCTTCACAATACCCTCCAAAAGGTTGAATTCTATTACTTTCATTTTGGAAGAAAAATTAGTGGAATAAAAATGTTAACTGTTTTACATAAGGTCACACAGGGGGGAAGTAGTGGACCTAGAATTTATACTCAGGCACTCTAACTTCAGAACCTCTACTTGGACTTTTGCCAAGCAGAGTTTACAAGGATATAGAAATGAAAGGAGTGACTTGAAGATAAGTTCCATTTGACAGATGTTGGACTTTATGTACCTGTGTGAGATCTCTGAGATTTCCTTAAGCAAGGTGTTGGATAAAAGAGCTTAAAAGATGGTATAAGCATAAGTATTTGGGAATTATTAGCAAGGAAAAAATTAACAATATTGGAGTGGATGATATCATCCAGAGAACTATAGAGAGTGAGAAGTAGAATGGCCTGATGACAGAAACTTGAGGAATAGCAACATTGAAGATATGGTTGCAATAAGAAAGCCTGTGAGTAAGAAAGAAGCAACAGCCAGGGATGGAGAAAAAGAACCAGAAGAATGTGGTGAGAAATTTTAAGGAGTTTGGGAGCCCATGCAACTGGTAGGTCTAGTAAGATAGGCACTGCAAAATCTGCATTCGTTCCTCAATGTGAAAAACAAACAAACAAACAAAAATTACTGAAAACATGGTAAGGGCAATGGTGTCAGAAGCCAGATGGAAATAGGTTTGAAAAAAAATGGAAGGTGGCCATGTGATTAGGCAAACTTAGATTTTTTTTTAAAAGTTTAGATGATGAGGGTGATTAGACATCAGTGAAAAGATGTAGAATCAAGATAGTTTATTTATTTTTATTTATCTACATGTTTATTTAGAGTATAGCACATTAAATAGATCACTGCAAAATTGCCTATGTAGAAAGAGAATGGATAGAGACAATCTAGAAGAGTTATGGAGAAACCCCACCCTTCACCCCAAGAACAGCAGAGGACCAAGAACCCATGAAAGAAGACAGGCTTTCATATGAACTTTTCTCTATGTCCAGTCTCATTGTTAATTGCTTCATTCCAACAGCATAAGACATAGAAAATTAATACAAGAGCAATTTCTCTCCATCTTTCTAGATTGGAACCCACCTATCTGTCCTTGATTATTTTCCTGCCTCAAGAACTTTGATCCTTAACTACCATCTTCTGCACTCCAAGTCCACCGTCTCCATTAATACCTTCCTCTTAGTCTCTAAGCAGCTCAAGAGATTCTACTTCCTTTGGTCAGTTCTACTTTCCCCTTCAGTTTCCAACCATTTGGGTCCTTTTTTTTTTTCCTGCCAAGCTTTTAGGAATACTTGTTTACAGGCAAAGGCAACATTTCTTTCATGTTCACTCATTCTTCAAGTTTTCAGATCTCCTTAAACTAGTAAATCCTTCTCTCAAAAGTCATTGTTACTCTTTTTGTTTTCACATCTGGTGAAATCAGTTCTCTATGTACTTTGCAATAATGGACTTCCATTTATTTTCAGCTTCTCCCGCTTCTAACTGTAAAACTTCCATTAGTCCTACTAGTAATAATAACCAAAACTTTCTGAGTTCTTATTATGTCCTACAGACTCATCTAAAGACAGAAAAAATATTAAACATTTAATTTGCATGCTTATATATGAAGTAGGTGTTACTATCATCCCCATTTTGCAATCAAGGAAAATGAGATTCTGACTGGCTAATTAACTGACTCAAGGTTGCATAGCTAGTGAGTATGTACACAGGATTTGAACCTAGACAATCTGATTCAGATCTAATGCCCTTAACCCCTGATGAATGACACCTTGAAGCCGTTCTTATCAATATTATTTACAAGGTGATCATATATAATGATTGCCTGGGACTTTCTAAGTTGATACTGTTACTGTAGTATAGTTATTAAAACATTTCCCTTTATACTACAAAAAGACCCAAATTTGAGTGATAAATTACATAGCCATGCTAACTTTATAGCCTTCTTTTTCTGTATTCATCCAGAAACTACCATTTTCAGAGTGCTTATTAACTGCACGAGGCATATAATATCCATAATTACTAATCCTTATAACAATACATTGAACTTGGCTTCCCTATCTCCATGTGAAAATTGAGGTTCAGGTAGAGGTTAATTGCCTTAATTAAGGCCACACATATACTAAGTGGCTGAAACTTCCAGGATAAAAACATAGATGTGTGTGACTCTGAAACCTCTTTATGTTTTTCCCTTTGCATTCTACACATTTCAGCACCATTCTCTGTATGTCTACAGACACTACCTTTTCTTCTACCGGTGCTATAGTCGTGTAATTATTTATTCATTAGCAATAAGCGGTCTCTCCCAACAACATGGCCCATGCCTCAATCATTTGTATATCCCCAGGGTTCAAGACATTATTTGGTCTACATAAGATTCTTAGTAACTTCTTTGGTTGTTGCTTTGTTTTTGTTTGTTTTGTTTTTAATTTTGTGATCTCACTATTGTTCACATTTAACTCAGGTGTTGAATTTAACTCCCATGTTTTTCTGGCTTTCTTATAGGCAGGCTTCTCAAATATTCATTCCACATACTACTCCATCCTCTGATATAGTCAGACACAGTCTGCTGAACACAATTTCCACCCGATGATTAGAAAATGCAGTCCAATCAAAAGCACATCTGCCCCAACATCCTCTATTATAATTTGTTAGCACTGGGTGCCACCTCTTGCATTCTGAAAGCACCGACCCTTTCCTGTTACCCAAGCAGCAGAGACTGATGTTTCCTCCCTCAGAAAAAATGTTTCACTTTTTATGCCCACATGTTGGGAGTGAATTTAAAACATTATTTGATCCATCTGCCTGACGCTCGGGATTATATGGTTTTAAGCTAGTGTCCTGGTTCCCAATGCTGGCAGCACAATTAAATCATCTGGGGAGCTTTTAAAAAATACTGACACCTGAACTCTACCTTGGACCAATTACATCAGAATCTCTGGGTCTCCATGTTTTATTAAACTCTCCCTCAGTGATTCCAACGTGCAGCCAGGTTGAGAGATATTGAGCTAAATGAAACCTTCTTGTTCTTTTTAAAACTTCTGAAAAGATTCTAAAAGAATCTCCAAATAAGAGACTCTCAAAATAAGATGAAAAACCATCCTATTATTATGGTCCAAATTTGTGAATTTTATTTTCGGTATTTACACAGTCTGTGCTTCTACAAAAATGCAGTATCACATTCATCCTTGCTCTATGAGAAACCCAAGTTCATGCATCTTCATTACCACATTTGGTAAGGACTGTTCACCTTTCCCTCGTGCCAGACCATCAAACCATCACTCAGCAAAATATATACTGACTTTCTTTGTTCTGACTACAAAACTGCAGACCTGTGTGCCACTACTACTTCTCAGCATCAAGTGCTTTCCTGTGGTTAAAAACATTTATTCTATTCAGTTCTGTTTAAACTCAATATATTTCATACTTTGAGTTCTTCCTTGTCCAAACCCTACTCCAAATCCCCCAGTGCAGATAAACTTACACTGGGTAATAGAATAATCTCCTAATATTAATTCCCAACAGCTCAGTAACTGATAGTCCATTAAAATATCTGTAGGTATTTGCATTCTCCAATGTAGATGCCTATAAACCAAAATACACTGGCATTTTATGATATTTCCAAGTCTAGAAGAGTTGAACTGAGAGATCTGTCCATTTGGGTAGAACTTTTGGGGATTACTAAGGGTGTATCACCCACATAATGGAAAGGTCAGCCTTTCCTTCCAGTTTTGCCATCTACTCTCACCTCTTCATAATTTACCTACTCTAATTTCATAGATTGAAAAAGCTACACTACACTCCAAATTTTCTGCACAATTTTTTCTATGGTAAAGAAAGCTGGTTATTTAGAATCTTTTGTAATTTAGTTCATTGTAAATTAGAGACTGTCTCTGTACACCAAAGTCTGTAACACCTCTATGACTTCTTTCAGAAGTTTTGTATATGTTTATACAAAAATTAGCCCAAGGGTGACAGTGATAAGCTGAGAAATTAAAAGGCAACCACATAATTAGAGGGTTCCTTGGGTTCTCCCTAGAAGGACAAAGAAGAGCTTGTAGATAGGGGCAAAGTTAGCTTTCCACTCTCTCCTATCTCGATGTGACTTAGCAAGCTTCTCTTACACTCCTCCAACCCCTTTGCTCTTTGATGCATTTAGAAATACCAGTATAAGCCTTGACACATTTTTGCTGAAATGAAATGAGGCAACATGTAAAAGTGACATGTAGGAGATTCTATAGAAGTTGGTTTCTTTTCTTCCTTCTAACTCCAAACCCAAGAATAAGGAGTGTGCATGGAAAAGAAACAGTCATTCTCATTTAAAGCCATCATCAAAATAGAACTGTGAGGTATAATATCTATTATTTCTGTAGATGGGGTTTGAAAACAGGGGGTATGCCTCTTTTGCTCTGTTTAGCACATTTTTCTAGCATCATTTGGAGCAGAAAGGTATACAGGACACTGTAGAAAAATTAACCACCTTCAATATGGATTTCAGGAATAACTACTTGAGAAGAACCAGGAGAAAAGCTGCTGCTGAGTAAAAAAGTGGGCTGAAGTCTCCTCTTTGTTAATAGGCTGAAGCATCCTGCCTGGGAGCACCAGTCTGTTACACAGCCTGAACTCAGCAGGCTGCTTTGATTGATAACCCCTCATTTTGTTTTCTACTCCCTCATTCAAGCTCCAGAGTGTCCCTCTTAGGTGAAAGTCTACCTTAATGATGACCTTTGCTGTGGTGTCTCCAAACGACTTAAGTGACTTAAATGCTATCGGCAAAGGAACCTGGTCTGTCATGACCCAGTAATCCCATTTATGCCATCCAAAGGTAGGCTCACTGGCTCCATAAAAAGATACTCACATTTGGGCAGAATTATAAAAATCATCATCACGTTCCTCCGAGGGCTTCATCCTAATTATGCATGCCTTTTAGGACCATCATTCGGTTCACCTTCAAGAGCATGCTCAGCTGGGCATGATAATTATGTCTGTGTTCTAAAAATGGAACAGGAGGAAGTATTAAAGATCCATATTTCATATTAATACCCAATTACATCTGGGATTTTTTCTCTTTAGTTTAAAAAGACCTGGTGATGAAGGTTAATGATTTAATTAAGTCCACTGCCCACCCCTCCAGCAGCCCCACTCTCACCACCAGAGAACATGGAGGCTGACGCAGCTAGCAGCAGACCCCAGAAGGAAGGCAGCTGTAGAATAGCAGCTTACATTTTTTCACTGCTGACAGCTTTATTATTGTGTCTTGAAATAATGTCATTGGCTCAGAAAGTTGCAGGGGAACATTTTTTCTGATTGATTAGACTCAATACACCTGTGGATTGTATAAGTGGTCCAAAAGGAAATCAAACTCTTCTTTTTGACAGGAACAAAGGTCTCAGTCTGTAAATTGCTGTGCTTTTAATCTAACATTTGAGGGTTTGAGGCCATTTTGTAGCAAATTCTATATTCAGGGATTACAAAACTGGCTTAGACATTGGCTCTTTTTTCTACCCAATGCCCAGTCCACATCTAATGAGCGAATGGTAGACATCAACTTGAATACAAATCTAGTTTACCTGCTGGATATTCATCAGCCAGTTCATGCATTCATTTATTTCATGCATTTCATTTATTCATTCATTCTTCCAATGTTTGCTTGTGCTCTTTTCATTATTAAGTACAGGTACTTGAGATACATTCATTAAAATAGACATGTATTTCTATTTTTATAGAGCTTACATTTAAAGAAGCATAAATGCAAATTGAACTCTTTGTAAGAGGATGATAGAAGTTAAGAATTAAAGGAAAACCAGAGCAGGTAAGAAGATGGGGAATGGGCATGTAGGTTGCAACTATAGAACACAAGGGTAGGTTAAACATTATTGAGAAGGTATCCTTTGAGCAGTGACACACAAGTTGACAGGTTTGCCAGCAGATATCTGAAGAGGAATGGTCTAGGCAAAAGAAAAAGACATTGCAAAGGTTCTACAGCCACAACCCAAGGAATGAAAAGTAGATTGGCCGTGTGGCTGGAGCAGGGTGAGCTAGGAGGAAGAGACAAGGTCTGAGACACAAAACAGCCAGATCATGTGAGGCCTCAGAGCCATTGTGAGAACACTGATGTTTACTCAGAGTTAAAAGGGAATCGTTTCAGATTTTGAGCAGAGGAGTTATTTCGGTTTTGAAAAAAATCTCTCTGATTGCCTTGGATAGACTGGAGGGTGCACAGAAGAAAACAGAAGCAGGCTAGGAATTTAACATATCTTATTTAGCCTAGGACATAGTAGGATGTTACAGAGTACCCTTCCATTTCTTTACTGATGCAGTGATTCTATGATGTCTATTAACATCCATCACAATGATCACTCTTCAGGTAGCATTATGAGTCAGTGTCGTCCTCGAGCTCTCTTTTCATGATTATTTCAAATCTGTTCAGTCTGGTCAACAACACCCACCTTAATCAGTGCACCTGAGTCCCACAAATTGCGTATCTCTGAGATTCTTTGTGGAGTCCCACAGAACCCTGAATCCAGCTTCTTGCCTGTCTGCCATGGTTGTAGACAAACTTTGCTCGTTGTGATCTCCCCCTCTCCCACCTCCATGCTGGCCAAACAAGATGAGGCTTCTCACCCTTAAGCAACCTGGATTTGCAGTTTCTTCATCCAGGTGATCCCATTCAGCTTCCTTTATCAAGTTCATAGCTGTGCTTTTTACCATCTATTCAGATGTTATTAGCTAGTAAGGATTCATTACTAGCTAATAAAAGAAAAAGACATTGCAAAGGTTCTACAGCCGCAACCCAAGGAATGAAAAGTAGATTGGCCATGTGGCTGGAGCAGGGTGAGCTAGGAGGAAGAGACAAGGTCTGAGACACAAAACAGTCCATTTTTCTCTTCTCAGTTTAGACCCTAAATCCAGACTAAATGGTAACTGTTAACTTGAGTGCTTGCTAGACCATATGACTATGTAGACTAAGCTATAGTGTTCAGTATTAATTATGATTTGTATCTGCATTATAAAATGGTCCTTTTAAAACTAAGTATGCTCTGTATTATTTTCTTTATTAATGTGATTGAAGAGTCCAAATAATTACAATTATAACTAAGTTTTGCATCTTCGCCCGATCTCATAGAATTCCCAAGGTTTGCTTAATTTACCGTTGATTCAGAGTTATACAAATTGTAGCGATTATTATACAATCAGTGGGTTAAAATTTATGAAAAAAATTCTCTAACTAATGTCACATTAGCATCATTAATGGCCAAAATCAGCATTTACTGAAACATGCTTTAAAAGATTAGTGGTAGCATATTTTTAAAAAATGAGGCTAAGATATTATTTAGAAATTCTGGGAGATTGTCATATAATAAGCTTTACAATTTTAAACAATTATTTAGATATCAAATCCAGAGGCATGACTATAGCTCCAGATATCCCAGACGACACAATCTCATGTAGTCTTTCACCCTGACAGCATTAAAATTATGGGATAAAATTTTCATAAAGAATGCACTATGTCTTGACTTTCTTAGATAACACTGACCCTGATTTTGAGTTATATGCAACAAACATTAGCAAGTTTTATAAACACATAGCAGCATTTTGTCTCACTCAATCTTAAACTGTTGTTGATATTCTTTGAAAATAAGATTTTTTTTCTATTGAATCAGTCTGAGCTATAAACTTGCCCTAAAAATTTTGAAATTTCATTTAATAATAAGAATTTTATAATAAAACAGGTTAATATATATAATAAATAAAAAACCGGTTATAAAAATTATAAGAATAGTTATATAATCAGTGGGTTATAATTTATGATAAGTTCTCTAATCTCACACTGGCATTACTAATTCCTAATGGTCAAAATCAGTTTCCTGAAAGAGAGCTTTGAAAGTCTTATGTATCTGAGTCATGTGATTAGATGTCAATGTTCCTATCAGATGATAAAATCTATGAGGACTAGAATTGGTCTTCAATTGTTTTGTTTTGTTCTGTTTTCCATAACAGAAATCAGTTACAAGGGGGAGATATGGTACAAATTTTATCCTCTCTTATTTTTCACCTTAACTCATCTGAGGGCTGAGAGGGGACAACAGTCAGTTCTTAGCATCTGTGGGGGAGTTGCTTGTTTTCCCCACAGTGGTGTTCTCCAGAGAGCTGCCATTTAGCAAATGGGAAAGCATTATTAAAACCTTGCCCTCACTTTTTGCATTAATCTGCATTTTCTTTGAGTCTCTTTCTTCCCCACCTATGTGATTACAGAAGACTTAGTTCATTCACGTTCATGTGAATGTTAATCAGTAAACTTTCTTTGAAAAATCAATAAAATGCATCAATATTTATAATAGGCTATTAATAAAACTATACTCCATCCCAAATAGTCTTCCTATCCCATCAAATAAATTCATATGGTAATTTCTTTCCGTGTTAATCTTCAGTCCATTTGTCTTGTCACTTGATTGAGTTTTCTTCAGCATAGCCTGAGAGTAGAAGGAAAAAAATGTATTCCATTCCTAAAGTAGGAATTCAGACAGGTAAAATCTATTTCCCAGGTCAGATTTCGGACATCATTTCCAAATGAATACTAAAATAAAATAATAAAAAAAACTGTATTCTTCTGGCTCACAGGAATGTTTGGGGAGAACCATGGATATTGGATGAATGTAGGAAAAATTTCAGGTGGAGTTTGCATAATTGTTAAAACAGAGCTGTGTAAGATTCTGACTTATAAAGTAGAAATATATATTTTGGCCCATCTAAGAGAAATGTTTCCAGAAGAAAATGCTTGATATAACAAAAGAAGAGCAATGCTATCCATATGACTGTGATGTGACCTTTATTGAGGGGATAAAAGGCTCCAAATTATGATTACAGATGAATTACTCCATAGCCTGGGATTTTTAATAGGAGTCTTATTTCTGAATTTAAGAGGAGTCTTTTTCTGACACAGTAGAACCAAAGAAACCTATCTGTTTCTATTATTGGGAAAAAAATGACTCTCAAAACGAAAAACAATCTGTAGCTTCAAAGGGGAAGGGCTGACAGCAAAATATTTCAATTAATTAAAGAAATACAGGTTGTTCATTGGTGGGTACTTTTTGCAGGCATATTTCAAAACATCTGTGCTTGTTTCCACGGAGATGGAAGCTGGTTTATTTTGTTGTTAATATACCACATGCGCTTGAAAGAAATTAGAGGAAGTGACCTGATGGAAAACTAAATATAAACATTGCCAGACAGTCTGAGAGAAGTTATGACCTCCCAGACCAGGCAGAGGATGGTTCCATTGCTTGGTGAACTGTGCGGAGTTAAATAAACACTTGTTATTTTTAGAACACTGACACCTTCTTAGAAATGATACCAAAGGATATTAGTTGTGATGCCTACTGGATGGGGTGCTCAGGTTTGAAGAGTTTCAAAAAATATGCTCATCCACATCAAATTAAGAAATAATAATGATTTTCCTAAGGAAGCCAGTTCAGACTCTAAATACCTTCTCTGAAAATCTCAAATGTTTAAGGGTTGGTTTTCTTGTATGGGTTTTCCACTGTTTTTCTCAAGGCCACGTCCTGTTATTTTTCTTTTATTTCCTCTAAAGCAAAGAGATCTTTATATACTTTGGGTTATGTTTTTATTTATTTATTTATTTTTGCCACTTAAATTCTATCTGGGTGAAAAAGACAAATAAGAACGAGTTTTAGTATTCTGAACTACTTTTTGGTTTGTTTTTGTTTCCTCTTCTTTCCTCCTGTCACAATCTCTCTTTTCACTCACTATGACTATTTAAATTTGGTAGTTCTATTTTTAAATTTTAATGAAACCTCTATTCTGTTTTTCATAAGGGCCAATTTGCATTCCCACCATCAATCAGTGTACAAGGGTTCCCATTTTTCCACACCCTTGCCAGCATTTGTATTCTTTCGACTTTTTGATAATTACCTTCCTAATAGGCATGAAATGATATCTCACTGTGGTTTTGTTTATATTTTCCTAATAATTGGTGATACTGATCATCTTTTCATATATCTGCTGCTACTTGTTTGTCTTCTTTGGAAAATATCTGTCAGGTCCTTTGACCATTTTAAATTTGGGTTATTTGGTGTTTTTTGTTGTTACTTATTTTTGTTTGTTTTTGCTATTGAGTTGTTTGAGTTTTTAATATATTTTGGGTGTTAACACCTTGCTGGATATATGGCTTATATAAATATTTTCTCCATTGTATACGCTACCTTTTTATTTTCTTGATTGTTTGTTTTGCTTTGTAGAAGTTATTTAGTTTGACATGGTACCAGTTGTTGATTTTTGCTTTTGTTACTTGTGTTTTTGAGATTATTCTAAAAAATTATTGCCAAGACCAATGTCAAGCAACTTTTTTCTTTATGTTTTCTTGTAAGAGTTTTGCAGTTTCAGGTTTTATATGTAATTTTTAAAATCCATTTTGCATTCATTTTTGTGTATAGTATAAGAGAAGGATTTGATTTCAAATTGCATGTAAATATACAGTTTTTTCAACACCATTTTAAGAGTTTATTCTTTCCCCATTGTATATTCTTGGAGTCTTTGTCAAAAATTAGTTGACTGTAAATGAATGGGTTTATTTCTATGCTATTTAGTTCCATTGGTCTATGTCAATTCAATCCTTTTTTTTCAATCCAGATCTTTTATCATCACTGCATTAAGAGTTTAAAGTGATGGAATATCAAGTTCTATCTTTTGGCATGTTTATTTAAATTTTCATTTATTTCACTACTTCATAATTTCATTGTCAGGGTAGCAAACCTGCATCCCCATTTATATCATTTGTACCCTATTTATACCATTAGCCCATACTAATATACCATTCCAAGCAGAACCAATTATTAGTTCTAAAATTTTTCATGAGATAAACAGGTATCTGCAGATGCTAAGCACTTTTGAGTTTTTTATACCTAATTTGTAACAGAATGATGGTACCAAATTAATTTCAGGAACTGTTCTTGAAATGCCAATATTTATAAAGATTTAGGAATTTGATACTGTGCTAGTTAGAGAAACAGATGGAAACTTCTGAACAATAGAATTCATCTCAAAGTGGCATTTAATATAAAACAATATCTGAACTATGAATGGCTTTATAGTTATCATCAAACTGTTTTCTTTTCAAACACTTATTATGCAGTTAAAAGTGGAAAAAAGTGTGTGTGTGTTGGGGCGAGGGAGAGAGAGAGAAAGAAAGAGAGACTAACATCTTAGTCATGCTGAACTGCTAAATAAATCTTGGAGAAGATATTCCTGAAGGATCATGATGGCATAACTCCATAAATAGAGCAGAAAGCTGAGTATCAAGAAATTTGGTTGTGTCCTAGTTTGTCCTTTCAATGGATTTTAAAATAATTACTTTTTATCAATAACGATGTTACCTTCCAAATACATATTAGCTAAACTAAAAGAAAAAAATAAGCATAGAAAAATGACATATGAGGGAGACCCCCCAAAATGGAATTTATTTATAAAAATTTTGTATTTATTCTCACATATTTATACTTTAGTCACCTTCAGAGTACTCGTCGTTTGATGCAATATGCCTATTGAAACGCTTTTTCTACTGCTCAAAACAGTTTTTGAACTCATCAATTTTGATGCCTTTTAGTGCTTCTGCCGTTTTTTGTTTCACCTCTTCCACATTGGTTAAACATTTCCCTTTGAGAACTTTTTTCATCAGGGAAACAAAGAATAAAATACTCTGGGAAAGATTGGGTGAATAGGGAGAATTGGGCATGGGGGTCATATCATGTTTAGTTTAAAACTGCTGAACACTCAGTGAGATGTGGGCAGTTGTGCTCTTAATCCACCCATCATGAAAAAAAATTCCCAACAAAATTCAATAAAGCCGAATGCAGCCTCTCATAACAATGCTAGCCAGTGCACTGATGCTAATGGGTTCCTAGAACACTTACCTAGTGGGGGAAGACTGTACTACAAAGGTCCGCCCTCCAAAAAATAATTCCAGGATTTTGGGGGGTCCCCTCTTCTGTTTAGCTTTTAAAATAAGCCAAGGCCGATTACAGTACTTAATATGAATGGAAATTTTCTCTTTTTTTTTTTTCAGGGAAGTAAAATAACTTTATTTTTTTAACTTTCAAATTTTTTTTATTTTAAAATTGTGGAGTACAATTCAGGGTTAGGGATACAAATATTCATTGTGCAGATACCCTTGTTGATGAGTTGTGCTCCCCCCTTCCCCAGGCAGATTTTGACTATTGTCAATTCCACCTCTCCATCCCCCCTTTCCCCCCACAGTTTCCTGCTACTGTCAATCCTTTTCTTTTCTTTTTTTTTTAATTATAAAGATGTGGGGTACAATTCAGGGTTAGGTATACAAACATTGGTTATGCAGGTAAGCTTGTTGATACAAACATTGATTATGCAGGTATGCCCCTCCCTCCCCTAGCAGTTTCCCTCAAATGCCAATCCCACCCTCCCCAGACAATTTCTCATTAATGTCAAACACTTTTTTATAGTATTAAATTGGCTCAAGGTCTGCTCATGAGTGAGAACATATGGTACTCTGTTCTTTGTTTCTGTGATAGATCACTGAGTATCAATCCTTTCTTACAGTATTACGGCAGTTGTTCAAAGTCCACTTATGAGTGAGAACATGTGATACTCAGTTCTTTGTTTCTGTGAAAGATCACTCAGTATTATAGACTCTAATTCCATCCAGGTTGCTGTGAAGTTCATTATTTTGTTCTTCTTTATGGTTGCATAATATTCCATTGTGTATATGTACCACTTTTTTTTATCCAGTCCTCTTTTGATGGGCAGCAGGGTTTGTTTCATGTTCTTGCTATTGTGAACTATGCTGTAATAAACATGTGTGCAGGTATCTTTTTTATACAGTGATCTGAGTTCTTCCAGGTATATTTCCAATAGGGGGATAGCAGAGTCATATGGAAGTTTAATCTTTAGAACTTTTAGGAATTGCCACAGTGATTTCCACAGAGGTTGTACTAGTTTACACTCCCACAACAGTGTCGAAGTGTTCCCTTTTCACCACAGCTTTGTTTTTGTTTTTTGCTGAGGATTGTTTTTGCTATTCTTGGTCATTTATGTTTCCATATTAATTCCTGTATTGTTGTTTCTAAGTCTGAGAAGAATGTTGCTGGTAATTTGTTGGGTATTGTGTTATATCCGTAGATTGCCTTAGGAAGAATGGACATCTTAACAATGTTGATTCTTCCAATCCATGAGCACGGATTTTCCATTTGTTTGTGTCATCTTTGATTTCTTTGAGCAGTGTTTTGTAGTTTTCATTGTAAAGGTCTTTCACATCTCTGGTTAGGAAGTTGTCAAGGTATTTCATTTTTTTGTGGCTATTGGTGAATGGAATTGTGCTTTGTATTTGAGTTTCTGTTTGTCTATTATTGGTGTATAGAAATGTGATTGTCTTTTGCACATTTATGTTATACCCCGAGACTTTTCCAAAGTCCTTTACCAGTGCAAGGAGTTTTTTTTTGACAGATTCTCTTGGGTTTTGGATACCCCTGATCTTCCTCTCTTCTCTGATTGCTCTAGCTAGGATTTCCAAAATTATGTTGAACAGGAGGGGTGAGAGTGGGCATCCTTGGCTTGTTCCAGTTTTCAAGCGAAATGGTTCCAGTTTCTGTCTGTTTAGCAGTATGCTGGCTGTGGGTTTCTCGAAGATGACTCTTACTATTTTGAGGTATGTTCCATCTATGCCAGATGTTGAAGGATTTTATCAGGAAGGGGTGCTGGATTTTATCAAAAGCTTTTTCTGCATCTAATGATATAATCATGTGGTTTTTGTTTTTACGTCTGTTGATGTATTTAATTACATTTATAATCTTACAAATGTTGAATCAGTCTTGCATCCCAGGAATGAAGCCTATTTGGTTGTGGTGGATGATTTTTGAGATCTGTTGTTGAAGCCAGTTTGGTAGGCTCTTGTTGAGAATTTTAGCATCTATGTTCATCAAGGATATTGGCCTGTAGTTCTCTTTCTTTGTTGGGTCTTTACCTGGCTTGGGTATCAATGTGATGTTAGCTTCATAAAATGATTTGGGGAGAGTTCCATCTTTCTCAATTGCCTGGAATACTTTCAATAGGATTGGTATCAGTTCCTTCTTGTATGTGTTGTAAAATTCTGCTGGTAAGCCATCTGGTCCAGGGCTTTTTTTTGGTAGACAGTTTCCTTATGATATAGTCAATTTCCTGAATTGTTATTGGTCTATTTAGGTCTTGATTTCTTCTAGAAAGGTTGTGTGATATCAAATAGTCCTTCGTTTTCTTTAGGTTTTCAAGTTTGTTTCCATACAAGTATACATAGTAGTCTCTGATAATCTTTTGTATTTCTTAGGGTCAGATGTGACTTCATCTTTTGTGTTTCTGATTGTGCTTATTTGGGCTTTTTCTCTCTTTTTCTTGGTCAATCTAGCTAGGGGACCATCAATCTTGTTTATCCTTTCAAAGAACCAGCTTTTTGTTGCATTGATTTTTTGTATTATTGTTTTGTCTTCTGTGTCCTGGATTTGGGCTTTTATTTTGGTGATCTGGATTCTTCTGCTGAAGTTAGGGTTTTGATGGTCTTGCTTTTCCAGCTTCCTTAGATGACTTGTTAAGCTACTAACTTGTGATCTTTCCATTTTCTTCATGTGCATTTGTATGAATTCCCCTCTTACTACTGCTTTCATGGCATCCCAGAGATTTTGGTAAGATGTTTCTTCATTTTCATTTGTTTCCAAGTGTTTTTTAATCTCTGTTTTGATTTCCATGTTGACCCAGGAGTTGCTTAGTATCATGCTATTTAGCGTCCATGTCTTTGCGGGTTTTGGGGGAACTTTGTTGGTGTTGATATTTATTTTTAACCACTGTATTTTGAGAAGGTACATGGCAAAATTTCAATCTTATGAAATTTATTTGTGCTTGGCTTTTTGACCAAGGATGTTGTCAATCTTAGATTATGTTCCATGTGGTGATGAGTAGAATGTATATTCTATGGTCGTTGGGTGGAGTGTTCTGTAGGTATCAATTAAGTCCATTTGGTCAAGAGTCACATTGAGGTTTTGAATCTCCCTGCTAATTTTTTGTCTTGATTATCTGTTTAGGGTTGTGTATGGAGTATTAAAGTCCCCAGCTATGATAATGTTAGAGTCAATGTCTTTTTTAAGTTTGCCTAGAAGCTGCTTTATGAAAGTTGGTGCTCCAATGTTGGGTACATATATGTTTAGGATAGATATTTCTTGTTGATGGATTGAACCTTTTATCATTATGTAGTGACCTTCTGTATCTTTTTTCATTTTTGATTGCTTAAAGGGTATTTTGTCTGAAATTAAGACTGCAACTCCTGCTTTGTTTTGTGTTCTGTTTGCCTGAAATTTTGCTTCCTATCCTCTTACTTTGAGTCTGTTGAGTGTCCTTTCTGGTGAGATGAGTCTCTTGGAGACAATATATTGTTGCCTCATGATATTTTATCCATTTTGTCATTCTGTGTCTTTTCAGTGGTGCATTTAGTTCATTCACATTCGGGCTAATTATTGAAATGTGAGAGTTTAGCCCTGTCATGAGGTTCTTATAGAGTTGTTGTTCCTATTTGTTTGGTGTCTTTCTTTTGATTTTTGGGTTGATTCATGTGTGTTTTCAATCTTTTTCCTGTACTCTTGTGAAAAATATTGTCAGTCTTTTTTCCTTATCTTTTGTGTTTAATACTTTCTTAAGTATTTCTTGTAGAGCTGGCCTAGAGGTGGCATAAGTTCTTTGGGATTGAATGTCTGGAAAAGATTTTAATTCTCCCTCACTGATGAAGCTTAGCTTAGTTGGGTAGGTTATTCTTGGTTGAAATTGTTTATCTTTGAGAACTTTGAAGATTTGGCTCTAAGCTCTCCTAGCCTGAAGTGTTTCTGTATATAAATCTGCTGCTATTCTAATTGGTCTTCCTCGGTAGGTAGTCTGACCATATTTTCTTGCTGCCTTTAGGATTTTTTCTTTTATACCTACTTTGTTTAGGTGAACTATTACGTGTCTGGTAGTTGATCTTCTCATTTGTTGTCTTGAAGAGTTTCTCTGAATCTCTTGTGTTTGAATTTTCACATCACCAATGAGATGAGGAAAGTTTTCTTGAATAATTTCATGGAATGTTTGTTCCAGGGTGGTCTCTGTCTCTCTTTCTGCCTCAGGAAGTCCAATTACTCTTAAGTTCAGACTCTTGAGGTAATCGCTCATTTCTTGAAGGTTTTGTTCTGTCTTTTTAAGCTTCTTTTCTATGTTTTTGACAGTTTGTGTTAGTTCTATATTTTGGTCCTTAAGCTCTGAGATTCTTTCTTTCACTTGGCTCATTCTCCTTTCCATGCTTATTAGTTTGTTATTTATTTCTATCACAGTATTCTTTACTGTTGTTATCTCAGTTATCAACTCCTTCCTATTTTCCTCTTGTCTCTCCTCAATTCTTTTTATTCTTTCTATTAATGTCTTGATGTCTGGGTTTGTAGTATGTGACCAGTTGTTTTAGGAGGTCTTCATTGTTTGCATTCTGAAGTCTGTTTTCTCAGTGTCTGACCTCCCAGGGGTCTGCGTGAGACCTATATTCTTCTTTTGGTTTTTCTTCATTTGTGTAGATTTTCCTCCCTACTTTTTCCTTCTCCCCCCCTTCTTTATTTCTGTTGTTCAGGGATGGTGTGGTTGCTTTTACTTCTGTTTGCTCAATCTCCTATTCTTCCTTATGTGATTCCTCTAGCTTTGTTCTATTCTGAAGCTGGACTGTGGGTTGGGGGCTGTGCTTTTTGCAGTTTTGAGATTTAATTGAGGGGGGAGCTGTGATTCAAAATCTATCTGTAGATCCCGGTGTCCACCAACAGGTGTATGAGTACCCTGGAACCCACTTCCCACTGCCTTGCAATCTGTCTATGCAGTGGGAGTATATGTTTGCTTCCTGAAAGCAAAATGAGGTAAGAAAAAAGGAAAAGAATGGAACAGTGAAGGACGAGGGGGAAGAGGAGTGTTGAGAGAGAAGAGCAAGAGGGAAAACAGACAAACATATGACTAACAAATGAAACAAAACACAAAGACAGAAAAAGGTTAAAAAAAATAAAACAGACAATCTTACAAACACACTAACCAACCAACCTCCCAATGATGTACAATTCCCCTATGCAAATAGGAAGTCGAAGAAAAAAAATCAGTAAAACAACAGAAACAGAGCAAATTCAAAAACGTTATAAAGAACAGTAAGAAAAGAGAGAAAAAAGGAAAAATATGAGTAAAACACACAGGCAGAGAATAAAAATTAAAAAAATAAAATAAAAACAAGAAACCAGGTTTGCTCTGTGATCATTCCTATAGGTCGAACGTCCTTTCAGCTCTGATCTCTTGCTTTCATCACAGGCTGGTAGGGTTGCTCATAGCTAGGGTCAGATGCCCCAGGCCAGCTGTGGAAGGAGTGTGGATCAGATCTGGATTCAGTTGGCTTGCTGCCTGTCAAGTCTGCCACTCAGATCTGACCTATCTGTGTACGATCTAGCAGGGGGAGGGGCTCCCATTTTTCCCAGTTTGATAAGATAACCTTAGGTCCCAAGTTGGAGGCTGGGCGGAGCTGGGTGGAGCTGGGCAAGGCAATGCAGGTCTTTGCCTGGTCTCAGGGCTCCAGCTGATCTCTGGTTTTACCACGGCCAGGGACTGAGCTGGAGGAGGCATAGTGTGAGATAGCTGGGTATGCAGGTCAGCATGGCATGGGGTTAGCTCGGGGCAGGTTGGGGCAGTGCAGCCAGTGAGAGAACCTGGAGCTCCATGGAGCTGAGAGCTGAGGGCCACCCCAGATGCAGCGGTGGTGGCAGAGGCTGCCTAGAGATGTGTGGGACTGAGGAGCAGGTTGGCAGCAGCAGCAGCGGTCACCTAGGAGAAAGCGAAAGTCTTTATGGACACTCGCTTTTGCAGAGACTCTCACAGTCCAACCTGTCCCGTCACCATCCTGCCGAAGTGGAATGGACATTTTCATGTTTTGAATAATTTGATGAGGTCTATATTATCTTTATCCTCCCTTTTCTAGTGAGGAAACTGAAACACAGCAAGGTGAAGCAACCTATATAAAGAAGTGTGATTGGTAGTGTATTTATGATTTAAAACTCATCTCCAGAGTCAATGCCAATAGCCACTATATTCTGCAGCTCCCTGTATACAGGTAAAGACCAGTCAGAAACTCAGGTCAAACCGTCCCTGGTGTTTTTACTTTACAGGGCATTATATTTTATTGTACTTGTATTTAACAGAAGAAAAATGAATTGCAGAAAGTGAAAGAATTGACAAAATTCAGATACATCTTTCTTCATGAGAGAGATAATTATGGTTTCTGAAATTATCCCCAAGATTTTAGCAGAATGGAGTTTGTAATAGCATTGAAAGATTGACATGTGCTTATTATTTTAGTACGTATCAAGTGGCTCCCTGTTATAAGTGAAGAAAAAGCAAACAAGTTTTATTTCTTTCACTCTTCATCCTGAATTTTATCATTATTATTATTAGTCTTTATAACATTCAAATTCTGTTTTGTAATTACAATTTTTGAAGTGATTTAATCTCAATGTTATATTTAAAACTGGTGAATGTTGATCACTATTGTTTACTTCATCTTTTTCAATTATTTAATTACTTACTTTGATGCATCTCTTTTGACTGGAATTTGACAATCAGTAGTTTTTTTGGTTTTGATTTTTTTTCTCAAGAGCTCTTTGGTGTGTATTCCCTGAAGTTTTGCATGCTTGATCATCTGTCCTTTGTATTTATACTTGAATGAGAGCTTGGCTAGCTATAAAGTTCTCAATTGTACAGTCATTCCTTCATATCTGTGGGCTACACATCTGTGAATTCAACCAAACGTGGACTAAAAATGTTCAAAAATAGATAGATCAAATAATATAACAATAACACATAATATAAATAATAATACAACTCCTTATATAACATTTACATTGTACTAGGTGTAAGTAATCTAGAGATGATTTAAAGTATGCAAATGATGTTACATAGGTTACATGCAAACACTAGACCATTTTACTTAAGAACTTGAGCATAGTCGAATGTAGGTATCTGTGTGGGTTCTGGAACCAATCTTTGTAGGATGCTGAGGAATGATGGTTGTTTCCGCTAAGCCTTCTGTGCCCTACCCTCCAACACTGTCAAGTTTTCTTTTTTAAATATTAACTCATGGTCTTCCAGCACTGAGTGTGGAGAATTGCGAAATAAATCTGATCTTTTTCTTTTTATGTAAGTGACTTACTTTTTAGCCTGCATGTTCATATAATTTTTTCCTTTCTTCTTAAACCTCAGAATATGTTATATTGCTGATCATTCCATTTCAATCCTTTTCTCTCAGACACTATGCATTTTAAATTTGTATTTTAGCAAATTTATTTCAGAAAATGTTTCTTCTGTTATATATTTCTTCTTATTTTTTCAGTTCCATTATTCTGTTTGTATGTTGGATCCTTATGTCATATATCTGTATATTCTCCATGATAATTTCTATGTTTTTGTTCTTTATTCATTTTGAATTTGCATTGAGAGGCCAAGAGGAAAGGTCTTAGTCATATTTATTCTTTTTGTTGTTGTCGTTGTTGCCTCTAGTGTGAATTTTCATCTCTATAACACTTTTTGCTTTATGCTGCATTGGCTTTTCTGTGAACAGCCAGCTTGCTTTTTGTCTCCTAGTGTTGCGGTGTAATTTTTTTTTTTTTTTGAATCCTTGAGTTTCTTCTTTGAACTTTCCTTTAAAAAAAATAGAGCAATAAATCATGTCTCCTGTAATTTCTTTGAGTCTAGAAAATACCATTTTTCTTAATTTCCTTGTTTTCTTTTAATTAGCAAACTCCAGTTTATACATCTTTCATCTGACTTTTGCTCATATTTGTCTTCAGAACCTGTGCATAAGTCCTGTAATAATTTCTTCTGTGCTATGAAGAATTAATTCCCTATAGGAGTCTGTAGTTCTTGTGGGGCTTGCTTGTTCCAAGCATCTCATCAAATTAGACATTGTTGGTACATCTTCCTTCACTTTCCATCTTTGCTTTTTGAGTACATGTTCCCTCAATTTTGGTCATCCAAGAGTCAGCAATGTTTTTGAAGTGACAGACTCTATGTGTTCCTGCTCCTTCCAACTTCACATTTGATATTCTTTATGTGCTCAGTGGTTGGGCTATGGTCAAGTAGAAATGGTGTTATTGATGTGGATTCTCCTTCAGTGCCTCCAACAATCTTGTGGTTTCTAAAGGGACATTCAAATTCTATCAAAGGGTTACAATGACTCTAGAACTCCAAATCTAATCAAAGGATGTGTAGTCAGGTCTATCATGACTGTAAACTTAATTCTCATTCCTGATCTTATATGTGTAGCCTTGAATTTCTTGACTAATTTTAGTGTATATTTTCCATTATTTGGAAGATAGACTTCAAAGAGGTTATGGCTATAGGTTATGGACACACCCTGATATCATTGAGGATAATATAGTGTTTGTTACAATTTTTCATCATTTTAAAAAATTTCACGTAGGTTTTCAGGAGGAGTGAATAAACCTACATTTATTCCATCTTTATTTATAAATTGCTCTGTTGATTAAAACAAGTCAATCGACTAGACCCAAGAAAATGTATGCAGGAGCCTAAGTGTGTTCTCTATGCCAACTGTCAATTTTCCTTTGCACTTCTTCCTAATGTGTTTTTCTGGCTATGCTTCCTAATCATCTACTTCAGGGAATGACTCCCCCAATCACATACCTGACTCAAATAAACCAAGAAATCAACAAGAAAATGCTATTTTCAAGAAATCTTCCATCAATCATTTCCACCTTAGCATGATCAAATCAATGCAATCTCAATCTGAGATATTTATATCTGGAACAATAGTTCTAGTTCTAGATGAATGTCAGATAGGAGGTGGAAGTTAATGCTACAGGCCAGGGACATTTTCTAGACACCAAAATATTTCCTCCTGGTATCAGGACAGTCTGCCCCCTATTCTTCAGTTACCATACAAAATCAGCAAATACTCTCTCTCACACTTCCTTAGTCATGAACAGTTTATGCGAAATAATGAGATAGCACTTTGGCATACTTTTCAGTACACAAAATAAGTGCATGTGAAATAATCATATGTAAATGAGGATTATTAAGGTTTTTAACAAGCTCAATATTTTCTAGAGTATATTAACATCCTCTGTTAAGGTTCAGAGCACTGTCATATTGCTTAGAAAATCCTTCCTTTATTAAAAACAAAACAAAGAGAATCTTCTTGCTAAAGTAGAAATTACCAACTCAGAATTAATAAAGTTGTAGCATATCATCATCATAATATAGTTATATCAATAACATAACTAAAAATTTCACAGTATACCTCATTGTAAATATATTGAATAGTAAATATTTAACAGAACAAAATATAGTAGTGATATGCTTTGTGATTTATAGTAACAACATTCCAATTATAAAAGTGACACACATTCAGGGTAAAAAATATTAATATAACTCATAAAATAATATGTAGAAAATAAGGTTAAAATAATTCTTAACCATATGTAGTCACCATTAAGATACTGAGTATAACCTTTGAAAAAAGTTTCCCTGTCTGTACATTATTGTTGTCAATCACATAAGACCTAGAACAAGTAAGGCCAGTTTTCTAAAAGTTGAATTGCCACCAGACCATGCATTTTTCTGATATTGATTGCCCAATTTAGATTTTTAGATATGTGCTTTTTTAACTGTGAGAAATATGGTGAAGAAAAATTTCCAACAGTTTAGAAAGTAAGCCAAGTCATGATAACATGCAAATTAAGATATCAGTGGCAAATTCTTAAAATAATGTTTAAGTATCAGACAAAAATATGTAATCTTTGAACTATTCTCACAATTGAGATCATAGATTTATATCTAAAGTTAATTTTATTTGTGTGTGTGTGTGTGTGTGTGTGTGTGTGTGTGTGTGTGTGTGTGTGTGTTGGAGTCTCTGTCACCCAAACTGGAGTGCTGTGATACGCTCCCTGCTACCACAGCCTCGACCTGCTGGGCTCCGGTGATCCTTCTACCTCAGCCTTCCAAGTAACTGGAACTACAGGCGTGTGCTACCACATCCAGCTAATTTTTTTGATTTATTGTAGAGATGAGTCTCGCCAAGTTGCCCAGGTGGGTCTCGAATGTGCAGGTTCGGGCAATTCACTCACCTCGACCTCCCAAAGCTCGGGATTACAGGCTGAGCCACCAAGCCTGGCAATTTTACATTTCTGATGCTTAAAACATGGATAGCTTCCACTTCACAAAGGTATTTAATCATTGTTCCACAAACAAGATACATACTTGCACATTTGTAACAGAAGATTTGTGGTTCACAAATCTTTAAGAATGTCTCATGAAACCTTTTTTTAACACTGTATTGCCTTAATGGATTGTTTCACTTATGATAATTCCACATAGATATTCATCTCCGTATTCAATTCGCAAGGCATTTATGCAAAAAATTATAAATTTTAATTTTTGCTAAAATTAGAAACATAGCATTCTAAGCCACTTCTAAGAAATGATAAAGAAGTTGTATTGAGAGCACTAATTAGGAACATTGGGAGGTCATTTCTAGTCTTTTACACCAGTCATAGAAGAATACATTAAAAATAATAGATAGAAAATACTTACTGGTATGTTACCCGTTAACTCATTCGAAACACACTGAATTAAATGCCATTGGCTCATTTAGCCCTTGCTTCAGAAAGAATAAGGCACTCAGGAGGCAGAGTATCTCACTCCTTGGGCCTTCCAGAGACCTGGAGTCACAGCCTGGTCATCATACACCATCTGCTACTTCTAACTGCTTCTGGCTCCCTGCTTTCAATCCGAGGTGTGTTAGGGCTAGAGGCAGCAGGTTCATTATGGAACAGCATGGTTTCTCCTGTTTTATAGAAGTAATCATCATTAAATTGGTTATGAAACGTTTACCAAGCATGTCTTTCTGTTTTGTAGCAAAAACAACTCAATCAAGAAAGCTTTCCAGTAATTAAATAGGGATAAGTATATGGTAAAACTCCTTCTTACTTTTGTAAAATATTTTAGGATAGTTTTTTGTTGTTGTTGTTGTTGTTTTTGAGTTGAAGTCTTTTTTTTTTTTTTTTTTTTTTTTTGAGTTGGAGTCTCATTCTGTTGCCCAGACTGGAGTGCAGTGGCCGCTTCCGGCCACTGCAGCCTCCATCTGCTGGGCTCTGGCGATCCTTCTGCCTCAGCCTTCCAAGTAGCCGGAATTACAGGCATGAGTTGAAGTCTCACTCCGTCACCCAGCCTGGAGTGCAGTGGCACCCTCACGGCCACCCCATATCGACCTTTTGGGCTCAGGTGATCCTTCCACCTCAGCCTTCCAAATAGCAGAAACTACAGGTGCACGCTACCATGCCAGCCTAATTTTTTTTATTGTTTTTGATTCATTCTAGAGATGAAGTTTCACCAAATTGCCCAGGCTGTTCTTAAACCTGTGGGCTTAGGCAATCCCTTTACCTTGGCCTCCCAAAGTGCTGGGATTACAGGCTTGAGCTCCCGTGCCCAGCTAGAATAGTTTTTCTATGTATAGAAAAATCGAGGAGACAGTAGAGTTCCTGTACACCCTATAAACAGTTCCCCTCCAGTATTAATACCTTACGTTTGTCATAATTAATAAACTTATATCAGTACCTTATTAACTTTTTCAAATTTCCTTAGTTTTTAACCTCTTTTTTTTTTCCTCTTCTAGAATCCCATCTAGAATACTACGTTACATGTAGTTACCATTTCTTCTTACATTCCTTCTAGCTGTGACAGTTTCTCATAGTCTTTTTTTTATAACAGTTTTTTTATTTGTTTTGTTTTAATAATTTTTGGAAGTAGGATGTCCCTCAAATGGGATTTGTCTGATGTTTTCTTCATGGTTAGACCGGAGTTCTGAAGAGGGGGGAGGAAGATATCATCCCTTTGTCTCATCACTCTTCTATCAACATGACTTGTCACTTGATATTGACCTTGATCATTGACTGAGTTCATGTCTGTCAGCTTTCTGCACTGAGAAGTGATTTTTTTTTTTTTGCTACTCTCCATATTGTACTCTTCAGAAAGCAATCACTGTGTGTGCAACTACATTTAAAGAGTAGAGAGTTAAGCTCCACTTTCTGGAGGACAAGCATCTATATAAACGATTTGGAATTTATCTCCATGGGCAGTTTACTTTTGTTTTAATATGAATTTCTCAAGTAATACTTAAAATGAAAGTAGGTAATCATTTCAAACTGAAGTCACTATACATTGTGAACAGCCTGTTAAGGCCAACGCAGCTTTTCCATGGTTCCAAGTTGATTCCTTAAGGAATGAGTCCTCTCTACTTTTTCCATTACTGTTTGCTCTTCCTTTGATGGTGAGTCAGGAAGGAGGTTCTTTGGATTGTTGCAATTTCGTTTCTGTTTATAGGACGTTTAATTGCCTGCAGTTGAGTATAAAATGTTTTATTACCTCACAGTCTTATTTAGATAGAAAACATAGCTAAGTTATATATTTACTAAACAAAATTTATTAAGAATTTTTTACTAATCTAGGTGGATCTTGGAAAGACTCTTGATCTCTCTTGGCCTCAATTCTTCATCTATGCAATGGGACTTATGATAATAATTTATAAGTTTGGCATATGGCTTAGTATAGGTAATTTATGTGAAGTGTCTAATACATATCAATAAATAATTCATATTACTACAAAACAAAATATTGTAAAATTATTTTGTTTTTAATTGGAATTTAATTTTTTTATATCATGCTTTTAATAAATTTGTACTTTTTTTTTATGAGTTGGGGTCTCACTCTGTCACTCAGACTGGAGTGCTGTGATGATGTCTCACCACAGCCTTGACCTCCTGATCTCAGGCAATCCTTTGCCTCAGATTGAATAACTGGGACTAGAGGTGGGTGCCACCATACCCAGCTAATTTTTTTAAAGCCTTATTTTACTTAAAGGACTAATTTTTTGGAGTTTTTGTAGAAACAAGTTCTTTCCATGTTTCTTAGGTTGGTCTTGAACTCCTGGGATCAAACAATTCTCCAGCCTTGGTCTTCTAAAGTACTGGGATTACACACATGAACCACCATGCCCAGCCTACTGAGTGTTTTTGTGTGCTAGACCTAGTGTTAGTTACAGGGGACATAAAAACAAATAAACAAGAGCCTGCTCCCAGAAAACATAATCTTATGGGATCTTAGTACAGGTCATAAACTGTCTATCAACATCAATCTAGTGCAATGATCTAGAAGTAATAACTACACTTACTGAAGTTCTATAAATTATTCCCAATTATTTCTATAAGAAAAGACAAAGGACATAAAATAACTTTTTCATTCTAAAAATATTTTTAAAATGTATCACTCTTAAAAAAAGAACAGGAACAAAGTTTTCAACTTATATATAAACAAATTATAAGTTGATTAGAAGTTGCAGAAAATATTTTGTATTTTCCTAGTAGAGGAACCTTACTGTTGGGAGCCAGCCACAGAGGCCCACTGAGCATTAGGGATCAGGAAGGGTCGTTGACCCCGAGACCACCAGGATGCGTTCGGGAGCTATTGACCCCATTTCCTCCCCCTTTCTACTCAGCAGTAACCAGATTAAGCTCCTATAAACTCAAACATAAAAACTCTGAGACCGAGACAAACACAAGCTCTCTTTAGAAGCTCATTGCTCTTATTCTTCCACAAACTGCAGCTTTGGCTTTCACACAACTTGCAATTCAAACTTGGGTCACATTGAAGAGCCTTAGTATTGATCACAGGCTTCTGGGTTGTGATCTCAGGATTCACTGAAGTTGAATAAGGTGTAAATTGTGTAGAATATAGTTTTAGAAGACAGCCATTCTATTGAAAGAATGCGGCTGGGTTACTTGCAGGTAGCCCACTGTGAACTTTGGACTGGACCACATTCCAAACGTTCTGGGATGGGCCACTTTCGTTTGTAAAGTAAATACTTAAGCTTCTATAGAATTGTTTAACTTGGCATAAATCAATCAGCTTAGGATGAAAAAGGTTTATAGAATATGTCAGTCACGGATTAGGTTATCCTTTGTTATGGGATTTTAAAATTATCATATGAAAAGGGTTTAAAGGCAATCATTGATTAAGTTTTCATGGATTAAGGTTTCTGGTGGGTGGGAGACACCCCTCCCACATCTGACTTTGTGTATAAAAGACCTGTTGTAATTCCCAATAAAACACACATCGCTTCTGCACTAGACCGGAGTCTAGTCTCTCTCTCTCTCTCTCTCTCTCTCTCTCTCTCTCTCTCTCTCTCTCTCTCTTCTCTCTCTCTCTCTCTCTCTCTCTCTCTCTCTATCTCTCTCTCTTTCTCTCTTTCTTCTTCCCCCCAATCACCAACGCCGCCTCCACCTTTGGGGTACCCTGAACCCAGCTGGAGCTGGTCTCCGGCACCTTACAGAGAATTTATCATGATGCTTAGGTGCTTTGAAATGTGAGTTAGCAGGACACATACTGAAGGAGGCTAGATTTCTGTGTCCTTTTCAGTGTGAATTCAAACCAGCATTTCCTTAGGCCTTTCATCAGAGCTTCAAAGTCCCATGCATCACTATCATTTCCTAGTAATTATTAATAAAAGTCTAACTGCTCAGTCCAGATTCAGAATGAGGAGAATGAAACTCCTGTCAGTCTTTTAGCATTGAAACAGCCTAAAGAAAGCACAGGCAACCTGTGGGGATAAGATATGAACAGATACCCAGAAATCACTCCCTCCCTTCCTTTTTTACACTTTTCCCTTGAACCCAGAGCTGGTGTCATTTTCAGCCCTGCTCCCTTTCCTCTGGTTGCTTACTAATTTCTCAAACTCCTCAGGACTGAAGGATGCCATGGAGGATACCATTTACATAATTTGCAGTGAAAATGCAGGGCCGCTTGTTTACAAGTATTGAGAATTTCAAGATGATAACAACAGAACCTTTAACAAAGGACAGGATCCTTCAATGAGCCATTGTATAGTCACATGCCCTTGAAGCAGCCCTGCAGGGTAGATATGCAAACTATTCAACAGGGAAAATTTTATTCTCCAGAATATCTTTTCTAAAAAGTTGCTAGACCTGCTGAACAATAATAATTCTCAGGTTGCTATACCCAATGAAAAAAGTCATTGTTGGAACATTCCTGAAGCCCTTGTTGAAAGGAAGTTAGAGAACCATGTGATGGGAAGGGATCATGAATCGGAAGGAAAGGAGAGGAGAAAGTTCAAGCTTGAAGGGGGAGGTTTGGACAGTGAAGAGAGTTTTTTGTTGCCATTTTTTTTTAAATAAAAAAACTTGAGACAGAAAAGAAGACTGAGAAAAAGTTAACCATGCACAAAGAATTAACTTGCCTTTCAGCATTTTTTCTCCAAAAGTCTTAAAAATGTGCAGTTTTACATCACAGGTGTTATAACACATTGAAGTCTCAATGACTATAATTCCATAACAAGATAGGGCCATGCAGAGCCCTGAGCTTTATGAGCTGCATAATAAAGCTGCTATTGGTTAAATTCTTAATTCATAACCATAAGTTTAACTGTCTTAATAAGCATTAACATTAACTGGATAGACTTAGAAATACAAGCCACAATTTAAATCTCATTAAGTCAAAGATTCACTCAAAAGGAGAGAATCCTAAGAACACATTAAATTGCAGAATTCTCACAATGCCATTCAGAACTTTATTGTTGTTGATGCTGATACAACTGGTAGAATAAATATGCCCCTTTTGCTCTTCTTGATGTCTCAAAGTAGACTATAAAGCAATATCTAGCAAATAAAAAGTATTGTCAGGTTAAAATAGTTTTAACAGCATCTTAATCTATTAACAGCTTTCTGCTGGTGTTACTGAATGGAAGACACATTTTTATAGTTCAGAGAAAAAGACAAAAGCATATTCTTCAGAAGAATCTCCATAAATAAGGTTTCCTGAATTGACCATTAGGAGGCAATGTGATTGGGATTTTAGCCTCTGACAAACACTTGGAACAGGGCAGAGCTGAACAAACCTAGGCTTGACAGCCTCTTAGGAAAACTGAGAAGCCAGACATGGATATGCCCCTGAATAGAAGACCACCTGACCTTCACACAAAGAAGCTCAACTTTATAAATGTCAAGAAAAGACAGAGCTTGCCTACCCATGGTTTCACCTTTGTTGCTGAAATGGACTTTTTACAAAGAAGAGAGTAACGGATAGAAGAATAGCAATAATCTCAGAAATTCTGTAGCTCTTTCCTTTATCTAACTGTATTCACTAAATTGCACATTGGCTTTATGGTCCCAGTGTACATGGAGAGCCAATATAAATGACCCTTTGTGCTCTCTAAGAAAAGTGTTGAAAACAAGACGGTTGAAAATAGTCGTATGTCTGGTATAGGGCCCTCAGAAAAAATATCCCTTTGTCATATTCTGAGCAACAGATAAGTAAGGGGCTCTTACCTCTGTCTTTTATGAGATTCAAGAGAGAAGGACTTTTCTTTCCCATCAGAGTTTTCCTTTGGTGGAATTAATGTTTTCTACAGACCGAAAAGAGCGACAAGAAATTAGAGACCAGATTCTTCTTTTGGCGTCCTATCATACTGGAAAGGGATTGTGGCAGCCATTTTCTGCTGGTGTCAGATGTCCAATAGGGAGTGCCCAACCAGCAAAATCACATTAAACAACACCAGTAGCCCCAACTCCTTAGCATTTTTATACATGAAAAATACTTTTAAAGTTAAATATCAAGGCAACTTTGAAGAGGCAACTAAGATGCATATGACAATGAGAGAAGGAATGAAAAATGTTCATTAATTGAAAGATGTATGTATGTGAAAGTGTACTAATTGTTTGATCATGTATGTGTGGTGTGTAAGTGTACACACACATAATTGTGTATATGCGTATATAATGGTTTTACATGTGTATATATTATATATGTATGTACATTTTAAATATTGCATATGTATATATGTCTGTGTATTACACACAGACACAGACAAATGTACATACGTAATCATATAAAAACATATGTGTGTATATATACATATGTATACACACACACGCACTTCTTGTGGGTGCTTTTTTTTAATTATAAAGATGTGGGATACAATTAAGGGTTAGGTATATAAACACCGATCATGCAGGTACCCTTGTTGATGAAGTATGCCCCTCCTTCCCCCAGCAGTTTCCCTCAACTGCCAGTCTCACACTCCCTCCCCTGACAGTTTTCCATTACTGTCAATCGCTTTCTTGTAGCATTATAATTGTTCAAGGTCACCTTATGAATGAGAACATATGGAACTCGCTTCTTTGTTTCTGTGAAAAATCAGAGTATGATGGACTCCAAATCCATTCAAGTTGCTGCAGAGTCCATATGTTTGTCCTTCTTTATGGCTGCATAATATTCCATTGTGGATATGTACCACATTTTTTTAATCCAGTCCAGCTTCAATGAGCAACACGGTTGGTTCCATGTTTTTGCTATTGTGAGTAGAGCTGCAACAAACATACATGTGTAGGTATCTTTTTCAGAAAATAATTTGAGTTCCTCCGGGTATATTCCCAATAGGGGAATTGCTGGGTCATATGGAAGGTCAATTTCTAGTTCTTTCAAAAATCGCCACACTGTCTTCCAAAGAGGTTGTACTAGTCTGCATTCCCACCAGCAGTGTAGAAGTATTCCTTTTTCTCCACATCCTCGCCAGCATCTGTTGTTGTTTGTTTTATTAATGATGGCCATTCTTACAGGGGTTAAGTAGTATCCCAATGTGGTTTTGATTTGCATTTCTCTGATGATGAGTGAGGCTGAGCACTTTTTCATGTGTCTGTTGGCTGCCCATATATCTTCTTTTGAGAAGTGTCTATTCATGTCTTTTGCCCACTTTTTAAAGGGGGTGTTTGTTTTTTTCCCTTTCAGCATGTTTGAGTTCCTTGTAGATCCTAGATTTTAGACCTTTGTCAGATATACAGTTGGCAAATATTTTTTCCCATTCTGTGGGCTGTCTCCCTGCTCTCTTGATGGTTTCTTTTGCTTTGCAGAAGTTCGTTAATTTGATGAGGTCCTACTTGACTATCTTATTTCTTAAGGTACTGGCCTTTAGGGTTCTGAACAGGAATTGGTTCCCAGTTCCAATATCCATAAGGGTGTCTCTTGCACTTCCTAAGATTCTTATAGTTTGAGGTTTTACGTTTAGGTCTTTGATCTAGTTAGAGTTAATTTTTGTGTATGGTGATAGGTAGGGGTCCTGTTTCAATCTTCTGCATGTGGTCAGCTAGTTTTCCCAGCACCATTTACTGAATAGGTTCTCCTCTTCCCAGTGGTTGTTGTTGGGGGCTTTGTCAAAGATGAGTTGTTTGAGGAATTGAGGCTTTGCTTCCGAAATCTCTATCCTGTTCCATTGGTCTATGTGCCTGTCCTTGTACCAATACCAGGCTGTTTTGGTTACTGTAGCCTTATAGTAAAGTTGAAGTCTGGAAGGGTGATACTTCCTGCTTTGTTTCTTTTGCTAAGGATTGTTTTGGTTATTCATGGTCATTTATGTTTTCATATGAATTTCTGTATTGTCATTTCCAGGTCTGAGAAGAATTATGTTGGTATCTTATTGGGTATTGCGTTGAATCTGTAGATTGCCTTTGGTAGGATGGACATCTTAACAATGTTGATTCTTCCTATCCATGAGCATGAAATATTTTTCCATTTGTTTGTGTCTTCTTGGATTTCTTTGAGCAGTGTTTTGTAATTCTCATTGTAAAGGTCTTTCACTTCTCTAGTTAGGAAGATGCCAAGGTATTTAATCTTTTTGGTGGCTATTGTGAATGGGATTGTGCTTTTTATTTGGATCTCTGCCTGCTTGTTGTTGGTGTATAGGAATGCAACTGTCTTTTGCACATTTATTTTGTACCCTGAGACTTTTTAAAAAATTTTGTACCCTGAGACTGTGTGTCACACACAGACACAGACATATGTACATATGTAATCATATAAAACATATGTGTGTGTGTATATATATATATATACACACACACACATACGTATACACACACACACACGCACATACACACACTTCTTGTGGGTGCTTTAAAAAATTAAATCACAAGAAGTCTACCACCTTATTTCTATACTTGGCCAGCCAATTAGTAAAAATGTAACCTGATTCCTGATAAGCCCAGAAAACCCTGTAACTCTCTATGAGCATTGGGACTTATCTAAGCAGGACCCTTGGGAACCAAATATTTGGTAATACTGCTGGCTCCTGCTTACTGCAGGACGGTATGTTACTGGTGAGGTAGAACCAGTGAAAATGGTTTGACAGTGATAGTCACAGTCCCCATATATACTGTTTGGAAGAGCCTTTCACCAACCCTCAGAATGAGAATTGATTTCAGATCCAAGAAGGAAAGTCACTTTGGTATCCTCCATGTTGTGGCTCATGTTAGTGTTAGCATCTCTCAGGACCGTGTTAGAAAATCAAAGCCTCAGGTTTCACCTTACTTCTCCTAAAATTGAATCTCTGGGGATTGGACCTAGGAAATTGTGTTCTAAGCTAGTGTCCAGGTGATGCACACTGAAATTTAAAAAAGCAAAGAAGCCTTGATAATAAGTAACTGGTGTGTTATTATGAGGTGACGCAGTCTTCTAAATTAGAACAGGCTAGCAGGAAATATGCAATGTCCAAGGGTGAAAAAGTTGGGAGCTGATTTATCTTTGGCACAGAAATTTAGGAATTAATTTAAATATATATATACGCATATATGTATATATATCTGAAGAAGGATACTTTGCATAAGTAAATTTAGTATTAAAATTTATTAATTGCCAGAGCATCTCAAGAAGAAATGACCTGTCATGAGTGAAGTGGTCTTAGTTATAATTTTTATTAAATGCATTTTAAAAATGTAACTTGCTTGACTAATTTCTCAAGCAAAGCAGATAAGGATTTGGTGCTTGTGCACCAAAACAGGGCAAGCTTAGAGTTATTAGTTTAAGAAACATCCAAAAGTCTCAATTCCTCCCTTTTGAGATTATATTTTACCTGTTTTACAGTTTACCAAAATTGAACAGTCTTGTATCATAAACGGCTGAACACTAATCCTGAAATTGTGAGGAATAACTGCCAAAAAGAACTTCCTGTTGTGTTTCCATTATTGTTATTGATCATTTACCAGTAACAGCGAAAAAACTAAAGATTATTCTAAACATAGGTTTAAAAACCCATCTGCCTATTGGGTTCAAAATGTAAATAATTGAGTCAAATGGAGGCATAGACTTGAAGAGGGAGGGGGAGGAGAAAGTTTTTCATGTGAAGCAACCAACTGGGCATTGCAGAGTTGCTGAAGCATTTGGTCCATTACCTGTAGCTTTTTTCATACAAGTTTGCGAGTTGCTTTGGATGCTTAAGCTTCCCTCTTATTCCTCTTCCCGTTAGCAATTACACAGCACTGCCAAGTTATTAGGCATCCCTTACTAGTATTCAGTGCAGTGATCAAAAGGAATTGCCAATCCTATTTTCCTGGTAAAGATTCTGAGACACTGATGGTTCAGATAAGTGCTGTGTTTCTGCTGCAACTGGCAGTGCACAGAAGTATTAATTTTGGAGTCCTTAACTTCCCTGCTTACCATCTGCGTGTCTGGACCACAATACATTCTGCACATAAAATACTTGCATTTATTCAATCACAAAAAGAAAAAGTTTACACACTATCATAGTCAGCGCTGGTGGCTGTAACCAAAATATCATAAACTATCAAACAAACATTTATTTCTCACAATTCTGGAGGCTGGAAGCCTGAGCTCAGAGTGCCTACATAGTCATGTTCTTGAGGGCCCTCCTTCAGATTCAAACATGGCCATCTTCTTGTTGTACTTTTGATTGAGGGAGACAGAGAGTGAGAGCAAGCTCCCCATGCCTCTTCTTGTAAGACTACTTATCCCATTCACGAGTTCCAGCCTCATGACCTAATTACCTTCTAGTGGCCCCATCACCCAATACCATCCCATTTGGGGCTAAAATTTCAACATATGAATTTAGGGAGAACACAATAATTCTGTCCATAACATACAATTTAAAATACTAACTCCCATTCATCTGCTGAGGTTAGAACAGAAAGTTTAAGATCAGAAAGCCAATTCCTGGTTGAATAACTGAAACCCAAAGGGACATACTTTGACAACTGCTATTCTTTCTTTGTCTGCAGACCCCAATTTTTTCTTGGTAGCAAAATTCACTATGCCAGGAGAAAATTGCGTGTGGCATATAACCCAAGACCAGTCATGGTGAGTCTATTTCCCTTTGGTCTAGCTTTGGACAAGGGGCCAAGTTCTGGCAAAGATATAAAAGGAAGTCTGCTTGAGGTTTCTGGGAAATGTTTTCCTCATGATACAAAAGAAAACAAAAGGAAAACCCCCTCTTGTCACTGCCTTTTTCTTTCCTGCTTTGGACACTGTGCAAGAGAATGTAATACGTGATATCCTGCAGTCATGAAATTTACAATCCACTCAAGGCAGCAGAACAGGATAACAGAGGAACCTGCGTCATGGATGCCAGTGCCCTTGGAATGCTCAACCTCTTAAAAACCTGTTATGTGAGATAAATAAATACTTGTTATTTAAGCCAAACCAGGCAGATATCCTGTTACCCAAAGTCATGTGTACTTTGCTGATAATCCAGATAAAGAATAATATTCACAGGTCATAACCTAAGCCCATGTGAAAATAAGGGAGAAAATATTTAAAACCTTATACATTTTATAAGATACAGAATACTTGAAAATTAAAATTTCATGTGCTTCATTTTAGAACAAAAGTTTAAAATCCTTTTTGCAGTTCAGATAAATATAAGACTCTTTTATGAAGTGATCCAGCATGATTGAGATAATTACATAATAGAATTAAAACTTGCACCACCCTAACACCACTGCTCATTGATATAGTTAGCTACAAGACATATGTTGAAAAGAAAAAGCAGAGAAACATTAGAAGATGTGTTATAAATTTCAGATGTAGATTGATTAAGTGCCAGATTCATAGTTAGATTGCTTAAGAACAAATTTTAAAAGTTTTCTTCTGAAGTTAAAATAGAAAAAGCTAAGGTTAAATTTTCCATTTCCAATCCCAAAGTAAACCATGAGTAATAAAATTTTATTAATACAAAAATTTACTAATACAGAGCATCTTGTTTGGGATGTTTATCAAAGAGAATTGGAAATCATGAAGTTTAATAAGCAATCATTCATCAAACTTTTTAGAAGTATGTGCTGCCTTTAGAGAGAAAGGAAAAATCATATTATACAAGGTGTTTTGCTGCTATTTTCACAAAATTATAGCTAGCAGAAGCCTGGGGAGAGAGAAATCATTCTTTGCACAGATATAAGATTGACTTCAGTTGGTTTGTGTCAACAAAGTGAAGACAGTGTCACATAGAAGGTAGGTGTAATCAATGTCCTCATAAAGAACGACCTGAAGAGAGGTGTTCAAGATAAAGGTAGAGCTGTGTAGCCCAAGTGAATATAACCTTTCAGGTCCTTGGGTATTTGTCATTGGAATAATCACTCAACTCTTAACTTTATACCATGCGAAAATAGAACAGTGAGGCTAGAACAGTTTGTAATCAAGACAATACTAGCTTGAGGGTTGAAAAACCAACAGTGTCACAACACTGGTTGAGTGACTTAGAAAGCCATTTAATTTCCCAAGTGTTAGTTTCTTAGAAGTGGATTTTCAGTGCTAAAACTAAGAAACTTCTGCACAAACCAGAGCGCATTAGTTAGATTAGGCTCAGGTCACTTCATTTTTAACTTTTTGAACCACTTCTATTAGTAAAAAAAAAAAAAAAAGTTATGATGACACTTGTTAAAATGGGTAGGAAGACTTTATTCAGGACTATTGCCATAGGTGTCATGATTATGGCAATAGGGTAGAAAGATGGGACTCAACTTCAAATACAATAAAAAGGGGGGGGAGATTAATAGTCAAGGAGCCGGTGGGTGGTGAGAGAGGGGTCAGTGAGTGGAAAATTACTGAAAGAAGACATCAAGGATAGGTGGAATTCTTGCTAGACTGACCAAACAGGATTCTTGCTAAAAGAAATCCAAGGCAATCTGAAATCGGGGGCGGCGGGGGGGGATATATCTCTCTCTCAACCGACTTAGCAGGATTCTTGCTAAAACTGGATTCTGCAAGGATGGATACCAAAGTCCCTGGTCAAGAATTAGTTGAGAATAAGTCTCAGAAGAGCCTGACCAATTTGGTCAAAAAGAGTCTTTGTCACTATGTCCCATAAAAATGTGCTGACAGTGTCATAACACTATGGTGGCAGACATCATCCATGAGTGCACCCCATAAAAGACTGGGTCCTATTCCACAGGTACTTTTATGATCAGATCTTGTCCCTGAGGTCTTGTTCATGTCCTCCAGCTCAGTAAACACAGCAGGGATAGAATTAAGTTTTATAACAGACACATTCAAAGCAAAGCTATAAAAGGATATGACTTTGTGTCTACTCAAAACTGGTAACTGCCTGTGAGATATAATCTGAATAGAACCAAGGGGCTCAATGACCCTCCTCAAGTCTTAGTTTGCTGTGGTTACCTGGTATTTCCACCATAGAAATAATTATTCAAATAAATTTCTGAACATACTTGTCTACCTGCTTTCTTTGTCACCTGTAGTGTAGCTTATCAGATTCCAAAGCAAAAATTCAGTCTCAGTCAGGTTTAATAGTCATGATGCTTTTAACATGTAATAGAAACCAGGATAGGAACCAACTTATGGTAATGAAATGATTATTACACATAAGACACTCAGAGGTAGGGCAGTCTCCAGGGATAATATGAAGAGCTGTAGAGTTATGGGAGTCTGCCTGGGGAAGGGGGGCATACCTCATCAACAAGGCTACCTGCATAATGAATATTTATACGCCTAACCTTGAATGGCACCCCACATCTTTAAAATAAAAAATCAAAACTTAAAAAGATGAGATACCATTAAAAATACAAATAAGCTATATTTTTCTGTCTCTGCCATTTTTTCCTTAATATCTACTTCATCTTGGTCTCTTCATGGTTTCATAATGGCTGTTGTGAAAATTTAAGTGCTTCCTTGTGCATGTTAAATACAAGACAGAGACATAAACACATGTTCCCTACATAAAAACTATAATGCTATAAAACTACATGTTCACCCCTATACCAATTCATCCTCACTGGATTAATTCCATAACAACCAGATATATCTCTTTTTAGAGCAAGAGATGGGGTAGATGCTTGGTTCTAATTAGGAGCTCTGTTTTAAGGAAGGAAATAAAAAAGTATAACTGGTAAGCAAACTGAGTTTAAAATCTGCTGTCAGCGAAGCACCATCTTTGTCCCTCTAACTTTTCTGCACCTTTCAAAAGCTAAAATGCTGTAACTACATTTTACAGAACCCTTCATACATAGGATACTGGTGCAAACGGACAGACAGTGAGACAATTCTGTGAAATGTAGAAGGCAAAAAAAAAGTTGAAGTTATTATTGATGGGCAGACTGCAGTCATAGGAAGTTCAGTGGCTTCCAGGTGCTCTGTGAATTACCCCCATCAGCAGGCTGCAGAGATAATTGGAAGCAGCATCCTATGATCCCTGTAATTACAGTTTTCTTAAATGTTAGCAGAGGTTTTCCTTGACCTTCACTTCTCTACCTCTCCCAATAGTTCTGCAAACATCTATTTCTTGGTATTTAGTTTATTTGTTTGTTTTCTGCAAACAATATTTGGAATAGAGTCAATTCTCAGGACCCTTAACTTACTGCAAACCCTGAAACCACTGTACCTGGGAAGAGAGTAATACCATCTAGCACAAATGCCACTAGGCGATTTGGGGAAAGGGCAGTCAAGAAGAAAAGTAGTATATCCACTATCATTTCTAATCTTCTCTTTCACCGTATTTTAGATTAGTTTAGATGCATATCCACTTTATCAACATTCATTTAATGACCAGAGAAATACCCCTTCCTATACAACATGGGTCTTATATTTGATGACCTAGAATTTACATTCACGAACTATCTCTGTCATAGAACAATATGGAGAAAACAAATGGCTTAACATCTAAGAAACTCCACCCTTAAGTGTTTGGGAGCAGCAAAAAAATTGCACAGTTTAAAAATGAAATCTGATCTTGTCTATGAAAATAGGGATATTATCAGCTTTCCCATGCATTGCTGATGAAATTGAAAATTAATCAATACTGTCAAATGTATAATTTGGAAAACTATATAAAGAATCTTAAAAAGTTTGTACTTCTTGGCACAGTAATTTCAGTTTTGAAAATTTATCCTAAGAAAATAAGTCTAACTTTAAAAAGTCGTATGACTGGCTATAGCCAGCATACTATTTTTCATTATAGTCAAAATTATAATCAGCAAAAAGTCTCACTCATCATCAGAAAAATGCAAATCAAAACCACATTGAGATACCACCTAACCCCAGTAAGAATGGCCATCACTAGTAAAACAAACAACAACAGATGCTGGCGAGGATGTGGAGAAAAAGGAAGACTTCTACATTGCTGGTGGAAATGCAAACTAGTGCAACCTCTTTGAAAGACAGTGTGGCGGTATCTGAAAGAACTAGAAATTGACCTTCCATATGATCCAGCAATTCCCATATTGGAAATATACCGGGAGGAACTCAAATCATTCTACAAAAAAAGATACCTGCACATGAAACCAATGATTCTGCCAATCAAAGCTGGCCTGGTTTAAAAAAAAATGTGGTACATATACACAATGAAATATTTCGCAGTCATAAAAAAAGACAAAAGCCAGGCTCGGTGGCTCAGCCTGTAATCCCACGCCTTGAGAGGCTGAGGTGAGTGAATTGCCTGAGCCCGCGGGTTCGAGACCCACCTGGGCAACTTGGTGAGACCTCATCTCTATAATAAAAATCAAAAATTAGCTGTGCGTGGTAGCAGACGCCTGTAGTTCAGCTACTTGGAAGGTTGAGGTGAAAGGATCGCCAGAGCCCAGCAGGTCGAGGCTGCGGTGGCCGGGAGCGGCCACTGCACTCCAGTCTGGGTGACAGAGTGAGACTCCAACTCAAAAAAAAGGACAAAAGAAGGCGGTTAGAGTCCATCATACTCAGTGATCTTTCACAGAAACAAAGAACAGGGTACCATATGTTCTCACTCATAAGCGGAGCTTGAGCAATTCTAATACTATAAGAAAGCAATTGGCAGTAGTGGGAAACTGTCGCGGGGGGATTTGGCAGTTGAGGGGCATACCTGCATAATCAATGTTTGTATACCTAACCCTGAATTGTACCCCACATCTTTATAATTTAAAAAAACAGCAAAAATAGCCACGAACGCGGGACTCAGTGGCTCAGCCTGTAATCCCGCGCCTTTGGGAGGCTGAGGTGAGTGGATTGCCTGAGCCCGCGGGTTGGAGACCTGCCTGGGCAGCGAGACCGCATCTCTACAATAAATCAAAAAATCAGCCGGGCGTGGTAGTGCATGCCTGTAATTCCGGCTACTCAGAAGGCTGAGGCAGAATGATCGCCGGAGCCCAGCAAGTCGAGGCTGCGGTGCCCGGGAGCGGCCACTGCCCTCCAGTCTGGGCGACAGAGTGAGACTCCAACTCAAAAAAACAAAAAAAACACAAAAAAGCAAAAATAACCACAAACATATTGTCCAATAAAATTATATAGAATATATAAATAACTAATTATTTTATAGTCATCTGAATGATGGTTATAAGTATTGATAATAACAATAATTACCTTATTATAAGAAATGCAAAATAGGTAAAAATTAAACACAGAATTAAATTATAGTTATATAAAATGTGTACAGACATAAAAATGTAAAACAAATGGCTAAAAAAAAGAAGGATTTCTTCTTTTTTCAGTTGCGCAAATTTTCTGGAATATGGAGATGCTACCTTTATCATATTATTCCTTTTCCTACAACTATATACATATTTAATCATAAAATGATATGTGTCATTTATGAGAATAAATACAAAATTAAAGCTTGTGTATTAGTCTTTTGGGGCTATCAAAGCAAAATACCATAGACTGGGTGACTACAGAAATTCATTTTTCATAGTCCTGGAGACTGGATGGAAGTCCTAGATGAAGACTGGCATTTTTGTTCCTTCCTTCCTGGCTTGCAGATGACCAAATTCTTGTTGTGTCCTCATACCACAGAGAGAGAGAGAATCTCTGGTATCTCTTTCTCCACTTATGAAAGCATCAGCCCTATCAAATTAGGGCCCCAACCATATGATCTCATTTAACCTTTTTCACTTCCTTACAGGTTCTATTTCCAAATATGGTCAACAGTCACATTGGCAGTTAGGGATTCAACATATGAATTTGGGAAAGATATAATTCCGTGTATATGACCAGGAGTCAAAGCAATGTTTCTCATTGCTGGGATGTATCCCACCATATTTCTTTCTTATTTTTGACAATATTTTTTAAAAATATTTAACTAATATGCAAATACTTATGAAAAGTCAATGTAGTATAAGGAATTCTTTGAAGAAACTAAAACTCTACCCCTCATTTCCCTAAGCGACAGGAGAATTCTTAAAGTTTTATTTGTTTTTTTATGCCACTTAACTAAATCATACATTTATACTACTAGTTTTATTTATTTATTTTATATGCTATCCACCAACTTCCTATTAATGTAGTTCAATGCCTATCTTTCATAAACAATTCGCTTTCAGACTTTTTCTTCATCCCAACCTCTCAAACTTAACTAACCTATATAGTTCCATAGATATAATTTCTATAATTATTTTTCTCCTCCAGACTCCCATCATCAGGACCCAAAAGAGATCTAACAATGCTGAGATATGTATTATTAACTTATATGCCCATAGGAAAATGCTATCGCTCCAAAATAGGTGAAAAGTTTTAGAGTATTTTTGTCTGGCTGAGGCAAGGAAAAATCAGCACCTGGATGATATTCAACCAATGGTGCTGAACAAGTAGACATCCATATTAAAAAATGACTCTTGTATACGGTAAGGCTCATACTATACACACTACCGCATGCCATATAGAACATTAAAGTAAAATTAAATTTAAAATTTTAAGAAGTATAACAGACATAAATATACAAATTAAAATTTTTAGAAGAAAATAATACTCTTGTCACCTTAATACAGGCAAAAATTTCTTAACAAGAGAGAGATAAAATGAGAAATTAGACTTTAATGAGGAAAAGAGAGACAAGGAAGCAAGAAATGTACATACAAGACTCTGAAGGACAAAAATCACTTCCATCAGTATTTCATTAATGCAAGCAAATCATTCAATCTCTCCTGCATTCAGTGGGGTAGAAATGTTTAAATATCCTAAAGAGAGGGTACCACAAGGAGAATAAAAGTGACACTTTGCAAAGACAAATATGAGATTCCAAAGAAAAATCTAGAGTGACAAGAGATCATAATATTACCTTTTTGTAACTTCTGTAAGTGTGACTTGAAACAGGATCAGTTGTGAAGTAGAGCAAAAAAAGACTGGAAATAAAAATGGAAGCTCAAATGCCATTTTACCAATGAAACTGGCAACACTGAAGTTCTCAGCAAATTTGAGAATCTGGAGAAAGGCAGCTGTATTAGTCTATTGTGTTACTATAAAGAAATCCTTAGGCTGGTTAATTTAAAAAGAAGAGAGGCGTATTTCACTTATAGTTCTGCAGGCTGTACAAGAAGCACGGCGCCAGCATCTGCTCAGCACTGGGAAGGGCTTCAGGCTGTTTCCACTCCTGGTGGAAGGCATGTACAGAGATCACATGGTGATAAACGAAGCAAGAAAGTCAGAGAGAAGTACCAGGCTCTTTTTAGCATCTAGCTTTTCACAGGTAGTAATATAGTGAGAATTCACTCACTCTCCCCACCCTCAGGGAGGGCATTAGCCTACTCATGAAAGATCTGTCCCTAGTGTTCAAACACTTCCATTACATACCACCTACATTGGGGATCAAATTTCAACATGAAACTGGGGAGGACAAACACTCAAACTATAGCATCTACCAAAATAAGTTTTCAGAAAAAAATATGACTAACCATTTTCTAGAATTAAAAAAAAATTTTTAACACCAAAAATGTAGGAAAAATAGAATTTTGTAAAACAAAATTGCCATTCCTTAAGTTAAATATATTTACTAGTAAACACACACACACACACACACACACACACACACACACACACACACACACACACTACTTAATCCACAGAGCAGTGAAGGTTCCATTATCTGAGCAGCAGAGTTCTCGGTATATTTGGAAGCTGTGGTTTTGAGTGTTGCTAGAAGACATATCACCTCATGAAAGAGGCCAAGACTTTGGTGATGATTCTTAACCTGTTTTATCAAGGCTAAGGTTTTATTTAGTGAAAACCTTGCCACCATTTTTCTTTCATAAAATAATTGCTCTTTGAAATAAGCATCTGTTTGATTTGTAAACTACTCAGCTATTTGGTCAGTGCCATGTTAGTGGAGGAATGATCCTGGATTTTGTAAACTTCTTCGTAGAATTGTATGAAATCAACTTAAAAAAATTTTTTTAAGTACCCAGATATCAGACATTATTGAAATTTGCTACAAAGTGATGGAATGTAATAGTCAAATTTAAAAGTAAAATATACTTACTTTCCTATATTATTTCTCACTGTATAATTAAGGAAACTGTATTTTTTTTCCTTTTTATTCGGCATAGAATTACTTCATATTCTCCTTTCTTTATATGACATAGAAAAATCTCATCACTGAGGACATAGGTGGAATCTGAACAGAAAGGAGAGAGAAATAGCAGCAGTGACTTTCATATTTCTTTAGAAGCTAGTGTTCTCTGGAAAAAAATAGTAGCTCCATCACAGCATTCTATCTGACTCCTCAGCTCAGGTGGAAGAATTATATCTGATCACAGAAGTTTTGTTTTGTTAGTTTGCCTCTTCACCTTCTTTCCTGCAAAACATGTTGAGAATTCAATATTGCAAAGGTAAAACTGTGCTATGAACACTAAAAGTAAACAGAAAACTACAGGGCAAAGTTTCATCCCAAAATATTGTCAAGATGAACATGTTCTTGTAGGGAATATTTTTCTGTTTTTTCTTACAATACTGTATAAGCAATAAACTATGAAATTAAATATTTCACATCTCTGCATTTGAATTCACATATAATATTAATACAGATTCAGATGTTAACCATTAACTTATTTTTAATTAAGTACTGACTTCTGAAAAATTACATTTAAATAATGAAGTCTCACAATAATGCAGAGAGACTGCTTGAGTGTTTCTTTTTTTAAAAAAATGTTTCTTTTCTTAAAAAACTTTTTAAAGCATGTTTCTTTAAAAAAAAAAAGACCTACTAAATATCAATATTAATACTGGCTTCATTTATAAGCAATGACACTGAATGCCTATAAACTGACTCTAAAATGTTACTATTAGTAAGTAACTCCCATATTTCTCTATTTTCTTTTTTCTTTTCTTTTCTTTTCTTTTTTTTTTTTTTTTTTTTGAGTTGGAGTCTCACTCTGCCACCCAGATTGGAGTGCAGTGGCCACTCCCGGCCACCGCAGTCTCGACCCACTGGGCTCGTGCGATCCTTCTGCCTCAGCCTTCCAAGTAGCTGGAACTACAGGCACGCGCTACCACGCCTGGCTAATTTTTTTTTTATTTGTTGTAGAGATGAGGTCTCGCCAACTTGCCCAGGCGGGTCTTGAACCCACAGGCTCAGGCAGTCCACTCACCTCAGCTTCCCAAAGCGCGGGATTACAAACTGAGCCACCAAGCCCGGCTTCTATTTTCAAATGCTTCAAAAATCCTATAATGTTTGTGCTCCTGGTCATAGTGTCATGTTGTGCAAAGATTACCTTTTATGCTACTCTCCTTTTTACTAAAAAATTTCCTAGGGTTTTTCTTCCTATACAGATTAAGAAACAAAGCCTCATATAATCTAGTACCTAATCTCCTACTTAATCTCATCATCTACTGTTTTTTCCTTCCCTACTCTTTCCACTCTACCCAGGCACAAGGGCAACAGCACTATCCTTTGAATACCCCAAGAAAACGCCAGCTTAGTTACCCTTTCTTTGGAATGTTCTTCCCCAAGATAACCCTGTGTCCCCCTCTCTCAGTTCCTTTAGCCCTCTGATCAAATAATATTTATCTGAGAGACACTCTTGACATATTGTGTACACATTATTGGACTGAATGTTTGTGTCCCTCCACAATTTGTATGTTGAAACTCTAACTTACAATACGATGGTATTTGGAGATGGTCTTTTGCAGAGGTAATCTGCATTAGGTGCATGAGGGCTGGGCCCTGATCTGATGGGGTTAGTGTCCTTATAAGAAAAGACATCAGAAAGCTTATCTTTCTCTCTCTTCCATGTGAGAACACAACAAGAAGGTGACCACCTACAAGCCAGGAAGAGAGTTCTCCCCTAAAGCCTGACCATACTGGTATGCTGATCTGACTCTCATCCTCCAGAACTGGAGGAAAATAAACGTCTGTTTCTTAGGCCAGTCAGTCTGTTTGTCGTTGTTGTTATAGCAGCTCAAGTTAACATATACGTGTATGTTTGTGTGTGAGTACAATTTATTTCCCTTCTCATATTGCTTTCCTTTCCTTGTCCCTGATGCTTACTATTCACTATTATCCTTCTGTATTTTCCTACATAGCAATATCCTCCATATATATTCCCAATATACATACACACTCTTCTATTTGCTAATTTGCTTATTGCCTCTTCTCCCTAAATATTATATAAGCTCCACGATTGTCAGGTCTTTATTTAGTTCATTGCTATATTCCCAATGTTTAGTATAGCAACAACTGGAACAAACTAGCTCTTCAATAAACATGGGCTAAATCACTACAATGTAAGCCCCTGTGTTGAGCACAGTGCTTGACACAGAGAACCCTTTGCTTTGTGTCTTTTAAAAATGAACTTAACTATGCTGTCATTCTTAAGATGTTCTAGTTGAGAAGACAGTATGTAAGACCATGTGAATGATCTGGGATGAGAGACCTTGGCTATCATCACAGCGCCACAAAAATATCATTGAAAATGTCATTAAAACTTTTTGAATTTCAGTATTCTTATCTGTAAAATGAGAGGGACCAACCAGGTAGTATAGGTAACAAACTCTGTCTCACCATGGTCCCATTCGAGGGCATATGTTATAAAGGGAAAAAGCTTGTTACTACATAAGGTGCCAGCTACTGCAAGCACATAAAATAAAATTCTGTGATAGATCTTATCAATGAAAAAAATAGAGTACAAACATCAAGAACAATATATCAGGTCCAAAATAGTGATTAAGCCAGGGTATTTAATTGCCTATCTCCCAAATCCCCTGTAAATCTCTCTTTCCCTCTCTCTCTCACACACACACATAGACACACACACACACACACACACACACACACACACACACACACACACACCCCTCACATATATAAAACTTTGATATTATGGTTGGAAAGTAGCTTAAAATACGGAGAACTTAGCCGGGCTCGGTGGCTCAGCCTGTAATCCCGTGCCTTTGGGAGGCTGAGGTGAGTGGATTGCCTGAGCCCGCGGGTTCGAGACCCACCTGGGCAGCGAGACCTCATCTCTACAATAAATCAAAAAATCAGCCGGGCATGGTAGCGCATGCCTGTAATTCCGGCTACTTGGACGGCTAAGGCAGAAGGATCGCCGGAGCCCAGCAGGTCGAGGCTGCAGTGGCCGGGAGCGGCCACTGAACTCCAGTCTGGGTGACAGAGTGAAACTCCAACTCAAAAAAAAAAAAAAATATGGAGAACTTGGAAAATTAATTGTAAACAAGGAAAAAAGTTACAATTAAATGGATAATTACTCCAAGTGCTGTGGGAATGTAGCCAAGAATAAGTGACCATAAAGAGCAAATTTTAAGAAAAATAGATGGAGATGAAAATCTTGTTTAACAAATTATCTGACTTAGACCGTGTGAGTAGATAAATTCAAATAGAATTCAGATTAAAAAGACAATTTTCTAGGAAAATATATGTTATCAAAATAGACTTCAGAGAATATGGAACTTCTAAACACATTCATTACTATGTATAAAGTTGTCAAATACCTTCTACCCTTAAAAAAAAAAAAAAGAGAATATCAAGATGAGTCAGTTTTAACTGTCAATTCCATCAAAATGTCAAGAAAGTTAACACAATGGTATTTAAGGTTCTCAAATAGTTGTAAGAAATGGGCAAAACAGTCACACTAACTCCAGTTGACAAAAAATATAGACTTTTATAATAAATGAGACAGAATTGATAGAGTGAAAGTAAATGACAGCTTTATTTTATTTTATTTTTTTTTTGAGTAGGAGTCTCATTCTGCTGGGCTCAGGTGATCCTTCTGCCTCAATCATCCAAGTAGCTGGAACCACAGTGCACACCACCATGCCTGGATAATTTTTGATTTATTGTAAACACAAGGTCTCACCAAGTTGCCCAGGTTGGTCTCGAACCCAATCATTCATTCAATCCTCTTGCCTCCACTTCCCAGAGGGCTGGGAGCCACCACGCCTAGCAGGGAAGCTTCATCCTTTCTCTCCATACTTTGTTCAAATTCTATGTTTGATGTTATTATATACGGCTTGTAGCTTTCCTGCTATATCTAGTCACAAGAAAAGTCTCTTTTCAGTAATTAAAATAAACATTCCATGGTAATAAGTGCTCATTCTGGCCTTGTCTTAAAGGTTTTCTCTTCTCTCATTTGTATACATCTTCTTAGAAAGGCTGCAGTGAGCTAGGGCTTATGATTAGCTTTTCCTCTTCGCTTCCTCTCTCTCCTTGCTAACTACAGTTTGGGTCTGGGGGTGTGGAAAGGTGGTAAATGATACCGTGAACCTGGGTGAATACACTTGGATCCTGACACTGGTGTCTTAAGCCTTCAAAAGTATATAAGCCTGGCTCTTTCTTGCCACAGTACTTATTAGAATTTCTTAGATATTCTGCCTCAGGTATCCTAATGTCTTTCTTTACTCTGGCTGTTTCTCTCAACCTCTGTGCAATATCAGCCATCCCTCTGCCAAGTCACTTCACCTTTCTAGGCATCTCTCTCTTGAGCCAGCTGTTTTTAAGTCTGATTTGTTTGCCTCTTCCCTTTGTTCCTCTTTTCTTTTTTTCTCTTTCTCTCTTTGAATACATATAAATTTGAGAGGTACAAATGCAGTTTTATTACATGGATTGATTGCTTACTGGTGAAACCTGGTCATGTAGTGTAATAATTACCAAATAATGTACGTTGTATCTATTAAGTAATTTCCTATCCCTCACTCCTTTCTCCCTCTCCCACTCTTCTGATTCTCCAATGACTATTATTCCACACTTTTCCTCACTCTTTGTGCATGTATACACATTATTTAGCTCTCACTTGTAAGTAGTATACACATTTTTTGATTTTCTATTTCTGAGTTGTTTCACTTAAGATAATGGCTTCAGTTGGGCTTAGTGGCTCAGCCTGTAATCCCAGCACTTTGGGAGGCTGAGGTGAGTGGATTGCCTGAGCCCATGGGTTCGAGACTAGCCCAGACAACTTGTCAAGACCTTGTCTCTACAATAAGTGAAAAAATTAGCTGGGCCTGGTAGCGCCTGCCTGTAGTTCCACTTACTTGGAAGGTTGAGGCAGAAGGATCACTGAAACCCACTGGGTCAACACTGGGGTAGCTGTGAGTGTACCACTGCACTCCAGCCTGGGTGACAGAATGTGATTCCAACTAAAAAAAAATAATAATAATGGTCTCCAGTTTCATCCATGTTGCTGCAAAAGACAATTTTCTTTTGTATGGCTGAATAGTATTTCATTATATATGATTTCATATATATCTATACATATATCTGTATCTATCTATATCTTACATTTTCTTTATTCAATCACCCATTGATGTACATTTAGGTTAGTTCCATATCTTTGCTACTGTGAATAGAGCTGTGATAAGCATACGAGTGCAGGGAGACACTTATATGTTTATATAAGTGATATCGTCTTCTTCTAGAGAGCATACATGATTGTCCTCCTACTAGTGTACAAGTACACACCTAGTTTGCTCACCTATTGCCCTTTATAACTTTGCCACTAAGATCTAACTTGAGTTTCAGCTTTTCATCTTCAGTCTTCAGGAGGTAGGAATCAAATGTGTTTGTCTTCCAGTTACTAAACTATGTAACACATTACCTTCAAGTTTACATATACCAAATGACCATTTATTACGCTCAAGTCAGGACACAAGGATATCAATCCAGGAGGTCTGAGGGGCTCAGCAGCAAGACTTGAAGCCTAGAAGCTAGGATCATCTAGAGGTAGTTCACGAATATGCCGGTTGCTATTTGACTCTTGACTGGGGTTTCAGATCCACTTCAAGAATCTTTTCCACATGGGCTAAATTGGACTTCCACACAGGATCTGGCTTCCCTCAGAACAAACATCCTGAAAAAAGATCTAGGCAGAAACTCTATTATAGCATAATCTAGCCCCAGAAGTCACACGATTCTTTGTGCTCTAATGGTCAGAGTAGTCACATCACACCCTGGTTCAGTGGAAGGGGAAATAGACTTCTACTTTTCCTGGCAACTGGCAAAGTTCTGAAAGAGCATATTAATATAGTCTATTTAGGGAAATGCAATAAGCCAAAACATTTTCCCCCAAACGGCTAGGGACAGATGTCATATATTCAAGTCCCTCTCACTTAGCCCAAGGGAAGGAAAAACATTTCATCCTCTCTTCCACATGAGGAGTGAAAGGAGAAAAAAAATGACACAAAAGCTAACAATCTCCAGAGAAATTTTATATCTTTGCACTTCTATCTTAATCACTTTTTACATTCAAGAGGGAAGTATGGGATAAGAAGGCCAAACAAAGTTTTCACCACTTTATTTGCATACCCAGTATAAGTGGTCTTACATCTAGCTTATAAACTGTGAAGTGATAATTTTTTCACCGTTATCCTTTGGGGAGTCTGCTGAAATGCAGACAATGTCCCATTTAAATACATCACTAATTTAAAAGTTGAATATAGCAGCATATCAAAGAAATTCGACCTAATTGAGAAGATTTAATTTTAGAAATGCAAAGATGAGTTGATATTAAGAAATCTACTAACATATTTGTCACCCGTAATTGATAGAGTACTTTTATAAAATAATATAAAAAGCAGAGAGAGCCTCATGAGAAACAGGACAAGAACATAAAGTAACACAAAAATACAGATAACCAATAGAAAATGTACAACTTCTTTGGATAAACAAAGAATTTGTAAATTATAGCAAGTACTAATTTTATCCTGTGAAAAGAAAATTATAGGTAATATAGAATAATACAACTCAGTTTTTCTGAGTTTAGAAGATTTTCTTTTTTTTAATGAGCATATATCCCTTTTGTGTACGTGCAAGTACATATTTTTCTGATTACAAAAGTAAAATATGAGTGTGGGGTGATGTCTAAGAGGCCCTCTGGGTCTGAGGTCCTATTATTTTCAGTTAAATATTTTTATTGCAATATGCTTTAAGCAGCTTCGATTTTCTGGCTTTAAAACTTAGAACATTACCCCACTGCTAACAAAAGAAAACCAAATGCTTTAGCTTACTGTTCAAAGTCCTCTAGTCTTATTCAGTGTACTTTTCCATTTTGACTATGTGCACTTTAATTTGTGATCATACCAAATGAACAACTCTTCTAAGTAGCTCCTTGTCACTATTCACATCAGTTACATTGTGCTCTTTACCTGAAATGATCTCCCCTAACATTTTAATGATGCTTAAATGCTCTGCTTAGATTCAGATAAACAATGCCATCACTTTACTAAAGCTCTCAATGGTTTATTTAAAGGGAAGAAATACTAAGCCTTTCCCTAATCATCCAAGCACTTCATTACTCTTAGAGAATCTGCTACTATTTCTCTTAGTTATCTGTGCATAGGTTTCAACCTTACCACTAGATGGTATGTTCTTTGATGGCAAGAACCATGTCTCATTAATATTTTTTATCCCTCCCAACACTAGCCAAATATCTTATATAACATTTTTTCAATAACATAGACAAAAATAATGTTAGTAATAAACCCGATATTTACTGTTTACTTTGTGTCCAGCATTATAAATTGTATCTTGATTGGAATCCTTTAAACCTCATAACCCCCTCCCCCTGAGACATACTATTCTTAGTCTAATTACAGACTGGGAATCAAAGGCATAAAGGGGATGAATAACTTGCCTATGCAAAACAAATCTCTTCATCGGAGTCCTTTTCTCTAGTGAGCCTATCAATGAATCCTGGGGGATCTCATGGCGTTCTTTCAGTACCTGATGACAGAAGAAGAGGAAAGAAAAACAATTTTTAAAAACTTCAAAGAACAAAAATAGAAGCAAATAAATTGTGTATACATTCAAAGGTGGAAGCAAGGATTGGATTCTAAATTGATCTGACAATAAGAATTAGGGAAATAGAAGAAGGTAAAAGTAGTAAAGTTTATTTGTTATTTAAAATATTTCAATCTTAAGACTATTTGCTTATATAATTTTAAATATTATTTAAAATGATGGAAATAAAAAAACACTAATTCTACCTGTAGATCAAATGGGTGCAAGAGCACATTTTAGCCTCTAATTTCACTTGAATGAACGCTTAAATGAAATTTCCCTACTGTTATTGATTTCAGCTTTCTTTAACCCAAATCATCTTCCCTTTAAAAAGGAGTGTTAGTCTGATAAGGATAAAAATGTTGTGTACTGTTCTAATTTACTTGGCATTTCTTCATGCCCACAGCCCTAGGACTTTGAGTGTATTGAATTTGGGTCATTCAAGGGGCAAAAGGGCATGCTTAAAGAGATTAGTTGTGTCCTCATTCACTTACTGGATACTATGTTTTTAGTTCCAAAACAATGGGAAAATATGGCTGTTTCTGCTTAGAAGTTCAAGGACTCAAAATACTCCAGACAATATAGGCATTCACTAGGCTCAGATTGTATTTGATGAAACTGGAATATTGGATCACAACTGAGTGTAAACCTAAACCTCTCTGAATATGAGCAGTTAGAGTGAGTAATCATGGCAGAAACTTGAATTTGAAAAATAGAAATGTTAGAAGTAATAAAAACAAGAAGAAATGAAGTGAGAATCCCAGAGCCTTCATTACATGCCAGAATAAAGTAGATGTGTATTACATTCTTTCCTTTTGTGGGTCCCTTCCACACCTGTTGTTGCTTTCCTGGGGAATTAGCCAAAGTGATACAATTTCTAAGTCTTAGGAGAAGAGATTCTATCCTAGGAACAGGAGGCCAAGGTTCACTTTCTCCACCATTCTTCTTCTTTTTAATATCCTTGATCTAGAACTATTGAGTTAGTATAGTGGCTGAGGGAAAGCAAAAGGCACTATTATGTACACGCAGTACATGAAAGTTGTCAATATATATTTACAAATTAAATTACTAGTGTATCATCTCTGGCTCAGAGCTTGGTTTGATATTTTTTTCTTTTGGTTAGTTGATTGGTTAATTGGTAGATTGTTTTTTGACCCCTGAGAGGTGAGTCAGCTCTATTCTGGATGATTTCACATATACTTCATTGAAAAGGTCTGCTTTCCAAGACACAGGGTTTCCAGAAAAAGTGAGGACTCAGATTTTATTAAAGCAAAATATTATTCTGCAAATAATAGCCCATTTGTTAAGGTTCATAAGAAGAATATTTCATGTATATGCTCTAATCAGTTTGTTTTGAGCAATTATGTGCCCAAAACTGAGGTTTACTGATGATTGGAAAGTACTAATCCACAAGAAATATAAAAATTAGCATTAAAAAAAACCAAAGATGGCAACTATAGATGGTTTACTTGAGAGCATAGTAATGCATTTTGCTAAAATCAAGTATTACCAAAATTGTTACTGTACATATAAATGTGTTGGTAACAAGCATAGTAAGCCGATAATATTTTTCTCTACCAGTGTTATTTGAAAGTACAGTCATGCATTCATTTTCAATTAATAAGGCAATACTGCCACCTATACCAAGTCACTCATCAAGACTCAGTTTTCTTATCTCTAGAATAAAACCAATGTTAATATTTTATTTTTCCCTTTTTATATATTTTTTAATTTTAAAGATGTGGGATACAATTTAGGGTTAGGTACATAAGTGGGCATTGTACAGGTAAAGTTTGGGCACCTTTATTATTATGTGTCCCCCCTTCCTCCCCTGACAGTGTCCTTCTACTGCCAATGCCTTTCTTATAGTATTATAATAAATGTTCAGTGTCTGCTTATAAGTGAGTACATGTAGTACTCAGATTTTTGTTTCTGTGATAAATCATTGTTATAGACTCTAAATCCATCCAAGTTGCTGGAAAGTCCATAATTTTGTTTTTCTTTATGGATGTATAATATTCCATCATGTATATGTACCATATTTTCTTTATTTAATTTTTGTGGGATAAGATGCAACATCTTTTCAGGAATCTTAACAGCATAGTTCCTTTCAACTATGCAAGCATATCTCTATCACTAAGTCAGTCATAGACATTAGCACAAAATACAAGATATAATTCTGACCCCTGCCATGATTACTCAGATGTTTGCAACAACAATAAGTAACATCAGGTAATTATGATTGCTGCACTGGGTAGTCTTAAGAATATGACCACTTAGCCGGGCTCGGTGGCTCAGCCTGTAATCCCGCGCCTTTGGGAAGCTGAGGTGAGTGGATTGCCTGAGCCGGCGGGTTCGAGACCCGCCTGGGCAGAAAGACCTTGTCTCTACAATAAATCAAAAAATCAGCCTGGCGTGGTAGCGCATGTCTGTAATTCTGGCTACTCGGAAGGCGGAGGCGGAAGGATCGCCGGAGCCCAGCAGGCGAGGCTGCGGTGGCCGGAAGCGGCCACTGCACTCCAGTCTGGGCGACAGAGTGAGACTCTAACTCAAAAAAAAAAAAAAAAAAGAATATGACCACTTGAATGGAATGCTGTGAATCTTCAACAACAGATTGACCTTCAAGATCCTACTTTCTAATTCGATTATTTTTGCCTATTATTTATGCCTCACACTTCTTCCTGGATGAAGTTTCTATTTTACTTTTTTCCTAGAATAAATAAAGAGTAAAAACAACAGCAAGTCGTACTTTCTGTTCAAATGCCCTAGACAAGGCACTGGTGCTGATTCTTCTGGTGTGTTCAGTCTATGAATTTGGATTATTAAAAAAAAAAAATCCTGCCATCCAGAATAGGTTCATTAAAGACTGAAAGTTTTATGTGATTTTCTTGTTTCTGACCTGAGAAGTCAAGTACCAAGCCCAGGTCTATCTGACTTCAAACCCTTGCCCTGAATTTCTATTCTGCATAGATTTCCAGATGTGTTTGTTCATTATCGGGCAAGACTGGCTCCGTTCAACAGTGGAAGTAAGAGTTCTTGGCCACCAAATTAACTTAGTAAATGAGTACTAACCAATATTTACCAAGAACTCTGACATTCCTATCTAGTACAAAATATGGTTAGAATTCCTGAACACTGGCCATGCTTAGGTATGATATATACCCTCATTTTTTAAAATTTTATTTTTAGAGGCACCCACACTGGAAATATTTAATTAAATTTGCTTATCTCCAGACAAAATTCACATACATACACACCAGTGAATTTAGAATCTTCTTGATGTCTCGTTTAGCATTGATTGGGCCCTTTGGTCCCGGCTGGTAGTGATTTTAGAGCTGAGCAGGGCTGGGCTTGGTAGTGCAGTACCTCTTGCCCACCATTTTAATTTATGAAATTGATAAGCAATTAACATCAATAGCATTGTACAAGTTTGTATATTAAGACTAAAGGTAAGTAATCTAAATTGAACTAATAAATCCAAGAGCAATTGGACCATAAGTGGGAGCCAAGAAATGAAGCTAGAAGGGTTAGGGAGAAGGGAAAACTGACACCAAAGGAAGTTTGATTCAGCTGGAAGAAATTTAATTCAGCTGGAGAAATATCCTTTGTGAATTTGATTCAGCTGGAGAAACTCTCTGGTCTTGAGTTAGACATTTATTTTTCTTTCATTTATTTTTCTTAAGCAGTTCATGTGGTAGGCAATTATAGATTTCCACAATATCTGATTCGCGTTTACCTCCAGTTAAATGGAATACAAGTATTCTCCACAACATCCTCCACCTTACTGTTTTCAATAGTTAGGCAAGGCCATGAAACAAACTTTGGGCATTAAAATATGAGTAGTAGGTATATATCTCCCTTGCAGGAAAGCTTTGTAATAATTGCTAGTGCTTTACTTTTCAACCTCTCACTCTCTGTTGCAGGAAACATTGATGATGCATGTTAAGACTGTGGTACCAAAAAGTGGTGTAGAATAAATATAGTCATTTGTGGCTTAACAATAGGGATATATTCTAAGAAATATGTTTGTAGGTGCTTTTATCCTTGTGTGAACCTCATAAAGGGTATTTACACAAATATGGTACAGCCTACTACACACCAAGACTATATGGTATAGCCTCTTACTCCTGGGCTGTAAATCTGTGCAGCCTGTTAATGTAATGAATACTGTAGGCTGTTGTAACACAGTGGTATTTGCATATCTAAACATAGGAAAGGTACAGTATAAATACAAGATTATAATATCATGGGACCATGATCATATATGCAGTCCATAATTGACTAAAACATCGCTATGTGAAGCATGACTGTATACAGAGCAGAGCCTCCCACTGACCTATAATGGGTAGACACAGAGCATGAGGAATAAATAAACATTTGTTGTCTTAAATTATAGAGATTCGGGGATCATTTGTTACCACAACTAACCTGGTGTATTCTGACTGATACAATGTTCACGGCCACTAGTATGAGCATAACAGAGTTGATTAAAGGGATTACAACAAATGAACTGCAAAAACATTCAATTTCACATTTATTTCTTTTTCCAAAGTGATCGTGCATGGTTTTATTTTCCTAGAAATTTGCGTTAAGTAGCAAAATACTGGTGAAGAAATCAAAAATCAGCTTATAATGTATTGGACTATTTCATTTCACAAGATTTCAATCTGTATTATAGCACTTTGTAACCAAATATGCATTAAACTATGAGTTTTTGAAGGACAGGGAATAAAAAAAATTTTCTTTACAGATACCCCAAAGTCTTCCACAGAACTTTAAAAACAGAGTGTGTTTATTAAATCATTACTAAAAGCTCTTATACTATACTACTCGCTAAGGTTCAAAATTCTATCAGTCTTATCCTTACCTTATTTTTCCAATTTGATTTGATTCTTCATAAAAAGTTTTGTTCATGCTATATCTACCTTTTGAAAGTACTCCTTACTTTCCACTTATGAATTTAATAACACATTCTCCAGGATCATTTTATTTTTCTTTTCTTTTCTTTTCTTTTCTTTCCCCCCCTCTTTCTGTCACCTAGGCTGCAATGTAGTGACTCAATCACAGCTCACAGCAGCCTCAAAATCCTGACCTCAAAGGGTTCTCCTAATCCATCCTGAATTGTTAGGACCACAGGCATGCACCATTATGGCAGGGTAATTTTTGTTTTGATTTTTTGTAAAGATAGGAATCTATGTTGCCCAAGCTGATCTTGAACTCCTGGCATCAAGCAATCCTTCTGCCTCCTGTAATTTCAAAGCACTGGGATTATAGGCAGGAGTCACTGCCTGGCCCTTCTAGGATCACTTTTAAGTACCCTGTAGCCTAAGCAATTTTCAAACTTTCGATTTCAGGACCACTTTGGACACTTAATGATTATTGAGAATTCAAAGAAACTTTGGTTTACATGGGTTATAGTTATTTATATTTATTGTGTAAGAAATTAAAACTAAAAAAATTTAAAGTGTTTATTAATTTATGTCAAATAATAATGCATTCATTTCATGCTAATGTAAATAGCATTTTTTAATTTTAAAAACTGTATTTTCCAAATTAAAACCATTCTTATTGAGAAGAATGCCATGCTTTACATTTTCCCAAATCTCTTTAATGTCTGGTTTAATAGACGACAGCTGGATTCCCTTATATGATTCTGCATTAAATATGTTGCAATATCCCACACGATATATCTTCTGAAAAACTCCACTGTATACTTTTGAAAGCATGAGAGAAAAATTGGCAGATGCCATCTTAATGTTAATGTGGACATAGTTTTGAATCTGTGCACCCCTGACGGGGTCTTGGAGACTCTCAGGGGTCCCTCTCTTTCATCCCTGAAATGCTCTTGTATCCGGAAACCTATGACTGAGTTAGCACTTAATTATTCTCCAATTGTTTTGCATATATTAGATGTTGATTCCATTCATTGTTGATGGCAAATATCATGAGGGCAGGGTCACAGAATGCTTACAAAATGCAAAAGAGAACAAAGCCTGCTGTCAACAACAACCACAGAACCATGACACAGAATTATCAAGTATTAAAGTGTTGCTATTGCTTAAATAAATATATCATTACAGAATAATCTAAGACTAAATCTTGTACTTCCCATCTCCAGAGACAATAAAAATAATGAAATGGGCAATCATCTTTATTGTTAGTTTTTACACTTTACACAAACATATCTGTATGTAATATTCAGTATCAATTGGTTTGAGTCTCCCCTACATAAATAATGCTTTATGCATCTTACTTCTTTTTAACTCAGAATCCTGATTTTGAGATTTATCTACATTGCTACTTATAAACTTAGTGAATTATTTAAATTGCTGTATGGTCTGATACCAGGTCTTACTTGTTTATTTACTAGTGATGAACATTTAAGTTGGTCTCAGTTTGTTACACATAGTATGATACACATACTGATGATACTTTGTTCATGTTTCCTCAGTTGATTGTTCTAGATTAAATTTTTAAAAATAGAATACCTGGTTTCTACATGTGCATTTTTTTATTTTATCAAATGTAGATGCTCAAAATTGCATGCACCAATTTGCCTCATACTTTATGTTGTTGGATTAATGTTTTTCTTTTCCCCTTTGAGCCTAGAATAATGTCAGGAAGAACACAGTGGGCCTTCAGCAAATAAGTTACCTGCAGCAAGTCTAGCTTGAACATTTGAATGTGAACACATTCTGCAAGCATAGACACATGGCTCTGTCCTATGTTATTCATTCAACAGACTGGCAGGCTGTCTCCCAAGTAGACCCCACAGAGTATAAAATAAACCCAGAAGCTTCTTTTGGTATATTCCATTCCAAGAATCACTTTGTGCTTTACGTTCTGTTAGTACAGTAGCTTTATTCTCTTTTGATTGTCTACATTCTTAGCCTCTAAGACAGCCATCCCGTCATTGAGGTCACCATTACCATAGTGCTGAGACAAGTGCAGCTGAAACCCTTCATCCTGGACAGAAGCTGCCAGAACCCTCTCTGCAAACTTTACTGTGGGATGCATAGTTATGCAGTGAGAGACCACTGTCTGCATTCAATTACACTGCTGCAAGGCTAGTGTGATTGTTTCAAGACCCTACAAATTACCAGATGTCAACAATCAGCTCAAATGTGTTCCCCTGTCTTTATAAGCTAAGGAAAAAAATTTGAATTGAGAAGGAGGGTGGTATCTTCTTGATATCTCAAATATGTATCCTCTCATTTGAAGAAAGTCTTGGATGTATGTATAAGAAAATGTGATGATAACACTGTCATAACTCGACTTGGCTTAAATACCCATGGCAGACTAAACTTGCAACCCTGTGCACATTTTATGTCAGGAAATGCATATTAGAGCTATAAATGAGCAGTGCTGCATGGTATACATTAGATATTTCTATGAATTAGGTAAAACGGTAAGTCCATGTATCTTTGTAATTGTCTTGTGAGATAAAACACAAATATGCAATAAAAGCTGATAAAATATAGCTGCAAAGCATGTAGCTTTGTAATAGTATTTGGAAAAATACTATTACAATCATTTGAAATATAAATATGGTCATATTTGACAAAAGAACTGAAATATGAAGTATGAAGTCACTTAACAAGACAATTCAGTATGCAGATCAGAACTTAGCTGCCTCTGCCCAAACATAGTCCTTGACTCTTCCTCCCATTTGTGTTTACAGACAGAAAGTTCTGTTGGTCATTCTGGCTGAGTTCTATCCTCTTGATCAATTCCAGAGAAAACTCAGAGTTTGCAAAATTTGCAAGTTGACCCAATGATTATGAGTATTATGAGTAGTTTCTGATATTATTAAATATCTCATAGCTACTCCTCCAGAATGCTTATTGAATGAAAACGATCTCTGGACTTTAAAACTTTCTAAACTAGGACTTGATTTTTATTTCCTTCAACTTTCAGATTTCTTCTCCCCCATGCTGGAAATGGATATGTTTATTCAGCGTCCTTTTCTCCAAAAGTCCTCTGAAGAGTCTGCTGGGTTTTAAGTACCAGAATGTCAATTTTACCTGTATCTACATGACATCCAAAGCCAGAAAGCTAATTTGGCTTAATTATTATCTTAGAATATTTGCAAACAGTTTACCATTCTTTCCCGAAAGAAAATAATGTTTTGTCAGAAATAGGCAAATCTGGGTTGACTCCACATTTAAATTTATTACTATTATTAAATGAAAGTATTTTGTATTCCAAATATAAATTAATAAAGTGTTTAAAAATACATATTTACTTTTGGATCAGGATTTAGGGAAGGAGGTGAATTCTGGTTTATGAACTTCATGAGTTATTTGAATTTTGCAACAGGAATTGGTAAGAACATAATTTTTCTCAGAGACTTATCAAAAAGACATAATTTGTGTACATAACATGAAAATACTGATAGAATAAAACACATGCCAAAAATGGTAAACTCATTAAAATAAGTAAATTTCATTTAACAAAAGCAGGCAAAAAAAGAAAAGGAACAAATATAACCTCAAGCTGGGAAAAATCATTTTAAACTCTCAAACATTTATTTGATATTATCTTTCCAAGAATAATGAGGCAACAGTAATCACATTCCTTTTACTTTACATGCTTTTGTTCAGAGAAACCAGATGCAGAATGAAGCTTTGCTTCCCTGCCAAACTGTCAAGTTTGTTTAATATTTAAGTTTCATACAACATAAATGAAAGAAGCAAAAGTATTGTTAGTGCTGGGAGTTCTGAATTTGAATCATCTTTAACTGATCACTGCATATCTGAAAATGAACACAGATCTTTGCGCACTTCCCACTGTAATTCTAGTGGTGATGAAAAGTGGAGTGGTTTTGTGAGTGTGGGCATGTACACACACGTTATATATACATTTCAAGTGGTAAATTTTTCCACTGTTGAAATCTGTTATGTCTTTTGGAAGAATATTTTTTATAAATAAATATTTAAAGGCTTCCCAAAATATGTCCTTATTCAAGTCAATCAGGGTTATAGTCAAAATCATGATAACTAACATTTATTAGGTATTTACCCTGTACAGGACACTAATCTAATACCCTTACCTACATATATCCACTTGGTATCCACAAAAACCTCTTCATGTAAATACTATTTTCATCTTCATTTTAAAAGTAAAGAGACTGATGCCCAGATAAGTTAAATAACTGGATCAATTTTATATGAGCCATGAATTGAATACTCTACCACCCTTCCTCCTAAGATCTGCTAAAATGGTGATAAAAGTCTACATTTTTCATATTTTTCTATTTGTTCATAATTAGAATTATTTGTCCACATTCCTGTCCCACCATGGCCATTCATCCCTCTAGATGCCTCTAACTGCATCTAACTGCTCTGTTGACTTTGGACTTGGCTGTGTGATTTTCTTTGGCCAATAGGACATGGATGGAAGTTTTTATGCCACATTCCAAGTAGGAACTTTAAATGGGCTTGCGTGATTTGACACAGCCTCTTTTGTGTTCCTGTTCTCTGCTATGAGAACAGTGTGTCCCAAACAGGAGCTGTTCCTTCACCCTGGGTGCCACAGTGAGAAGACACAGGGAGCCCAGCCAAGCCCAGCAATGTCAGGCAGAATAGCCGCTGACCCAGAGGCTTCTTACAACATAAGTGGGAGGTAAATCTATGTTGTAAGCCACTGAATTCATGTGGTTGGTGGTTACAGCACCAACTGAAAAACAATAAAGGGGAAACATTCTGTAAGCCCACAATAAAAATTAAAAAAATAAAAGCTAGAGAAGGGCCATGTAAGGTTAAAAAGTCTAAACAGTTTCTGGAAGATAGAGGGTTGTTGGAGGAGTGTTGACTGGAAGAGAGTGACTGAAACCACTGCTTAAAAACATGGAAAGATACTGCCACCAGTCTGAGAAACAATCTGCCTTGTAGAATCTGAGAGAACTTAGATTATGAATACTATATTTTGTTTCACAATCACCTTTCATCCAATCAATAGTGTTAGCATTCATTGACAATTTTTACCTGAATCAAAACATTTTATCATTCCTTATACACTTATCTTCCGACATTTTCTCTCTCTCTCTCTCCTCAGTATCCATTAAAGACTCATAGGTCTTCATTAATTTTTAGTCAATGTGTTGTTATCCATTGTTACTGTCTTTATTTTAGATATTTAGATAGTCCTAAATTTGACCTCTGGGAGCCCCTACAAACTGGCTACTATGAAGGATGTGTTTCAAGAACACATTAAGTAGCTAGAAAAATAATTCAGAAATACAGAAACCTGGGTACGTCTTTGTGAGATAAAAACACCAAAAGTAAAGACAGGCTAAAAGCTCCCATATTAAATAAACAAACAAACAAGCAAACAAAAATCAGTGATGTTTAAGATAACTTCTGGGGGAAAATATTTTCAATGTTTAATTTCTTATCTATCCAAACTATGAATAAAATGTGAAGGCAAGATAGAGATATACTCAGTATTCAAAGAATCAGAAAATCTATACTGAAATGCCCTTTCTCAGGAAGCTACATAAGGATGTATGTCAGCAAAATTAGAAAAGAAATCAAAAAGAAGGAAGATGGAAACTAGGGAATGAGAGCTGCCATGCAGGACGGCAAAGATGAGAAATCTTAGTATCTCCATTGTTCTGCAGACCAGAAGAATTATGTGTCTAGCAAGTAACTAGGGGTTGAAGGCTTTCTTCAGGCAAACATCTAGGAAAAGGGAATGTATTAGTCAGCTAGGGCTGCCATAACATAAACACCACAGATGACACAGCTTAACCCATAGATGTTTATTTCTCACAGTTCTGGAGACTGGACGTCCACAATCAAGGTGCCAGCAAAATCAGTTTCTGGTAAGCCTTCTCTTTCTGACTTATAGATGGCATCTTTTTGCAGTGTCCTTGTATGAACTCTTCTCTGTGCATGCATGAGGAGACAGAGCAAGAGTGACAACAAGAGAAAGAAATATTATCTCTGGCATTTCTTCTTCTTATAAGTTTATCAATCCTAACTGACGAAGGTCCCTCCATTATGAACTAATTTTAGTCTTTACCTCCTTATAGGGCGTATCTCCAAATAAAATCACATTGGGGATTAGTACTTCAATATATGAATTTGAAGTAGGAGGGACACGATTCAGTGCTGAAAAGTGGGAATTTAGAAATATGATATCATTCTTGAAAAGTTATATAATAATAATACTAAATAAAATGTATTAAGGATAGTGAGCTGGGCACTGCTCTAACAGCTATATATATTAACATTTAATTCTATGAAGTCAGTTATATATATTAACATTTAATTCTATGAAGTCAGTTACTATTATCATCTTTATTTTACAATGAGTAAATTAAGAAATAAAAAAATGAAATAAGTAATTCAAGGTCACGTAGCTAGTATCTGGTACAGCTGGAATTTTAACCTAGGCCACTTGACTCTTAACCAGGCAATGCATTCATAATGATGTCATACTGTAGGACCTGTGGAACATGTCAGAGTGCATTAAAGGAAGGTAACAGAGGGTCAATTATATGCATAAAATCCAAGAAAAACAGAAGAAAAATAAACATACTATATTATCTGGTTCTATAGTGAGAAACTTTTAAACAATTATTATAATAAAAGTATTGTTTATGGAATTTCAGATTTTGAACTCAAGCTAACAGGTACAGCATGAAAGCCTTAAAGATGTTTAACAGGATATGAACTCGATCACCCTAGGGAACTTAAAAGTAAGATGCAAAAGACAGATTGTAAGAGATGAAGGATTTAGAATAATTTTAAAAAAGGTTGTTAATAATGTCATCTTATAAATTAGAATGTCCAGATAATTCAACATCATGTTGGAATAGGAAATAAAGATAAAATGATTGTTATAGGTTGAATTGTGTTTCCTTCAACAACAACAAAAAAATACTTCAGAGTCCTAACACTCTATACCTCAGAACATGACCTTATTTGGAGATGAGGAGTAGAATAAAAAAAGGGACAGTAGGGCACAGATACATGCAGAAAGGGGAGATGATGTGAAACGAACAGGAGAAGACAGCTATCCATATGCCAAGAAGAGAAGTCGGGAGAAGGTCCTTCCCTCACAACCCTCAGCAGGAACCAGCCCTACTGATACCTGATTTTGAACTTTTAGTCTCTAGAATTCTTTAATGCACTTCTCTTGCTAAAGCCACTCAAATTGTGTAACTTTGTTATGTTAGCTCCAACAAACTACTATAACCATCTTTCCCAATATTACAAATTTATTCAAGAGAGAACTTAGAATAGTGATATTCCTATATTGGGAAAAGAAGAAAGTGCTTTACATTCACTCGACCATCTTTTATCAAAGCAAGAGCCCCAGAGATAATATCTAAAACTGATAAATAAAAAAGCAGTATTAAATGCATGTTTAGAAATATGGGACTTTCTGAATTATTAGAAACAGACTCAATCAATTTCCCCTAGTGACAAGACTGAAGGTGGGAAAGAAGGAGGCAGGGAATGATTGCTTGTCAACAAAAGTCTTTCTCTATTAACTGATATTAAAAATCATGGCATACATTGTTTTGAATAATTTCGAAAATGAATTTAAAACAATATTTGCCTCAGGTTTTTTTTTTAGGTCAACATTTTGGATTAAGTCCTATGTAACCAAATATCAGTATTGTAAAGCAAACCACTAAACCATGGACAAATATAAGTTATAGTTTTCAGTTTATCCTAGCTGCAACCTCTGAGAGAGCCAGAAGATGATAAACATTGCCCCAAATGAGGACAAATCCCAGGCAAGAAAGACTCTGTAAGTCACATACGTCTTAAAATGGAACAGTTAATATTACTGTTGAATGTTTTGGATGTATTAAATCATAAGAAGAGCAAAAATAGTCTCAACCCTGCAATATGTTGAAGCTATGAGGACAGAAGAGAATAAAGCAATCTTAAAGGATGTGCATGAGGTATGCGGTATACAGGGTAAACAACAGGAGAATAAAGTTTCATTTTATTCCACTGTATAATGTAATCATAGGTAATTCAACTCCACCTCACAGTAGTAATGTGACCTGAAGGATTAATGGGGTCAATATTCAAAGATGAATGGAATCATGTCAAAAGGACACGAGAGTTCCCACCTGTCAAATGAGGGAATATATAAGCATCAAACAGAATGACAGTGATGAATTACAACACATATAATTCTGAAAAACCCATAAGTGCATTGTTACAACAGGACAAAGGGGAGGGAGGAAGATAGGGAAAGGGAGAAGAATGCTCTTCTATTCACAAAACTACAAAAAGGTGTATCTTGTTATTAAATAAAAAAGGTGTATCTTGTTATTCTCATTTCCAAATAAACTCCAAATTATTATAAGATTTAAAAGTTTAAAATGTAGGTAAATTAATAACAAAAAAATAATGGGACAAATTAGCAGTGTATGTCCTAAAAGATTGAGTGTTGAAATATATAGACCAGGATTCTTAATTGCAAACAATACAAAATAATTGGTTAACTGAAGCTATAAAAGAATGTATGAAAACTCAGATAATCACCGGGTGAGCTAGACAAGTAGACTTGGAAAACGAATAAGAACAAAGGATGAACAGGCGAACAAAGCACAGTCACATTCACACCACAGAACCAGCTTATGAGTCACCATTGCTATCACCCTGAGCTGGGGATGGTGGCATCACCCTGCTGCAGACATTGGGTATGTTCTCTCCTTTCGCCAGCACCCTTGCCACCAGTGATCCCAGGTGAAAGTGCTGTCACAGCTGCTACTCTCCCAGGTCTGGGAATTTACTACACTGGCTTCTGATGCACAGTCCTGGATGGGAGATTCAAGCTGACAAAACTAAGGTCGTGTACCAGCACTCTGTCTGCATGGAAAACTGGGAGAGAAAGTGTCTAGTCTTTGGAACTTTAGATTAGGAAGAGGAAATTGAGCTCTGCCTGCTTATGCAACTTATATGATCAGAAATCACCAAGTATAGGAAAGGGGTTCTCATTCCAGTTAACCACAAAACTGTATATACATATGTAAGAGAAATTCACAAAACCCATAGCCATATAGAAAAAAAGATTGCTTTTTTTTTTCATTTGTATCAATTTTTTTTAATTTGTGGGGGGGAAATTAAAATTAAAAAAGAAAATACACAACCACTCATTAGGTACCATGTTCATTACTAGGAGGACGAGTGCTTACTCCTCAATCTACATATGTAGCAAATCCTTCCATGTACCCCACAACTCTAAAATGAATAAATAAATGAAAGTACATGCAAGACACCTGCCTGACACACATAAGGAAAGTATTTATTTAATACAAAAATAAATCCTTCAAATGTGTAACATGTATATGCCTGCAACAGAAAAGTGGACAAAAGCAGGTATTTCAGAAAAAATAAATATAAATGACCAATGAAGATAAGAACAAAAAAAGCAATGTCTTTCTTTCAATTCAAGAAATGCAGGTTTAGATGAGATATTGAGGAAGTCAAGTTATCCCTCTTTGTGGATGATATGATCTTATACCTTCAGACCCAAAAGAATCTGTCAAAAATCTCCTTACACTATTAAAGGACTTTGGCAAAGTTTCAGGGTACAAAATAAAAGTGCAAAAAACAGTTGCATTCTTATACACCCACAGCAAAAGGCAGAGAACCAAATAAAAAACACAATCTCCTTCCAATAGCCACAGGAAAAAAAATGAAATACCTAGGCATCGTCCTAACCACAGAAGTAAAAACCTTGATAGCAAAAACTACAAAATACTCCTAAAAGAAATCAAAGAAGACACAAGCAAATGGAAAAATATTCTATGCTCAAAGACTGGAAGAATCAATATGATTAAGATGTCTATCCAACCAAAGGCAATCTATAGATTCAACACAATAACAGTTAAATCACCAACATAATTCTTCTCAGACCTGAAAATGACAATACAGAAATTCATATGGAAACATAAATGGCCACGAATAGCCAAAGCAATCTTCAGCAAAAGAAACAAAGTGGGAAGTATCATACTTCCAGACTTTAAACTTTACTATAAGGCTACAACAATCAAAACAACATGGTACAAAAACAGGCATATAGACCAATGGAACAGGATAGAGACTCTGGAAGCAAAACCTCAATTTCTCAACCAACGTATCTTTGACAAAGCCTCCAACAACAACCACTGGGGCAAGGAGCACCTATTCAGCAAATGGTGCTGGAAAAACTGGCTGACCACATGCAGAAGCATGAAACAGGACCCCTAGCTATCACTACACACAAATATCAACTCTAAACATATCAAAGACCTAAACATAAAACCTCAAACTATAAGAATATTAGAAAACGCAGTAGACACCCTTATGGAAATTGGAATAGGCAACCAATTCCTGATCAAAACCTCAGATGCTCATGCCATAAGAGATAAGATAAACAAGTAGGACCTCATCAAACTGAAAAACTTCTGCAAAGCAAAAGAACCATCAAGAGAACAGAAAGACAGCCCACAGAATGGGAAAAAATATTTGCCAACTATATATCTGACAAAGTCCTAACATTCAGGATCTACAAGGAACTCAAATGTGCCAAAAGGAAAAAACAAACAAACAAACAGCCCCATTACAAAGTTGGTAAAAGACATGAATAGACATTTCTCAAAAGAAGACATGTGGGCAGCCTCACTAATCATCAAAGAAATGCAAATCAAAACCACACTGAGATACCACCTAACTCCACCCAGAGTGACCATGGTTAATAAATAACCAAAAAAAAAAAAAACAAAAAACATGCAGATGCTGGCAAGGATGCAGAGAAATCAAAATGCTTCTACACTGTTGGATGGAGTGTAAATTAATACAACCTCTGTGGAAAACAGTGTGGTGATTCCTAAAACATCTCAAAAATAGACCTTCCATATGACCCAGCAATCCCCCTTCTGAGAATATACTGGAGGAACTCAAATCATTCTACAAAAAAGATACCTGCACATGCATGTTTATTGCAACACTACTCACAATAGCAAAAACATGAAACCAACCATACTGCCCATCAAAAGTGGACCACATAAAAAATGTGGTACATATACATGATGGAGTATTATGCAACCATAAAGAAAGACAAAATTATGGACTTCGCAGCAACTTGGATGGATTTAGAGTCTATCATACTCAATGACCTAACACAGAAACAAAGACTCGAGTACCACATGTTCTGACTCATAAGCAAACCTTGAACATTTATCATACTACTATAAGAAAGGGATTGGCAGTAGCAGGACACTGCCAGGGGAGGGAGCGGAAGGTCACATAACATTAATAAGGGTACCTGATCTCCCCAGGTGAAGCGGGGACCAAAGGGAGGCCCAAACTTTAACTGTACTATGACTACCTAATCCTCAATTGTACCCCACAGCTTTAAAATAAAACAAAAAAGACATATTATTTTCATTTTTAAGATGGACAAAGATTTAATTTTTAATAAAATTAAGAATAGAAAAAGACAGGAAGAAATAATGTCTCACCACATAATAGCCATTTATAATGGATGAATATGTGTTATGCAAATAATACTTCAATGAAGTTGATTTCTATAAAATTACTTTTTAAAAAAGTGTCAGTCCCCCTGCTTAGAATACTCCAGGGCCTTCTTCTAGCTCCACAACCCAGTTCACCTTCCACGGTCTACGATGCTCACAAACTCTGGCTCCTCCTGCTCTTCAGCCTCATGCCATGCCATCTTCCATTCCACCTCTTTTGTTCAACTCCTTCACACTTGCCTACTTTTTGTCTAACCCTAATAGTTGTTATCATCTATGCATCTTTTTAAAAAAATCAATAAGGAACTAAATGTTTGGTCAAATTTTGGGCAGATCAGGCATACGTAAGTATTTGTAGTGGACAGAATTTTTACCACTGCTGGTTAAGCTACTGTCAGTGACAAAGTTGGGTCAATCCTCCCCTTTTCAACACCCATCCTACAATAAGTCTACTGAAATACAAGGATGAGAAGATCTTTTAGAGAAAAAAAGCACAAAGCCCACTGCACAAACCCATTGTTTATAACAGCATTTCACAAAGTATGTCTCCCCCAAATATGAAATTCAGTAAATATTCCATTCAAAAATATTTATAAGATAAAAATAATTTTGAGAAAATTGCATATCCCCTCTTTGGAAATTGATAGTAGCACAATGGAGGTTCTGACACATTTTGCCTCAAAGCAACCTCTTTGCACTTAAAACATTAATATGTAACTGTATCTTGCCATGCAGAATTTTTAAAAAATGCATAATAGCCTCATGACGTTAATGAATTAGAGGAACATGAGAACCATTGCTCTTCCCCTTCTTTTTTTTTTTTAGTGCGATAGCAGGATTTATTGATAGGACAGAGAAGCTCCCACAGTGGGAGGGGATCCAAAGTGGTTGTCCCTGTTCTTCCCCTTCTTTTTTTTTTTTTATTTTTTTTTTGAGTTGGAGTCTCACTGTCGCCCAGACTGGAGTGCAGTGGCCGCTCCCGGCCACCGCAGCCTCAACCTGCTGGGCTCTGGTGATCCTTCTGCCTCAGCCTTCCAAGTAGCTGGAACTACAGGTGCACGCTACCACACCCAGCTAATTTTTTTGATTTATTGTAGAGATGAGGTCTCGCCTGCCCAGGTGGGTCTCAAACCCGCGGGCTCAGGCAATCCACTCACCTCAGCCTCCTAAAGGCGCAGGATTACAGGCTGAGCCACCGAGCCTGGCTCTTCCCCTTCTTAAAGGCCCTCTTTCTACTGCTCTACTGGCAATATCAGAGTCACCCTTGGAATTCACAATGAATGTGCCTAGTTCCCTGACCCATTAATTCATACATCTACTAAGACAGCATCACTTCTTTAGTATGGAAAGTCATATACTATCAGAGGAACTACATAGATATAAAACTAGTGATAAATGCTATTACAGAAGTGCTTTTAATAAGCAATAGAAGCAGAGGGGAAGGAGAAATTAACTCTAATGAACTTGAGGGGGCTAGTTGGGGGAAGTAAGAGGAGCCATCGTCACAATTAGAGGTATTAATTATATTTGATCTTAAAGGATCATCACGGATGGCCCAAAGGGAAAGGTTGTTTCAAGCATATGAAATCACTTGTGCAAAAACAATGTATCACTGAACGTAGTGCACAGGAGAAATAGCGAAAGATGTGACCCAAGGTTAGAAGATGTAGGAGTAAGAGAGAATTAGTAAGAAATCCAAGGATACGGAAGAAAGCAATTTGGGTGAAGCTGTCTAGGGGAATAATTCAGGCCACTGGTTCTCAAATTGGAGTACTTATCAGTATCATTCGAATAACTTGTTAAACACCGATTTGCTGGATCCTAATCTATGAATGCAAACTGTCTAGGGTGGGGCCTGAGAAACTTCACATCTACAGAGATGCTGCTGCGGCTGGTTTGAGAACACATTTTGAGAACTGCTGCTCTACTGATCTGCAATGCTATAAAAACTGTAAGCAATATGGTAAGATAAGAAGACTTTTGTTTTTTAAATGTCGCTTTAGTGGCAGACTGTGTGATGGATGCAATAAGGGTAGTAAGTGAAGAGAACAATTTGAAGTCTTTTGCCAGTGGTCTAGAGAAGAGATAACTGGGATCAGATAAGATATCTGGAATCTGCCGGGCTCGGTAGCACAGCCTGTAATTCCAGCACTTTGGGAGTCTGAGGTGAGTGGATTGCCTGGGCCCGCGGTTTGGAAACCCACCCGGGCAACTTGGCGAGACCTCATCTCTACAATAAATCAAAAATTAGCCGGGCATGGTAGTGCGTGCCTGTAGTTCCAGTTACTTGGAAGGCTGAGGCGGAAGGATCGCTGGAGCCCAGCGGGTGGAGGCTGCGGTGGCCAGGAGCGGCTGCTGGAGCCCAGTGGGTAGAGGCTGTGGTGGCCAGGAGTGGCCACTGTACTCCAGTCTAGGCAACCTAGTGAGACTGCAACTCAAAAAAAAAAAAAAAAGATAACTGGGATCTCATTTTAACTCGCACTTCTTGAACGGGAAGAAAGGCATTGCTTTTTTTGGTTCTTATCTGAGGTCTATTACTGAGGAAAGTATAACAGATATGTTTTTGATACATGTAGGAGGGAATAAAGATATATAGACCATGATGATCATAGCAGTGAGAGAAAAGATAAGGTGGAAAATACGCCCAGGTTTCTAGGTTTTCGTGACTGAGTTAATTCTATTGCCCTTAGCCAGAAGAGATAAAACAGCAGATAATAGAAGATTAGATAGATAGATAGATAGATAGATAACATATATATGCATGCATGCAAGATAAATAGATGGATAGTCATATATAAATAGTTAGATACAGTGAAGAGAGACTACAAGTTTGGCTGTGTGTATTTTGAGCATTTTGAGTTTAGGTACCTGTGGATTAATCACCACTTGACTATGTCACAGAGTCAGTCTTTCCAGGTTCTTTAATGAAAGGGTTAAAGTACTATGAATTATAAACTGTAGATGCTCAATGAGTGACCTGGAAAGTCAGCTGTAAGTTAGAAACTGAAAAAATTTTCATACATACCTCTACTGTACCTGTGGAAGACATCTCTGACCATCTTTGCTGAGCCCTAACACAGCCTCAAATTCTTCTCCAGCCAGCCCTCAAGAGACTTACTCTGCTTAAAACTGGCAGATGAGTTAAAAATAATTGACTAATCTTGATCTGTAGTCAAACTCCTTTTCCCCCATGAAGTGATTTTCTAAATATAATTTGTCAATCAATCCAAGACATTAGAAAAATAAAAGATGACATTATTAAGAATATACTACAGCAAAATACAAGTCGGGCCTCTCCCAAGCAAATCAAAATATAAGATCATCCAACCTCTGAACACTAAGAAATTATTATTGTATCACAATCATGTAAAATGTCAATGGTGGATTCCCTTCCTAGTTCTCTGTATTAAAGGTTGTTCCCTTCTCCTTACCACTCATCCTACCTCTCCATCCATCTTCAAGCTCATTCTGCCAGACAAGCTACCCATGCATGGTGCATCGATTGCTGTGAAGACAGCTCACAACTAAGAATAAAAACCACCTCATTTAATAGAGACCTGTCCAGCAATGTGAAATCAGCAAAAATGGTTTCTCTCTCACCCGTGGAACAGTTGCCACAGAGGAACTGCAAGAAAGAACTGGGAGAATATGTGAAGGAGAGTGAGAACATCATGCTGGTTCTTCTCATCTTGGTGATGATGGGAGTATTGGAAGGCAACTGAGGGAATTTCCCTTAACATTCTAGGATGAGGCTGACCATAAAAGACTCAGAAATACACGTCTCAAGTTTGAAGAGTGGTAGCACATGCAGAGATCTAGCTGGTGTTTCTTGGGTATAGAAGAAAACAGTAGAGAAATGGAAGCGTAACAAGCTCACAGTCCTTCAGGAGGCCAGGGGGAGAAATCTTTGTGGGGAATAGAACGGGGAATACAATGTTTGCTCTGAGGTAATACCTACCCTGGAAGCCCTTAGAAGTCTTGTTGAGTGCCAAAAGGTGATTTAATGTGTTCCACACAAAATCAGACACCTCCTGGGTCAAGCCAGAGAGACTAGAGTGAGCACACACAGCTGTGCCTCACCAGCACAGGCCCCAGAGAGCTGGCAACTGAGAAGCAGAAGAAAGTAGATTGGGAAAAATATGTACTTGAAATCGAGTTTCAACCCGAGGCTGTGTTCTAAAAGTTTTCCACCACTGAGCAGAATAAATGCTTGTAAATGAACTGAGATCTATGATCAAAATAAAAAGTTTATTCTAACACATTTCTGACTCGTGACCATGCTGTAGTCCTATGACTTTTCCTCCATTCTCTTTTGACCCATTTCTATTATTGCTTTCTACTGGAGTCACTGTCATTGTATTTCCTGAAAACAAGATAATGTCTACACTTTTTTAAAGTGCCTATTGTAATGTCTTACCTAGGTTTGTTCTCATATGTAGCCACTAAATGCATACAGACTACATAATAGAAAGCCTTCTCTAAAGCACATGTTTTCACAAGAATTGATTCAGAAGCTGGGATTCCTGTCTCCACGGTCAGGACTTGAGGAGTTGAGCTGACTGGAGGAATTTATGTCTTTCTTCTTCACTATACTGTTGATATACACAGAAAGCTACTCCTCATTTTTTAAAAAAAGGAAAATAACTGTTCTTCTCTTGAGGATGTGAATGGATTCATTTTCCTACTAGAATCTCTAAAAACCATTAAATTCTTAAAACAAATATAATTTAGAATTAGACCAAATTTTCTACATAAATGTTGGTTAAATTGGCACCTCATTAGATATTGTAAGTTTTAATTGATTGAGAAATACCAAAAATGTTGGTTACAATGACTATAAATGAATGCCTTCTCTGTAACCTGTTGATGAATCAACATGTCCTTGTGATTCACCAGTCAAATGAAGCTTGCTGCAAGCCAAATTGTGCCTTTGGCCTTAATAAAAGATAATTAAAATTTAGTAAAAACATCTGATAATTTAAACAAGCTGAACACCACGGGCAAAAACATGAGACCCTAGTACACAGTTCTCTTTTCTAAAGCATCAGATTGGGAACGTGATAAATATGAAGCATAAAATACAAAATACTTCATCATGTAGCTCACAGATGTGTATCACAAACCCTACATTTACAAACAGTCCTCAGAGAACATTCTTGGTGTCCTGAATTATTAGGAGACATTTCAAAAAATACTTTTAGAATACGAATACATTAGAAACAAAGGAATTCCAAACAGAGTCCAAATATCAATAGATTCCAGCTGCTTTTATTTTGAGGACTAATATATCAGCAGTAGTGATTTCCAGGGGTTACAAGTGGGATTCCAAAATCTGATTTGGTTTGTGTGCCAAGTCCTTCTTTTGACTTGGGGCATCATCCAGGAAAAGTCACTTACCTTTCACAGGTTTCCTTATTATTTAAGGATTTCTGCTGTTTATTAATGTCTCGACAATGTTAGGACTACAAGGAAGTCTTTCATACTCCTAGAGATGGGACCTTCTCCTATCTTACATGCTGACTGTTCACATATAACTTTTATTAGACATCCTGTTTAATGAATCTTGGACTGTTAGAACAGGAAGAGGGTTTGGAGTTAACAGAGTCCAAGACAGTCATGTCAAAGACTGCATTTAGAATTTTCAGACTCATAGCAAGAAATAAACTGATCACATATTCTAGAATCAGAGTCTAAAGGGGAAACCAGGTTCCCTAACACTTGGAGTTTTGTTCTTTCCAAATACATATTGTGCCTCTTTAGATTGATGAAGAGTATTTTTGAATTATGTTGGAACAGGAATATAAGCTCGTAACTCCCTATATCTGCCTAGTGGAATAGTTAACTGAGAGTCACCATCTCATCAAGGTGAAATAAAAGCCTGCATCCACTACTTGATAGTCTTGGAATCTTAGACAGTCACTTAAGCTCACTGAACCTTAATCTATTCCTTTATAAAGTAGTTGCTTTATACTTTAACAAAATTGTTATAACAGTGCCTAATGTTGTGAAAAGGGTTAATATATGGCAAAGCAAACATTGGCTAAATATGATAAGAAGGGATATCAGATTACTAGTTATTCTCTCCCTCTTTTCCCTTCCATCCCCCCAACAAGTCATTATCTTTTCCTACCTTCATTATTTTCCTCTATATTTACCAAAATCCTCTATCAGGCTTCAAAACTTATGCACTGGTGCCATGAGTGCTCATTTGCCTGTATACTTCACATTGAATCTGTTGTTAAATCCTTCAGTTTGTACTGTCAAAATTGTCTTTGATGACTTCCTTTATGTCTACCCCATCACTTCAATGAACATGTCAATTTAAAGTCAGCAGTTAAGTGCAAAGGGATTATAGTCAAGAATTTAGATGAATAGGTTCAAATAGATCATCAAACATGAATCAGGGGAGTACAACTCAAAGATGACTGGACAGATAGAATGATGAACTCAAAAAGCAATGGGATAGAAGGGTTAATGAAAGTATCACCTGCTGAATACCAGAGTAAAAAGTTCATTGCAAGTAAGGACAACCTCCATTTAAAAGGCCAAGACCAAAGCACCTGAAAGATCTTTCAAGGGCAGAGCTCATCTTGTTAACCTTTCCCATAGTATGTATTCATGAAGGCGAGTTGAACTAAATACAAAAACTACTTAATATACTGGATTCACAAGAACTCTGTTTCCTAAGCTACTACCTCTCTTTCCATTCCTTCACTCATTCAATAAACATTCATTATGTTGTGCCAGCATATAATTTGAAGAACTAAAAATAATGAAGAAGAAACATGAGGCAACAGAGATCTCTTTCTTCCTAAGCTTATTTTTAATGTATTTATTCCATTTCTGTTTCTAATCTTTTTATGCATGCCTTGAGTTGTCAGAAAAGATGATCTTGCGATTGCCTGTGGACTTGCCCTGCTGGCTTATGTTTAGGGATAGGATTCTAGGTGTGGGTTTGGGTAAGAATGACAAAATCTAGAGACAACAAAACTTCCGTTATAATCTCTAAGGCCTAGGAGAATGTAGGAGAAATCCAGTGCACCTCATACCATTTCAGTAGTGTGGCCTCCTGAAGCCCTTTTTGACCTAAGAAAATATATCTTGAATTGTCATGCTTTCTGAGCTTTTGGAGATAAATGAGTGGGGAAAAACAAAATAATGTAGGACATTTTTTCAGAAGCTAATAGGTACGAGAGTAGTTGAAGAGCTAGACACTTATGGCATTTTTCTTTTTCTTAAAGACTATTTACTTATCCCAGCTCCTATGACTTAGCTCTTCAATGAAGTGAAAGGACAGTCCCTTCTTTTAAGTCCGCTCACATGGATCTTCCTTGTTTAAAGAATCAGCTTAAGCTTCAATTCCTGATGAATTCTTCCTTGACCATTCTATTTTGTGATGGCCTCATGCTCATGTAGACTACTAGAAATTTTGTTTATTAATTCTAAATGACAATAGCTAATATCTACTGAGTGCTTACTATGAGGTATTTTCTTTTATATTCTGTGTGCATTAACTGCTCTAATTATCATAACCACCCTATGAGGTAGTTATCCTCATTTTATAGATGAGGAAACAAGTTCTAGAGCCCATGCTATCAGCCAATACATGCTGCACTGCCTCTCACTAAAAGGAAATTTACATATAACTGTCACCACCTTTTTCACAAGTCTCCATTCACTCACTGAGCAATAAAAAAAGTATACTTGGCAGTGTGTTCTATCTCAATATCTTCTACTACATCAAGTTCTCGGTATCTTTTCAGTCTAAAGCAGTCTTTTTTACTTTATCTCCTTTCCCTGTTCTCTCCAGGTGATGTCAGGCAGTGCGGGGTGGTGGACCTAACGTTACATGTGGTGGGGAATGCGAGATAGAATTGAATCCTGTCCCTCTCCTCTTTGGCCTTCTCTGGGGCCTTGCTGGGGGGTGCTGTGGAGCAGTCAGTCTAGTTTACTCTTTGGAATGGTGAACACTTGAGGTTAACTGGTCAGAGTTGGCCTTAGAGTTCTGTTTGTTTGTTGCTGTTTTTCCCTACTGCTATATTCTTTGTCCTGGCCAATTGATTATCCACTTGTGAATTCCCACAAGTAGAACCGTCTTTTTCCTGAGCGCCTTTATTCTTAAGTGCCTGTTATCTCTCTAGCTCTCTGCACCCTCTCATTGAGTTGTCAGTGAATTTTAAATTCCCTGATTTCCTGCACTGACCATGGAAAAGTCAGCGGCCTCATCTCAGGTTCATAGCCACCTCCTGCAACTAACTCTGAATTACTGTTTCTATGCCATGCTGCACATTGGCCACATGGGGGCTTCTCCCAAGGCATTAGTTTAATCTTATCTGAGCTTTCTGACCTAAGCCTGTCTGTCCCTCTTACAACATCCCCAAGAGAAGGAGTGAACTTTTTCCTTTTGTCTCTTGTCTGACAGAACTTTTTACAGTAGACTGGATACAGAGAGAGAAAATAGGACACCACCAGGGGGCATAAATTGGAAGGAATTTTAAATGCAAAATTGAAATTATATCACAGCACATACCTTCTCCAGCACTCATTTGATGTCATTATAATGGATTATACTTCTTGGAATTCACCAAGCACATAATCTGGACATAAATGTATGACATAGGATTTGTCAAGTGATCCCATTATTCAGAATTCAAGATAAGCATTTTAGGCTTTTCTTTTAGCTAGTTTCTTTAACTTGATCACTTAAATTCCATAGCAGCAATGTTAATTCTACACATACCACACACACACACACACACACACACACACACACACACACACACACACACACACAAATGCAGCATAGAGCTGATCATCATATTTAGACTTGATCCTTAATTTAAAATATAGCTTGTATCGCTTTTTAAAAATAGAGCAATGGGGCTAAAATAACTGTTTGTGACCCAAGGAAATGTTTCCTGGCTAAAGTAATAATAAGAAAAAGTGTAAAATTTTCACACGCATAAAAAGACTTTGAGACAATTACCTGGTTTAATCTGAGCTAAGAATGGCCAAAAGGAAAACGTGTGTATGAGAAAATTGTGCTCTCCTTATACAAGACTTGTGATGGAAAACCTAAAGGACCCGGTTACTATGATTTAAGGGTAGTGCTACAAATAGGCACAGGCCAGGCATAAAAGTGTTGGTGATGATGTATAGCATCTGACCATCATCCATGAACTGCACAATGAAAAGTTACCAAGAAACTTTTCTACAGTTGCAGGCTGATAAAAATTTTTAACTCTCTGCTAAACTCATTTCTAAAAATGAAACATTAAAAAAAAAACCTCAGTAAACGTCATAATTTTGATTAGTTGTTAATTTTAAGTGTAATTTTTGATCAAAAGAACTACCTCCCGACTCCTATTCTTAATTTATGTTTCAAACTGTGATTTGCCAATGACCTCTCAACCTTAAAGCTCGGTCTTCTTCTCCAGTTAACCTTCACACTTGGGTCCACTAAACACAGAAGATGCACAGGTAGCCATGCAAGACAATGTAGTAAGTTAGTTCATCCTTTGAGGGGACACTGAGTAATAACTATTCTAAATACTGCATCCCGTTGGTAGCTAGGAACAGTCTGAAGTGAAACTCACCTTCAATTGAGCTTTTGTCAGGAAATTCACAAAAACCTAGGTTGCTTTAGAAGTTGTCGGAGCGAGGAAGTGGTTTTGAAAGGTAGACAAACTCCTCTCCTTACTCATAATGAAACAAAGAAGATTAAAAGGGGCCAAGTCAGTGCAGAGAGAAAGTAATGTAGAATGTGTTTTCAGAGAGAATGAGGATTCCAATCAAAACTCATTTATGAGAACGAAGATTCCACTCAAAACTCATTTCTGAAGTGGTTCTGAAAGGTAAAGAAATTCCTTTTCTTACTCACATTGAAACAATAGAAGATTAAAAGGGACCAGGGCTGGGAGCACTAACTCAGGCCTATAGTCCCAGCACTTTGGGTGGTGGAGGCAGGAGAATCACTTGAGCCCAGAGGTTCAAGATCAAACCATGCGAGACCTTATCTATACAAACAATTCTTAAAAATTCGCTGGGCGTGGTGGCTTGTGCCTATAGTCCCAGCTATTTGGGAGGCTGAGGTAGAAGGATCGCCTGAGCCATGGAAGTCGAGGCTGTGATTAGCTGTGATTGTGCACACCATCCTAGGTTTAAAAAAAGAAGGGGGGGAGGGAAGAAAAAAGTGTAAAAGGAACCAGGTCAGTGCAGATATAAAGTATTCCAGGAACATGTTTCAAAGAGAACAAGGATTCTACTCAAAATTCACTTATGTAATTAATGCCTTTTGGTTGTGTTCATTATTTATGAGGAAGAAGGGTAGCAAAGGATTGGTTTCAGAGCCCGAAGCAGATTCCAAAATTCAAAGATGCCCAAGTCCCTTATATAAAACTGTGTAATATTTGCATGTAACCTACTCACATCCTCCCACATATTTTGACATCTCTAATTACTTATAGGCTAATGTAAATGCTATATGCATAGTTATTATACTGATTTTTAAAATATGCATTATGTTTTAATGTTGTATTGTTATTTTTATTTCTTTTTTTGAAAATTTTTCATCTGCAGGTGGTTGACCCCACTGATGTGGAACCCAAGGGTAGGTAGGGCCAGCTGCACTTCTTTAGAAATTATTGGATTAGTGTAAGACAGAAATACAAGGTTTATTTTAGTAGAACAAGAGTTTTCCATATTTTTACATTTGTTGTAAATGTGGTTATATGTTAAATGTCTCTGTTATAAAGAGCATGTAATTGGGCATTTTTGAATCCACTCCCTAAATCTCTGTCTTGCTGTTGGAGCACTTAGATCGTCTGCATCTGACGTGTTTACCTGTAGGTTGAGTTTAAGTTTGACATCTTACATTTGTTCACTATATTTCATACTTATTATCTATTTCTTTCTTCCTTCTTATTTTCCTTTTTTAAGATTTATCGTGTGTTTTTTTCCTGACATTTTGTATTGCCTTTTTAGCTTTACTGTTGTGCTAGTTTTAATGTTTGTTTGTTTATTTCTAAACACCATTATGGCATACATTTGAGTTATCACATTCCACCTTAAATATTATGCTGTGTAATACGAACCAGTATTTTACTTTACTCCCCTCATTTCTTCTGCTATCACTGTCATGTATTTTATTTCCATATCTTTTAAAAACTCCAAAGCATTTTGTTATTATTTTACCTTCAAACAGTGAATAGTTTCTTTTAAAAGTTTAACTGTTTACCAACTTATTCACCATTTCCAGTGCTCTGCATTTCTTTCTGGAACCCCAGGTTTTCCTCTGGTGCCATTCTGATCATCTCTCTTTAGCATTTCTTATCATGCAGATCAGTGGGCAATAAGTTTTCCTAGCTTTTGTTAGTCGAAAATTGTTTCCATTTTGCCTTCATTTTTGGTGAATACTCTTGCTAGATATAGAATTATAGGTTACTGTTTTTGTTTTGCTTTGTTTCCTTTGCACTGTCTTCTGGTTACATTGTTTCTATTGAGAAACCAGGTATCATTCTTACTGTTGTTCATCTGAATCTGATGTCATTTTTAAAATCCTGATTGATTTTCATAATTTTTTTCTTTTTTTATTTATTGATTTTCATTTCAAAAGTTTTTTTTTTTTTCTTTGTTGGTTTGGTGTGTATATGTTGTGGTCTCTTTATATTTTAACCAATGTTCTATTCACCTATCTCTGAGTTCCTGGTCCTATCTTCTGCTATCTAGAATTACATAAAACTATCCAATGAATTTTTCATTTTACATATAGTGATTTCGGTTCTCGAATTTCCATTTTGTTTACTGTTAAAGTTTCTGTTCTTTGCTAAATTCTCTATTTATGCTCTTTATCTCTCTTGCCACAGAATGTTTTAATTTCTTCATAACAATTATTTTAAATTCCTTATCTCCTCAGTGTAAAATCAGGGTAATCTATTAGACTTTCCCCAGCTGATTGTGTTTTCTCTTGATTATGGCATACATTTTTCTGTTTATTTGTAAATCTCATAATTTTTAGAATTATGTCATACATTGTGTATAAGGGAACAGTTGATATTAAAGTAGATAATGTGTTTGTATTTTGTTTTGTTTTGTTTTTCCCAGAGAGAGAGAACATACACTTTGCTCTGCCACACAATTTAGGTGAAGGGCAATCATTAAGATACCATCGTGAGCCACAACTTTAATTAGTTTCCTTTTCTATCTGGTTTCTAAGGAGATTACAAAAATCTTTCTTTGCCTTATAACCCAATCCCTAAATTGTCCTTATTGCCCTCTGAGGAGCCCAGTTCTTTAATAGTATCGAAATGTGAGCTAAGCAGAGGTTGGATTAGATGTCATTCACCTCCAGATCAAGCTCCACTCTCATGTGTGATGCAAGATCTGTTGCTACTTCCTGCTATTTCCCCACAATCAGCAAGATTCTCAGCACGTGAAGATGTTCAGAACGAGGGATTTATTTTTGCATTTATTCTTCTCCAGACTTATGTTTGTCATGCCAGATCATTCTGTCAATCAAACTTTGGCTCATTTCTCTTTGCCTAGTAAAAGCTGTCTGCTTAAGCCAAGGCCACTAAATAGTTTTTGTCAGGGCAAGACCAGGAAATAGTGCTGTGATCTATAGATCTATAGATGGCGTATCTCTCTGGAATTTAGTTCATTTACACATCTATGCGTCCACCACTTTTTGTGACTTTTAAAAACATATTTGATTTTTAGTTTAACCAATTATTGCTGTTGTAATGGAAGTGATGGTCTCTCCATCTTAAATAAAAGTGAAATCCACTGGTTATTTTGATTATTTAAAGAGATATTATTCATGTATTGTGCAGTAAAAATAATGAAGTATAAAAAAATGGAGGAATGAGATTAGGAAAGAATTTAGCATGACCAGAGATAAAAATTAACAAGCTTGTTGGGATAGCAAGGATACAGAAGAAAAGATAATAGCACAGATACCTGATTATTAATAGAAAACCTAAATAAATAATTCGGAAGATATTTACTAACCAAACTTAAGTGGAATTACCAATACTGTGTCCAAAGGGGTTCAAAGTTAGTTTATTTAAATATCTCTTGCATGACTTGAAAAATGAACATTTCAACTATTATGGGCTGAATTATGTTTTCCCAAATTCATATTTTGAACCCTTAACTTCCAGTACCTTAGGATATGACTATATTTGAAGATAAGATCTTTTAAAGAGGTGATTAAGTTAAAATGAGGTTGTTGGTGTAGGTTTTAATCCAATCAGGCTAGTGTCCTTATAGAATAAGAAAATTAAAAGACAAACACGAGAATGGGTGCACACAGAGAAAGAACCATATGAGGACACAACAAAAAGAGAGCTATCTGCAAGCCAAGGAGGGGCCCTAGAGGAAGCCAGACAGAGTACAACTTGATCTTGGACTTCTAGCCTCCAGACCTGTGAGAAAGTGCATTTCATTCTACACATGGCATTTGATTGATAGGTCTTATACATCTCTTCAATTCTATCATGTTCCTCTTCTTTTTTCTACTTGCAATTTATTTTTTGAAGAAAATGTGTTGCTGGTTTTTTTGTTGTTGTTTGTTTTTTGTATTTAGAATTTCCACATTCTAGATTTTACTGTTTGAACCCAAGTGGTCTTTTCTTTTAAATGTTCCTCCAGCCCCTAATTTTCTCTAGAGTTGTAGTGAGATACTGTACTTTGTTTCTCATGTCTAGCTAAACCCCCTTTTATTTTTATTAAGATTGATCAGTGGATTCAAGTTTTTCCAGCTTTATTCATCCATTATAAAGATTTCTATCTACTTTCCACCTAATGGTTTTGGAAACCACTCATGATTCTTATCTACATCCATTATTACATGAGGGGGAACAAAATGGTTATATTCTAAATTTCATATTGCTTTTGCATTTACTAGCTAAAATGCTTTATAGCCTATGTTTTTCCTCATAATGGTTGCCCTGAGAACAATAAACATAGAAAGAAAATAAACGCCTGATGTTTTGTCTATTTACTTACCAATTTTCAGACTGATTCCTCAGTTCCTCCAAAGGTTACCTAGAAAGTATTATGGTTTTTAAAAAAATATTATTGTAAATTCAGATATATTTTAACATAGGTGTGTTTCAAACTGCTACAATTGTCTTTATTTATGATGTCAGAATGTCCCATATTTTGGGCTAAGGGAATTCTTTCAAGTTGCTACTACCCCCGACACAACTTAGAATCTTAGTAGTGTCCTTTTTAATCAGTTATGAAGAGATATCCCTAGATTATCTTGTCCTTTTTCTGTCCCAGATCTAAACTCAACCATTTCTCCAAGGTGCAATGGGTTTTTGTGGATAGAAATTCTGTTGAGAGATAACAAACTGGGGTCTACTCCATGCCTATTGCTATTGATTTGCCATTCAGTGGGCAGAGCTAAAAAAAAAAAAATCACAAAAACACTTGAGCTAGAAAATACAACTTGAGTTTATATTGCTATTTCAAGTTCATACATAGGATTAACTGGTTTTGCTTTATTTCTTTAATCTATAATGTCTCTTTTGTACTAAATATCATAGTTTCTAATGGATTAATGCAATTACTTATTTGTGTGTGTGTGTGTGTGTGTGTGTGTGTGTGTGTGTGTGTGTGTGTGTGTGTGTTTCAGATTGCATCAAGGGTCATTTGTTTTTAGAAAGATTAATATTTACATAAAAATATGTTTAATGACATGTGACAAACTGACTAACCCCAAAATATATGTGTCAAAAAAATCTTATTTTACAGAGATTCCAGATAAGGGTAGGAACTTCATTTCACAGAGAGGCTATTTCATACAAATTTTGCCATAAAGAAGAGAAAAGTTTCAAACTAGATAAAAGGAACAGCCAAAGCTGAGTAACCAATATTAGTGTTTTTCCATGTTAAAGAGAAAAAAGCAAGAGAGATAGAATAATTCACAAAAGAGTTTTTTTTACTGCCTGAGAAAAAAATGCATGTTAGGTGATGATGGACTATATTCAATGCTGTCTGAAAATTTCTGAATTAGTAGTAGACTAAGTTAGCTGCATAGTAAGTAGTCAAAAGAGGATAGTTGACATTGAGACTGAATGATAACATAATTTGAGCAGTTGGCCAAGAAATGGAGAAGGGAAAGGTCACTGCATCTAAGGAGGTCAAGAAAATGGGAATTCAGAGTTGAATGAGTCATCTACATAAGTATTTTCAAAGTGGATGTGATCAACTCAGGGAGTATTTTGATTAAAATGTGAAAATAAATTATTAAAATTTCTATTTATACCTGATAATGTCCTCTAAACTTCCCTATCTAGTGCATGTCTTATACTGTACCTTAGACAACAGTACTATTTTGAAAATGATTGATTCACATGAGCAAGCAGCCAGTTTAAGACTGAAATTGGCCGAACTCTTGATATCCCCTTCATGTTGGCTAAATTAGACTCCATGTGTTGTCTATGCTGCCATATAGGTAAAACCCATTCCTTCTTAGAAGAATATTTTATTTGTTTCCAATTTTTATAATTATAACAATTCTAACTTAAGCACTCGTCTATATATGTTCCTGCATATTTATTCCATTAGTATAAATTCTTAGACCTACCATGTATATTATGCATGTCAAGGGCATATTAACTTAATCAGTATATTTTATTGGGGAATGTAATACTTATTGCTAAAATATCAAAATATCATTGAAAATACTTACTGAATATTCTTATTGAGTCTTACATTTTAAAAATTTTGTAATAGGAGAAGGACAGAGAAAAAAATTTCATCAGCATGAATTCTGATGAATCAGATTTTAGGAAACCTACTAATAAACATATTGTTTCATAGATTATATTTTCACTTTTAATAAGATTCCTATAAGATTTTTGTTTGTTTTTTGCTGGTATAAACAAGTCTGTGTGACTCTAGTGAGTGGCTTGTTTGTGTCTCCAAAATATCAAAAATTCATTAAGCAGCACGGAAACTGATTTATGCTGAGATTACGTGAAGCAGAGATAGATGAGAGATGACATCAGATGTCAGACTTAAAGTAGCTTTATGATTTTTAAAATACAACAAAACACCACCTAAAGCCCTGTCTAGTTTTTGTTTAATTTTTTTGTTTTTTACTATTAGATTTTTTTATTATCTGATACCAGCCAATGTTATCTAATTTCAATTCATTGCTTCAGTTTCTACATCTGGAAAACTCAAAAACAAGATTTAGTTCTAGAAACAATGAATTGACATTTAATATCAAGTTGGTCACCAACAAAATTGTCAGACGTGATGCTTCTGATAGAGGAGGAACCATTTCACTCATCTATGTAAATAGCACGAGAATTAGCTTCTGTGTCTATTGCTAATTAGGCTTACACTCTTTTCCCAGACTGACAATGCGCAAAGGAAAAGAGAAATTTGATTGTGCAGATGAGAACAGTACAGTGCTTTTTAAAGTGTATTAACTAAGGCATGGGATTTCTATGGTTAAAGTCATAAATGGTCCACAGAGAAGACATTGATAATCATTGTTTTGACTAAATGGAATCCTTTAGCAATGCATACTGTTCTAGTAGTTTTAAAATTATCTAACGAGTTCAGTTTTTGTTGTATTCCCAAGAGGCCTTGCCTTCTTCTGTGTAATTACCTTGACCAAAGACTTATTAAATGACATTTCTTCTAATTAGATTCCCTGGCTGTTAGAAATTATTATGCTAGAAAACCCACATACCATCCTCCGTCTTCTCTCTTCCGTTACTTCTGTCTCGCTCTTGTGTTTTTATTTATGCAAGATGCAAGCCAGATGTTATATTAATAATCGAGCTGATTTTCCTCAAGGAGCCATTCATCAGCATAGAAGCAGACCTTGTTGCAATTTCTGGGAATTCCTTAAATTCTTTCCTTTCCTTTTTTTCCCCTTCATTTTAAGTAGTAAATTCTGGAAGATACACTTGAAAGCAATATTACTCTAAGTATAGGATTACATCTGTTTATTGTGAATGCAAATGAAGATTTGGAGTATTCACAACTGAATTTTGCATTTAAAGAAGAAGAAGTTAGAAACAGGAAATATATTTTATATAAGTGCAGGTAATATATTACAGTTGATATGCACAAGCTTTTCAAAAAATATAGAAAGTGGAACAGAGGTGCCTTAATAAAGCAACTGAGCATCTCACATCATAAAGTTCAGATTCTTTGTTGTTTAAGATATGTACTTTAAAACATAGTATTAGGTAACATTTTCATTTCTGTTCAAAATACTACTTTGTAAAATGAGTGATACTATAACAAAGAAATAAAGAACTTTCTTATATTTGTCAAATGAATACATCTTCTAGAGCACAATAAGTTATTTTTTTAAAGACCACAGTTAAATTAATTATGACTCAAAAGTAATCTCTTAAAATAGACATGAAACTCATAAACTGCCAAGCACCCTGGGGCTATTCAATAATCATTTCTAAAATATATTTTTTATATCGCAAAAGACTTAGTTCTAAGTTTCTCCATACTCCCACGTTGGTTTTGTTCTGCAATTTATTGATCAGGCAAAGGAGGTCATGTAGAGTCCATGATCACACAGGCAAGACTTAATCCTGGAAAGAAAAGCAGTACTTCTCCCTTTCAACATGTTGTCCGGTATAGTGGTTTTTTTAAACATATTAACCAAGGCATGGAATTTCTGTGGTTGAAGTCATAGATGGTTCCCAAAGAAGACATTGATAATCACTGTTTTGACTGAATGGAGTCCTTCAGCAATGCATACTGTTTTCGTATTTTTTTAATTATCTAACAAATTCACTGTTTTTGTTGTAGTCCCTAGAGGCTTTGTCTTCTTCTGTATAATTACCTTGACCAGAGACTCATTAAATATACTCATTAATACTCATAACCTATGTATAAATTATAAGTTGAAACACACCTTGATTTTTATGTATAGTATCCTTCAAATCAAAATACAAGAGTAGCCCCCCAAACCACTACTAACTTCCCTAGCAGTATAATAAGTGGGAACTGATAAGACACATTCTTGATTGTATTAAGCTAGTTATAGTAGTAGTGATTTACAACTAAAAGTCAAGTCCTCACTGATACCAACAAAACTTTGACCGATCAAAGGAAAAATCATCCCTCTATGTGAATTGATTTGAACCTCAAAGAAATATGTTCCCATAAAGAAGGAATACAAAGGGTAAAGAAGTTCCACATTATTGAATAATATAAAATATTAACTAAACCAAATAGAAGGGGCCTGTGCATGGGCCAATGATGATCAGATGTAAGAAAAAGTTATCATTAATTCTCTTTTTGACCTGGAGGTCCAAATAAATATATAAATAAATGAATTAATGAGCAATTCCCAATAGACCAGACTTTGGCAAGTACTTTATAAATGGTATTATTTTGGAGTGCATTTAATTGCAAAAAGTAGAAAATCCAAACTATGGTAGCTGAAACAAATATGAGTCGTCTTCTTAACAAAATAAAGAAGCCCACAGGTATGTGGAAACAAACCATGGTTCAAGAAGTCAAATATACCATCAGAAACTCAAGATCTTTTTATCTTTACTCTCAAAAATGTTTCATGTATTGACTTTTTATTCTCATCTCATGGTTACAAGGAACGCACCTCTCTGATTCCTTGTGGCAATCAATATTAATGCTGCCTAACTGCTTATGAGGATACTATAGTGTCTTCATTTTCATCCAGCCAGGACAATGCAAAGGTGATCATTGTGGCACCTCAGGGAGAATACAACACAGAGAAATGTTTAAGAAGTTCCTTTGGTATTCCTTTGGTACCATCACCCCAAGCCCATACACCATTGTTACATGCTGACTACAAATTTTTAAGTTCTCCATCCTGTACTTCTAAACTCCAGACTTTTATATCCGACAGCCATTCAGCAACACCATCCCAATGTGTAAAAAGCCTCTCAAGCAGTTACATACACCAAATATCATCTGCTGGCTCACACTTCCCACCTCCACCAATAGTACCACCCTTGTTCAAACTACCAATCTCTCTCCCATGGACCATTGCATAAGATTCCCAGCAAATCTCCTGGCAGCCCCTTCCTTCCTACAGTGTAGTCTAGATACTATAGTGATCTGATAAAACAGAAGACAACCATGTCACAGATGTCCTCAATACCTTCCAATGTCTTTTCAACTCACTCAGAGTGAAGACTAATGTACATACGCTGACCGAGAAGTTCTGACTTCATCCCTGGGTATTTTGCCAAACTTGCCTCCTACAACCTTGCCCCTCATCTGACTTAAGTCACACTAGCCACCTTGGTTTTACTCAAAATGCTGCCTGCCAGACACTCTCTCACCTCAAGTTCTTTGCAGATGCTCATTCTGCAAATAACCAGTGTTCTTCCAGCAATATCTGTGTGACTTACTTCCTCATCATCATCCATTACTACTTTGGTTTTCTCCATCACCCTTGTCACCATATGATATATCAGATATTTTATTTATTTATTTTGTTGATTGCCTGACACACTCAACTAAAATTTAGGGCAGGATTTTTATCTGATTCATTCACTGATAGTTCCACATACCCTAAAATATTGCCTGAAATATAGTAAGCACTCAATAAATAAGTACTGAGTAAATGAATGTCATATAATTCATAGATATTATCAGTCAATCTCTTGACAAGCATATAATAAAGACCTATAGTAGCCGGGCTCGGTGGCTCAGCCTGTAATCCCGCGCCTTTGGGAGGCTGAGGTGAGTGGATTGCCTGAGCCCACGGGTTCGAGACCCGCCTGGGCAGGTGAGACCTCATCTCTACAATAAATTTTAAAAAAATTAGCCGGGCGTGGTAGCGCGCACCTGTAATTCCGGCTACTCGGAAGGCTGAGGCGGAAGGATCGCCGGAGCCCAGCAGATCGAGGCTGCAGTGGCCAGGAGCAGCCACTACACTCCAGTCTGGTTGACAGAGTGAGACTCCAACTCATAAAATAAAAAAATAAAATAAAGACTTATAGCATGCATGGTTGTGTTTGTAGTGCCATAGTGAACAAAAATAAGAAAATTATATTCTGGTAGTGTCCAAAAAATGCTTGTTATTATCTTGTGTGATATTTTTTAAAAGAACTTAAAAAAAGAAAATTGTATTCTAGTTGTGGGGTTTGAGAAGCATCTGTGTAGAACTGAAACAACCAAATACCACATGAAAGAACAATGCCACTGCCTTCTTTTGAGACAGAGCATGAAAATGCAGCATTATGAAACTGACTTTTTAACAGCAAGCTCATTCCTATTCATTTATAGGAAAATTCTGCATGTCAATATGCAAGTTGACTTCAAAATAAATATTCATATAAACTTTCAAATATCTATTTATTCAAACACTTGTTCAAAAAACACTTAGAGTGAGTGTCTTAGTCAGTCCAGAATTCTATAACAAAGTATCTATAAATAGGTTGGATGCCTTATAAAGAACAGAAATTTATACCTCATAGTTCTGGAGGCTAGAAGTCAGAGATCGGGGTGATAGCATTGGTTAGGTTCTGATAAGGACTTTCTTCTAGTTGCAGACTACTGACTTCTAATAGTGACCTCACATGGTAGAAAGAGAGCAAGAGAGCTCTCTGTGGTCTCTTTTATAAGGGCACTAATCCCATTTATGAGGGCTCTACCTTCATAACCTAGTAACCTTCATGACCATCGCATTGGGAGTCAGAATTTCAACTTACGAATTTTGGAGAGTCATAAACATTAGTCCATATCAGTGAGCCTCTCATATTCCAGACACTACTCTAAGGATGTTGTCTTTAATTATGAATAACAAGGGACAAGTCATTGACATTTAGAAAACTTGTCATTACTTACTTGGGCTTTTATCTAACAGATGATGAGAAACTGCAAATTGCTTTTGTGTTGTTGTGCACTACAGAAACATACTTTCTCTTATATCTAAAATTTTATCCCAAATTTATTTGCCAAATATTAAAAGTTACATGAGGAAAAGCAATAAAGGCACAGGAAAATTGAGGGGGCAAAAGACAGTTTGGTTACTTCATAAACAGTTAAATACAGAGGGTGCCAAAAAATGTGTACACATTTTAAGAGACGTTATTTATGTATTACTTTTCAAAGTTGAATTGAATTATGGTAGCTATGTATAGTATGACATTCACTCAACCATTTTTCTGCCATTTTATTTGACTGTCCTGACTGCTGCATGGGAATGCTACCATTCATTTGATTAACGCCATCTTTTGAGCAAATATCGTACTTGAAATGTATATTTTTTTTGGCACCTCTGTATATACTTACCATATGACCCAAGGATTTAATTCCAGTAGAAATGACTTGTATATGGAATCTCATTAGTAGCCAAATCGGTAATATCCTAACACTGAAAATGATCCAATATCCAACAATTAGTTGAACAAAGTGTGGTATAACTAAAAAGTTGAGTGCTAATAAGTAATAAGAGGAAAACTTGATGTAGGCAACAGTTCTGATGGACCTCAAAAATATTGTGCTAAGTAAAAATTTAAAAACAAAACAGATGCAAAAATGAACTGCATAATCCTATTAATATAATTTCTAGAAAACACAAACTAATTCACAAGGACAGAAAGTAGATCTGTCATTGCAAGGAGACATGGGTAAAGGCAAGGATAAGCAGTAAAAGGGCTCAAAGAAACATCTGAGGGTGATGAAAATATTTTTTATGTTTTATTGTGGTGGTGTTTTTTGAGTGCATTCATCTGCCAAAGTAAGTCAAATTGTATTCCTTAACCATGTACAGTTGTTGTACAAAATAATTATACCTCAACTAAGTTGTAAAAAAATATATACCATGCAAGTTATCAAAAAATAATATTGGTACCTTCCTTCGCCCCAAGAAAAAGTACTTACTGAAGCACCTAGCACAATATTTGGTACATATTAGATACTGAATGCATTCTTGTTGAAACATTTGTAAATATTTACATAAGGCTTACTGTGTATCAGCATCATTTGTTACTATATTGAAATGAATTTTGAAACACTGTGAGGTAAATTATATTATTTTACATCTTTTTAAAAGGGGCACAAATGCTCTCTAATCTAGGTTAGGACACTGAGACACAGAGAGAGGCTGAGCCATAAAATTACCCAATTTGTGGCTCACAGAACTGAGGATTCTGTGAAAGCCATCTGTCCCCAGATGCATGTTTTTAACCCCCACAACATACCATCATATAGAAGGAAGGGAACGAGGAATTCAGAGAAGAAAGACTTCTCTGTGTGCGTGGCAGTTAGAGAAGTCTTTATAAAAAGACAGGATGTTTGTTGGGTTTTGAGGGATAGGGAGGCTCTGGAGAAGGAGAAGGGTGAAAGTACATCCCAGACAAGGCTGACTTTCCAGGCATGACAGGGCCTAAGAAGGTAATTGTCCAGTCTTTGGTGACATTCCTTAAAGGGTGAGTTAGATCAAAACCCACTGACATTTTATCTTATAAATATTGCATGTAGGATATAAATAGCTGGATCAGTAGGGGAGAAGGATAGGAGAGGTGATGTCTCTTCTGGCAGAGGCCCAGTGACAGGAAAGGAGAAGAATATGGAACTAGAGTGGATTGTTTAATGATTAATGAGGCAATTCTTTATTACCCTGTGTATTATATGACTGGGGAATCTGATGGGACTTGGCGGCTCACACTGATTAAAAAAAAAAGAAAAGAAAATATTACTTTCACAAGTGTCACTTGCCAACCCCAAAACTGGTTTCCAGAATACAGATTAGTAACAACAAAAATATTGCTCTTGTGATTCTAACATAGTGGTAAAGATGACATCGATCAGACATCAAGGAGAACAGAATAAGTACAGAGATTCCAATCTGAAGAAACCAAGAAACATCTTGCATTCCAAAGAATAAAATGGGGAAGGAAAGACAGATGAAGTAAAGGTCGCAAAGGGTTCCAGGAAGAAGCCAAGAAAACATGAAATGCAGATCGTGAGAATGCTCACAGAGCAAAACCATTAATTCTCTGCTGTGAATTGAAGTAGGAGAGCAGGCTCGCAGCGAAGGTTGCCCTGAACCCTTGCTGTTGCAAAGAAAATAAAAGAAAAGTGAAGCAATGAGAAACATCACATAGATGTGCCATACTTGCAAGTAGTGTACCAATGAAGAAGTGGGAGGAGACGTACACTGCATGATGAGCAACCCTCCTGTTACCATGTGACTGGGAAGAATTGCACTAAGACAAATTTACTCTCACATACAACTAGATGTCACAAAAAGAACTTCTGCAAGCCTGGACCTCATTGTCACAGTCCTCTGAAAATAATAGGTCTAGGAGGAATTTAACTTACTCAAATATATGCAATAATAAAAAACCTACCCCCACCTAAATAAAAGATACTAAATGCCCCCACCCAAGGGAAAAAATGGAAAATAAAAAATAGAAAATTCTATATACTATAGAGATGGAACAAATTGTAATTGTAATAAATAAGTCACCACAAACTACAAAAACTTAATAAATAAATGTCACGAACCAAATGCTATATTAAAATAAAAGCTTAAGACAGACATGATACAGAAAACCATCTTAGAAGCAAAGAAGCAGTAGAGGAAAATAAACGCACTAAACAATTGGTGAAGAACTTGATGGTATGGGTTATGAAAAGCAAAATGAAATTGAAATGAATAAAGCCAAGAGTAAAGAGAAAAATGATAATCGTAAAAGTAATGAAAAGAGAGTCTGACAAATAGTAATTGGTATTCTTTATAAAGAGAATCAAATAAAACATATATTTATAATTTTTTTTTAATTCAAATTTTTAGAAAAACTACATCTATTAGACTTGAAATATATAGAAGAAACATTGGGAGCCAAAATGACTAAGTGATCAAGTTGCCACTAAGATGAAAAATTTCACACGGACTTGAAATTTCCTCACAGCAACATGAAATCAGACAAAGAAGGGGGCAGCATTCACAGAGTCCTCAAGAAAGTGTTTGCCTATCTAAGGCATCATTCAAGTATAAAATAAATAAACTAATATGTTTAGATACACAGCAAAGCAAAAAGTAAGGTTTCTAGGAGTTCTTCATTAAAAAACTGAAGAACTACCTTCAACCAATGCCATTAAACTCACTTTGCAATATGCATAAGACAAAAATATGATTAGTAATAAAATAGAAACAAGAAGCTAATTTAGTAAAGTGTTTAATAAGTATCAGGCAGTGTTCCAAATTCTCATAAAATCTCTGTGAAGTAGATACTATTATTTTTTCTACTATGCATAAATACATACATACACACTCACATACACACTCAGAGGTTAAGTAACAGAACACAAATCTATTCTATTTTGATAATATACAAGTACTATAACTGAAATAATTAGAGAAGAAAGAGGAAGATATTGCTGATTTTTTTACCTTCCATAGTGATAGGCAAATGGCATGATTTTAAGTTGATAAATAACTAATGTTGTTATAACTGTAATTAAAAGTATAGAAGCAATCACTAAAGTAAAGAATACAATTTATTAAATCAATTGGGTGAGAGAATGGGGAAGAATCAGAAATATAATTACTTTATAATTGGTTTATATTATATAATTGGTTTAAGTGGTTTATTATAATAAAAATCTAGTAATAGAATTATGAAAATTATTACTAAAGCAAAAAGACAAGCTCTCCAAATTATTGGAAGAAATACATGCACAGAAACAAATCAAAGACTATATGCACTATATAAAGACCAATTCAAGAACTAAAGATATAATCAAAATGGACAAAATTGAATAAAATATGTTGATACAACTAACCAAATCTCTCATATCATAATTGTAAGCTATTATTATTATTTATTTTTTAAAATGTGGTGTACAATTCAAGGTTAGGTATACAAATGCTGATTATGCAGTTACCCTTGTTGATGAGGTGTGTCCCTCCCTCCTCTAGAAGTTTCCCTCAACTGCTAAGCCCACCTCCCCTTCCCTAGCAATTTCCCACTAATGCCAATCCCTTTCTTATATTATTATGATAACTGTTCAAGGTCAGCATATGAGTAAGAACATATGGTACTCTGTTCTTTGTTTCTGTGATAGATCACTGAGTATAATAGACTCTAAATCCACCCAAGTTGCTGTGAAGTCCATATGTTTGTCCTTTATGGCTGTATAATATTCCATTGTGTATATATACCACATTTTTTAAATCCAGTCTAGCTTCAACGGGTAGCATGGTTGGTTCCATGTTTTTGCTATTGTGAACAGAGCTGCAACAAACATCCGTATGTAGGTATATTTTTTGCAGATTGATTTGAGTTCCTCCAGATATATTCCCAATAGGAGAATTTCTGGGTCATATAGAAGGTCAATTTCTTCTTTTGGAAATCGCCACACTGACTTCCAAAGAGGTTGCTCTAGTTTGCATTCCTACCAGCAGTGTAAAAGCTTTCCTTTTTCTTCGCATCCTCACCAGCATCTGCTGTTGTTTGTTTTATGAATGATGGCCATTTTTACTGGGGTTAGGTGGTATCTCAATATGGTTTTGATTTGCATTTCTCTGATGAGTGAGGCTGAACACTTTTTTATGTGTCAGTTGGTTGCCTGCATATCTTCTTTCAAGAAGTGTCTATTCCTGTCTTTTGCCCACCTTTTAATGGGTTTTTGTTTTTTTCCCTTTGGACCACTTACAGCTTTACAATAAGATCTACAAAACACACTCAAAGAAATTCAAGAAGATACAAACAAATGGAAAAATATTTCATGCTCATGGATAGGAAGAATCAACATTGTTAAAATGTCCATCCTACCAAAGGCAATCTACAGATTCAACACAATACCCATTAAATTACCAACATTGTTCTTCTCAGACCTGGAAATGACAATACAGAAATTCATATGGAAGTGGAAATGACCACGGATACCCAAAACAATCCTTAGCAAAAGAAACAAAGCAGGAGGTAACACACTTCCAGACTTCAAACTTTACTGTAAGGCTACAGTAATCAAAACAGCCTGGTATTGGTACAAGAACTAGCATATAGACCAATGGAACAGGATACAGATTCAGGAAGCAAAGCCTCAATTCCTCAACCAATTCTTCTTTGACAAAGCCTTCAACAACAACCACTGGGGAGAGAAGAACCTATTCAGTAAATGGTGCTGGGGATACTGGCTGACCACATGTAGAAGATTGAAACAGGATCCCTACCTATCACCATACACAAAAATTAACTCTAAATGGATCAAAGACTTAAATGTAAATCCTCAAACTATAAGAATCCTAGAAAATTCAGGAGACACCCTTATGGAAATTGGAACTGGCAACCAATTCCTGATCCAAACCCCAAGTGCCCATACCATAAGAAATAAGATAGACAGGTGGGACCTCATCAAACTGAGAAGCTTCTGCAAAGAAACCATCAAGAGAGCAGGAAGACAGCTCACAGAAGGCCTAACATCCAGGATCTATATGGAACTATTTTTTTTATGGTGGTTAGATATGAAGTATTTGCGATCTGTTCTGCAACCACAAGCTTATTAAACTCATATATTCAAATAAATAAAACATCTGATTGAATCATAAAGCAAAACTGTTTTGCATTCAAAAGTAAAAAAAATGATATTATAGTCAACCTTTCAACCTTTTGTTATATGCAGCATACTGAAACAAAATTACAATAAAAAATTGAAAATAAAAAAGTATTCAAAATAATTTCTGAAAATATAAGGCCAACAAAAGCATGAAAAGCAATCTTCATGTCAGACAAGACTGAATTTAGGATAAAGGTAATTAATGAATTAAGTGCAAACACTTTATTGCCAAACAGGCTATACTCCATAATATACCTCTAGCAGTCTTGATTATCTATCAGCTAAATAATATATAGTCAATATTCAAAAACAAAAATGAGAGAAAATACAAAGAGAAATGGCAGGTTATAATTCATCTCTCCTTTTTCCTGTGAGATTATCAGTGGAGAAATGTAAGTACAGATAGTGGAGATATACATAACAAGTTAATATTATGTCAAGCTAATTTGCATATAAAAACGCTATACTTCACAAATAGAAAAATACACATATTTTTTCAAAGACCTTTGCAGCATTCAGATTATATTAAGTCACAAAGAAAACTTCAATGAATACTAAATTGTAAAAATAACATTTGAATGAACTCATAAACAGAGAGATAAACCCACATGGGGAATTCATAATCAGCTGAGATTGTTTCATATGGAATCTTACCAAACTTCAATTAGCCAATAATTCCAATGCTACTTAAATATTCCAAGAAAAGGGTCTGGTAACTTTTTTTTTGTGAAAGGTTTTGTGGACTACCTAGTGTCTGTTGACTCTACTCAACTCTGTGTCCATACTGTATAAACAACCATGGACAATATATAAATAAATGGGCATGATTGGTCGTGTTCCAATAATTTTTTTCACAAAAACAGGCAGAAATTTGTTAACCTCTGGTCTGGAATTTAGGAGAAAAAGATCCTTCAAATTATTTTTATAAATACAACATTGATAACACAATGTACTAGGGCATAACAATAATGTTAGCTCTTTCTTGTGAAAATCTATGCAAAAATCCTCAACAAAATTTAGCAGCATATTAAGAATATAACACAAAATAATTGGGTAGTCTTTGTTCAGTAATATAATTGTGACTCTGTGCTGGGAATGTATTAGCATAATTCACTATATTAATAGTTCAATAGTAAAAATGTTAACATCAATTATTTATGAGAAAAGATTCTCTAAAACATAATAATAGAAAGCTAAATCTTTAATATGGTTTATCAAATAAAAGGGCAGAATTATGATAAATGGAAGTGGTGAAAGATTTCTTTTTAAAAACTAAAATGTTCACTATCAACAGAAAAAGAAATGAGGTATAAAATTGTAAAGGATGGAAATACAAATATCATTATTTGCAGATGACCTGATTGCTTACCCAGAAAACTCAAAAGATTCAATAGAAAGTCATTACAAATATTAAAACGAATCAGTAAAATGGCTTGACATCTTCTATATTTGTATCTATGTATCTGTATCTGTATCTGAACTTACATACATTAAGAACCAGCTAGTTTAATAGAAGAAACTATTGCAAAAGATAAAATAAATTACCAAAGACAAATATTATAATAAATGAGCAAAATCCATATTAAGAAAAACCTTAAAGCATTAGTGAGACATCCAAAAGACATAAAACAGTTGAGAAATATACCACAATCTTATATAAAATTCAGTCATTACACTTTCAACTTTTCCTAAGTTATTCGGCAAATTTATAACCTTCCAAATAAAATAACTCGGTATTAAAAAATAGTCATGCTTATTCTAAGGTTGTATAGAAAAAAAGCAACAAGCAAGAGATATCAATATCTGAGAAAAGAATTAATAACTTGAGACTAGTCCCGTTGTAAAGTCTAATTCATTACACAGTGTCTTACTATGCATGGATAGATAGATCAAAGAACAAGTATGTAAATAAACCCAAATACAAAAGGAATTTTTATTTAGGGAATTCCTATCATTAGAATAAATTTGGATTCTTCAATAAGTAGTAATGAGGCAATTTGGTAGTCTTCTATAGAAAGCAAATACTAAATCGCAATATCATTTTCCAATAAAAAATAACTCCAGTACTAAATCACTATGACACTCTCCAATAAAATTTAGCTCAAAATTTTTATTCTAAAAAATAGAGCCATATAATTATTAGCGTATAAACTATACAGGATAAGTCTTTCTAAATTGGACACAGAATCCAGGAACCATATGAGAAAAACAAATTATTTTAAATATATAAGCTATAAGACATATGCACGGACAAAAATGATCATAAACAAATGAAATTTTTTTATTGTAAAAAGCACATAAAGTATGGTCTTTAATGTTTAAAACACATCATTTCAAATCAATAAAATAATTTCAAATGCGTAAGTAAATAATTTAACATAAAAAAGAAAGTACAAGTGACTCTCACATATATTGAAAAGTTGCTCAGCCTCACTTTTCTATCTTGTTGATTATTGTACTCAACTTTATTACTGTCTTTCTTCTACTTACTTAGAGCTTAGTATGCTCTTCCTTTACTAGCTTCTTGATGTGGATCTTAGAATGTTAATTTTAAACTCTTGTTACTTTCTAATGTAAGCATTTAAAATTATAAATTTTCCTCTAAGTACTAATATGAATCACTTCATATTTTATTTTAATTATTCACTTAAAATATTTTCATTTCCCACATAAAACCTTATTTGGGCTATGTACTTTATAAATGTGTACCTATGATTTCAAACGTTTGGGAAATTTCACTGTTACTGATTTTCACTCTATAATATGTGGATCTTTCAAAATATATTGAGACTTGCTTTATGGATCTGAGTATGGTCTATCTTGGTGAATGTATTGTGTGTCTTTGAAAAGAATGTGTTTAATGTGTTCTACAAAGAGTGACTAGATCAAGTTGATTTATAGAGTTTTTAAGATGGTTTATGTTCTTACTGATGTTTTGCCTAGTTCTGTTAATTACCAAGAGAGAGTTATTAAAACCTTCAACTACAGCAGCAGATTTATACAAAAATATGCAGGGATTTTATTTTATACATTTTAATTCTGTCAACATATATTTCATAAATGTTGACACTTTATTATTAGGCACATATATATGTATTCATGATTGTCATGTATTACTGATGACACCATTTATTTGCATGAAATGTCCAGTTTTGGGCAACCCCTTCAGGTCCCCTCCCATTGTGGGACTTTTTCTATCCTCTCAATAGATCCTGTTTTCTTAAAAAAAAAAAAAGAAAGAAATGTCCCATTTTGTTTTTGATTATACTCTTTATCAGTAAGATTACTCATTCAAACATTAACATAGACACTCCATCTTTCTTATAAGTATTTACAGGGTGTATTTTTTTCTGCCTATTTAAATATAATCTATCTGTGTCATGATAACATATACTTCCTATGGATGACATATAATAAACATCTTGCCTGTCATTTATATTTAGTCTAACAATCTCTGCCTTCTAATTGGAGTGTTCAGTTCATTTGAATTTAATGTAATTATTAAGATAATTTAATAAGGATATACCATTCTGTTATTCATTTTCTGTTTATCCTATTCGTCCATCTTTTTTGTTCTTTTGTCTCCTTTTCCGCCTTCTTGCTGGTTACCTGAATATGTCTTTAATGTCTCTATTAGATTTTGTGCTCATTTTTAGTGGTTAGTCAACAGATTAAATATTTTTCTTAACTTTTCACAATCTCCTTAGAGTTAACATCACAGCACTTGAAGGAAAATGTAAGCAATTTGTGGCCATATAACTCCATTTGTCCTTATCCAACATGTTTATTTATTATGAATATATTTTCATGTATGTCTTAGAACATAGTTATAATAGCTGTTTTACAACCCTTAGCTGTTATTTCAACATCTGGTTCACCTTGGAGATGATCTCAGTTGATTTCCTCTTCAATATGTGTCACATTTTTCTTTTTCTTCATGTGTCTCATAATTTTGGATTCAGTCCTATACATTTTGAAATACAGATTGTAGAGGCTACAGATTTTGTTGTGTTTCTCTAAGAGAGATAATATTTTGGACAAGCAGTAAGTTAACTTGTCTGAATTTAAACTCCAATTTCTGTTTTCATTGCATTGGACTTCAGCCAACATATTTTTTTCACTTCTTTTAGTTTTAGTTAGTCTGCTTGGAGTCTTCCCTACGAATGTATAATTCAGGGGTCAACCAGAGGTTTGAGAATAGCTTATACACAGAATTTAGGGCTTCCTATATTTGAATATCTGCTTTCTAGGATTTTCTCCCTCACCTTTTAACTGTGATAGTAGCCTTCAATTCTGTCCTTTGATTTGGTTTCTATCTAGTTCCAGACACTTTGTGAGGTGCTGAGACCTGTCTTAAGTTAAAAAGTCATTAAAAACAGCATAATCACTACATGTCATTTTTTCTTCTAAGTGTTTGCTTACTTCCAGCTTTTATCTGCTTTTGTTATTGTCTAAGACCTACAGATAATTACATTTTAACAGACTTTGTAATTGTTTTATCCAGAGTTTATGATTTCTGTCTATGGAAAGATAGCTATGCTGCTATTAGTGGAAATGGAACATTTCCAGTCTCTCTTCTAACAAAAAAGGGAAAAATTAAGATTAAAATCAAATACTGTTTTGACCTCTTAGATTAAAGATAAAAGTGTGTATAATACAGTGTTGGATGCAATTGGAGGAATTGGTTCTTTTGTACTGTTGGTAGAGGAAATTATTATCACCCATTGGTACCTAGTTGTGGAAAGTGTAAGTTGCTACAACTCTTAATGAAATTAAACATGAACATACTTTTTGAGTGAGCAAGTCCAAATCTAAGAACTCATTCCACTAATATTCACATGCAAGTGCCAATGGTAATGGATATACAAGGATATTGACTGCGTCATTATAACTGCAAAGGAATTGAAAATGTTATATCCATCAATAGGAAACCAGTTAAATCAATTCTATTGCATGAATTGAATACAATAAGTTACCATGAAAGGAATAAACACATATATAGTGGTTGTCTGTACCATACACCATTATAAGTGCTTTTCATATATTATCTCCCATAATGTGCCAGCAATATTATTTATGCTTGAGACAAAAGACTAAGCAACATGCCCAAGATGACACACATAGTAAGTGGCAGGTTTAGTATTCAAACCAAGGGGCCTCCAATTCCAAGTCCATATGCTTGACCACCATACTGTGCTATCTCACTATAGTATAATAATGAGCATCATAATGAGAATGAAGCAGCTCTCCAGGTACGGATACGGGACACTTCTCAGAATGTAAATTTTAAAAGAAAAAGTCAAGGTACAGAGTGAGTATATAGAATCTCACTAATAATAACTAATAATTTAATAATTGTAAGACCATATAGACACACATGTATATATTTGCTTATGCATAGAAAATCCCTGGAAGTATACTCAAGAAGCTGGTACTTGGGGAGATAGTTGTGTAGCTGGGGCACATGGGTAAAAGGGAGACATTTCACTGCATGTCACTTTGTGTTTTTTGAATGTTGTGCCATATTATTTATTGAGAAAAATAAATTAAATCTTCTTTCAAAAGTAAAATATATTTAATGCTTACTGCAGCATATGGTTTGCTGTAATCACTCACTCACTTTGCAATGGAAGTGCTTATAAAGAGTGAAATGGTTGCTCCTTTGCACATAAACAAAGAGAGAAAGCTTCAGCCCAAAGATTGTTAGCAGTAGTCCAGCCTTCCCCCAGCAACACACAGTCCATACAGAGCTGAGTCTAGAACAGACAGTAAGTAAACATTGGTGCCCAGGTGCCAGAAAGCTCAGTGCCCAATGTGAAATTGGTCACACTAATTTCCTTAATACTTAGGTTTCACACATTTGAGTTTTCCCTGTCCCTTGGTTCTCAGCTCTGTCTCTATAATATTCATTTTAATGTTATCTCCTATGCTACAAACCTCAAATTCATGTTGGAAAAGAGACATAATACTTAGAGTTAGCAAATACAAATTCATATTTTTAAATGTCTGTTTACCAAGGCATTTCTATAAAATGGAAATAGACAATTTGTTATTCTCACAAGTCATCAACACATAGGCTGTCCATTAAACTTGGTGACATCATTCACCTATAATAGTCTGCAATTTACTATTTTTTTACCAATGCATTTTGTCTTCAGTGTTTGTGACATGGTAAATCTCTTAATTTCCCTAATGTAAACTCTAATTCAAATGATTGACCGTGTATTTCTTAAAGCTTAACTTGAAAATGGTAATCTTTTTCTAAAAACATTGCAAGATAACAAGATCCTGCCTTAATGCAAAGGCTGAAATGTAATGAAGGATTTGTGATACTATTTGTGAATTGCTTAAGCATCTGCTACCAGTTTGAGTTTTATGCATTCTCGGGCTGCTGAATTATGCCTTTGTTTGCACCAAGAAAACACACCTAACATTTTTTATGCAGAAGAGATTAAGGGAGATAAACCCACTTTGTGGGCTCTGCTGTGCTCGCATCTTGTTTATGGTCCCTAAGACTGTTCACAGAACCTAAAATGTATCAAGTAATTATATGCTGGAAGTAGAAGCTGGAGTTGTGCTTTATGTTCATTGGCTCAAGTCGATCTTGGTTTCTTTAAAACTGTTCCAATCAACTTCTGCTAATTGTAACATATATCTTCAATGACAAAAAGAAACTCATCTTTCATAAACATTAATCTTCCCCCCAAAGCTTCAGCCCAAAGATTGACTCATAATAAATACCCTTTCCCCCAGGATATGACCGAGAGACCTAAGGATGTCTGCTTTTTTATTCCTTCATAAAAAGAGAGCCTTGTTTATTTCAGCTAAATTGAGTTTACTTCTATTTTCTATGAACAAGTTTACCTTAGTGTCTCTGCAGTTGCATAAATATATACAAATGGTTGCCTATCTGGTTACTTAAGGAAGCACTGCCGTTTCACAAGTGGACATTTCTAGATCAACCTGAAATGGATTTATTACATGTTGAGATTAATAATTTCCCCTTCATCATCATTCTGATCTCTGCCCACCAGAACACTTGCTTCTGGACCCACTTAGACTATGGATCATTTAGTTTGGTCCTTATTCATCAAAACTTACCTATCTTGTTTGTTGTTCTCTCAGACGTGCTTGAGACTGGCACCTCATTCCACTCTGGCAAAAGTTAAAGAAAGGAGTGAGCAGCTGGTTGACTAGAGCAACAAAATGGCTTATGACTTACTTTTCACCAGCATGGAAACGAAAACCAATTAAACCTCAGAATTGCTGTATTCGGGAGATGGAAAAGACTTCAGAAATTGTGCATTTTCCACATATCACAGATTAGGAAATAGATGCTCAAAGAGATCTCCTAATGTTACAGAATTAGCTAGTTGAAGATCTGGAAACAGAACTCATAATGCCTTTCCTTTTTACACTAATTTTCTGACCATACAACCTTAAATTTTTTGAGGTTTTGAATTGCAAATCATTTCTATATAAATTTCTGGCATATATTTATTAGATAATTGAAGATACAATAAAATTAAACAAATATATATAGCTATCTACCGTTATATTTCTCTAACAGCATAATAGAATGAAGAATATTGGGCATGGAACATAAAATAAAAATTGCCATGTTTTGCCTGCTTGTTGGAGAAAAGAACTGCTGGGAAGTAGAATATTTCTTCCTTGGTAGTAGTGTGCTATGCAAAGATATTGACACAGAGGATCACCTTCTCTGGCGTTAACCGGTAAAATTGTATGAAAATAACCAACATGTTTCTTGTTAAAAGGAGAGAATTTGTTTTGCTTCTCAAAGTCAACACTCAAGCTGTTCATTGAACTCTGAAATTGTTCACCTGTAATAACCTGCAGTTTGCATTTTCACAAGGGTAGACTGAAAGAGAAAGTGTCACAAAAGGTTTAGCCTCTTAAAGAGAGCAGAAGAGTGTGGATTTCAGAACGCAGGCTTCAGCATTAAACTGACCTAGTTTTGAGTGCCAACTATGTTATTTATTAATTAGGTGCTTTTGAATATTTACCCTCTTATCATTGATGAAAGAGTTATCATAATGAAAAAACACCTCACAGAGGTTTATTAAAGGTAAATGAGACAATGAATAAAGTTGTCTGGCACTGTGCCTAAATCATACTAAATCTTGACTGAATGCAGCAAAAGGGGTTGTGGGGAAGAGAAGGAACTGTTCCAGGGTTTTGTTGAGGTGATTGGGACTATTGGAAGAAAAAAGAGATGTCTTTAATAGAGTTTCTGATATAACAGGACAATAGTGCATGGGGCTCTAGAATCACCATCAAAATCACCCTAAGTCCTTTCTAATCAATATTGAGTCACCTTACATACTTTCTCTTTAGTAACTTTCCTCATACTATTCTAAATGCTTGAAATGCCCTCTGCTTCTCACCTCCACCCTGAATCTCTTGATATAGTTCAATGTTCTTCATTCTCCCTTGAACCTCCCATAATGTCTCTATGACAATACTTGCCAATTTGTACTGTAATTTTCTCTTTTCAAGTCCACCTCCTCAGTGAACTGAGCTTCTTAAGGCAATAAACTATGGCAACAATAAATATGTTTAATCTTATTTATCTTTTTATTTCTAAATGTAGCAGAGTACCTGACACATAACAGGTGTCTAAATATTATTTGATGAATAAGAATATGAATGAAGCCGGGCTCGGTGGCTCAGCCTGTAATCCCGTGCCTTTGGGAGGCTGAGGTGAGTGGATAGCCATAGCCCGCGGGTTCGAGACCCACCCGGGCAACTTGTCGAGACCTCATCTCTACAATAAATCAAAAATGAGCCGAGCGTGGTAGCGCGCGCCTGTAGTTCCAGCTACTTGGAAGGCTGAAGCGGAAGGATCGCCGGAGCCCAGCAGATTGAGGCTGCGGTGGCTGGGAGCGGCCACTGCACTCCAGTCTGGGCAACAGAGTGAGACTCCAACTCAAAAAAATATATATATATATGAATGAATCACTTATTCCTCAAGCTGCCTCGTTTAAGATTCCTGGGAAAATTCTGCTGATGTGCTGATGTTTTTCTTTTTAACATGAAGCACTATTCTATTTGCTCTTGAATGACTATGACCATACACTGGATATTCTGAGTGTCTACTTTCTTTCTCCTCCAAAAAAGAGTTTTTTAAAAAACTGGATGGGCACTTTTTCAATTTAGATGTGATAAAGTATATGATTAGGAAAACCTTTTTTGATATAGCTAATCAAGACAGAAAAAGAAATGAATGCCTAACCAATTTCAAGAAGAATGAACTTTTCTCAATTCCCAGAACTTGCCTCTTGCCTGTATAGTATATAATATTAGTGTCATTGTTAAATGTCTTGGATATAATAATGTCTTCTGCCTTCTAATACACTCATAACTGCAACATTCTGTTTCTAGAGACTTCTTTCTCAACTGTAAGTTTCTCATCTACTTCATGACTCACTGTTCTAATCTGTAACATAGAAACAGTAGTAAGTCCTACTTCATATTCATAGGGAGCTTTTGAAGAACAAATGAGTGATACAAGTCATTTAAAACAACATTTGTAGCCGGGCTCGATGGCTCAGCCTGTATTCCCGCGCTTTGGGAGACTGAGGTGAGTGAATTGCCTGAGCCTGCGGGTTTGAGACCTGCCTGGGCAACTTGGCGAGATCTCATCTCTACAATAAATCAAAAAATTAGCTGGGCATGGTAGACGCGCATGTAATTCCGGCTACTTGGAAGGCTGAGGCAGAAGGATGGCCGGAGCCCAGCAGGTTGAGGCTGCGGTGGCCGGGAGCGGCCACTGCACTCCAGTCTGGATGACAGAGTGAGACTCCAACTCAAAATAAATAAATAAATAAATAAATAAATAAATTTGTTACACAATGAAAAATTAATAAAAGTAAATATTATGGTTATATTTTAACATTTTGCATTAATATAGAAAGTTTTAGAGTTATGGTTACATAGATGCAGGCTTTTAAATAAGTGATTTTTACAAACATTGAATATATTATTCTATCGATGGTCACCTAATAGCTTGCTCTTTCTTTCTGTCCTCTACTCTTCTTCCATTTTCTCTCCTCTTGCATTTCTATCACACATGCTAATTTAGAATTAAAACCACATGTGGTCAAGGACATAATAAAATAGACAAGTTTGAAACTCCTCCGTGTTACATCTTAATAATACACTCTTCTCCCCTCCATGATCCCTCTGAATGACACAACTTTCTCCCCTCCATGTTGCCTCTTGGTGGTACACCCTTCTCCCTCCACCCTTCCCACCTCAGTTAAATTGTTCCCTGCTCCCCAGCTGCCACCTTGACAAAAACTGAGACTCAGATTCTAGCATCCAAACCTATAATTTGCAACTTTATTCTTCAATCTCAGCAGGATGTTTCCTGTTGCCAAGGATTTCCTGCTTTGAAATGAAAGATGAAATAGACACCTGCAGAATTCTTTGACAACCAGCTCTTCATCCTGGGGAAGACTGAATAGGACAGCGGAAAAGGCTTTACACAATTGTAGGGAAATAATATTCAGTACTAGAAAGAACTCCTGAGGTGAATGTCCGATGATTATTTTGTTCAAAGGGCAGTTGTGTCCCCAGGGAAAGGAAGTAGACCCAGTTTTTTGAAGAAAAAGGATTTTACTTTTGGCTTTTTTTTCTTCAGTTTGTTTGACCAGGCCAGATACTTTATTTCATTTTTTTTTTTTTTTTATGTTTTTCTGGCAGACTTTGTTGATCTATGATAACAACATATTTATCTGTACATTTTCAAGTTTAACTAAGTGTAGAAGTGAAAATTCAATTTTCCTGGAGCCTGAACCTCTGAAAATAGCTCTTTACCTAAAGTTTTCAGAGACAGTAGGTGTCTACTTTTCCCTTAGAATTTCAATCCCCTCCAAACTTAGTCACAACTGGTCTTCATCCTTTTGTACTGCCCAATTTAGAGTCAAAGTAAAAGGGTGTCTTCTTTTTCCTTCTTAATACTGACATTCTTTCCTAGGGTTAAAAATAAACAGAAGGTGCACCAAATGATCAAAATGGAATATTATATAAATTATGTTGCACTGTATTATACCACAATCAGTACTGAGGCAAACCATTCATCTACCAATAAATGTGCTGTTATGCTGTAGTCTTGAAAAATGTTTGTCAAGGGCATGTTCTTGGGTCGTGTGTAATGCCATAGCTTCTCCTCAAAGAAATTACGTACTTAGCCTCACATATAATAATTTTCACCATCCATGTATTGTTCAAGATTTTCCTTTTTGGCTGTTTTCTTGTACCTATCACAAAATGTAAAAATAGAAATATTCTTCTTCCACTCAGAAGAGAAAATGAGGGATAAAAGGACTCTAGTATGAAAACAATAATTTGCTTATTTATACTATTTTATTTATACATTTATTCAGTAAACATTTATGGAAGCCCTACTATGCCATGCATGGTAATAAGTACTGATTTATAATGAGGAAAAGACAAGAGTCCTGTTTCTTGAGGTATTCATTTGTCAGAAAAGGGGAAACAGACAATAAACAAATAAATACACAAAAATATCAGTTTTAGATTATAAATTCTCATAGATTATAACAAGGTCAATAGAAGAAAATAAGAAAGAGTAAGTGGCATGATGCGAAGAAAGAAGGAAGAGGAACTTTTCACGGGGATGATCAGTTATCCCTAAAATGACATTTAGCTGAGTCATGAAATTTAAGAAGGAGCTAAATGTGTGAGGTCCAGGCACAGAGTGTCCCCAGTGGAAGGGACAGCCAGCTGAAAGTTCTGAGGAAAGAATAATCATGACTAGAGTATCTGGACCAGATCCTGCAAGAGAGGAGGAGTATGGGAAGAAATCTGAGAAGTAACCAGTAGCCAAATCACAAACCCTAGTGAAGGATGTGGCCATAACTCTCCCCATTTGTGATGGAGTAGGAGGGCAGAAAGTTCAGCATGAAGGGAGAGTTTACAGCTTGAAGATTTGTAAAGATCACACAACTCCAATGGAAAATGAGGTCATCAACTGCAGCTCCTACTTTAAATCCATCTCCAAGAATACAACATTGGTGCCTTGAGCAGAGTCACTTTGCAAATTTGGAATCTTCTTACATATATAGATGCCAGTCTCTCCATGCCTGAAAGTGTTGGAAAGACAATACCCTAAAATATTGTTTGAAAATAATATATTCATTGGAGTTATGAGTAAAAATGTGCATGTATAAAGCAAAACATGGAAAGGGATGTGTAAAGTGAAGCGTTGCATTCAGATGGTAAGGTAAGAAAATATTTAGTTTTCTTCTACAGGGATGCTAAAATAAAATTTTTATAGTAAATAATCTATTTTGGCTCTTAGGGTATGAGAGCATATATTTGCAACCAGGCAGAAAAGCCTTCAATATTTAAATGATAAAAAGCAACTTTGACTTTTATTCAAAGTATTTCATTTGATCTAGGTAACATAAAGCACTGTGACATATAATTCTGGTAATTTGAATTAATAGGTATCACTTTACAGAAGTTTAAGAGATTTCAAGAAAGAAGGACAGGATTAAATGAGCACCCAGCTGTTCAACAGTTAATTGAGTTTCTTAAAATATTCAGTAAGTATTAGATACTATTATAAAGATGTTCCATATGGATCAGTCACAGAAAAATAGCTCACAAGATCCCTACTTTATGAATTTGAGCACAGCATGTTTTCCAGCTGACTTACACTCCTTAGGAGATAAGTCGTTCCCTAAATAATTAAGCACTTACATCTTTAATGTCTTTTCGCAATCTGGCCTAATGATGTGACAAGGGGAATGGACAACATGTCATATGGCCTATGGATATGAAATTTTTCCAAATGACCTGCTGCTGTCCCTCAGTCAAAATGTCTTTACATTTGTTAACTCGTGTGTTTAGCATACTACTTTCTGGAGCTCTGAATATTTTAGAAAAATTTTTTAGTGTTTTTTAAAATCAAGAGTAAGTTCTCTTCATAAGTTTAGTAAATCTTGTTGTAGTGGTTTCTTAGATATGACATCAAAAGCACAAGCAACAAAAGGAAAAACAGATACATTTGACTTCATCAAAATTAAAAATTTTGTACTTCAAAGGATACCATCAAGAAAGTGAAAAAACAACCACAGTCTGGGAGAAAATATTTTCAAATCCTATATCTGATAAGGAACTTATATCTAAAATATACAATGACCTCCTACTGTATAATAGACAAATAACCCAATATAAAAATGGGCAAACAGTCTGAATAGACATACTCAAAAATAGGCACACAAATGGTCAATAACTACATGAAAATATTCTCAACATTATTAGTCATCAGTGAAGTACAAATCAAGACCACAATGAGATACCACTTTACACTCACTAGTGTCACTATTACCAAAAAGACAGACAATAACAAGTGTTGACAGGGATGTGGAGAATTTGGAACCATCCTACACTGATTATGGGAATGTAAAGTGGGTAGCTGCTTTGGAAAACAGTCTGACAGTTTCTTAAATGGTTTAATGTAGAGTTATAACATGATCAGTAATCTCACTTCTAGGTATTACTCAAGAGAAGTTAAAAACATGTCCACACTAAAACATCTATATGTATGTTCATAACAGTATTATTTGTAATAATCAGAAGTGAAAACAACCCCCATGTTCATCAATGGATAGATGCATAAGTAAAATATAGTATATCCATATAATGAAATATTATTTGGCAATAAAAATTGATACCTGCTACAACACAGATGAACCTTAAAAACGTCATGCTAAGTGAAAGAATCCAGTCACAAAATAAGAAATACTGATGAAGAGAACAGAGAGGAAATGGGAAGTGACTGCTTATAGGTACAGAATTTATTTGTGGAGTGATAAAATGTTCTCAAATTGATTGTGGTGATGGTTACACAACCCTGTAAATGTACTTTAGACTATTGGCTGGTACATTTTACAAGGTGAATAATATGATTTTATGGTATGTGAATTACATCTCAAAAAAGCTTTTATATTTTTAAAAAAGCAAAATTTCTTAACAGAGATGATTGCACTATATGTTTTCCACTTTTGCATGTTTCTCCCCCAAATGGTAAAATTCTAACATACTAAGTAATAAATTTATAAGTAGTAAGTTGAAACCAACCAACCTTTCATTGTATTGAGCTACATATGCTGCTAGGTAAGCCCTCAACATGGATGTGGAAACTGATGGAGCCAAAAACAAAGTAATTTTCCAAAATACATAACGGTGGCAAAAAATAAAATTGTATTGTGTATTAACTCAATTACTCCTTATTAGATTTCTAAAATTGCAGTTTCGAAAGATTTCTTAATAATCATTTTATCCAACATCCACACTGTAAAGTAAGGTGATAAGGTCCCAGAAAGTTAAATATTTTGCCCCTAGTTCACAGACTAACTGGCAGACTGAGCAAAGAACAAAAGCCAAGTTTTTAATTTAGTAGACAGTCAATTAGGTAGACCAGTTTCTTTCTTTTCTTTTTTTTTTTTTTTTGAGTTGTAGTCTCACTCTGTCGCTCAGACTGGAGTGCCGTGGCCGCTCCCGGCCACCGCAGCCTCGACCCGCTGAGCTCCAGCGATCCTTCCGCCTCAGCCTTTCAAGTAGCCGGAATTACAGGCATGCGCTACCATGCCTGGCTGATTTTTTGATTTATTGTAGAGATGAGGTCTTGCTGCCCAGGCGGGTCTCGAACCCGCGGGCTCAGGCAATCCACTCACCTCAGCCACCCAAAGGTGCGGGATTACAGGCTGAGCCACCGAGCCCAGCTCTAGACCAGTTTCTAATGCATAAGAATGTCCAATAACAGGTTCCGCCATTTTCTAAAAGTGCATCTTCCTTAATGCATTTATTTATTTTAACAACAAACATTAAATTTGATGCAGACAATGTATTTAATGTAGTGCTTGATATTAAAAGAAGAGCAGGAGTTATTGAGAGAGATTGAATCCAAGGATGAAAACATATGTCCCGAGACACAGATAAAAGCCACTTGTTACTGTTTTCTAAGAGATAATAAATGGGTTGTGAGAATTCCCAGGAAGTGTTTTTTCAGGCCTTGGGCAAATCACCACTTGTGATTCTTTCATGCTGCCCTAGCCCTTCCATTACCAGGCCTCAGAAAACTTCAGGATAGCACAGCTAGCAAATGAGACAGTGGCAGAAAAGGCACACAGGAAAGGAAGAAGGTAAAGAATGATAAAAAAAAATGCTCTCTTGCCCACTTCCTGTAGAGGTGGGGGCTGGAAAGCAAGATGTGGATGAAACTCCACGTTCTTCTATTTCTAATAGTCTAGATTGCTGTTTAAAGTAGGGACCAATATTACCTGGCAGACTCTAGCTCCATCTCGCCCAAGACCAATCTGAATCTGCATTTTCACAAGATGCCCAGGTGATTAAAATGGGAGAAGTGCTGGATACCTGGCCAGTCTCCATCAACAGTTTCTCTAAGTTACTGCTCAGCTGTCAGAATCCCAGGGACCCAGGTACCCAAAGAGATTTAGACAATTGGTTAGCACCTCTACATTCATGGGGAATTCTAGTTCTGGGTTCACATGAATGACATCCATTTTGGCTCCGAACAGAAAAGAAGTTATGTTAGAAGAACTATTAAGCCAGGCAGCTGCCTCAATAACTTGACTTTCAGCCCAAGTTAATTTTCATTTTCTCCATCTTTATATTGACCTTTAAAAGCTCCCAACAAGCTCCTGTAGAATCTCTGTGAATGTCTTTTCATTACATTTCTGTGCTTTCATCCATGCAAAATAAGGAAGTCCTCCTTTCTCAGAAATTAATGCCGTATCTCCTGTCAAACTCTTCATTTTCACAAGTTCAAACTAATAATGGCTGCAGATGGTACCGCTAAATAAAGTTCTCTATTGTGGACACTTAATCAAATCAGTGTTCCCAATGGAAACATCTGTCTTGCAGTAGAAACCTGTTGCTGGGGGTTAGTTGAGGTTTTAAAATCATGTTGGGGAGTTCTTTATCCTAATTTTATTCCAAAGCAAGTATTGCTATGGAAACTCATGTACAGGCATAGAAATATCTCATTAGTTTTCTTTTGTCTGAATAATAAAGAAAATGCTGGCATCACATTAGCATTTAAACACTACTTGGCTTGTATAAGAGAACCAAACAGCAGAGTTGGTGAAATCACATTCAAGTTCAGCTGGCTGGCCCTGTATGGTATGGATGGTCACCTTTCCTCATCTGCAATTGATCTGTAATTGGTCTTCCAATCACTAATATTCTTGTGACAATCTCATAGCACCTTCACCAGAGAATTAGTGGTTTAGAGACAGGGAGAAGGGAGAAAAAGAAAAAAAAAGAAAGGAAAAAAGGGTTTTTTTTGTGTGTGTGAAAGAATGTATTTCTGAGTAATAGCTTACCATAAAAGGTTAAACACAAGGGCCAAACTGTATCTGAATGATCAAAATTTCAGTTATTTTTTTCTTCCTCTCATTGTCCACTACAGGCTGTAGAGATCTGTCTTCTGTGACTTAATTAAATCAGCATCAATGACACTAAATTATACTGTATTTCAGGGAAAGACACTAAGAATTTAATTTTGGTTTTCGTTTTATATCTTAGTAGTATATGATGAACCCAAGAAAAGAAGGGAAGCTGTACTAACTGGCAGCTCCATATGAGAAAATAAAATGTTAAAAGTTTTCACCATAGCCAAATCGAGACATTTCCAGATTGAGAAATTACTAGTCCTTGCCAGATTTTTATTTTCAATGGAATGGATTTGGATTATGTCAGAGAAGTGATGATTTATAGGTTAGGTGAACCCCCAGTTCTAGCCAATAGAAAGAAGTTCATTATGAGCAATGGGAGATGTGTTTCCTCTCTGGCTTGCTCACTGCACCGTGACAGCTACCTTCAGTTTCTATCCACTAGAGTGGATACTTAATCCCCAGACTAAACATTTTAGTATGACCTTCACTAGCTTCGCATTGGTCTACTAGATGGTCCCTGATGGCTCTAAACCCCTACGGGTATCCTCAGGTATTCTTACTCTCCAAAGGATGGCCATGAGTCTGCTGGAGATGTGAGTCCAAGTAATTTTTATTACAAAGTATCTTACTGTTTTCTCCTCAGTAGTTAACAGTCAACAGCAATGATGAGAACCGAGCTGTCTGTATGGAAAATTTATTCTATTTCATTCAGTGAGTCAAACCTCCTGGCACTTCCTAGTTAGTAGGACTTAAACAAAAACTCATCTCTTTGGGTTTCAAATCTCTATTCTGCAAAATGGAGCCAAGCATCACAGTAGAAGCTTCACCTGCCTTTGGAGTCAGATACCTGGTTTGAGTCCAAACTCAGCTGCCACCCAGTGTAAACTCTAGTCAAATGAAAAACAATCGATACATTGCACCTATAACATAAAATGTTTATGTTTTATAATGAAGTAAAACAATTATATTAAATTTACATATAAAATGCATATTGTATTCTTTCATTCTAAAAAGTCATTCTCAACAGACCATTTACCTATATGTCTTCTTAAATGAGTCTGAAGTTTCTTTTTTTAAATTTTTTATTATTATTATAAAGATATGGGGTACAATTAGGTGTTAGGTATACAAACATTGATTATGCAGGTACCCTTGTTGATGAGGTGTGTCTCTCCCTCCTCTAGCAGTCTCCCTCAACTGCCAATCCCATTCCCCCTTCCCTGACAGTTTCCTACTACTGCCAAACCCTTTCTTACAGTATTATAATAATTGTTCAAGGTCTGCTTATGAGTGAGAACATATGGTACCCTGTTCTTTGTTTCTGTGATAGATCACTGAGTATGATCGACTCTAAATCCATACAAGTTGCTGCAGTCCATATGTTTGTCCTTCTTTATGGCTGCATAATATTCCATTGTGTATATGTACCACATTTTTTTATCCAGTCCTGCCTCTATGGGAAGCATGGTTGGTTCCATGTTTTTACTATTGTGAATAGAGCTGCAACAAACATCCATATGCAGGTATCTTTTTTGTAGAATGATCTGAGTTTCTCCGGGTATATTTCCAATAGGGGAATTGCTGGATCATATGGAAGGTCAATTTCTAGTTCTTTCAGAAATCGCCACACTGTTTTCCAGAGAGGTTGTACCAGTTTGCATGCCCACCAGCAGTGTAGAAGTGTTCCTTTTTCTCTGCATCCTCGCCAATATCTGTTGTTTGTTTTATGAATGATGGCCGTTCTTACTGGGGTTAGGTGGTATCTCGATGTGGTTTTGATTTGCATTTCTCTGATGATGAGTGAGGCTGAGCACTTTTTCATGTGTCTGTTGACTGCTTGTATATCTTCTTTTGAGAAGTGTCTATTCATGTCTTTTGCCCACTTTTTAATGCAGCTGTTTGGTTTTTTTTTCCTTTCAGCGCGTTTGAGTTCCTTATAGATCCTAGATATTAGGCCTTTGTCAGATATACAGTTGGCAAATATTTTTTCCCATTCTGTGGAACCTGCAATTTCTCTGCCCTTAGCAGCCTCTATAGGTAGTTTATGTTACATTGTGGATATGAGTTTGTAAACAGAGATGGACTTACCTTCATATAGATTTACAAATGAGAACAAAATGTCTTGCTGTAGATGAAAAATTTTAAGTTCAGGTACAGATATCTATACTCATGTCTCTGTGTCTGTTCCCTATCTCTAACTCCTCCATCTCCCTCTCCATCTGCATCTGCATCTCCATCTCCATCTCTAGCTCAATCTCTATGCCTATCCATAACTATACCTCTTTGAAGCATGCAGAGTTATTGTATCATGGTGACTATAGTTGATAATGTATTGTACACTTTGAAATTGCTAAAAGTATAAATTTTAAGTGCTCTTGAAAATGATAGTTATGTGAGGAAATGAATTTATTATTTTTCTTGATTCAGCTGTTCATATATATAGATTAACAGCATATTGTATACCACAAATATATACAACTTTTATTTATCAACTGGAACAATTCAAGAAAAATTTAACTCGCAAAAAGGACAAGGACCTGAACCCAGAGAGTCTACATGCTTCTAAGGCGTTCACATTTAATGCATTATGCAATTCTTCTTTTCTGGAAAGTTTCTAATTTCTTCACTGAACCGTTTTAAATTAATATATAGAAACAAAACTTACACAACAATACAACGCAATAAACTCTTTTTCCAAAAATCACTCCTTCCAAAAGAATTTTTATGGAAGTTTTTCCAAGCTGCAGCAGTTATCATTTAAGAATTTTTAAAAGGCCGGACTCGGTGGCTCAGCTTATAATCCCAGCACTTTGGGAGGCCGAGGCAAGTGGATTGCCTGAGTCCATGGGTTCAAGACCAGCCTGGGCATCTTGGCGAGACCTCATCTCTACAATAAATCAAAAATTAACTGGGTGTGGTGGCATGCATCTGTAGTTCTGGCTACTTGGAAGGCTAAGGCAGAAAGATCTCCGGAGCCCAGCAGGTTGACACTGGGGTGGCAGTGAGTGTGCCACTGCACTCCAGCCTGGGTGACAAAGTGAGACTCCAACTCAAAAAAAAATCTAAAATGAGTTCCCATATAGTTCTTTCTATATCCCCTACATACAAAATCAAGCCCTTACAGCTCTGATTTCCAACAAAACCTCAAGCTAACAGTTGTATTTAGCACTTCATCTCCATCCAAACAATGTAAGCCCTGCTGAAACTTCCAGTGAAACTAGATCCAGCACTTGGCATGGAAAAGAGAAGTTATTCTTTTTTATCTAGCCCTTTGAAAAGGCAGGCAATATCATGTTTGGGATAAGACAGGCTCCTGACATTTTGCCTGTGGACTAAAAGCTGCCTGCTGTGGTCATGACTTCACCAGAAAAAACAAACTGTTCCCAGTGTACAATGTGCCCCATGTTAACATGCAAGCCATTTGAGATATTATGTCTCTTTGTCGCCTCGTTAAGAATAACACGCAGTTTGAGCAAATGTAATAATACAATCAACCGGAATGCTACATTTGTTTTGAAAGACTTATATTATTACTTCTAATCTACATAGGAATGTTTTAAATCTGCATAGTAAAATTTTCTAATTAACCTGAAAAGTGACAGTCCTAGATAAGCACCATTGCCCTAGATTTCTTTTTAAATTAAAGTAATATTTGCCCATTGCTTTAAAAATTAAATAATGTGACAAGGCTAATAAGGCATGTATCTCATTCTATTTCCAATTTGTACTGTACTGAGAAAATCATATGTAGCATCTAGATATCTCTTCCAAATAATATGTTTATACTCCTGACATTATTTTATTTTTTAATGTTAGACATGTTTATGCAGGATTTTCTGTTGAGAGAATCACCACCATTATCATACCAATTTGAGGACAATATCTATTTCCCAGAGTCTTGTTTCCCAGTTTCCTGTGTGGGTCAGATTAGAATATGCCATCATATGAGATTTGAAAAGCATAAATGTACCATAGTCTATTGTTTTGGGGAGGTAGAAGTGGTCAGTTATGTGCAGACATGAGTTTAAAAGTGGCTTCCTGACATGCTTGCAGAAGGTACTCACTCCACTGCTTCAGAAGAGATTCTCATGACCACATTTTCCACTTCCTGACTTTTATTAGCAGCTTTACCAATACTTTTTCTCTCCCACCCAACCCAACTCTTCCAAGAGTACCACAAAATTCTAACTCTATATAAATATTTATGACCAGAATTCAGACCTCCATTTATTTTCTCAACAAAACTCTTATTGAAATCGTTATTAATACTAAAAGTGATTCCAGGGCAATAGTCTTAAGGATAAGAATCTAGACTTTATTCTCTGATATAACTAGATTTAAAGGTAATGATGACCTCTGTCCAGTAGCAAATAAGAAATCCTATGGTCTGCAGGGGCTAAACAGTTAGTTGGAGCCCATTCCAAGATAGCAACAGAGGCAGTTGGAGTACGTGAATCTCCTCATAAATGAGAGAGTACAGAGATGAATGTTCATGCTAGGGTGTCAGGAAACGGGTGTGTGAATGATTGAGTGGAGACGTGGGAGCGAGTGGCCTGAGTCCTCCTGCTTAGGCAGCTGTCCTACATGACTGCTTGGACCCCAGCGTGCTATATGGCCCAGAGGCAGGCATCATCTCTGTAGCACTAGCCAGGCAAAAAAAGGGAATAAAATGGCAAGTATCACCTGCTGCCAGAGCCGCCTGCCACTGCTCTTTAGTGCCAGAGCGGACACTGGCAGCGGGAATTGTGAAAAAATATACCAGAGAAACCTTTCCTGAGTCCCAGCCGAGGAGACCCAGGCACGCTATCTCCCAACTGAAGCATTTGCTATCTGCAGCTGCCACCAAAGAACCCAACCCCAGCTCACAGCAGACGAGAGGAGGTAAATTTTAAAGTGATCCAGCACTCTTTCTCAGTAATTCGTGAGAGGTATGATTCAGGCTTGCAACGTCCTGGTCAGCATGCATGGAGAGAGCTGAACATAGTTGGGTCAGCTGGGATCAGTTCGCAGACTCCTCCCAACTACACGGGGTAACAAGGGGGACAGGTCTGAAACATTTGCAGGCTGCGTCTGCAACCTAAGAACCCAGCCCCAGTTCAAAGCGAATGAGTGGCAGTGAGTCTTTTTGTTTTTGTTTTGTTTTTGTTTTTGTTTTGAGTTGGGAGTCTCACTCCATTGTCCAGGCTGGAGTGCAGTAACACACTCACGGCAACTCCAGTGTCAACCTGCTGGACTCCAGTGATCCTTCCACCTCAGACTTCCAAGTAGCCATAAACTACAGGTACACACTACCATGTCCAGTTAATTTTTGATTTATTGTAGAGACAGATTCTGTCAAGTGGCCCGGGCTGGTCTTGACCCCTCAAGTTCAGGCAATCCACTTGCCTTGGCCTCCCAAAGTGCTGGGATTACAGGCAGAGTCACTGAGCCAGGCCGGTGGTGAGTTTTAAAGTGACCCAGCTCCCTTTACCCAGTGAGTCATAAGACTTGTGATTCAGGAGGGCAACATCCTGATCGGTGCACACATAGAGGGCTGAACATTGGCGAATCAGCCAGTGGCACTTTGCAGCCTCCCCACAACCACACTGGGTGAACAGGAAGACAGATTTAGAAGTCAGAAACCTCTCCCCTCTAAAACCCTTCCCCAATGCCAGGAGCCAAGAGAAGCAGTGCTTGGGTCATACCTGCAAAAATAAGTTCCAACAGGAAATAGGGAACCTGCAGTAACAGCCCTGCAGTCGCAGAATCCATCACAAAGGGAAGTACCCCCTCCCCTTCAAAGAGACATACTAAAGCTGAGAGCTCTTTATAAACTTTTTTTTGTTTTGATTTGTTTTGCTTTTATTGAGGAGACAATTGGCATATTTGATTATCTTGTTTCGTTTCGTTACTTTCTTTGTTGGTTGGCTTTCTTTTCTTTCCTTCTTCTGTTTCTCTTTCTTTGTTCTTTTTGCTTCTTTTTTATGTTTTTCTTTCTTTTTTTTCTTTTTCTATTATTCTTTCCTCTTTTTCTCTCTTTCTTTTCCTTTCTCTTTTTTCTCTCTTTTCCCTCTTATACCCTGTCTTGGATTCAGGGGTTATGCAAGCATACCCACTGTAAGGTCATATTGTGCAGAGATGGAAAGCAAGCCCCAGCTGGCCCATTCACCAGATAGCATACATTAGGACCTGCCAATAGGTAAAGAATCCTTGCAGTCCCCCCCAACACCCTAGCAAGTGCTCAAAAGTGTAAAGAGACACTGCAGCATCCTGCCCCCAGTCCTACTTCATAACTGAACAAATCCAGAGCCCCAGCTCAAAGAAAGACAAAAATGTACTAAAAATATCAGAAGTGACTGCTTCTCCATTTTCCACTGAGAAATGGAATAAAAGAGAAAGATAGGAGAACTGCTACAAATGAAGAAAAACCAACAAAAACCTGCTGGTAACCACCAGAAACCCAGCAAAGAGTCAATGCAAGAAAGAACAGCTACTGGGGCACAGACAATGGCTATCTCCAAGAATGGCAGTACCCAGAAGGTACTTATAGAGATCAGAGTCTCATTGGAGAGAATGAATACAAATCAAGAAATTCAAGGGCTAAAACTAAATGAAATTGCAACAGAGCTACATAGACTCAAGAAAGCATACTTAGAAATAACAGAAATAAAGAACTCCATACAAAAAATAAATAACAACCTGACAAGAATGGGAAGCAGAATTGACCAAGCAGAGAAAGAATCTCAGAGTTGAAAGATCAAAATATGGAATTAATCCAATCTATTAAAAAAATAGAAAAAAAAACTTAAGAAGAAAGCAGAAACTCTCCAAGAGATGTGTGGTTTTATCAAGAAACTAAGTCCATGTCTGATTGGAATACCTGAAATAGAAGGAGAAAGGGAAAACACTTTGAAATAAACTTTCCATGAGGTCATTCAAGAAAACTCTCATCTGACCAGAAAGACTATACAAGCACAAGAGATTCAGAGAACCTCTTCAAGACATCTTATGAGAAGATCAATCCATAGACACATAGCAATTCACCTTCACAAAGTGGATATAAGAAAAAATTCCTAAAGGCAGCTAGGGAAAAAGGCCAGGCTACCTAATAGGGGAGACCAGTCAGATTTGCTGCAAACTTACTTGCAGAATCACTACAGGCCAGAAGGAATTGGACTCCAATCTCTAATGTTCTCAAAAATAAACAACGTCAACCAAGGATTTCCTACCCAACCAAGCTAAGCTTCATCAGTGACAGAGAATTTAAAATCCTTCCCAGACATCTAATTCCTAAGAGAAAATGCTTCCTTGATACCAGTTCTATAGGAGAGGCTTTAAAAGGTGTTGTGCTCAGACAAAAAGAGAAACAAAAGAAAGACCATACACTTGACAAGATCACAAACAAACACAGAAGCAGCAGAACACACAGTATACCTGCAAAAATGAAAACACACACATATATGAACACAAAAGCTAAATGAGAACAAAATAGCCTTATAAGAGCATTATGTCAAGGACAAACTCGTATATTTCAATAATCAGCCTGAATGTGAATGGACTAAATGCACCACTGAAAAGACACAGAATGGCAAAGTGGAAGAAAAAAAATACATGACCCAGTAATTTACTGCCTCCAGGAGACTCGTCTCACCACAAAGGAGACCTAAAGACTCAAAGAAAGAGGATGGAAAACAAATTTTCAGGTGAATAGATTGCAAAAGAAGGCAGAAGTTGCAACTTTAATATCAGACTAAACAACCTTTACACTATCAAAAATTTAAAAACATACAAAAGGACACAACATAATGATAAAAGGTTCAATCCATCAACAAGAAATATCCATCTTAAACTTATATATACCCAACATAGGAGCACCAGATTTATAAAACAGCTACTAATAAACTAAAAAAAGATATAGACTCTAACACTATCATAGCTGGTAATTTAAATACCCCACTAACAACCTTAGATCATCAAGGAAAACATTTCACATGATTGAAATACTGCCATGCAACCTGCTCAGACCACAGTGTTATAAAAATAAATATCAACACCAAAAAAATTTCCCCTCAAACCCACAAAGACATGGAAACTAAACAGCATGATACCAAACAACTCCTGGATCAACACAGAAATCAAAACAGAAATTAAAATATTCCTGGAAACAAATGAAAACAAAGGAACATCTTGCCGAAACCTCTGGGATGCCATGAGAACAATACTAAGAGGGGAATTTATATCTCTACAAACATACACCAAGAAAATAAAAAGAGAGCAAGTTGACAACCTAACAAATCACCTAAGGAAGGTGGAGGTAAAGACCACCAAAATCCTAACTTCAGCAGAAGAATCCAGATCACCAAAGTCAAAGCCCCAATACAGGACATAGAAGACAAAAATATCATAGAAGAAAATCAGTGAGACAAAAAGCTGGTTCTTTGAAAGGATAAACAAAATTGATAGACCCCCCCCTAGGCAGAATGACCAAGAAAAAGAGAGTTAAAGTCCAAATAAACACAATCAGAGCAGCAACTTGGATAGATTTAGAGTCAATCATACTCAGTGATCTATTGCAGAAACAAAGAGCAGAGTACCATATCTTCTCACTCATAAGTGAACCCTAAACAATTATAATACTCTAAGAAAGGGAATGGCATTAGTGGGAAACTTTCAGGGGGGGGGGTGGGATTGGTAGTTGAAGAAAACAGCTAGGGGAGGGAGGGGCATACCTTATTAACAAGGGTACCTGCATAATCAACATTTGTACACCTAATCCTGAATTGTACCCCACATCTTTATAATAAATAAATAAATAAAGTTTATACAAGTTTTAAAAAAACAATCAGAAATGCAAAAAATCAGGTCACAACTGACCCTGAAGAAAAATACAAATGAGTATCAGAAACTACTATGCACCCCTGTATGGAAACAAAATCACTAAGCTAAATAAAATGGAAGACTTTCTAACACAACCACCCAAGGTTGAAACAAAAAGAAATTAAGATCCTAACAACAACCCAGATCAATAACAACCCAAGAAATTGACTCTTTCATAAGAAAACTATCCACAAAAAAAAAAAAAAAAAAAAAAAAAGCCCAGGACCAGATGAGCTTCCAGTGGAATTCTACAAAACATACAAGAAGGACTTAATACCAATCCTATTGAAAGTATTTCAGGCAATTAAGAAAGACAGAACTCTCTCCAACTCATTTTATGACGCTAACATCACATTGATACCCAAACCGGGTAAAGATTCAACAATGAAAGAGAACTACAGCAGTCCAATATTCCTGATGAACATAGATGCAAAAATTCTCAACAAGATTCTAGCAAATCAGATCCAACAACACATCTCAAAAATCATCCACCATGACTACGTAGGCTTTATACTCAAGTGGAAGGAAAGGCTCAACATCCGCAAGACCATAAATATAATTAAATACATCAATGGATATAAAAACAAGAACCACATGACTATATCATTAGATGCAGAAAAAGCTTTTGATAAAATCCAGCATCCCTTCTTGATAAAAACCCTCAAACACCTAAGTATAGAGGAAACATATGTCAAAATATTAAGGGCCATCTATGATACACCCTCAGCCAACATATTGCTAAATGGACAGAAGTTAGAAGCATTTCTCCTAAAAATCAAAACAAGACAAGGATACCCACTCTCTCCCCTTCTGTTCAACATAATGTTGGGAGTCCTAGCTAGAGTAATCAGACAAGAAAAGGAAATCAGGGGTATCCAAGCAAAAGAAGAAATCAAGATACACCTCTTTGCTGACAATATGATCCCATATCTTGAAAATCCAAGAATCTCTGTCAAAAACCTCCTTGCATTGATAAAGAACTTTGGCAAGTCTTAGGATACAAAATAAATGTATAAAAGACAGTCTCATTCTTATACACCAACAACAAACAAGTAGAAAACCAAATAAAAAGTACAATCTCATTCACAATAGACACACACACACACACACACACACACACACACACACACACACACGCAAATGGAATAACTCAGCATCTTCCAAACCAGAGAAATGAAGGACCTTTACAACAAAAACTACAAAACACTGTTCAAAGAAATCAAAGATGACACAAACAAATGGAAAAATATTCCATGCTCATGCATTGGAAGAATCAACATTGTTATGATGTCCATCCTACCAAAGACAATCTGCACATTCAATGCTATACTCACTAAATTACCAACATCATTCTTCTCAGACCTGGAAGCAACAATACAGAAATTCATATGGAAACATAAATGACCACATTAAGAACCAACCGTGCTGCCCATCAAAACTGGAATGAATTTTTAAAAAGTGGTACATATACATGATAGAATGCTACACAGCCATAATGGACAAAATTTTGGGTTTTGCAGCAACTTGGATGGATTTAGAGTTTACTATGATCAGCGATTAATCTCAGAAACAAATAGCCAAAACAATCCTCAGCAAAAGAAACAAAGTGGGAGTTATCATACTTCCAGACTTAAATTTTATTATAAGCCTATAATTATAAAAACAACCTGGTATTGGTACAAAAACATGCATATAGAGATTCTGGAAGTAAGACCTCGATTTCTCAACCAATTCATCTTCAACAAAGCATCTAACAACAACCACTGGGGAGAGAAGAACCTATTCAGCAAATGGTGCTGGGAAAATTGGCTGACCATGTGCAGAAGAATGAAATAGGACCCTTACTTACCACCAAATGCAAAAATCTACTCCAAATGGATCAAAGACCAAAATGTAAAACCCCAAACTTTAAGAATCTTAGAAAACACAGGAGACACTCTTGTGGAAAATGGAATAGGCAACCAATTCCTGATCAAAACCCCAAAAACCTATGCCATAAGAGATAAGATAGACAAGTGGGATCTCATCAAACTGAAAAGCTTCTGCAAAGCAAAAGAAATGATCAAGAGAGTAGGGAGACAGCCCACAGAATGGGAAAAAAGTATTTGTCAACTTCATATCTGACAAATGCCTAACATCCAGATCTACAAAGAACTCAAACATGCCAAAAGGAATAAAACAAACTGCCCCATTAAAAAGTAGACAAAAGACATAAATAGACACTTCTGAAAGAAGACATATGAGCAGCCAACAGATACATGAAAAAATGTTCAGTCTCACTCAACATCAGAGAAATGCAAATTAAAACCACACAGAGATACTATTTAACTCCAGTAAGGATGGCCATCATTAACAAAACAAAAAACAACAGAGGCTAGCAATGCGGAGAAAAGGGAAGGCTTCTACACTGCTGGTGGGAATGCAAACTAGTTCAACCTCTATGGAAAACAGTGTGATGATTCCTAAAAAAACTAGAAATTGACCTTTCATGTGACCCAGCAATCCCCCTTCTGGGAATATACCTGGAGGAACTTAAATCACTCTACAAAAAAGATACTTGTACACACATTTACTGTAACACTATTTATAATAGCAAAAACATGGAACTAGTCGTGCTGCCCATCAAAACTGATCTGGATAAAAAGAGTACATAAACACAATGGAATACTACACAGACATAAAGAAGGACAAAATTGTGGACTTTGCAGCAACTTGGATGAATTTAAATTTTATTATACAGTGATTTATCTCAGAAACAAAGAACTAAGTACCACATGTTCTCACTCATAAGTGAACCCTGAACATTTACCATAATACTATAAGAAAGTGATTGTAAGCAGCCAGAAACTCTCAGGGTGGGGAGGGCACATAATATTAATAAGTGTACCTGATCTCAAACCAGGCAAAGTAGGGACAAAAGGGAAGCCCAAACTTTATCTCTACGATGACCATTTGTATACCTAGTCCTGGATTATACCCCACATCTTTAAAATTAAAAAAAAAGGCAAAACAGTTAAATTATCATCTACAGTCACCTGAAATGAAAGGCTTATTAGAAGATATATCTTTGAAAAATCAAATAGTTCACCTGATGGACTACAATAAAGGACACAGAGAGCATACAAACTGTAAGGTTGGTTGATTGCTTCTGCGTGAGCCAATAAATGTGGAGTGAAGGAAGGGTGATATTGGGACTGAAAAATTTCTAGATCAGTTCTCAAATAAAAAACCAGAACTCTGTTGTGATTACCCTGAATTAATCCTTTATCTTCCATGACAATAGGGTCACATTCCTCAAAACTAAACTCGAAGTATGATCCTACAGGTATGCAAATTAAATTCACAATCTTGTGAAGTCTTTTATGTAGAGGTTAGAGCTTTGATTAGAAAGGAGTAAAATTCTAAAAATTGGTATAGAATACATGAACAGATTCTAATGCTTTTAAAAATCTTGAACACTCAAATCCACCACACCATTCTTGGTAGTAGAAGGAGCCCTTTCTTTCTTGTCTGAAAACATGATCCTTCCCTTGTCTTAAGAATTTATATTATCTTCTCTCTTGGCAAGTGGGAGAGGGAGTAACTATACAATCACAATCATTTTCAAAGCCATCTTTTAAAGTTTACTCCAAAATTAAGCACACACCCACATAAATCAACAGACTACAGAGCTCATCAAATGTTAGAGTTGAGAAGTTTTCCAAAATTATCCAGTCTAGTGACCTCATTCCACAGATAAGGACTAGGACACCCAGGGATGACACATCCTGCCCATTTTTTCCAAGTTAGTTCAGTTTGAAAGTAAAACTCTTGTCTTCAAATTTCTAGTGCAGACTGCTTTCACTCACTGTTAACACTATTTAAAAAAAACTTATATTAGACTCTCCTGAGGTAACTGACTTGTAGGGGCATAATAATCCTACTGAAGACCCACCCTCATTGCCTCTCAGCTTTTAGACCTATAACCAGACTCAAATTCCAAAAAGCCCCAGAAGGAACAAGGTATAAGCTAGCTGAAGTTTCCATGTGCATAAAAAGAAATTTAAAATTTTGCCAATTTATATTCCATAAACCTGGATAATGCATATGAGAATTAATTCTAAAGATGATAAACTATGGTGGAAAAAAATAAGGATATTTGCTTGGGTTGAACTTATAGATATGGTACACAATCCAGATATTCTGGATTCCATTATATAACTTGAGTAGCAGAGAATGGCTCTAACAGTTTTTCTTTTTTTTAAACAACAGTGGCCCATACTAAATAAAGTTGCAAAGTAAGAAATACCTTGGTATATTCAGTTTAGAGGAAGGTATCTAATAATTTAGGATGGAATATAAAGATTTAGGAAGATAAAACATTGAAGTAATATAACTGTTACCTACTCACTCATACTTGTACCCTAAGAGATTCCAGAAGCCACCCCCTTTTATGAAACACATTTGTGAGGGCAATGTCAGAATCCATGAAGAGTCTTCTAGTAGATGATGTTTTTAAGCTAGACATGAGAATGGTAGCACTGCAATAAAAATGGGGTACTTGAATCCCATGAGGTTAATAGTATTTCAGAATGGCAGGAGCCAAGTGCTGTAACTTAATATATAGAGGAACATGGTGGACAGGGTTATTGTAACGGGGAGCAGGGCTAAAGCCATAATCAGAATGGTTTGACTCACAAGATGATTGGTGGTGTCCCTAGGAGTGAAATATATTGGCAGTCTATTAAAGTTTTATTTGACTTCTACAAATGAAGAACTCTAAGTCTTGTGAACAGGAATCTGCCATAAATCACTGTATGAGAATAAAGACTCCTTAGTCAATTTCTAGACTTGATGCAGTTTACTGACCCAGAGCCAATTGAATAGAAGGCTGGCTTCTCTTAAAGAAAGTAGATACAGTGCCAAAACATTACATTGTATATTTTCTTCTTAGCTTTCTCCAACAGGAATTTATTTGGGATGATTAACTAAAGCTATAAATTGGAGGGGGGGAAATACTCAGAAATTGTGGGGATTACTATACACTGTGTTTTAACTGACACTAATTCCTAGATACTCTAACATGATTAAGGTCCCCCAGTTGGAGTAGGGGATTATGAAAGTCAAGTGATTAATAGGGTTTGTCTTTGATCCATCTAATAGTGAAAGTCTTGGTTTCCTAATTCACTGTGTGGTATTTTTATAGTATTGAAAAGTATAGTTGGAAGAGACATTCCCAGTAACTGGCAGAATCCCCCATGTTGTTATCCTGACCAATAAAGTAAGGACTATTGTAGTAGGAAAAGCCAAGAAGAAGCCTCTAGCATTTTCTCTGCCTGCCAATATAGTATATCAGAATCAATACTGACTTTATGGAAGAACTTCAGAGATACAAACCACATTTCCATTCAATTTACCAAGTTTGCCTATGTAGAAGAGAGATGGATCTTGAGAAATGACAATGGATTATTGTAAATTTAACCAGATGAAAATTTCAATCACAGATCATATTCTGGTTTTGGTTTCTTTAAAGAAGAAAGTTTGCAATGACCAAGTATGCAGCTATTGATCTAATGTGTTTTTTCTATATACCTATTGATGTATACTACTAGACAAAGGCAGAAATATTCCATTCATTGTCCTACTTCAAAGACATAACAAATCTATGCAGTTCATTAAAGTCCAGAGACACTTTATCATCCTGCATTCCACAAGATATTATGCTAGTTAATCACACTGATGAGAGCATACTGATTGAATGTGGTCAGGAAGAAGTAGAAATATCCTGGCAAAATACATGCATACCAGAGAGTAGGAAATAAATCCAACAAAATTTCAGCAATCTGCCACTTCAGTGAAATTTCTGGAGCCTGAGATTTCTGAAGCAAGTTGACATGTATCCTCCAAAATTAAGGGCAAATTTCTGCATCTGATATCTTCTACCACTAAGAAAGAGACATTGCAGTTAGAAAGCTCGCTTTAATTCTGGAGGCAACCTGCACTCATATAAGTCAGTATGAACCAAATAATTTACCAAGTTCTCTGTTAGCCTTCCAGTTTCCAGTTCAGAATGTTTGAGTAAGGCCTAGAATAAGATTTGTCCCTGTAATGGACCCAGACAGCTGGGCAAGCTGTCTTGCCACTTACATCATATGACCCAGCAAATGTGATTGTAGTTGTAACACATATAACAGATGGGGATGCTGTCCCAATGTCTTTGGCCAGTTGAGCAAATGTCTTTTGATTACTTCACTCTCTTTTTAGCTAACTTTTTAGAGACGGAATAGAAGCATGCATTCAGTTTGTCCTGTCTAAGCACAGTACCCTATCATTTTATAAGGTAATTGATCTTACTGGGAATTCAGGACCGAAATAAGTACCAAGATTCCCTTATTTATATTTTTTTTCTATAATTCTTTTAACTGTCTAAAATCCTACTCAAAGTCAATCAATGAACTAACCAGTGCTAGTTTTACCATCTACACTGGAAAACTTGACATCTAAAGATTTGGTCTCAGGAGACCTGAAAATGAGGTCAGCTATTTTCTTATTATAGGATCCTGGGGGAAAAAAATAATAACTTGAACTCTCTGTGAACCTCAGTTTTGTCTGTTTAAAGAGTGGGTGACATTGTTTCACAAGGTGATGTGAAATGAATATAAAATAATACATATAAAACTCAGTGACTACTACTTCTTCAACAAGTAGAATTACGAGGGCTGACAATTAAGTTCACAAACTTATCCTAGAAAAAGTACTATATACCTCATTGCTGAATATCATGTTCACCTGTGAAGTACTCCTCTTAGGAAGCTATGTACCAACACTAGCACCTAGTCCACCCGTCAAAGCAATTTGGAACTTTTTTTCTGGAATGGCCATCAGAGCTATCTTCGTATTGCCCTTGATCAAAACGTCTTCCTTTCAATATTTCTTTTATCTTCAGGTAAAGATAAAAGTCATTGGGGTCCAGATCAGGTGAGTAAGGAGGGCGTTCCAATACAATTATTTGTTTACTGGCTAAAAACTTCCTCACAGACAGTGCTGTGTGAGCTGGTGCATTGTTGTGATACAAGAGCACCTTTGGGGCTATTTTTTTTTTTTTTTTTTTTTGAGTTGGAGTCTCACACTGTCGCCCAGACTGGAGTGCAGTGGCCGCTCCCGGCCACCGCAGCCTCGACCTGCTGGGCTCCGGCGATCCTTCCGCCTCAGCCTTCCAAGTAGCTGGAATTACAGGCATGCGCTACCACGCCCGGCTGATTTTTTGATTTATTGTAGAGATGAGGTCTCGCTGCCCAGGCGGGTCTCGAACCCGCGGGCTCAGGCAATCCTCTCACCTCAGCCTCCCAAAGGCACGGTATTACAGGCTGAGCCACCAAGTCCGGCTGGGACTATTTTTACATACACTTTTTTCATGCCAGGATTTTCAGTTAATATTTTCCTAACTGTTTTTCTATTGACTTTATTTGGTCTGCTATGCTTCTCACAGTCAACCAATGATTTTGAGGCACAATTTGAAGAATTTTCAATGTTTTAGTCAGTTCTGCTTGTTATTGGCCATCTTGACCTCTCTTCATCAGTGATGCTGTCCCCTCAGAAAAATGCTTAATCCATTTGTGCACTGTCGTTTTCTTCATGGCATTATCCCCATAAATTTAGACTGATAAGTCCCTGATTTCACCTCTACTCTTGCCAAGTTTAACAAGAATTAGTTCATTGCTCTAATCCTAACTCCAACACTCTTACAACAATATCTCTTATGGCCATTCCAGAAAAAGAGTTCCAAAATTGCTTTTAAGGGTGAACTAGGCACTGGTATCAGTGCACAGTTTCCCAAGAGAAGTACTTCAAAGGTGAGTGTAGTGATATGCAGCAATGAGGTATGTAGTACTTTTTCTAGGATGAGTTCACGAACTTAATTGTCTGGGCTTATATAATTAGGACATGGCCAACACCACCTAGTGATACAAATAAAAGTTATCTTTATCTGTATGGCTAGCTTTGCCTCCTGTGAACCACTTAATAAAGAATAAGAATGTGCAAAGCACTCTGTATGTACCATTAGGCCTTTGGATAAGAACATTAGCAGCAACAAGAAACCCACCAATAATTCCCAGATGGTGCACAATTTAAAACTTAACAAAGGGCTCAGACTTTCTTGGCTTATTATTAACCCTGCAGCTAAATTCATGAAATTTTGAACTACAATTAAATAGAACTAATAATGGAATATAAGGAAAAGATGGGTGATTTGAATCCAAAAGGAATAGATCAGTAGGCTATTAGCAAATGGAAATTTTAATATTCCAAAATAAAGTATCAAATGTCTCCAAGAAATGCTTTCAGCTTTGATACTGTGCTTAGGAAGAAAAATCCCTGCCAATTTTGATATTTCAGAAGAAGTTATAGAAAAAACATGTAAATATATTTTTAGCAAATTTAATTTCTTCAGTTTGAAAAATGAAATAGGACTAGTCCATTAAAATCTATTGTTAGAAAAAAACAGCTGCTGACAATTTGATAAATTATTCATCCAAGAGTTGCGATAATCTGAAACAACTTCTCCCACATATGTTGACAGGGAAGAACTCTCTACCAAAAATGATGAAACAGAATAATTTTAGGACACTTCTAAAATAATTAGAAAACCCATTTGTCTCCTAAATGCCTGTGGCTCCTAATTTTAATTATTGGGCATTTCTGACAAGGATTTAATGGAACTTAAAAATATATTTGTTAGATGCAAAAATATTACTTTAACAGCGTAACAGAATTTAACATATATTATAGTGGTCTTTTGTAACAGAAATAGAAAATTTAGAAGAAACAACAGAACGTGATTATGTTATTGCCTTAACTAATGTTTTGGAAAAAGAACAATCAGAGACTTGATGGGCACAGAGATGCACAATCCAGATTCTCCTCCAAAGAAGGACTCCCTGTCAGCTCCTTCAGGGATTTCCTCACTGTAGAGAGACTAGGGCTAGACCAAACCTTGCACATGCTGGTCCACATCCAATGACTGACAAATGGAAGAGGGTTATAAAGGCATGACCATTTCAACCCAGCATGGGACAGCTCTGACTGACCATTTTGGCTTCAGAGCTTACTGTGGGATTGGCTGTGGTTACTGTAGGGTATATTATACAGTTTACCAATCCCTGGGTTTCATCCCATTTCTTCCTCTTACCTTTCAAGAGCACTCTAATAAACTTCCTGCATACTATATTTCATTTCACAATCTGCTTCACAAGCAAATAGTCTGCAGCAAGGAGCAAATGACAAAAGTTAAATCTTATCTTAACTTTTTCATAATTTCCTCACTCATTTACTAATTCAACAAGCACTAAGTGACAATTACAAAGCAAATTAAATTGTGATAGTTTACATGAAAGAAAGCATTCCTACCACCAAGGTCTCCACAATCTAATGAGAAAGATTGTGAATTATGATGAAAGCTGTGAACTGCAATAAAATAGGGTAAGTACTATAAAACAGATATGAACCAACCTCTACAGCATCACAGAGGAGGAAAAGACTTTCTTGCCCAGGAATTTAGGCAAAAAACTCCTAGATTTGGGTTGATTCTGATGAGATAAGGAAGCATTTCCACTTAAACTCAGAATATGGAGCCCATTCACCCATCTTTATTTATATTCCTAGACAACAATGGGACATTTGTGTAAAAGATGCACCACTCTCCAATCCATTTGGCCATTGCATTCTAGAAGCCATAATGCATAGTATTAAAAGTCTTTTCTACTCATCTGTCAGAGAAAAGTCACTTTACTATCAATAGAAGTCTCAATACATTTTGAGTTGGTAAAGCCTGCAACCAGCAGTTAAATGAAATGTCACTTTTGGGCCTCTGGTCAAGAATTCGCTGCCTACTCTGATGCACATAAGAGTGTTTCCTATGTTTTCATCTAGGATTCTTATAGTTTGAGGGTTTACATTTAGGCCTTTGATCCATTTAGAGTTGATTTTTGTATATGGTGGTAGGTAGGGGTCCAGTTTCATTCTTGTACATGTGATCAGTCAGTTTTCCAAGCATCATTTGCCAAATATGATCTCCTTTCCCCAGTGGTCATTACTGATGGCTTTGTTAAAGATGAGTTGGTTGAAAGACTGATTTTTTGCTTCTGGAATCTCTATCTTGTTCCATTGGCCTATGTACCTATTCCAGTACTAATACCAGGCTATTTTGGTTACTGCAGCCTTGTAGTAAAGTTTAAAAACTGGAAGGGTAATACCTCCTGCTTTGTTCCTTTTGCTGAAGGTTGTCTTGGCTATTCATGCTCTTTTGTTTCCACATGAAATTCTGTATTGTTGTTTCTACTTATGAGACAAAATGATGTTAGCAATTTTATGGGTATGCATAGAATTTGTAGATTGCCCTGGGTAGGATGGACACCTTGACAATATTGATTCTTTTGATCCATGAGCATGGAATATTTTTCCATTTGTTTGTATTGTCCTTGATTTCTTTGAGCAGTGAATGCCTTAAAAGCAAAGATAGACAAAAGGGGCCTCATCAAACTGAAAGTTTTTGCACAGCAAAAGAAACCATCAAGAGTGTGGGGAAACAATGCACAGATTGGGAAAAAATATTTGCAAATTACCTATCTGACAAAGGCCTAACATCTAGTATCTACAAGGAACTCAAATGAACTTAAAGGAAAAAAACAAACAACCCCATTAAAAAGTGAGCGAAGAAATGCTCAACCTCACTAATCATCAGGGAGATGCAAATCAAAACCACACTGAGATATCACCTAACTCCAGTCAGAATGGCAATTATCAACAACTCAAAAAATAACAGCTGCTGGAGAGGCTGTGGTGAAAAGGGAACACTTCTACACTGTTGGTGGGAGTGTAAGCTAGTGCAACCTCTGTGGAAAGCAGTGTGGCGATTCCTGAAAGCTCTAAATATTGACCTTCCTTATGACTCTGCAATCCCCCTACTGGGAATATACCCTGAAGAACACAAATCACTCTATAAAAAAGATACCTGTACACGTATGTTTATCGCAGCGTTATTCACAATAGCAAGAACCTGGAAACAACCATGCTGCCCATCAAAAGAGGACTGGATTAAAAAAATGTGGTACATATACACGATGGAATACTACGCAGCCATGAAAAAGAACAAAATCATGAATTTCGCAGCTACCTGGATGGAACTAGAGTCTATAATACTGAGTGATCTCTCACAGAAACAAAGATCAGAATATCACATGTTTTCACTCATATAATGGACCTTGAACATCCAATGTAATACTATAAGAAAATGACTGATGGTACTGGGAAATTATGGGGGGGGGATGGGATTAACAGTAGCTAATATCTATCTGGGACTGGGAAAACACCTCTTATCAATAGGGTGCCTGAATGAAACGTAATTGTACACCTAACCCTTAACTGTACCCTACAAAACGATAATAAAAAATACTGATTATTAAAAAAAATATATATATATATATACATATATATATACCAAAAAAAAAAAAAAAAGTGAGCAAAGGACAAGTAATCCCGCAAATTTGGGAAGCTGAGGTGAGTGGATTGCCTGAGCCCGCGGGTTCGAGACCCGCTAGGCAGGCGAGACCTCATCTCTACAATAAAATCAAAAAATTAGCCGGGCGTGGTAGCGCGCGCCTGTAATTCCGGCTACTCGGAAGGCTGAGGCAGAAGGATCACCAGAGCCCAGCAGGTCAGGCTGCAGTGGCTGAGAGCGTGCCACTGCACTCCAGTCTGGGCAACAGAGTGAGACTCCGACTCAAAAAAAAAAAAAAGTGAGCAAAGGACAAGAATAGACACTTCTCAAAAGAAGACATACAAGCAACTAACAGATACAAGAAAAAGTGCTCAGCCTCACTAATCATCAGAGAAATGCAAATTAAAATTACAATGAGATACCACCTAATTCCTATAAGGATGACCATCATTAATAAATCAAAAAACACCAGATGCCGACCTGGTTGCAGAGAAAAGGGAGTTTCTACACTGTTGGTGGGAGTGCAAGCTAGTTCAATATCTATGGAAAGCAGTGTGATGATTCCTAACGAAACTAAAAATTGACCTTCCATACAATACAGCAATCCCTCATCTGGGAATATACCTGATGTAAAATAAATTGTTCTACCAAAAAGACACCTGCGCATGCATGTTTATAGCTGTACTATTCACAATAGTAAAAATATGGAACCACCTCTACTGCCCATCAAAAGTGGACTGGATTAAAAAAATGTGGTACATACACACTACGGGGTATTATGCAACCACAGAGAAGGATACAATCATGGATTTCACAGCAAATCGGATGGAAGTGGAGATCATCATACTTAGTGATCTATCACAGAAACAAAGAACTGAATACCATATGTTCTCATTCACAAGTGGGACCTGAACATTAATCACGTTAGCACAAGGGAGGGCTCAGCAGACATTGGGAGCTACCAGGGGAGGAAGAAGGCACATAACAACACCAAGCGTATCTGGTCCTATACCAGGGGAAGTGAGGGCCAGTTGGAGATCCAAACTTCCCCTGACTGCAGTCTATTTATGTTAAGGTTAACTAAACATTTACTTATATCTCACATTTCTGTAATAAAATAAAATTTAATTTAAAAAATGAAATGTCACTCTACAAAACAAAAAATTTTCACCTCTGCCAGAAAAAGAATTGATTTTTGATTCCTGCAGTCTTTACTAAGTCCCTTTATGGTCAGTATATGTGGGCATGGTTTTGCTTTCTAGGGTTGAATTGGATGCTGGTCTTTTTTGTTAGGAAACCATAGGTCTTCCTTCATCCTAACCCTCAAAGTCACCAGAAAAAAAAACTTATTTCTTCCAGAGAATGATCTGACATAGCCATTATCTAGGACATCTGACAAGAAAAATAGCAAGAATTGTAAACTAAATGTGAAAGCGTTTACCTCAAAATTTACAGACAGCTAATCCTCAATTAGCAGAAAAGACAGTCTTAACATGGTCTGAAACATAAAAATGGTCCTGCTGTCTTCCCAGATTAGTTCTTGAACAAAGATTATTATTTGTTCATTAATCTCAGTTGCCACTTATTTTAGCATCTCATTTAAGACCTATCAGTACAAAGAATCTGTCCTCCCCATGAGGAGGTTATAAAAAAGAAAATTAAATCTGAAGTATCAATTTATCCCACTAGTAATTATTCAGGACTGCCTGTGTGCCCATAATTATAAATCTAATGATAGCTCAAAAAAAGAGAGAGTATTCCTATATGTTTAGTTATCAGGCACTTTGTTATTGAACTTAGAAGAAAAGAGTAAGAGGACATATTTTATCACAACTGCAAAACAAGTGTTGACACCACCTAGAATGTCATATTCTCTCTCTCTTTCTCTGTCTCTCTCTTTCTCGCTCTCTCTGTCTGTCTAGCATTGCTATATTAACTTGCTCAAAAATGTTTACTGAACATCCCACATTATGTGCTCTCAGAAACACCAGACCTGGTTAGACACTCACAAATACAGTAATCTGGTCTAACAATACAGTTTGACGTACCACCTTTATGTTAATGTTTCCCAGATCTTTCGTCTAAACTCCAGACTTGTACAGGTTGAATGATGCTAAATTGCTAATTTTGCATTTATACACAATTGAATATCAGCAATTGCATGTGTTTCAACAGTAACATAAAAGTAAGAGACAGCTCAGATTTAACATGTCCAAAACAAAACTCTTCATCAACTCTTCTGATTCTTCTATTCCAGTTTGATGGCATCGTTACACTTTCTAATCGTTCAGGCCAAAAATCTTGGAGTTGTCCTAGCCTCTTTTCTTTGTCTACACCACACATTCAAATTATAAGAAAAAAAGTGAAGCGTCTATTTTCAAAATGTGTGCAAAATTCAGCCATTCATCACTATTTCCACCACTATCCTTCACTGAATCACTATCAATTCTCATTCTGATTTGTGATATATCCTTACTAGTCTCTCCACTTCCACCCTTGCAGTTATTCTCACCAAAACACCCAGAACAATCTATTTAAATCATTAAGTCAGATGATGTCACTCACTCCTCTACTCAAAACCATACAGTGACTTTCCATTTTAGTAGAAATAAAACCTCCACTACCAGTGGTCTCCTTGGTATGATTTGAACATGTTGACTATGCCAGGCACACTCCTGGCATAGTCAATTCCAATATGTTGGAATTAACAGAACATTCTTCCCTGAGATATCTGCCTGAATAGTCCTTTCATTTATTTCAAGATAATGTCAAATATCAGTTATGAACTGACTTTTGGTCCCTTCAAATTTATATGTTGAAATAGTAACACCCAGAACCTCAGAATTTGACAGTATTTGAAAATATGAGTCTTTAAAGAAGTAAATAAATAAACATGAAGTCATTAGAGTAGGTCCTAATCCAGTATGACTGGCGTTCTTATAAAAATGAGGAATTTGGAGACAGATGCACACACAGGGAGAAGGCCACAACAATGTGAAGATGAACATCTATAAGCTAAGGAGAGGGCCCTGGAACAGATTCTTTTCTCACAGCCCTCAGAAAAAAGCAAACCAGCTAACACTTTGGTTTAGAACTTCCAGCCTCCAGAATTATGAGACAATATATTTCTGTTGTTTAAGCACCCAGTTTGTGGTACTTTGTTACAGCAGCCCTAGAAAACTAACACACACACACACACACACACACACACACACACACACACACACACAAACAGGCATTTGGATATTAGGCACTGGACTGAGCCTATAGTCCATCTGTTCCTTGAAATCTGGCAATGTACAGAGGAAAGACCGGGTGAAAACATAGGGAGAAGATGACCATCTACAAACCGAGTTGAGAGGCCTTAGAAGAAACCATTCTTGCCAATACCTTGATCTTAGGCTTCTCAACTCCAGAACTGTGAGAAAATATATTTCTGTTGTTTAAGCTAGTATGTCTATGGTATTTGTAATGGCAGCCCCAGCAAATGAATACAATGGCTTCTCAATGGAACCACTCCTAACCACTCTCATTAAAATTGCCATCACCCACACCTTGGTACACTATGACCATCTATTTTACCTATTTTTATTATTCTCTTTGTAATTAATGCCCTCAAACCTACCATACCAAGGAATGGTAGATTGCAGTATAAATAAAGCCCAAAATATTCAAGTATCAAAACATGGTAGAATTTTATTTGTCATACATGAGACAGTTGAGAGCGTGTTTCTGGTTAAGGGCAGTTTTCCTTTACATGGCGATTCAGTGAATGGTTCCTTCCATTCTGTGACTCCATTATTCTCTAGGGCCCTGTGATGCATCCAGTCAGAAGACAAATGCAGGAGGACATGGAGGGTCAGCCATGGCCAAGAAATGGAACCCACTACTTCCAGTCACATTGGCAGGTTCTTAGTCAAAGAGCACACCTAATTGCTAAACAGCCTGGGAAATATAGTCTAGTTGTGTTGTGTACCCAGGAAATACAGGAATAGAATAGCTAAAGATCTCTGCCATAAGAGCTTCCTGATTTCTTATGTTTATTGTGTAATATTTGTGTCCCTCACAGAAATGCATTCACCACAAAAACCGGAGATTTTGTAGCCTTTGTTTATTGATTTATTCCATGAACCTGGACTAGTGCCTGGTACAGAGTAGTCACTCAAAAACATTTGTCTAATAAATGAATGAATACCACATGTTGTATGGGATAGAGAAGAAGGAGAAATGATTGGCCACACATTTGGAAAATTTGCTCTTTTAGGGAGCACAAAAAATTCCAATAAACACACAATTAAAAAGTGAAAAACATAAGTTAAGAGGTGGTTATAGGACATGGTGTGTGCATAAGCATTGAGAAATTTTATTGTCAAAGGAAGATCAAACATTGATTTATATAAGAAAAGGAATATCAGTCTTAAATTAGCTGAAAAATATGAACATCATTTTGTGGCTTATAATTGCTTTGAGGAACTCCAGAGCCCTTGGAAGTATTTCTTAGGTTTTTTAAATAATGAAATATTTCTATTAAAGTGTATTAAAAACTATCTCTTTTTGATTGATTGCTATGCAAGGAAGAGTGTTACACATATTTCATACTTTAATCCTCAAAACAATCTTATTAACTTCTTATGTTTATTTTATTTGTCCCTAGTAATTGTGAAAAATAAGACTTTTAATTTAACAATAAAAGCCTATCATTTTCTCAATAAATATTTCAATTGATTTATTATGTCAATTTGGCATATTCTCTAATTTGGCATATTCTCTAATATCTACATATTAAAATTATGCAGATGATCATAATTTCTGCAATATTTTTCTCTTACATTTTCTCTTACATTTTACTTCATGTTCTTTCCATTTTATTTCAGATATTTGATGAGGATATCTGTTAAAATGTTTAATACAAATGGAAAGAGCTTACATCAATTAATTTATGTGAAGAAATACTTTTTAAGATTTTTAGGGTTTTAGAAGACTGTCTTTATTGTTAGTTTTCTTTCTCTTTCTCATTTTTAAAGTGGTTTTCAATGTTGTTGCTTTTACTCTGAACTAAATGTTGAATTTCATCTACTATTATTAATATAACTATGAAAATAATTTAATATTTTTCTCTTTCTATGTCAACACTGTAGGCAGTACTCAAGCCATTATTTCAGGTCTACCTTACCAACAGAAAGGTGATTTCATTCACATGTAGTGAGGTCATGTAGTTGGTGAACTGAACTCTGGCCCAGTCCCAAAGATGAATTTTGATGTCTGGACAAAAATTAATAATTATATTATTTCTTTCAGTGATTGGTTTAAACACAAATGAATGACATGACCTTGACAGTGAGACATAAAGTACGTTCTACTTGGGGGATTCTGGCAAATGAATATGGCAGGAATTCATCTACTTTTTGCTTTGCATTATAGTATTTCCTACTACCATCTTGCAGTTGTGCAGGGAACCATTCACACAAAGACGTAGTGAATTACCTGTTTGGTTTCTCAATGTGATATCATTCTTGAATCACAGAACACGCATACCTGATCCTGATGTGTTGTTTATTTTTATATCACCCAGGATTCAGGTTGGTTAGATTTTATATAGATATTTGTATCTACATTCAGTAGTGATTTTGCACTATAATTTCTCTCTTTATACTGTCAATATTGTCAATATCTAAAGTCGTAATAGTATCATAAAATGAGATGGGAAAATTTCTCCCTGTCTTTATTGTTTTAAAAAGTTTGTATCATGCTTGAATTACTTTTTCCTTGAATATCGGTTGTAACTTGCTTACAATCTGGATCTAATTTTTGTTGTTGTTGTTTAGCTGTGTTAGTGGATGTGTGTATTTGTTTGTGTATTTTGAAGGAGAGGGGATAGGTGCTGTCTTGAATACTAAGTTAATATATTCAAGGGATATAGAATATTAGAATTTCATAATATTAAAACATTGTCATATTACCTATTGTTATACCCTGAACATTTTTTTTTTAATTTTTAATTTCTTTTACTTTAATTTTTAATTTGTTGGTTATGATTCTGGGTTAGGTACATAAATGTTCATTATGCAGGTACACTTGTTGATGAGGTGTGCCCCTCTCTCCCCTGGCAGTTTCCCACTACTGCCAGTCCCTTTCTTATGTATTATGATAGTTGTTCAAGGTCTGTTTATGAGTGAGAACATGTGATACTCGGTTCTTGGTTTCTGTGACAGATCACTTAGTATTATTATTCTCTTTTCTTTTTCCTAGATTAGTTTTGTCCAGATAATGGGTACTTTATCCATATTTTTTGACATTTATTTATTTATTATAGAGTTGTGGGGTACAAGTAAGAATTTACTACATAAGTCGATTGCATTCAGATGAAGTTTGGGCTTCTAGGTGGCCGTCACTTCCCCAGCAGTAGGCCTGGTACCCTTTGTGTTGTCACATGTTCCTCACTCTCCTGCATCTCTCCCTCCCCTAGAAGTGCCCAGTAATTGCCCATCCCACCTCTGGGCTAATGTGATTAGTGTTCAAAGCCCACTCAAGAGTGAGAATCATGCCGGGCTCGGTGGCTTAGCCTGTAATCCCAGAGTTTTGGGAGGCTGAGGTAAGAGGATTGCCTGAGCCAGCGGGTTTGAGATCCATCTGGGCAACTTGACAAGACCTCATCTCTACAGTAAAATAAAAAATTAGCCAGGCGTGATAGCACATGCCTGTAGTTCCAGCTACAGAAAGGTGAGGTGGAAGGATCGCCAGAGCCCACCAGGTTGAGGCTCCAGTGGCCGCTCCCATCTGGTTGACAGAGTGAGACTCCAACTCAGAAAAACAAAACAAAACAAAACAAACAAAAAAGAGTGAGAATATGTAGTATTCAATCCTCTGTTTCTGTGACAGTTAACTTAGTATGATGATCTCCAACTGCAACCAAGTTGCTGTGAAAACCATGATTTCATTTTTCTTTATGGCTGTATAATACTCCATTGTGTATATGTACCACATTTTCTTATCCAGTTCACTTTCCATGAGCAGCAAGGTTTGTTCCATGTTTTTTTTTATTGCGAACACTGAAGCAATAAACATGCATGTGCAGGTGTCTTTTTGGTAGAGTAGATTATGCTCCTCTGGTTTATAGTCCCAGGAAAGGATTGCTGGGTTGCATGGAAGATCAATTTTTAGTTCTTTTAGGAATTGCACTCCCACCAACAGTGTAGCAGGATTCCATTTTCTCCACAGGCATGCCAGTATCTGTTGTTTTTTTGACTTATTAATGATAGCCATTCTTACTGCAGTTAGGCAGTATCTCAGTGTAGTTTTGATTTGCATTTATTTGATGATTAGTGAGGCTGAGCAATTTTTTATGTGTCTGCTGGCTACTTATATGTCATCTTTTGAGAGATATCCTTTGTTTTCATGTCCTTTGCCCACTTTTTAATGAGGATAGTTTTAGTGGTTTTTTCTTTCACTTCATTTCAGTTCCTTGCAGATCCTGAATGTTAGGGCTTTGTCAGATGCATAATTTGTAAATATTTTTTTCCTATTCTGTGAGTTGTCTCTCCTTTCTCTTGATGGTTTCTTTCTGTACAAAGGCTTTTCAGTTTGGTGAGGTCTCACCTGTCTATCTTAGCTTTTGTAGTATTCGCTTTCGAGGACTTGGTCATGAAATCATTGCCTACTCCAATGTCCAGAAGGATTTTTCTTATGTTTTCTTCTAGTATTCTTGTAGTTTAAGGTTTTATGTTTAGGTCCTCGATCCATTTTGAGTTGATTTTTGTATATGGTGATAGGTAGGAGTTCAGTTTTAATCTTCTGCATGTAGTCAGCCAGTATTCCCAGCACCATTTGCTAAATATAGTCTCCTTTTTCAATTATTGTTATTGGTGACTTTGTTGAAAATGAGTTGGTTGAGAGTTCATCTTTTTACTTCTGGAATCTCTGTCTTGTTCCGTGGGCCTATGTGCCTATTCCTGCACAAATACCATGCCATCTTGGTTACTGTATCTTGAAATAAATTTTAAAATCTGGAAGTGTGATACCTCCCACTTTGTTCTTTTTGCTGAGAATTGTTTTGGTGATTTGTGCTGTTTTTGTTTCCATGTGAATTTCTGTATTGTTGTTTCCAGGTCTGTGAAAAATTTTGTTGGTACTTTGATGAGTATTTTTTTTTTGTAGGAGTCTCACTGTTTGTCACCCAAGCTGGAGTATAGTGGCATCCTCACAGTCACCACAGCCTCAACCTGCTGGGCTCAAGCAATCCTTCCGTCTCAGCCTTCCAAGTAGCTGGAACTACAAATATATACCACCATGTCCAGCTTGATGGGCATTGCATTGAATCTGTAGATATCTTTGGGTAAGATGGACATTTTGACAATATTGATTCTTTCAATCCATGAGCATAGGATGTTTTTCCATTTGTTTATGTCATCCTTGATTTCTTTGAGCAGCATTTTGTAGTTCTTATTGCAAATGTCTTCCACTTCTCTAGTTAGTTGGATGTCAAAGTATTTCTTTTTTTATGACTATTGTAAATGGAATTGTGTTTTTTATTTGACTTTCCACCTGTTTGTTGCTGGTGTATAGAAATGCAACTGTCTTTTGCATGTTAATTTTGTAATCTGAGACTTTATCAAAGTCATTTATCAGTACAAGGAGGCTTTTGACAGACTCCTTACAGTTTTTCTAGGTATAGAATCATATCTTCTGCAAAGAGGGATAGTGTAACTTTCTTTTTTCTTATTTGGATTCCCCTGATTTCCTTCTCTTGCCTGATTGCTCTGACTATGACTTCCAGCATTATGTTGAATAGGAGGAGTGTGAGTGGTCATCTTGGTCTTATTACAGTTCTTTGTGGGAACTCTTCTAACTTCTGCCCATTGAAAAAAATGTTGGCTGTGGGTTTATCATAGACAACTGTTATTGTTTTAAGGAATGTTTCTTCTATGCTTAGATGTTCTAGTGTTTCTATCAAGAAGAGATGCTTAATTTTGTCAAATGCTTTTTCTGCATCTAATAATATAATCATATGGTTCTTGGTTTTACATCTGTTAATGTGCTGAATTATATTTATGGTCTTGATAATGTTGAATCAGCCTGGCATCCCAAGAATGAAGCCCATCTGATTATAGTGGATGATCCTTGAGATGTGTTATTGCCTCCTATTTGCTAGAAACTTGTTTAGAATCTTTGCATCTATGTTCATCAAGGAGATTGGCCTGTAATTCTCTTTCCTTGATGGGTCTTTGCCAGATCTGGGATTCAATATAATGTTAGCTTCATAAAATTTGTTAGAATTCTATCATTCTTGATTGCTTGGAATGCTTTCAATAAGACTGGGATCAGCTTCTCCTTGTATGTCTTGTAAAATTCAGTTGGGAAGTCATCTGGTTCAGAGCTTTTTTTTTTTTTTTGGTGGGGAGGTATCACATGATTAAGTCAATTTCCTGGATTGTTATTGGTCTGTGAAAAGTTTCAATTTCTTCTTGTTTCAACCTTGGGAGATTGCGTGATCCTAGAAAATGCTGTATTTTCTTCAGATTTTCTAATTTATTTGCATACAGATGTTCATAGTAATTTCTGATAATATTTTAAATTTCTTCAGGGTTAGTTGTGACATCAGCTTCTTCATTTCTAATTTTGTTTATTTGGACTTTCTCTCTCTATTTTTTTTTAAGTCAGTCTGGCGAGGGGTCCATTGATTTCATTTATCCTTTCAAAGAACCAACTTTATGTCTTGTTGATCCCTTTCTGTGATATTTATTTATGATATGTCTTCTATATCCTGCAGTTGTGACTTTATCTTAGTTATCTGGATTATTATATTAAAATTGGGATTTAGATGATCTTGCCTTTCCAGCTCCCTTAGGTGTGACTTTCAGCTGTTTACTTGCAATCTTTTTATTTTTTTGATGTGTGCATGCAATACTATGAATTTTCCTCTCAACACTGATTTCATGGCATCCCAGAGATTCTGATAAGATATGTCTTTGTTCTTGTTAGTTTCCAGGAATCTTTTTATTTCTATCTTGATTTCTGTGTTGACACAAAAGTCATTCAGCAGTATGTTGTTTAGTATCCATGTCTTTGTGTGTTTTGGGGGGATCTTGTTGATGACAATATTTATTTTTATTCCACTGTGATCTGAAAAGATGCATGGTATTATTCTGATCTTTGAAATTTGTTTACACTTGATTTATGTCCGAGAATGTGATCCATCTTGGAGTATGTTTCATGTGCTGATGAGAAGAATGTATACTCTGTTGGTGCTGGATGTTGTTGTTGGGTGGAGTGTTCTGTAGATGTCTATTAAATTCATTTGGTCAAGTGTTGAGTTAAGGTCTGGATCTCCTAGGAGATTTTTTTCCTTAGTGATCTGTCTAGGGCTATTAACAAAGTATTGAAGTCTCCAACTGTTATTGTGTGAGTGTCAATGTCCTCTCTTAGTTTACTTAGTAGTCATTTTATAAAACCTGGTACTCCTGTGTTGGGTGCATATACGTTTAAGACGGATATTTCTTGCTGGTGGATTGAGCCTTTTATCATTATGTAGTCTCCCTACATGCCCTTTGTAAATTCTGATGATTTGAAATCTGCTTGATCTGATATCAGAATAGCTACTCATGGTCTTTTCTGCTTTCCATTTGCCTGAGAGTTCATTTTCCAAGCCTTTAACTTTGAGCCTATGAGTGTCTTTTGCAGTAAGATGGGTTTCCTGGAGGCAACAGAATGTTGGATCATGCTTCTTTATCCAGTTTGTCACTCTATGACTCTTCAGTGGTGCATTAAGTCCTCTCACGTTCAAATTAATTCTTGAAATAGGAGAGCTTATTCCTACCATAGGGGTTGTTTTGCTTCCTTTTTACTTTTGTATTAACATATGTGTTTTTTCATGCTTATAGATCATCTGTGTGCTCTGTTAACTCTGTGCTTACTTATACTTTTGTGATGCATATGACTATTCTTTTGTTTCTGTATTCAACACCTTTTTAAGAATCTCCTGAAGGATGGTCTGGAGGTGCCATATTCTCTTAGGAATTGGATATTTGGGAATAATTTTAGTTCTCCATCACTGATAAAGGTTAGATTATAAGGGCAGGAAATTCTTGGCTAAAATTGCTTATCTTTAAGAATGTTAAAAATGGGACTCCAGCTTCTTCTAGCTTGTAGTATTTCTGCAGATCAGTCTGGGTAATTCTGATGGATCTTTCCCAGTAGATCATCTGACCTTTCCCTCTTGTTGCCTTTGGGATTTTTTCTTTCATGCTTGCTTGGTGGAGGTGGATTACTGTGTGTCCTGGGGATGGTCTTCCCAAGTGTTACCTTGCAGGAGTTCTCTGAATCTCTTTGTGTTTGAATAGTCACCTCTCTAGCGAGACATAAGAAGTTTTCTTGGATGACCTCATGAAATGCTTGTTCCATGATGTTCTCAGTTTCTCCTTCTGCTTCAAGGATTCCAACCAGCTGTATATTTGGTTTCTTGACATAGTCCCACACTTCTCAGAGGCTTTGTTCATTCTTTTTTTTCACATTTTCTCTGTTTTTTGTTGTTGTTGCTGTTGTTTTTGTTTTTGACAGACTAGAATAGTTCTATATTTTGGTCTTCAAGCTCTGAGATTCTTTTCTCTACCTGATTTACCTTGCTCCCTACGTATGTTACTGTGCTTTTAAATTCCAAGATAAAGTTCTTCACTTCCTGTATTTCAGAATGTCCCTTTCTGAAATTGGCCAACTCCACTTTTCCTACCTATGGTGAGTTTTGTTTCTAGTTTCTCATAGTTCTCTTTATTTATTTTACCTGTTCAATCTGAGTTCTGTGACTGTCATCCAGGACAGTTTGTTCTGGGTGACTTCCATTGTTTGTGCATTGATAGCTGTTTTTTAGGCACTGACTCTTAGGATTCCCTGTGCTTCTTTGCTGATTCTTCCTAATTTGTGTAAAGCAACACTTCCCTCTTTATCTTTCTTCTATAGTCCCATGCTTAAAGCTAATTCATGTCTTTCTCTTTTAGGTCCTTTACTGTCATTCAATATAGATCACTCAGTGAGAGGAAAAGGGGTTCACTTCTGCTCCATGCTTCTTTTTGAAAAAGGTTTCCTATTGAAGAATTTTTCCCATAGTTAGTCCATTTTGTTGGGCTGGTTTTTAGCCCCCACTGTAAGTACTCTGCAGGGAATGGGTAGGGAGATAGCCCCCATCTCTGTTGTTTGTGATCTGCAATTCAGAGACCTTTTCACCAGGAAAGACTTCAGGTGAATTTTGTGTTGCCCCCTCCCTATTCAAGTCTGTGCTCAACACTTGAAAGGGCACAAGCTCCTTGCCAAGGAGGACCAGACCTGTGAGTATGAGAGGACAGAAGGAGATGCTTCTTGGCCTGGAGGTGGAGGGATGCAGCTAGATGTTGGCAGCAGGTGCTGGTTGTGTTCAACCTGCAGGTGAGCTTTGCTGGCCTGGGAACTACCTCTGAACTCTGCTGGTGGAAGTCACAAGCTTGGTGGAAGGCACAAGATCAATGACTGTCCAAGTGCAGGTCTGTTCCCCATTCCACTTAGGATTTGGTCATTTGCCACTGTGCCCTGACCATGACTCCTCTTATATGGGATCAATGACGTGTGCATGGCCAGAGGACAGGGAGCCAACTCAGAACCTGTCAAAATCACTCACCATCTTTCCTGAACAGGGCAGGACTTCAGTTCCTGTGCAAGCCAGGCACAGGTAGGGATAGGGCATCCAGATTCCACAGTTGTGGCACACTTCTTTCTGGTCTCTATGTGTTTAAAGGGACCTCTGCTGGATGCAGAGGGCTTCACCCATCCAAAACTGTTCAGGGTGCTTATGTCTATCAGTGATTGGGTCCCTAATCTCGACCTTGCTCAGTGAGAGAGATTCCAGTCTGCTGCTCCATGGTGGCTATCCTAGATCCCTCAGTAATTCTGAGCTCAATAAATGAATGTGTACTCTGCTACTCTGTCATCACATGAACTCCTAGGCATAGATTACCCTTTGGTTATCTTCACTGCCTTCCCTAAAGGCCAGCACTGTTCAAGAGGAAATTCTTTGAGAATGAAAGCATTCTGTATCTGTGCTGTAGTCAAATCTGTAGCCATTAATCATGTGTAACTACTGAGCACTTCAGATGTGGCTAATGTGAAGTTCTGGAAGATGGAAAATCCAAGATTGTGGGGCCACATCTAATGAGGCCTCCTTGTATTTTTCAGTTTCCAATGTGTCTTGGCATCCTCCCTATGGACGGATCTCCTAGTACCTGCAGGTCATAAAGGAGCCGGAGTAGCTACAGAAACACTGGAGCCTTCCAGGTGGAAAAAGAAGCAGTTGAGACAGACTGCATAACAGAAACATGGACAATCTATTATCCATATTGAATGAACTTTGAGTTTTCTTGATCCTCTTATTGTTCTTTGTTTCTGTTTTATTAATATTTATTTTAATCCTTATAATTATGTTTTCCTTTTATCATAGTTTTGTGCTGTTATTTTTTGACAAGATTCTTAAATTATTAACTTTTGTAATATAGAGATTACAGACAATACATTTCTGCCTGTGTAGCACTTTGGCTATATAACACTCAAATTTATATGTAATGAATACATCTTGATTCATTTCTAATTATTTTCCAACCCATTATGCATCTACTTTTACCAATCAATTTTTAGATATTTGGTTTGTTTTTAATGTTAATATTGGAATGAGTCAGTTAATTGCAGTCAAGATTTGGATTTGGGATTTCTGTCCCCAAATCTGTTTTTCTAAACATCAGACGACACATTTTCTCTGTCATCCTGGCTTTAACTTATTTCTTCATCAATGAAATATTGAGTTCTCCATTTCTTTCTTTCAATGAAATTTATACATATTTTTATTATAACTTATTTCCTTTTTATTAGTTTTCCTGGAATATAGGTATGTTTCTATGGGTTGATGTACATGTCTGCTTAGCCTAGTGTGGTTTAAATCTTTAAAAAAGAATGGCCCATGACCATGAAGCCCTGGTATCAGACCCACTAACCCATGGCTCCAAGCACCAGACCAGCTCAGCCACAGACTCTGGCCAGCCAGACTGGTAAGAACCTTTCCTTGCCTAAGAAAGATTGGTAAGACTGGAAAAGTGACTGTGTCTTTAAAATGTAGACAATAATGCAAGACTAAAAGGATCACACAGAATCAGGAAAATATGACACTACCAAAGAAACAAAATAAAGCTGCAGTGACCAACCCTAAAGAAATGAAGATCTATTAACAGCCTGACAAAGAATTGAAAATAATACTTTTAAGGAAGTTCCATAAACTGAAAGAGAACACAGATAAATCTCTAAGCAAAACCAGAAAAACAAAACATGAACAAAATAAAAAGTTAAATGCAGAGAAACTATAAAAAAGAATCAAGCAGACACTCTGGAGCTGAAGAATACAATGACCAGATTGAAAAATTCAATAGAGAACTTCAACAACAGACTCAATCAAGCAGAAAAACAGTTAGTAAACTTGAAAACAGGTCATTTGAAATTATCCAATCATAGGAAAAAATATTACAGAATAATATATAGTAAAGTAAGCATATTGAACTTATGAGAAACATCAAGTGAACAAATCTGTAAATTATGGAAGTTTCTTTAAAGACATGATGGATTAAAACTTCTCAAATATAACAACAAAAATGGACATTCGGAATTATAAATCTCAAAAACCCAAATAAGCTGAACTGAAATAAGTCAATGCCAATATACATTATAATCAAATTATTAAAAATCAAAGACAAAAAATTTTGAGATAGAAAAAGATAAATAACTTGTTACATATAAGGGGATCCTCATGAGACTATCAGTGGATTTCTCAGCAGAAATCTTATAGACCAGAAAAGAGTGGGGTGATAAATTCAAAGTGCTAAAAGGGAAGGAAAAAAAAGCAAACCAAGAATACTATACCTGGCAAAAGTACTTTAAAAGTGAAGATGAGATAAAACATTCCCAAACAAAAACTAAGAGAGTTAATCACTGATATACTTGCTTTAGAAGAAGTGCTAAAGGGAGCTTTCATGTTGAAACTAAAGAATGCTAAACAGAAACACAAAACATGTGAAACTGTATCTGTATTCCCATGTTCATTGTAGCGTTATTCATAATAACCAAAATATGGAAGCAACCTAAATGTTCATGGTTGAATGGATAAAGAAAATGTGGTATATGCATACCATATATACCATTATTAATAATATATATTATAATGTAAGTATATAATATATAATTATCATATATGTTATATATAGCATATGTAGAATTTCATTTCAGAATATGTAATTATATATGTTGCATACATATATAAAATATAAATAATATTATAATATATTATATTATTCAGTCTTTAAAAAGAAAATAATACTGCATTCGCAACAACATGGATAAAGTGGAGAACATTATACTAAGTGGACAACATTGAGTTAAGTGAAATAAGCCAGACACAGAAAGACACATACTTTATAATACTACTTATATGATGAACCTAACATAGTCAAGCTAATAGAAACAGAGTGTGGAATGGCGGTTGCCACGGGCTGGGGTGGGGAGATGGAAATAAGAATGCATTAGCTAAAGCATACAAAGTATCAGTTAAAAAAATCAATAAGTTCTAGAGTTCTACTGCACATAATAAAGCCTATAATTGACAATACCGCATTGTTAAATAAAATTTATCGAAGAGGGTGGATCTCACAATTACTTTCTTTATAAAAGAATATAAGTAACAAAGTCAGTAGAAGTCTTTTGGAGGTGATGGATAGACTTATGACATAGATTGTGGTGATTACTTCACAGGTGTATACTTTTCTGCAAACTCATCATGTTGTATACATTAAATATGTACAGCTTTTAATATATCCATCATGCCTCAATAAATTTGTTTCAGAAAGGAGAATGATGATCCAGGTAAATATGAATAGGCCCAGTGATAACTTTGAAGGTCAAATAGGATTTACTGGACTACTAACTTTTAAAAAGCATCCATAAAATTGATTTCCACAAGGAAATTAAAAACACATTCTCAGACTATTTCATTTCCCTTCAGAATTTCTCTAAGCAGGCACTTTAAGGACCTTATTTTTCCAACTTTATTTCTAGGAATCTGAAGCTCAGTATTTGGGTCCTACTTTCTGATGAAAAAGTCATGTGCCATTTAAAATATAGCTTACTATACAAGAAGTATCAATCTAACATTGGATTTTCTTTATGAAACAAAATATTATTCAGAAATATGTACTAGAGGCAGCATATTTCTGAAGCAAAAGTTGAGCCTCCTTTGTGTTTTAGTCCTTCTTCAAATAAGATCAGATTTAGAATAGGTAGGCCTAGGATATGTCGTTACATTCTTCCATTCTAATCTGTGGCATGTCCTTATGTAAATAGTCTTACATGACATTGTTGGTGGCCCACAGGATCTAAAATATTTGGGCTATATTTTTATCTTTTTAAAAATTTTTACCATAAGGATGATACATTTTATAGCTATAAGATGAGAATTACATAGTCTTAAAGAAAGGAATAATGTCTTAAAGTCATATTCAATATAGTAAAACTTCATTTATTTGGACTACAATAATTTAAAATTTTGATGAATAGACAATGAATAGCCTGGTGTTTATTCTTTCTTATACATCAGTAATAATTGTATAAAATCACTTTAAGGTGCAAAACAAATGTAGAGATATTTTTGGGCCTACATAGGACATTTCTTTCAAGAATTTAATGAATAAATAGTGAATATGCTAATTTTAAATCATTCTTATCTACTCATTTAAATGTATTCCTTTAGAATGTTGGTAGTCTGGATATGATTTAGAAACTCTATCTAGAAGAAAATAATTGGCAATGCCTTGAAATATATCATCTTTCACATGTCTTATGAATGTTAGCTAGCTTATATTATTTTAATTGATTTTGCTACATACTTGTGACCCAATTTCTTTAAGAAATCACTGTTCACTCATTTTTTTATTGTAACTCAATAACTCATTGTGAGAAAGCTGAAAGAAACTTGACCTTTCTCCCATTATCTTGGTCTGGCTCCTCTCACAATCTACTTTGTACAGAGCTCAGAATCAATACCTAGTTAGATCTAATCAAGCCAATGCAATACCAAACAAACCATTTCTGCCTTTCTACATCAGAATGACTCAAAATACTGTGTGATAAAATAAGTTGTCATCTTCCTCATTACTTTTAGAGTCTGTTCACTAAAAATCAATATGTATTACTAAGCACTTTATACTCATTTATTTTTAATTCCTTCTGGAATGTGTAAATACTCTTAAAACAAGATCTAAAGGTTTTGTTCTGTGTGTATATCTGCTAAGTGTCATGCTACTTTTTTTGACCAAGGGTTTTTTATTTCCTCTAGAATCCCACATAAAGAGCAGTTTTAAAATATGAACCATTTGCAGCCTTTGCAAAGAATTCTACAAACCACAGATCTTCTGGTATTTGGGGGCTCTATTTTATGATATGAAAAAACAGGGCTTTTCATGCTAGTATAGTATTTGAACACATGACTCATGCCCGGTGGTGCAGAATAAATAAAGCAAGATTGTTGACAAGAAAAGGATTTCTGTAACAAAATCTTGCCATAGTAGAACTGATGTACATCAGCATGGCAGATTTAGGCTATTCAGTAATATTAATAATGTCCATATTTCAGTCAAAATGAATAATGATATTTTTGTATGTTAAGTCAATTTTTTAGGAATTATAGAAGAAGCAGTTAGTGGATGCATTTATTAATCTGCTTAACTGAATTATTAGAAAGCCATTCATAAGACAACAGAAAGAAAAACCGCAGTCTCTGACACCAGAGAATATTAAATATGACCACTTGTGTTCTAATCATTTGCTTGGCTATTTTACCTGCTTTAGAATTATTAAATGAAGTAACTGTGCATCCATCCAAATTAATCTTTCCCTTTTAAAATAGTATTTCTTGTTAGTTCTCCTTTTCTCTTCAATTTATATTCCCATAACTATGTAAGACGTTCATGACAATTGCACAACCTTCATCAATGGAACTGCAAAATGAGAACCATCCATTTTGACATACTGATCCAACCAAAGTGAGGACTACAATTTTCTAAAAAATGTATATACCAATGTATATACCAATATTTCATGTGACTTTTTAGCATGGCAATAGTCACTAGTGAATTAAATTATATAACTGTGGGAAGAGGAGGATCAAGAAAACAAAAATCTGTCTTTTGTTCCACAAGGTAAATTTTTGTGATAGTAGCACAAGACATTCGTACATTTTTATATTTGTTCATGGAGTAGGCATGAGAAGCAGCCCTGTGTTATCACACGAACTACAACTGTTTCCACCAAATGAAGGGGAAAACTATTTGCTTCAGTGAATAAGTCACTCTTGCACTGGGAAAAAAAATTGGGGAAAAATCAGCAATAGTGCATCACTACATAAATCCCATCCCCAGCAACAAATTGATTTCAAAAGCCTTGTTGCTCAGAACCATAAAAAGGAAGAAGAAAGTAGAAAAGAAAGCATATAAACAATATTTTTAAAGTTAAGAGTAATATAAGTAAATTAGATCATCTTGTTAGCTGGGGTGAAGAATTGAGGGAAAAAGAAAAAGCTGCCTCCTGCTGCACAGACAACCCTCAATGTCAAATAAGTGAACAATATTGAACAGTAGTCAGCACAGAAGTAAGGAGCACAGACTCCAGAGGTATGCAATGAACACTGACCCTAGCTCTGCCATGCTCTGCCATGTATAATCTTGTCCATGTTGTAAAGCCTCCCGGTTTGCTAGCCTGTAAAATGAGGATAATACCAATATCAGTGACTTCATCACCCATCACTCACCCACTCCTAAACATACCACGCATCCTCTGCCTTAGGGCTGTTGCTCTTTTGTCCTATCAACATAAAATATCCATCACTCAGAGAGCTTCAAGCGTCATTCCCCTCACATGTTGTTTGCCCAGATCTCAATTATCCTGTCTAAAATAGCACCTTTTCCTCTTTCTTATATTCTAATTTATTTTTCTCCATAACATTATGTGTTTAATTTTTGGTGCCTGCTTTCTCTGCTAGAACGTAAACTCCAAAGAGACAAGAACTTGCTGTATTCAGTGTTGAAACACTGCCTGACTGATCATGTGTGCTTGGTAAATATTTATGGAATGAATGAATGAAAGGCTAATAAATGAGTTAACAAATGAGTGTATGGAGTGTTGTGGGTGAGGGGAGAGAATTTTCACTGGGGGATGCCATGGCCGACCTGTTTTCACGGCCATGCCGTGGTCATGTAGAATGAGTTTAGGAATTTAAACTTTATCATACCAATATAAAGGATGCAATCTCCAAGGGTTATTGTAAAGATTAAGTGACAGAGGGAAAGCAATTCAGCCTAGAATCAAAAACATCTTTACTCAATACATGTCAATTGCCATTGTATGACCTGATTAATTGGTTGCATATACAATATTATCACCATTCAGGTGTTCATGGGAGATACCTCTTCCTCTTACAGAGCTTAGAGTCTACATAAGAAAATAGAACGTGAATTTGACCTTCAAAACTTTTTCTCACTCCCAGTCTCCTAGAACAGTTAACTGGAATGATGGTTTTTTAAAATCTGACCTCCAGAGTGCTTAAAATCTCACATGTGATCGGTCAGTTAAAAGAAAAACAAGGACTTTGCAGGCATGAACAGGTTGTCACTTTTATTTTCTCTTCCTTGAGAAGCCAGAGTCTGGTAGGTTGAGTAATTGTACTAGCTTCCACATATTGCTCAGTTTTGAAGTGCTTGATGCTGTTCTAAACATTTTAAAATAGTATTTCATCTAGGAGCATAATACTTACAATGACTCTCTGAGATAAGTATTTTTTTTATTCCTATGGTATAGATGAAGAAACTGAGGGCCAAGTTGTCACAATGAAACAGTTTGTCCAAGGTGCCACAGTACACAGTATATGGCAAAGCCAACATTTGCAGGTAGGCAGATGTGTTCTAGAGCCAACACTCATGAACCCCGTTAGTTTCTCCACTTCTCCAAGGGTAGGGCACCAGACAAGTTAAGCAAAATGGTCTTTCACACAGCTGTGAAGAGAGCCAGCCAGGATTCCAGCCCAAGTATACTACAACAGACATTAGAGTAGCAAATTGCCTCTAATTATTTTTCATTATTCTTTATTATTTCTTAACAATTTGGATGCATTGGCAATCACTCCCCCACTTCAATACAAGTCAGATGCATTGCCTTCCAGAGTTGTATAAGGTGAGAATCTGTCTACAGAAAAAGTTTTCTGAAGCCTGGGGTTGGAAGGGTTATGGACAAAATTTTGATTTGTTTAATCTGGGAAGATTTCAACTTTTCATTCCTACTCATATTCTATAAGTTTGCACATGCATTTGCAACTAATCGAGCACCTTATAAACACCCATTATCAGTTCTTCTTAAAGTGGCATTCCTGCCTTGAATATGATCATTGCAAATAATCCTCAGCACTTTTTTTCTTAACAGAGCTAATAGAGCGCAAAAGAAGAGGGGAAATACCAACTTTGGGTGATAGAAACAATTAACTCAAGTAGTTATTTTACTCCTGGAACGAGAAAAAAGAAATCTTAGAGAGACTTATTTAAATGACCTAATGATAATGGCATTTCTGACCTTTAAGAATCTGGGATGGGATGTCCAATTGGAACGTAACTGGTTAAAAAAAAAAGTAAAATAGTAGGAATCCAGTTTCTTCAAGAAATTACTTAATGCAAGAATTGGCTCAAAAACACGATAATTGTGGTTCTCTCTTTTTGAGCCAGCAGAAATGGCTTATAATCTTAGTATCAGCTTCTCAAACACATGTTTTTAGCTTGCTTTACCAGGCCCCATCCAATCCTAATTACTATAAGGTAATCCAGATGCCACTGTTAACCATTCTAGAGTTATGAAAAGTAGAAAAGTATAAGCCCAAGAAGAAAGAATTCTGATCAATCAATAAAACACATGATGCATTACCACTCATTTTGACATATCATTCTAGCTGCCCACCAAGAGATACTTCTAAAAAAATTTCCCAGGCGTACACTAACAGTTAAAAATGGATCTTCTCATTGCAAACAACTGCCATTACCTCTTCTTGTCTAAATAGAATGCTATCTCTTCCTTTGATGAAAATAGTGCCACATGCCTTAGTTTGGCAGATAGCATTGCCTTTTCCCTCCACTGATTGAGATAACTCTCTATTAAAAAGAGTTTGATTCAGATTCAGAATATGCTGATACCTGCAGCTGCCATTGGACCCCCAAAGCCAAGATACCATATTATATATTGAGGCCAAAACATCCAGCTAGAGACCCTCTTATCAGAGCAGTCAGCCTCTGGAAGTCTCAGTCTTCCCAATTATTCTCCTAAATACTATGTGAGCCTCATGGTAGCAGAAAAGGAGCGTATGGGAGCATCCTTCCTGCACATAAGGGTGCACTTAATTTTTTTTTTTTTTTTTTTTTGCAAACAGATCCTTCCACAATATAACATAGGCAGATACAAGCAAGGGAGCCAGACTCTAATTTTTCATTTTGGAAAAATCTAGAATTTGGTACTGTTTTTAAGTAAAAACATTCCATCAGCCCTAATTACTGTTGGATACAATTCTATTGGAACTCATATAATTTAATACAGAATTTCTCTCCAGACCACCAATTCAGAATTGGCTCCAATGAGAGAGTATTCAGTTATTATCTGGTGGTTGTTTGCCTGCCAGAATGAGATAGGTTAGATGAATTTACTGCTTTCCGTGCAGGGGTACAGGATCATGTGAATCAAACATCATTAGTAACAGTGCCTACCCACTCACCCTCTTTCCTCTATCTTCCACTGCCCTCAGCAGCTCCAAAACCAAAAATTGGGTTGAGATAAAAACTAAATCATTAGTTTTGCTCCATGTGTGGTCCCATCTTTCAGAGATATCATTAGGTCTAAGAAAATCAGTGTTAAGAATTATCTTTGGTATATATGTTCCCAAAATATGCTTCTGCCAAGCCAATGTATGAGTTTATGCCAGGTCATAGGTGGATCTTTAGAAAGACTAAAGACTAAAAAATATTGCAGCGACACTCACACACATGTCAAACAACGTGAAAACAGACAAAAACATAAAACAAATATGGGAAGTTTAACAAAATATAAAATTGAAAATAAAATTCAAATAGTCTTCTAATTTATGGAGGACTCCTTCTTTGGTGATGCCTCAAGCACATGCACAGGCTACATATTGAGTATTAAAACAAAAGGTGTGAGACTAAGCAGGATGGAAAAGTTCTAAACATTAAGTCCAAACACCTCTGTTTGAGATTTGACTCCATCTATCAGAAGCTGTGTACTTTGTGTAAGCCTATGAACCCCATCGTGTCTCCATTTTTCCATCTTTAAGCTAATGATAATAACTACTCCTGGAAATGTTGGACTTGCCACAAGAGTGTATTCTTTATAAATAGTATAACATTATATTAATGCTAGGTCTTAATATTTTCATAGAATTGAGTTGAGTGACTTCTCTGTATCTTATTTTGTAAAAACTTAAAGATTATTTCAATGTCTTCCAGTTTGTTACATAAATTATTGCAGTGCCACTCACGCACTTATCAATAAAAATGAAAATAGAAAAAATCATAAAGCAAATATAGGAAGTTTAACAAAATATAGAACTAAAAAAAATTTCAAATATCTAATTATTTTCAAATAGTGAGGTTCATTTTCACTGAACACTGATATTCATTTTAATATACACTGTTAGTACTATCACTGCAACGGTAATGATAAACACTGAGAGTTAGTCATGTATCAGGCAGTATTCTCAACTCATTATTTATGATAACTCTTGTAACTCTCATAACAACTATATAAGGTAGGTATTATTATCTTTTTAATATGAGGAAATTAAGACACAAAGTGGCACAGAAGTGAATCTAAATTTACATAGTAAACAGGTACAGAGATAGGATTAAATTCAAGCTCCCCTGCTGCAAAATATGAATTAATTACTCAATTAAACTGACTTTCCATAAGGTGTGAATTTAAAAAGAAATATCCAGGTATGGCAGGCACAACTGTTTTAAAGATTTCCTTTATTTACTCATTCTTGCATTTTGCTAGGCATTGATAATACTGTCACGCTGCTCTCTCTAATGAAAGAGACAAGCAAGAAACAAGGAAAAAACAAGCAAGAGAAAAAGAGAGAGATGTAAGCACTACCAGAAAAATAAACCAGGATGATATGGTAGCAAATGATTGTTTCGTTGGAAAAGATCTTTCCAAGAAATGATATTTGAATCAAAATGGAAACGTCAATAACTAGTTCATCACATGAAGATCTGGGCATTCCCGGTGGAGAGAACTTCAAGGGCAACAACTAAGTTGAGAATGAGCTTGAGAATTAATGTCCATTGTGGATAGAAGTAGGTAGAGGAAGGAAAAAAGAGGAGGAAGGTGAAGAAGAAGCATGATGTTTTTGAGGAATAGGAAGATGGTCACTGTGGCTGTGGAGTTTGTGTGAGAAGAAACTGGAAGAACTATGTAAGCCAGACAAAGCAAGGCCTCAAAGGTGAGACTCAGCATTTTCCATCCTGAGGAACAATGGAAAGTCACAGCCATGCTTTCACCGGTTGAGAGATACGATCAGATATACTTGACATGTTTTGAAAGCAAATTCTGTCTGCAGAGCACACAGACAAATGAAAATCATATGAATGGGAGAAGGGAAAACAGTCTGGGACTATTGCAGTAGCACAGGCAAGAAATCACTTCCTGGACTAGGGGTGGTGAAGATGAAGATGATGAGAAGTGGATAGATTGAGATATATTTTGGATATAAAACTGACAAGACTTGGAAAGAGTGAGCAGTAAGATGGTATGAAGGATGACTTCTAAGAATCTGGTTTTTATTATAGAATAAAAATATTTTTTGAGAAAACTAAGTTACTTGGAAGATTCTACATTTTGCTTTGGACTTTTGGAAGTAAAAAAATGTACACTAGTGAAGGATAAAAAATTTTTAAATCTAATGAAAGATTTAATATATATTTGTTGGATGATTAAAATAAACTTGTCTACATTTTTCTGACCATGGGTCACCAACAATCAGACAGACTCACACACATGCACACAAAATTTGACCTTGCGGATGTTATCTGTTGAAGAGAAATTTAATAAAAGAGAATTTTCAGATACAATTTTGGTTCTGACTCATCATCTAGATGACTTTATTGGAGACATTACCTCGTATCTAATGGAACTATTTCTATACCCTATAAACATGGCATTCATTATTCAGAAAATCTCTACTCTCAACCCATTGGTCTCTACTTCTGAAAATATCTCAGAACAGATTTAGTCTATGAGATTGAAGAGAAAGAAGGTATAAATATTAATCTTAAGGAGTTAGTCTCAGTTTTTCCCAATGTGAACGAGGATAGGTTTGGCTTTAAAGTGCATCCCATCCTCTGTTTCTTCTAGTTCTGTTTACTAGTTAATGAATATTCAATTGAATAAAGAAATCTTTCTAATAGAAGGGCAGTCATCAAAACCTTCCTGTAAAGAACTAGAAAGCAAATACATCCTTGTCACAACTACTCAATGTGGTTATTGTAGAAAAAAGAAGTCATAGGCAGTGAATGAATACGTGTGGCTGTTTTACAATAAAATATTTACTTATAAAAGGCATGCAGAGGGCTAGATTAGGCCCATGGTCTATAGTTTGCCATTCCCTGTAATAGAAAATTATTTTGGTGATGTATTATGCTTTCATGGATAGAGCAAAAACTGAAATCATAAGTGTCATTGCAGGGCATAGCTCATTTATAAAAATATGTGACTGCTGTTTATATCATTGCCAGGGTGACTTTGCCATTTATCTGGTAAAAGTCCTTCAGTTTGCTTTTGGGAAACAACGCCTACTCATTACATTCATCCTAATGTGTCTCTCACAGGTTTTCTGCCACTGCCCCATAAATGTCCTACATAGGCCATTCAAAGTATTCCATTATCCTAGCACAAGAGCATGCATGTGTGCATGTGCGCGTGCACACACACACGTGCGTGCATGCACAGACACGCACACACACATGGGCCAAGTTACAAAGATTTGATTATTGATAGTGAGAGACATAAATTTGTTCTTTCTCTAAAATGCCAAGCCATAAAGATGATGTAAGTTGGGACTCTAGAGTCGTCTTCCAAGACTACATGAATGAAGTCATCTGTAGTATCAGTGAATGAGATCAATGAAATGAGATCAAAGAACAGAAAGAACACCCAGCATTGTGATGACAGACTCAGGCCCAGGATCAAACCTTCAGTTATAAAAACAGAAATAAACTTCCCTTTTAAAATCGACTTCAGTTGAAAGTGGATTTCTACTGCTTGCAAACAAAGAAGTTTGGAAAAATAAAATTTGATTGTAGATGACGTCAAAATCTCAATGAAATCAGATTATTTCAAAACATAGGACACACCACTATCAGAATTGGATCAATGACTGGCTTGATTAAGAGGAAAATAAATAATTTGGATCATAGCCTTTTTTAAAATGTCCCTGAATGCTAGGTTACTGGAGAAAAGTTTCAAAGTGTCATAATACAGCATCTGAACTAAGGTTTTAAAAGTGCAGACTGCTTCACAGACACAATGTATCATATATGAATGAATCATTCCCAGTGTATTGTATGACTATGGATAGGGGAGAATGCTTTTGAAGTATTTTGGAAGTACACACAATAGAAAGAGAAAAAAATGTGCAGTCTGCCTTTGAAAAGAGAATGGTCCCCAGATATGGTCCCCAATCAATGTAGCCTGATTAACTTTACTGATATATCTAAAAGAAGAATGTCTTAGTCAGTGAGGGAATGCAGTAAGCCACAGAAGCAGAATACAAGAGAGTTGCAGAAAGAAAATACTGTTGACCTCCATTCAAGCACAGCAAGGGGAGAACGATGATTCAACCTTGCACTTTCCATTTTCTAGTCCTTTTGGTAGGCATTGCCAATATTGAGACAGTGACAAGAAACAAAGGACCAATGTACAGTGAAAAACCATCCCTGTTACTACACGGGGTGAAACCTAGGTTCAATGTGAGTTCAGCTTATTCAATTAACTCCGTCCAACCACACACATTTTTTTTTCCTGACTCCAGCTTACCAATGAGGCCTCACAATTACTCCTTATATTTCTTCAAGAAAAGGTTTGCCCATGCAGAGAGAATTTTGTGATCATCACAGTCTTTGAATATTCAAATTGTGGCGACAATGGTTTCTCGTTAGAATTTGATGAATCAGATTTCTGATTTTATGAATCAGTCAGATGGGTTGGGCTAATATAAATCTTCCCTTAGGAGATGAAATCATTCTTTGTGAGTCCACAAAACCAGACCTGAAACATGGTGAATCCACTAAGCCAGCAAACATCTTCCTTTCTCCATCCCTTGCCCTTCAAAACAAGTTACCAGGGAAACTGTCTGGTTTATCAGGTGGAAATTTTTCCAGCACAAAAACATATTGTTCCATATCTATTCCTGTGTCTCTTGACTGTGTCCTCTGTAACCTTAGTTCTACGCTCTGTCATTCTGTCTTTGCCTGCAAACTACTTGCCTTTGAGGGGAGTAGTTTCCTCATTCTTTTTCCTGTGGGTTGGTAATTGAGAAAAGACAAAGCAGGAACAGCTCTTCGCTTCTCAGAATGAGAATACTGAGTTCATTCTCAGCCACAGCTGATAGTATTCAAATAGCTAGGAGTAACTCAAATGACAAAGGACAGAAATCATTTGGCGGCTACTTCAATGTCTGGCAGGTGGGCAGTAGTGACTTGAAAGTTAGGCTCAGCTGAGATTGTTTGGCAGAATATCTACACATGTTTTCTCCATGTAGCTTGGGCTTCTCACAGTATGTAGAAGCTAAGTTTTCATAAGAATCATTCCAAGAGACCAGGTGGAAGATCCAAGGCTTCTTCTGAGCTAGTCTTAAAAGCCTTGAAGCCTCATTTTCATCACATCTTATTGTCCACTATAGTCTGAAGTCTTGTATATTTTGTGGATTTAAAAAATTTTATATAGAGAATTCATTATATATAGAGAATTTTATATAGAGAATTCCTGAGGCTGGTCCAGTTTCAAGAAGAGGGAAATTGAATTCCACTTTTTAATGAGACAGTAGGGAGGTTACATCATTAAACAGAAGGTTGGATGGGGGATATTGTTAGGCCATCTTTGGAAATTTGTTATAGACCATATTTGTTGGAGTCTCACATTCTCTGTACCCTGCAACAATATTCTATCCCTAAGGAGCAAGCAAGAATGCTCATAAGTGTCAAGGTAAAATGACACACTAGGAAATAGGACATAGGACTGCCACAGAATAACACTTGACACACTATTTCCAACAAAACTAGGATGATTTTGCTTTTAGTAAGAGATAAGAAAATATAAATTGACCTAGGGAGGTTCAACTCCCCCCCCCCACTTTCTTCTTTTCCACAGATATGATGAGAGGAGGCTGGTCCATTCAAAAGACATATCTTTGACTGTAGACTTAGACTTTGAGAACCAGGCAAGATCAGGATGAAGTCCCTGGGGAAAAGAAGAAAACTGCGTGGTCAGAAATGGATCTTGTCAAGATGCTATGGAATAAAGATGAAACTGTGAAGTGTTAGGGATTGGGAAGTGTTAGAAATGATAATCGTATAATTGGTCATGGAAACACAAATAGATATTTGGGTTAAACATTGCCTGAAGTGTCTTATTTGTTGGTGCTGTTAAAGCCTTTTAAAAGCTGACCAGATGGTAAATGAGTGCCACCGAGAGGCAAAAAATTTCCCGACATTGGAGATGTTTGGCTAAATGTGTCTTTTGTTACCATAGTGCTTTCTCAACTATTCAATTGTTTATTCAATGTTTCTCAATTTCGTGTTTTCATTGAACACAAAGGATAAATGCTTAATTACACTTCTGAGCTCAAATTGTTCCTCTAAATATAGATCTCCATTTTATCTAAAGTGGAAACTGGTCAGTCCTTTGGTCCCTGAGTCCATGCTTAGTGCCTATTAAAGGTGCTTGACTTCAGACTCATAGGATTTGCTTTCCTTGGCCACATGGACAGAACTTCCTTTCAGTGGCTATTTTTCTATTATAGTTATCCTGCAGTATAGTTTCCACTCTCATCTTTATACTAAAAAGTTGGGGATGATGATTAGAGTAAAACCACACATGAGTGAGAATTTGGTCATTAAAATTGTGTGTTTTGTGGATATTTTGTGAATATACTGAAGGAACTAGTTTTCCTTGCCATTATCTTCTGGGTTTTTTTCCACAGAGCATAACATCTCTGAGATTACAACTGAATTTTTGTTTTATTCCCATGACAAAACTGAAATGCTTACAAAAGAGCTTAACAAAGTGTGCTAGACAGATAAGCTAGCTGAGTTCACAAGTTCAAGGAACACATGAGTACAAACAGACCAAAATAAGGTGTTTAAAAGTATGAAATGCCCAAATAAAAAACTAATATCCTCATAAATGTGTGTAGGAGGTCAAAAGTATTCTTACCAATAAACTAATTATAAGTAATCTGTTTTCTGTTATGTGAGAAGAAAATGTTTTATTTCCAACAGCATCACATAGACACTGAAATTTTTATAAAATCATTATTTTTACAATGAACATGTTCTCCATATTTGCATCAATGCCTACTAGAGTAGATATGGAAAAACAAAGACAGTAGAAGAATGTACCAAAACCCATACCGCACTATGAGGGCCATATCACCTAAAATTATGTCTTTAATTTCATATATGTATAGATATTGGTGAATGAACAGGATTTTATTATTATTTCCACTACTAATAGCTGGTTTATGAATGCTGCCTCCCCAATTCCATCTCTATTTTGGGCCTTACCAAAAAATATTCTCCAATAAATATTTTCATCATATCAATAAAATTCTTCACCTCAAAGGTAAAGTAATTGTTCAAGTTTGTCAGTTCTGGTATGGTTTGAATGGAAATTAAAAACGCTCATCAACCTTTAAGATTGCTTCTCACCACATTAAAGTTGCAAAAGAGTCCAATGAAATTTTCACATTCCAGGTTGTATATATGTTCTACATGTGTCCTTAATTATCTTGCATAAGGTAGTCTAGAAACACTATCTTCACAAGCGACCAAACCCAAAGTGTAGCAAAGTTTCTAGTATACTACCTGGGAAGATGAAGCAAGTGTTGACAGTGATGGAACGAGACAGAATCCTTCATTTACCACTAGTAGGGGTGTAAAATTATGTAGCTGCCCCCAAAAACAACCTGGCAGTTCCTGCAAAGTTAAACATATGTCCCTATGTTCCATCAAGTTTACTCTTAGGTATATACCAAAGAAAAACAAAAACCAATATTGACCCCAAAACTTGTCCACTATTGCTTATAGCAGCATTATCCCATAACATCCAGTAAGTAGCAACAATCCAGTAGTAACATTCAACCAATGAACGGGTAAATAAAATGTAGGTATATCAATATAGTGGGAAAACACAACATACTCTTTCATCAGTGAAAGAGGTACCAACACATGCTGCAACATGGATGAACCTAAGAAGCATTATGCTCAGTGAAATAAATCACTTACAAAGAACCTGGTATTATATTATTCCTTTTATATAAATGACCATAATGGTGAATTCACAAAAATAGAAAGTAAATTGTTTCCTTGTGATAGGAGTAATCTGGCTCCTAGGAGTAGGAGGGAATAGGAAGTGACTACTAGGGGTTATGCAATTTCTTCTGTGTCCTTAAATATCTTAGTTGCACAACTTTATGAATACACTAACACAACTTTATGAATGTACTAAAAACCATTGAATTGTACCCTTTAGATAGGTGAACTATATGTGTCAAAAAGTTGTCTTTTTGTGTATGTGCATACATTAATATACATATATATCCATAATTATATATGGGAATCGATAAGGCAGATATTTCAGAAGAGAAGAACATTTTAGGCAGAATAAACGCTAGGGCAAAGATCTAAGCCCAGAGACGGAGAGGAGGGGGGGGTGACCAGTGTGGCTGACACAGAGGGAAGTGAGCAAGAAAACAGAAGAGGACAGGGAGGGGGCAGGGAGCTAGACCATGTAGGCCTGGTAGTTTCTAGAAAAGATTATTCTTACTCAGGGTAAAATAGGGAGCACTGCACATATTTCAAGAGGGATGTGCCATAATCTAAATCATGTTTTTAAAAGTATATCCTTGATCTCCCAAGATTTTTCTCAAGGATAGATGCAGAGAAACCTGTCGGGAGGCTGTGAGATAATCCAGGCAGCAAGATAGAACCAAAGGGATTTGCTGATGGATTTTAGGTGAGGTATGAGAAAAAAAATGGAATTAAGGATGACAGGGCAACTGGCAGGATTGAAGTACTAGCAACCTGTGGAAGAAGGATATGGGTGAAGCAGGTGTGAGAGGAGCAGAAACCAGGGATTTGACTTAGGATGCACTGAGTTTTGTATGCTGTCTAGATAGCCAAAATGAGAAGGTACATATTGCATACATTTGAGCCTTACTGTACTTTTTCTTTTCATAGACACCTTGATGGCCAAAAATCATAGTTCAAATACCTTTAAAGATGTTTTAACTATCTTTCAAAGTACCTAAAACTTCCTCAAGAGTAAGGGAACAATCAATTTAGGTTGCACTCCTATTGATAAACAAAAACATTGCCCAATGATGGGAAACGTTATCATAATTATAATGTTGGTACTAATAATAATAAAAACTGTGATTTTTTTTAAAGTACATGATATATTGACATTATGTCTAATTCAACAGCCCCTTGTGAATGTATTAGAATGCAGAAAAGCAAGTTACTAATTTTGCCCAAAGACACAAAACTAAATGAGTGATCAAGCAAAGATTTGAATACAAATATGTCTAACATTGTCCAGTACTCCCACTCTTACCCAAAGCTGCCCTGTGATATGTTTCAGAACCTCTGAGTCCCAGGCCAAAATTTTCTAGTAGCCACTAGAGATGCTGACCAAAAGTTACCCTATATAAACTGTGATCTAAACACTGTACAATAAATATAAAAATTAAGTATTCATTCATTTTTTCTGGAGATTATGCACATTAAAATTATGGAAGTGCTTTGAATTATTTTAGCCTTATACATGTCTAAACTGTAATCATTGTGTTTAGTAACCTACATAGCATTGCTCTTGGAAATAACAGCAAAATATTTCTCTAATGAAATGTCTGTCTCTGCTGCCACTAGGACTTGATGTTGTACAAAGAAGAACCTTTGCAAGGTCCCTTTACCTTACTGACCATAAAAGAAAAATTTTTTTTTCTAAATAGTGAATGATGATGACAAAAATGAATATAAACCAAGGCAAAGTTTAAGGAAAAGATAAAGCTAATAAGAAAGACAGAAGAAAAAGGACTAAGGCATAAAATTAAATATAAAGTAGTGACACATTTCAGAGAAAATATATTTACTTACAGAGAATGATTTAAACCAATTAAAAAAGTAGAAAGTTTATGCTACGAGAGATTTATAAATTAAAAGAAACTGGAAGCCAAGTATAATAAAGTGAAAGACATGCATTTTTCTATTATTGTAGCCAACCACCAAAAAGGAAATTGAGAAAATAAATGAAAAGGGCGGTTCCTAGCTTTGAAAACACTATAAGAAAGTATAAAAGAGAGCTTTATGTCAGGAAAGCATACAAAAGAAGACAAAATTAAAGAGATAATTATAAGTAAGAAAATTAATGCTTCCCAAAGTATATGCAATAGTTAAATATATAATTTAAATAATAAGTTATAAATTTCCTTTTTAAAAAAATATCTTAGTGCTTATCTAGTGATTCTCCTTGAAAATGCTTGAAACATATTCAGAGACTGCAAAAGACACCTAGCTATTTAAGCACATCTCCACTGGGCATTTGTCCACTTGGTATCTACCAAAGAGGATTCATTGGATATTTTGTTATATGATGTCAACAACTACTTTTTTGCTAATTAAAACACAAATTGTTTCTTGAATACAACAGACTTCCTAGGATAAATTTAACCTATTATATACTTAATTGAGTCCATTTTTTATTATCAGGCTGGCATTTTCACAGAAAACAAATCTAATGCACAGATTAACACAGTTCTAAAAAGATGCTTGCCACCTCATATAGAGCAAGCTGATAGGGACAATGTTTACAAAGTGCTCATATATGGTCAAGTGGTAGCAAATTTAGGAAATTGGCTATTATTATTTTTAAAATTGAGTTAAATCTCAATTATCTGTAGGTATCTTTATGAAAGATAAATTGAATATAGCGGCCAATTAACTTTTTAGCAACTGTTGCCAAAAATCAGAAGTCAGTTCTGGCTAACTAAAGCACACAAATATTGAAAAGGTTCAGGGGTACTCATTTAATCCAACAAAAAGTCGAACATTTAGGTCTGGGAAAGGCAGGCTCAGGGAAGCTCAGAAGTTCTTAGCTTCAGAAAGTTTGGAAGATGTAAATAACAAAACTTGGATCTTATTTTCAACTTTGGGGGAGAGAAAGGGAGGTGAGATAGTTCTGGAACCCAAAGTCCCTGTGGACTACATGGGAAATATAAAAGGATTTCCCCCACCAAAAGAGAAACAATGTTTTGTAATCAGAAGAGAGGGTACCATGCTGACTGGAAAAACAACAGATAATGGTACTTGCCTCCTTTACTCTGGAACTTGCATTTATCAATGACAAGTTCTGTCTACCTCAAAGCCTTTACATTTACAGTTCATTAGCCCCTCTTCCTAGAATGCAGACCTTAGTTCAGCTGGGCCCATTGCATCACAGGAAGTCACAGAGGTAGGGTTGGGGGTAAGATTTGTACAACAGTCTCAAAGGGGTGGAAGCTATGAAAGTGTCTTAAGCTCTCAGAAGCACTAGTTTATTGCTTTCACAAAAGTGCATTAAATAGAATAATTAAGTTACTAAAGAATCTGTGACCTGTAAATAGTTCCTGCAGGAGACTGTGGGAGAGGGATATAAGGGTATTGGCAGGAATGAAACATACCTCTGGCAGATGCAGATTGGCACTTTGTGTGTCTACCTGGCTGTTACAGATTTAGTCAAGGTTGCCTCAATTTGTTCTGAGTAAGTTGTCCAACAGTTTAATTATTTCTTTAATATCACTTAGGGTACATTACTGCCTGTGTGGACTTAGAAAAATTGCCTCATCCAGTTTCTATAATGTACACTAGCAAGGAGAGTCAGGTTGGGTCTGATCTACCATACAATGGTGTTAGCAACTAAATGAGGGAAACTCTAGCAAGAGCCTATTTCCTGCAAGAATCTGGTTATATGTAACTCTTCTGGCTTATTTCTAAGTCAGATTGTCATTATGTTGTCAAACATCAGAGGTTCAGTTGATCGCTGCACATAAAGCCAATCACTAAGACAAGTATTGCCCAAGAAGAAAGGCTTTATTTTGGGTGATGTCAGCCTAACCATCAAATCCATCTCCCTCCTGACTAAAGCTAGGGGTTTATATAAAATGGAAACTAAGGTAGGGCAAGGAAGAGGAATTGGTCTTGTCTCATTGTCTGGATGTGGTGATTGGGGAAGTTTCAGTTCCTTGATACTATCTGGGATGCCTGATAGTTAGTTTCCTGAGGAAGAAACTCAAATAAGATAAATGAAGTTTCTCAAGTTTCAGTTCTATGGGAAAATCGGGTTGGTTTCAATTATTTAGTGGGACCATTGAGTTGCTTGGCAAGAAGGAAACAATCAGTGGATTGTAGAATAAGCACTGGAGGATAAAGAAAGTCCTTTGGAAAACCAGAGGTGGACGTTTTGCTTTTGCAGCAATAAGGATTCATGGATGGGCTCTGAGGAATGTGATAGGCAGGCCTCATGGACATTCTTCTAGAAGTGACTGAAGTTTCATGTGATGGCTGACTGATGAGAAAAATAGGTTAGGAGGATTCAGTGAAGAGTGACCACATGCTAGTCTAGAGTAATAGCTGACAGCTCCTGAGGTGTGTGAGCAGGTGTGGTAGACGCTCCTGGAGAGATGGACTATGCTGGCATGACACATGATCTTGGTCTTGATGGTGGCCTCTGTTGAGCACTTGCTGTGTGCCAGCCACAGTGTGATCTGTGCTTTGTGTATATGAGTTCATTTAATACAACAACCCTTTGAGATAGGAAATAGTCTTATGGCTTTTTTTTTAAAGGTAAATGAGACACAGGTTCAGATATTGCAACTAACAAAGGACAAAGTCAGAGTTTCAACCTAAATCTGAGGAAGCTCTAGAGTGAATATGCCAAGCCATTCCCTTACACTCCCGTAAACACTGTAAGAATGAATTTGTGGGCCATGAATGTAGAAGAATTGGAAAAGCCTTGTCATTAAACACTGATTGTTGAATTTCTAGAAAGAGTCCAGTATTTTAATGGCACCCGGGAAAGAAAATTTGCATAATGTTGAGGAGCAGAAGGGATCCTTGCTCTGAAAATGAAGAGTTGTATGAGATTCTACGGTTCAGCAAATCTCTGTGTCAGGTAACAATGGAGATAATCACAGTATTTGCTTTATATTTTAGTACTAATTAATGCATGAAATGCTTAGGTTCAGTATAAACCCTTCTCACAACAGAGTATAAAAAGTGAAAATAAGTATAGGTTAAAGTAAATGTTATTTCTCCAAAATTACTAGTCAGCATTTAGTCCACATCTATTAGTTAATACTTTCTTTTGATTGTAAGTGAAAGGAGCTAAAATCAATTAGCTTAAGCAAAATAAAAAAGGCCGCAGTCTTCAGGCAAGACCAGATCAGAAGGCCAAATTGTGCCCACCAAGTTCTTTTTCTATGTCTTATTTTCCTTTGGATTTTCTTATTAGTTGATTTTGTCCTAAGGCAGGCTTTTTACACATTATCCCAGATTAAAATGAGCAGATCTTTCCCAATTGATCTAACAAAAGTCCCAGGGAAAAGAACTGATTGGCTTCATTTGGGTCATAGAACTACCCCTCTGATGAGGAAGACTAGTAATGGGATCATTGACTATGGAAGTGGGGAAAAGGAAAGTTCCCAAATAAAAATATTTCAGGCAAAGACTAACTAATATGAAAGAACCCTATAGTAGGCATTATATGAAGTATGAAAACCTTACACCACCTGGGCTTTGTTTTCTATAGTTTAGTATTGAATATGTGATGAATGGGGTATATTAATATGTTTTGAATATATCACCAATTTGGGGAATTTTTTGAGAAAGAGCATCTTCCCGTAAGAGCCCACTTTACTTGCATCTGCCAAGCTGTTTCATCTCTGCAGATACCAATGGGTCTCTCTCCCACTGCCTCCTGCGGGAGTTATTTACAGATCACAGAGTCTTTAGTAACTTAATTATTCTATTTAATGCACTTTAGTGAGGGCAATAAACTACTGCTTCTGAAAACTTAAGATCTACCTGCTTTCATAGCTTCCACCCCTTTGAGACCGTTGTATAAATCTGGCACCTCTCACCTCTGTGACTTCCGGGATTGATTATGCGTCTCCGTTGGCTTTGTTTGTTGTTTTCAGTCACTAAGATCACTCTTCTTTTGTGCTAAGGTTCAAGAGAGATCATCACATCATGAAAACTATTGCTACATTTTCTGATTCATGCGAATGCCCCTAGAAGTTTAAATAATCCAACTTGTATTAAATCTGTGAAGAACTGGTGTCAGAAATTAAGGGCCTGTGTTTCCAATAATATTGTATATTACCTTCATTACATTGAAAATTTTACTATTATATAATTATATATTTATATAATACAAGTATATAATAATTGTAAGTGTGTGAACAAGTGAAATAATGATCAGCTGAATAGATAAATGAATGAGTAAACAAATAAATGAAGATGGTGTCATTTCAATGGTAGCTCATACTCTGTGCCCATCACTGTACAAATAACTTGCTTGAATATTATTTCAATCACTCATTACAACAACCTGAGGTTAAAATATATATATAATTGTGTCCCAAATTGCAAATAAGAGAGCTGAGTCCCAATTCATCTACTTACAAAAATATCACCTAGCAAGAAAATAAACTTTGCCCACAGCTTTATCTAACTCAAAAGTGTTTGTGTTTTTTCACCATTTTATCGCTTTTCCCAATATTGGACCAAGATACACTCCCCCCTCCCCGCTCCCCATCTAAATATAGAATGAATGTGTGTCCACAAAGGCACTGGGAGAATAGATCAAAGCAACCAGTGACAGCAACAACTTCCTTTAAAACCTCATATTTTACTTGAAACTTAATGAATAAAATTTACCTGGTGTTCCAAAATATGAATGCATTTTTATTACTGCTAAGGTAATGTGGGTTTGATGTTGCTGTCATTTTTTTAACCCAGATATTCTAACAAAAATCACTACTTCCTAAAGAGCCACATTTGCACTGTGGTTGTGCAGATCCCCATCACACCAACAAGTGCACTCCAGGTAGAGAAGACTGTGATGTATCTGACAGGTGCATTTTGATAGAGGATCAAGGAACATGGTGGTATTTCCCAGGAATAATTGACCTCTCTAGAGTGCCATATTCAGTGTATATTCAAGATACAGCCCAAGTACCCTGAGATCTTGGAAAAGATGAAGGAGCACAAAAGTAGAAGACAAATTGAATTGTGTGTGAAGTGTAAAGCAAGAAAAATACTTTTTATTTCATTTATTGTTTTGCTGCCAGTAGCAGGTAGGTAAGTGTGAGGTTTTTGGCAGGGATTTTTTTTCCCCTATGCTTGACGGTTCCTCCATGTGGAGGGCTTTGTCAGGGTAGCATTTTCACCTTGCTCCTTCCCCAGGAGAGGAAACCTCTTACTAATAGAAAGTTAAGAGAGGAACTGAGCATGTGCAGCCTTGCCTCGTCTTCTTGCTTCGTTCTCCAGTCAGCTATGCCCAGAAGAAGCATGGGTCCCGGTCTGTTTCAATCTACCCTAAGTTTTACAGTGCCAATCTACCTGTTTGGGGACACCTATAATGGCCTAGTCCTCCTGTGATTAGTGGATACAACTGATTCTGGGGTTCAGTTGACAAAGCTTAATGGGCATATGTCCCATTCTCCAAAATTAGCATTATTGGAAATGACAATAGCATTTTCATCTCCCATATGCTCTATTTTTCAATTAGTTCAAAATACATATGAGAAAGAAACGTACTGTTCTTTGGACCCCTCCCAAGCTTATCTTTTTTAATGCAAGGTCAGAAACCTTCAGAAATAATGAAATCTGTGGACCAAAATGACACATGGAGAGATGTAGGAGAGTTGTGAGTTTGAGGCACATAGCTTTGGACCTCATCAGTTTGCAAAGTTTGAGAAGATATATAGACTTAGCAGTCTGAGAGACTCATATTGGGTCATGAGGTTGGATGCAACCTGAATTTGCAATTGACCTTTGACTCTTGATACCTGATTGGGGGAGTTTAAATTGAGTTGTGTGTCACTCAACCTAGGCTTGGCAAGTCACTGCAGTCAGATGTGTCCATAGGCAAGTGGCTGTCTAATAGAGTTGTAGACATTAGGCCTAAAGTAAGTAGCTTGCAGGCCTTACTAGCTTTAAGAAAATTCAAACTCTTCAGCAGAGAAACAGACCTCAGGGACAAGGCCAGATGCTGACTTTCCAAGACATAGGGCTATAAGTTGATTGTAAAAATGTATAAGCCTTAAACTTTTCTTAAGATGGTATAGCTGAGGCAAAGATCAATTATAGAAAAGAACACATTCCCATATTCAGGCCTTTCAGGCATTAGTAAATGAAAAAATATGCCATTTTTCAGAGGTCAAGGCTAACAAGTTCTCTTCTCTGTGACCTAAGAAGCATTAGTGAAAACCAAGCTCAGACTTTTAGGACCTAGGAAGCCAGTGCTAGGTCAGTTTTTCCAAACTCTATATGCTTTTAGAGCCAAGAAAGGAATTATGGCAGGACCAACCTTAGATTCATGTGGCTTCTCCATAGATTCAGGAGTCAGGGACTACAAATCAAAGAAAACATACAAGGAAAAAAGGTGTTCATTCCACCAAACAGTACCTGGAAGGGAGTAGTTCACCCTAGAAAGCAAGTTAAACTGTTATCATTTCATCTGAATCTTTCTGAAGGAAATATGAAAAAAGCAGAGAGAAGTCAAGCCTGAAAAGTACATCCCCCTTCTGCACAAGAGGTGTGACAGACAGCACAGCAGAGGGGTCTCAAGGCACATGTACAACTTGGCTCGTAGTTTCAGAAGCATCAAAAGCAGTTTGAGTATAGGAATCAGACACAGTCATTCCCCAGTTGAAACACATGTGGGGGTGAGAAGAAGCTTCCTTCAGAGAGGGTTTCATATGTCATAGTAAGAGAAGCCTAGGAATGAAGATGTCCACTGTTATGGGCTGAATTTTATCCTACCCCCTAAAAAATGTATTTATTTAACTGCTATTCCTAAGTACCTCAGAATGTTTCCTTATTTGGAAATAAGGTCCTTACACTGGTAATTAAGTTAAAGTGAGGTCATTAGGTGGGCCTTAACCCAACATGACCATGTCCTAGTAAAAAAGGGAAATTTTGAGACAGACATGCACATAGAAGAAGACCCCATGAATGTGAAGATAACCATCTCTAAGCCAGGGAAGATTCTGGAACAGATTCTTTCTTCACTAATCTCAGTAGGAGCCAACATTTGATTTAGTATTTCCAGCCTCCAGAACTGTGAGACCGTAAATTTCTGTTATCTAAGCACCCAGTTTGTGGTACTTTGTCATGGCAGCCCTGGTAAAGTAAGGCAACCCCTCCCAGGGCGTGTAGACATTAGGAACTGGACAGAGCCCATACTTCATTCAGTGTCTGGACTAAAGAGGGAACATGAGGTTCACCGGAGAAATAATGGTTAAGGTGATTTAAATTAAATAAATAATTCAAATTAAACCCTGTGATTGGCACTTCTAACATAGCAAATTCCTTTCTTTGTGAGCGGGTAGCAAATTTCCAGTGTTTCCTTTTGAATACATTTGTGTAGAGAGATTTTCTTCTAGATAAGGTAAATGCCAATTACTTTGGTTTACCTCTGCTGAGAAAGTTCTGTTTATTTAGTTTAAGTGCACAGATTACATATTCTTGTGTGTCCCTGACAACCACCATGGAGAAACTAAAAACGATCTTTCTTTCTACCCTCATTTTGGACTTCAATAAAATTATTGTTGTTGTTATTTTAACTTTGCCTGCAAGGTGACTTAAGGTTTTTATAAGAAATTAATAAAAGGAGATGTCAAGTATGGGACATCTAATGTTATCTGACAGTCTCTAACCTCTAGATTAATTTGCAGATGACTGGGCATAATTTGGGATTAGGACTGTAATAGGCAGTGAAATTTTAACCTTGGCTAACAAATGGCTGTGGCATTTGATTTGAATAACACACTGTTTTGACCCATCCTAAAGCCTTCAAGGGGAAACACCCTGTAGAATTAGGAGTAAGCCAGCCTCTCTAGATTTTTCAGAAGGTACCATTTAAAAAGCCAGGAACAAATTCCATTAAAAGTGACTGTCTTAAAGTGACTCTATTACTGGGAGACAATTTGATTAGACATGATTCTCTAATCTTCTTTACGAAACAGTAGTAACAGTCTTCCAGGAAGCTAAATCGACTCTGTCACTCTCCTGCATGTGCAGCAGCTGTTTAAATTCACAGCCAGTTTTTAAAGAAGAGTTGTAAGATACTCAAAATTGCCTGTGATCAATACAAGGGGAGATGAGCCACATCTCTGGAATTGCTGTGCCCAAATTAAAACCCAGCTCAAGAAATGGACAACACCTCATTTAGTGCAAAGTCAAGTGTCCTTACTACCCACTGAATCCATTTTCTTTTGGTTACAAGTATTCAGCTCAAGGAGACACGTTGAAGTCTGCTGGAGCATTGCCTGTTGAATACAAAAAGTGTTCTGTTTGTACCTGCCAACATATAAGATAGTGGCAATCTACCAGAAGTGAATTGACAAATGACATAGAACTGTCCCTGGATCTAACTGTGGCCAATACTACTCGGCTGAGCTATCAAGAGACCCGTATGAAAATGTTTATGATAAACTGTCCCTGTGGTGCTAAAAAGGCATGCACTGCGCTATTACAAAATACAGAAAGGTGACCCAGTGCAGGTTAGTAACAGAACTGTGTTTCAGAAACATTCACAGTATGGATGTTTTAGTGTTTGAACAGCTGACGGGACTGAATATAAATGTAAGGAACGTGAAAAAATACAAAGAGGGTGCCATCAGCTCCCAGTGTGGCCAGTCCAAACCCTTTCCTCAGAGTAGTGAAAGCAAAATATATATATAGTAATAAAAGTGGCAAGAAGATTACAATTCCAAAGTGAGTCAGTGAAAAGAATAAGTTTGAATAATTCAATTAAACAGTACAACAGAAAACAAATGGGGTATGTATATACAAATTATGATTATTGTCAAAAGCTAATTCTGCAGGGGGAGTTCCACTGCCAATCTAATCACCCAAAAACAAATGAAATAATAATTTACTAGTTCTGAACCCCAAGCCAAATGATCTTCTAATCATTTTGATCATCTAACCAAGAAAAAGATGATAAAACAAAGAAATGTCTAACCAGTTGCGTTTTCCCAACTTTAAGAAAATTATTGTGAAGCAGCCAGTCTGGAAATATTATTTATAAAAAGAAATTAATTTTTTAGTTTAAAAAAGCTAAATTTTAAAAATTAAAAGAAGAATGGATAAAGAAAACAAATTATTTATTTGCAATATTCCATGATTAGCATTTATACAAATTTCCATTTTCTCATATTCATAGAAAATCTAGTATATAATGGTGATAGTATAGCATACTTTATCGTTTGTATTTTTGTTTTTTACTTAACAATATATCATTAGCATTTTTTATTTTCCCACGTTGTCTTCCTAGCCATCATTTTTTAATGTCTGCATAGCACTCCGTTAATACATGTGTCCAATTCTCCTCTTATCATTTTGGATAATTCCTTTTTGTTTCCTCACCATTTTCCTATTAAAACCCATACTGCTGATAAACTTAATAATAGCAAACACACATATACCAGCTAGTAAAGCTAGTAAATGAAATGTACTATCCTAAGAACTTTACATATATTAGCTCAATAAATCCAAAGAGAGAGGACCCTGCGAAAGTGGAAGATTTTTACTCTCATTTATACATGAAGAAACTGAGGCATCGAAAATTCCCTCAGCAATTGTAGCAGATCAGGGTTTCTAACCCAGGCATTCTGGCCCTTCAGTCTATGCTTTTAATCACCACTCTTTACTACCTCTGGATATATTTTTTCTTCTTCTTTAGTATCATTTTTCTTAAGATAGATTTTCTGAGAAGTATAATAAGTAGACCAGGAAATATGAGCATTTTAAAGATTCACAAAATATAATAGCTGAATTGCTTCCCAGAACTGTCACAAATATTACACCAGTCATTTTCTCCTAAATCTATACATTGTGAAGCCATGGTACTCACCCTATAATGATACAAGATGATTCTATCTTTATTACATTTTTTCTTTGATCAATAAAAACATGACTCACATCTTTCCTGTTGAATATCTAATAATTGCAATAATTATTTGATTTTTGTCCAATTTTCATGCTATAAGTTTACTTTTGTTTTTTTGTTGTTTTTCTTATAGTTCCCTATTTTATTTGTTCATTCTCTTACTTTAACTCTTTTTGGTTTTGATGCAATTCTTATAAGAAGTAATTGCTGACTTGATTTTAATAGTCTAATAAATTCATATTATCTTTCCTTCAATATACTAGTGGTATCATTAAATATATTTATAATTCAAATTGATCCACAAATTGAATAATTTTTTGCTACTCTCATCATTTGGATACCTGAGCTTTATTTGCTTCTAAAATTAATTTGTAATTTTTTTCATATTTTTTATGTTCCAAAACAAATAATATGTGAATAATCAACTCACTGAATATCTAAAATAATAATAATAATAATAAATAAAAATTTCTAGATCCAGAGTAATTTGGAGAGAGGGGAAAAAGATCACTTTTTATAATGATTTTCAATTTCTTTTCTTTTTTTTGAGTTGGAGTCTCACTCTGTCGCCCAGGATGGAGTGCAGCGGCATACTCACGGCCACCGCAGCCTTGACCTTCTGGGCTCAGGTTATCCATCCACTTCAGCCTTCCAAGTAGCTGGAACTACAGGCATGCACCATCATGCCCGGTTAATTTTTTGACTTATTGTAGAGACAAGGTTTTGGCCATGTTGCCCAGGCTGGTCTCAAACTCCTGGGCTCAGGCAATCCTCTTGCCTCCACCTTCCAAAGTGCTGGGATTACAGGCTTGAGTCACCACGTCTGGCTTGAATTTCTTTTATAGTTACATGTCAATTGAGATTTTTTTAAATTCCTATTGAAGCAATTTTACAAATTTGTATTTTTTTAATAAATTGCGTACTTAACAAATTTAAGCATGTATAAATATAATTTTTAAATAGTTTTACTTAATAGTTAAAAAGAATTCTGTATCTGTGGCTGTATTTCCTTTCAAATTTCTAATGCAGTGTGTTTATAGTTACTCATTCTTCCACTCTAAAGTTAGCCTACTTAACTGAGTTTTTAAGAGTGCTGGGACTTAAATTATTAATAGTTTATATAGTTCAACATTTCTTGTCATCTAATTATTTATATACGTCATTAATTTCCACTTTGATCTTTGTAAATGTCTTTTTTCCCCTCTAGGGATAGGTTGCTGCTGCTTGTCTTGGCCTCTTGAACTTAACACTTTCTTTCCTATTTATTCTCTTTTCTTTCTGTTTAAATAATGAAATCTTCAGTCACACTGTACAAACAATGTAAGCAATAAGATTATAATTATTATTATTCCATTAACTGTGACTTGAAATAGGTTCACAGATTGTTACACTACCTTCAAAAGGTAGCACTGAACTTTGCCTCTGAGGAGTGACTCATTTACAAAGAATAGAATAAGGTGAAAGTAACTTCAATTAGGTTATAAAAGACATAAAATCTCCCTCCTTTCCCTTTGGATCACTTCATCTAGAGAAAACCAGCTGCCACGTTGCAAACAGCCCCATGGAGAGGTACTGCACTAGACTCTGTGGCTAGGTGCTGAGGCCTCCCGCCGTGTGAGTACTCCATCTTAGAAATGGATTTTCAAGTCCCATTCAAGCCTTCAGATGATTGCAACCTCGGCTGACATTTTGATTGCAACCTCATGAGAATCCCTGAGCTGGAACCACCCAGCTAAGCTGCTCCTGAATTCTAAACTACAAAAACTGTAAGATAATAAATGTTTGTTGTTTTAGACTCCAAATGTTGGGGCAGTCTGTTATGCAGTAGTAAATACCACATCAAGTATGACAGCATTTTATTTCTTCTTGGCTCTAGATTTAAATTGCTTTGGCACTACATCATTGGATTTATTTTTGTTATGGTTCTTGTAATTTTTTCGAATGCCTTGTGATTAAAAAGTAGAAGTGACACTATTTCAGCTACTTAGGTATTATTAAGATTTTATGTGTAGCTTAATATATAATCAAATTTTATAAATGTAATGCAGGTGATTAAAAAGGTGATATGTCTTTATATTATGGTACCAATCTGATAAATCAATCTGTTAAGGCATATTATTCAAACCTTTTATAAACTCATTTATGTTTTATTTACTTCGTCTTTTTTTTTAATGAGTATTTATGGCCACTCCAGTGTTAACCTGCTAGGCTCAGGCGATCCTTCCACCTCAGCCTTCCGAGTAACCAGAACTACAGGTGTGTGCTACCACACCCTGCTAACTTTTTTATTTATTGTAGAGATGAGATCTTACCAAGTTGCCTGGGCTGTTCTTGACCCCGTGGGCTCAGGCAATCCTCTCACCTTGGTCTCCCAAAGTGTTGGGATTACAGGCTTGAGCCATTGCGCCCAGCCTATTTACTTCATTTTTAATAACTGAGATGCCATGATAAAATCTCTCATGTTTATGTTATTTCCAATCATTTATTTTGATTTTGCATACATTTTTATGTATGCATTTTAACTTTTTTTTTGTTAAAAAGTTTCTCAGTAGGGCAGGTGTGATGGCTCACACCTGTAATCCCAGCACTTTGGGAGGCCCAGGCAGGAGGATTTCTTGAGTCTAGGGGTTCAAGATCAACCTAAGCAAGAGAGCAAGACCTCATCTCTACAAAAAATATTTAAAAATTACCAGGTGTGGTGGCACCCACCTCTAATCCCAGACACACTGTAAAATGAGGCAGGAGGATTTCTTAAGCTCAGGAGTTTGAGGCTGTGGTGAACTATGATCATGCCACTGCACTCCAACTTGGGTGACAGTGAGACCTCAAATGTTAAAAAAAAAGACTTCTATTTAAATATTTATTGTGAATTTAATCACTTAAATGTTTGAAAGTCTTTAAAAAATAATTGCAATGAAATCATTCTATTGATCTTTATTATGTTTCCTGAGTTACTAATATTAACATTATGGCCTCAACTTTGTTTTAAATTTTGTTGACAATAGCTTTTTCCACTTTTTACATTTAACCTTTCATTCTCTGCTATAATTTCTTCTCTTGCAACCAGCTAATTGCTATACTTTGATCTGAGAGACTTTGACTTTTAAATAGAGGACTTAATTGATTTACTTTTAAAATTATAATCTTTTCCTTAATTTTTCATTGATATCTTTTTCCTTTCTTTTAATATATATAAAATTTTGGTTGTTATTGTAGGTTGTTTTGCTTACATTAGTCAGTGTTTTTAAAGGGCTATATGACAGTGATAATTCTAATGGTTCCTGTAAGTTTTTCATGAGCTTTTCTTAACTTACATGTATCTAAATATCAAAGACCAAAATGAAATGTTCATTTTTGGTCTTCTTTTTATGAGATGAATAGTTTAGTACACTTTACTCCTTTTCATCTGTTAATCTATTTGAAGTTTTGGACCAAGAATATTATATTTGTTCCATGACATGGGACCAGTCTGTGCCCTGTGATGAAGTTTTCAAGAGTTTTTCTTAACCCACATTCTTCTTCCTTAAAATGAATGCCATTTCTTTTTAGATTCCAGTTTTCAGTAGATTCTTAAAAGTTTCTATTTTATTTTTTACTTATTATCAGGAATTTTAAGAAAAAATTGCATTGGAACTGATCAGTAAAAGTCTATTTTTTTTTTCTTTTTTGTTGAGTCAGAGTCTCACTCTGTCTCCCAGACTGCAATGCAGTGGCATGCTCTTGGCCACCACAGCTTCTACCTGCTGGACTCAGACGATCCTTCAGTCTCAGCCTTCCAAATAGCTGAAGCTATAGGCATGCGCCACTATGCCCATCTAATTTTTTAAAAAATTAATTGTAGAGAAAAGGTCTCACCAAGATGCCCAGGCTGGTCTCAAACCCCTGGACTCAGGCAGTCCTCTTGCCTCAGTCTCCCAAAGTGCAGGGATTACAGGCTTGAGCCACTGGGCCCAGTCATGAAAGTCTATTTCAAACTACAAATCTGCTTAAGACTATTTTGGATCTTCCCAACTCTCTTCATACTCACTCTACTCCCAGACTGGCATTCATTCTAAGCAGATGAAGTCATCTACTACTTCACAGAGAAAGAGAAATATACCAAAAGAATGTCCACTATTTCCTGTGACCATATTGATCTTTTTGTTTTCTTATGATTTCTTTTTATTCTACTTTTGTAATAAAGTTATTTTTGTTTGCATTTATCTTCTGCAAAACTAAAATAATTAAATTCTTACTGTTGAGTCCCATTGTAATTTCTCAAAGCAATATCATTATACTACATATGTATCACATCATATATATGATAAAACAATAAATTTCAACATCCATTTCCAAATAAAAACTCTTCTATAGATTTCATTTTATATATATGATATAATAAATGGGTAAATAATAGAACAATATATTTGATATCCATATCAAATAAAATAACTTTAGTGCTTTTGGTACTTCTCACTTGGGTTTATCTAATCTCACTTTGGTTTACATAATCTCACCACTTTTAAAATTAAAAGCAAATAATTTCTCTGAAATGTATACATAGTTTAGACATTAAATACTGTTCATGATTTACTTTTAGCTTTTGTGGTGTGATTTTGCTATCATAGTTATGTTTGCCTTAAAAGTGCTTATCTTTTTAGATATGCATATTAGAATATTTATTTTTAAAAAGCAAATGGTTTGGGATTTGCTTTTAAGTAATCCAGTGCTTCCAAATATTTTAATGACCACATTAAATGCATGCTTGGCTTTTTAAATTTTATTAATCTCAATACCACAATTACATAAACTATATTATAAAATACAAATGTGGAAATGTCAGGTTGATACATAAGCAATAATTTTCACTATTAACAGTTTTATGATATGAGATGTACATATTGACTTAGAAATCTAATTAAGAGCCCAAAAGTATCTTTGAACATTATTATATTGTTATAATACAAATAAAATAAAAATCACAGTATATACTTGAAAAAATGTTAAAATATTAGCTGCCTAGTATTGGGTTACAACCCAAAATATAAAAGGGATATTCATGAGTTTATACAAATATAAATAAATTGTTGAATAAATAAGTGAGAGATAAGAATTTAGCAATTCCCATGTAAAAGAATTCCAAATAATTTGTGTAGATATTCTGCCTCACAGGGTGCTAACTTCCTTCTGGAGAGCACAATATGAAAAGATAGAACATAAAAGAATGACTTATAGTGGAGAAACCTGACAAACACTAATTCAACCTAATGATCAAAGTCAACATCAACAGTGACAAGTCATACTGGCAGCATGTATCCTAGTTATATGCAATGAAATGGCACTTTACCTGCAAAATCTTCCTATCAAAAACCATAACTCTAGCCTAATCATGAGAAAAACATCAGATAAGCCTCAGTTGAAGTTTTACAAAATAAATAATCAGTAATTCTCAAACTATAAGAGTAATCAGAATCAGGGGAAGTCTGAGAAACTGTCTAGGGAGATCTAGTGACTAAATATAATGCTGAATCTGGGATGAGATCCTGGATACACACACACACACACACACACACACACACACTAAGACTAAAAAAATCTGAATCCATTATGGACTTTAGTTAATGATATATAATACACAAATATGGGTATATTAATCATGACAAATGTACCATACTAATTTGAGATGTGAATAATAGGGGAAACTAGATATAGAGGAACTATAAATAGCTCTGAAATAGAACAGAAAATATAGGAGAACTTTCTCTACTATATTCACGATTTTTCTGTAAATCTAAAGCTATTCCAAAAAAATTAGTTTATTTTTTTAAATGTCATTTGCCTAAATACTTTGGATAAAGGAAATGTCAAACAAAAATTTGGATTACGTACAAAACAAAGACATTCTATCAGTCTCCAGGAAGACTTTTTGCAAAATCTTAAAAAGATTTTTAATGAATATATAAAGCACTTCATTCTTCATATGCATTATTTTCTAAAATCTTTCAAATTAAAGTCAATATAGAAATTTCTAACTTGGTCACTTGCTCACCTACCACACATTGGATTCTAGATACTGCTGCCAAGCCAACCAAATTTGCGAGTGAGCCTCATCACATCACCTCCCACTTCCAGCACTGTGGAAAGTTTATGCCAATAATTTGTCAGTTGAACAGCAACAAAATCACAGTGGCATGAATAATCATATCATTGATTCAAATTACAACATCTTCAGATAAGCTTTTCCAGACAGAACAGAGTAGTTAAAGAATCCCAAAGGCTGAGACAGGAGAACTACTTGATTCCCAGGAGTCCCAGGCTGTAGTGTGCTGATGGCACCTGTGAACAGCCTCTGCACTGCTGCCTGGGCAACCGAAATCCATCTCAAAAAAAAAAAAAAAAAGTCAAAATGAAGCAGTAAGCGATTTGAACTAAATTTCTTTACTAGAATTTTGGGGAGGAAACTTTTCTATACTATTTTAGAAGGCTTTATTTGTTTTAAGAACATCATTTTATGCTTAGCTGGGTAATGATAGAAAACAGAAGCCCATGCTGTCATTTCTGAAAGGCAACCTCTTGTTTGACAATTTGCTGCTATTGTAGGATGTGTATAGATTTACATGATCTAAATTAACTAATAGTTTTTTTCCCTCTTTTAATTTTTATTTTTAAATTGTAGGGTACAATTTAGGGTGAGGTATACACATATTCATTGTGCAGAAACCCTTGTTGATGAGGTGTGCCCCTCTACCCCAGGCAGATATCAACTACTGTCAATCCCACCTCCCTGCCCTCTCCCCACCCGCAGTTTCCCTCTACTGTCAATCCTTTTCTTATAGTATTACGGTAGTTGTTCAAGGTCCACTTATGAGTGAGAACATGTGATACTCAACTCTGTTTCTGTGAGAGATCACTCAGTATTATAAACTCTAATTCCATTCAAGTTGTTGCAAAGTTCATGATTTTGTTCTTCTTTATGGATGTGTAATATTCCATTGTGTATAGGTACCACATAGGCATATAGACCAATGGAATAGAATTGAGATTCCAGAAGCAAAACCTCAATTTCTCAACCAACTTATCTTTGACAAAGCCTCCACCACCCACTACTGGGGAGAGGAGAATCTATTCAGTAAATGGTGCAGGGAAACTGGCTAACCACATGCAGAAGACTGAAACAGGACCCCTACCTATCCCCAAACACAAAAATTAACTCTAAATGGATAACAGATCTAAAAGTAATGTTTTTAAAAATATTCTTTCATTTATTTTTCCAGAGATAGCAAATTCTTTTTAAAGAAATTCTTCTTGTAAGAATTTAGTAAGAACGGCAATAACTACCAACCATTAGTAACTTAGTTCCTGTCACTTGCTAGCTTGGTTTTAGGGTCTAGAGGTCTTATCCAAATTTCTCCACCATAAATATTATGAAGACATGCTCATAAACATAAGCAATTTGGCTTCTTGTCACTAGGTAGCCTAGGTTACTCCAAAGATAGTCACCTCATCTGTTACTTATTTTACTAAAGCAAACTTGATGAGCAATATTATTTTTTATTGAGAGAAAAATCTGCCTCTCCAATACATTAATTAATTAAGCTAAAATAAAAGTTTGTTTTCACATAATTAGGGAGTATAAATTACAGAAGTCTATCAGGATATGGACTGCTCTATTTCTCAACTTAGTTTTCATTTGTTTAATCCCCATCGTAACCTGTCTAAAGCTGCCATCCTCAGTATATGGTCCAGGGACCCAGAAACAAACCCTTACAATTCAAAACACATAGTAACACTAATGACTGAGTTTTATTTTTACTTTCTCTATTAACCATGGGAGGGTATATCAAGAGCTAGAGGAACAGAGAAAGGGAAAGGAAATAGGAAAAGTTGAAGGGAAGAGGAAAGGAGGGAGGGAAGGAAGAGAGAGACAAGAAAGAGGGATCATAGAATATGGAAGGCAAAAATGGAGAGAGAAACCATTGTGTAAGTATCACAGGATGAACCTTTTCATTGTTATTCAAACCAAAAATAAATTCTCTAGTCCATAAAAAATGGTTTATTTCAGCTTCAGGAATCCACATAGTATTATTAAGTAATATGACATAAATTTCATGTCTAATGAAAATGCTGATCTTTCAAAACCACTCAAATTTCAAATAACCTGTACCAGAGTCTGAACACGTAATTAGTTTCTATTTGAAAATATGGCCACCCAGATTATGTCCTTTTTAAGGGGAAGGTGAGGGGAGAATCCTTGCCTTAAAAAATTAGTATTGTAATTTAGAAAATTGACCATTAATAAATAATAGGCTATCATATAAAGATTCATCAGAGATCACGTGATCTTCTAACTCCCTTCCTTCAAAATTTCCACTGATGAACTTAGTAAAAAAAAAAAAAAGTCCTTACCAAATTCATAAATCCTATGAAATAAAATGATAAGGATACATGAAAATTTCCAGATAACAAGTTTTAGAAATTAAAATTCTAAGGTCTTCATGTTATTGTACTTCTGTCTTTTCAGTTTAATCACCAAACGCATGTTTTCTAAAAGTAGCAGTTTCTTAACTGTTGCTCAAACTTCAAGGACCCAACTGAAAGCCTTTAGCAATGGCCAACCTCCTACTTTTGAAAAGCATTTTCCTTTTATTAGTCATCCAAAGAAAACGAAATGCCTCCGTGTTTCTTTACCATCCAATATTAGACATTTCTTCTAAAACCAGTTTGTTCAGTCACAGAATGGCATCATCAAAATCAAAACACAACACATTTTGCCCCAATTAAAGAGTTCATACTTCGTGGCAAGACTTTCTGTGACACATGTATGTTGTCAAAGCCAAGTCTGCACTCACCAAGAGTCTGTGTTCTTTTACTTCCACTTGTGAGTGAAAGGAGTGAGATAGAGTAGAAAGGAATGAGCATTGAAGCTACAACACTCATAATTCCATAATGGATCAAGGAGACAATGTCCCAGTTCAGAGTTGGTATAGGGAGATGCCATCCAGCAAATGGAGCTCTCCTACCACAAGTGGAAGAGGACCAGGAGAAGTTTATAGTCGACCAATGAATCAGAGAAAGACCATATGTGTCAACACACAGACACATGCAAGCACCAGACACAGGCAACTTCTGATTCTCTAGGCTTCCTTCAGCTATTCTCCCTGAGGATGAGTTGTTGCAGTAGTGATAAAGAAAGGTGATTTGACTGATAACAGGTCAGGTTAAATTTATAAGTGAGGGTATCAAATGAAAATGAATAAATATCATAAGTAAATATTTAATTAGTACCTTCTAATGTTTTAATTGCTGTGCTACACTTACTCTTTCTTAATCCTTTCACTTTTAATAATCCGAGCAAATATTTAAGATGTCTATAATAATTGGCTGGCTTTTTCTGACTTATCTAGTCCAGTCCTATACTTTCAGAAACATACACACACACACACACACACACACACACACACACACACACGCATGCACACACCCGTTTAATAATCTGAGCATATGAGCATCTTTCTTGACTAACTGTTAATACGGGTCTATGTGTTTATTTGCAGTAGCTCCCTTTGGCCTCAGATTCTGATGATATGATTTCCTGCCCCACTTCCATCTTCAGTCTTTAATTAATCTTATCTTGCTTTTTACTCTTCTAGTGTAAGCAGCTTTTACTTTAAATTTACTTGCACTTCTTATTTTAAACCACTTCAAATCCTTTGGGAGTAGGCACTGTGTACAGGTGTGCCTACATGCATGAACAAACTATCTTAAACAGGGAAGAACAAAGAATATATCTTGCATCTTGCTTTGAATAAGGGCTCATATAGGCAAGTCTGATCTCTTTTCCCATAATTTATTTTAATATTTAGTAACCCTCTCTAAACTGGAAACTCTTTGAAACTAAAAAAAGAACTTTGTAGTTTCAAATACTTTCATAGAAGGTAAACGTAAAGTTAACAAAATTATAATATGACTACTATTCAGATATTTCAGTTGCAAACAACAGAAACTGATTCTCTCCAAATGTGGTACAGCCTTATAATTATTCCCCAAGATCCATTTCACCTCCTGGCTTTAGCAAAATAAAATTTCCTCTCCTGAATCCTGTTAAGGCAAAAGACATCCTGACTAAAGACTCTATTCCCTGCCCTCCCTTAGATCTCAGAGTGGACATGTGACTAAATTCCTGTAAGTCAAATGTAAGAAAAAAAACTTTTTGCCACTTTTGTTAAAAAGAAAATGCTTGTTCTCCATTGCTCTCTTCCCCTTTCCACAGAGTGGAATGTGGACCTGGTGCTGGTGATCCAATTTCAAATATAAAGATCAGAACTACACTCAAAAGGGGCTGAACAACAAGATAGAAGTAATCTGATTTTCTGCACAAGTTTGAGAAGCCAAGTTACCTGACAGCTCTAAATTATGTATATCTTAATTCTTAATGACATAAAAATTATGTATTCATGTGATTCTTTGCTTCAGCAGCTTAGTTTGTATTTTATGCAATTTGATAATTTAATCGGACATTGGATTTATTGGAATTATATTGTGTAGCTCACAAAGTGATCAGTAATGTTCAAATTCAAGTTTGGAAAATAGTCAGTGACCAAGATCCTACACAGACTGCTGAGGTCCTTCCTCTGAATTCTTGATTCTACAGCAGCCAACCGCAAATGTTCCCTAAATATTCTCAGATTTTAAAACACCCTTCTATGATGTAAAGTTTTGATACGGGTCAGTTTTTTAAATCAGTATTCTAGGATTTATAGTTTAGATGCTGGGTGGAAGAATGACAAATGTCCCCAGAGTCTACGTTTGAGCGTGGAATAATCTTGCACATTCTGCTCTTTATTCTTACACTTCCACAAAAGCAAATGTCTCAACTATCACTCAACTGTCACTCATACAGCTGAAAATATGCTCAGTTTCCCAACGAGAGGCTTATAAAGTTTCATGAACCTCAGCATCCTGCTGAAAGTCCAGCATTCGATTCAATTTCTGAGCCAATTCCATGTTGATATCATGTACTATGAACAAAATAGTAACCTGATTCAATCTTGTATTAATAGCTAAAGAGAAGTAGAAATAGCAGAAAAATTATTCAAAATGTACAAATATATATCTGACACAGAAAGGAAAAATTATAGTTCATGCTATAGTCATCATATCTGTGATTATCATAAAACTACAGTTGATTATAAAAACTTACAATCTGTAGTGCCCATTCTACATTCCCATTAACAGGAAACAACATTTCTTCCGGTCAAGATGTTTACTTAGGGCAAAGCTAGATGGTTTACATAATACCAAGGAAAGATAGTCATTCACACTGTGATCTCTTAAAGCTGTTTTTTATCAGTAGAGAAAAAAAACAGTACAGAATCAATAGCTATATGCCAGGTTTGAAGAGCTCTATTGATTTGTTTTAATAAGGAGACCACATATGGAGCAACACTTTTATTGGTGTCATTCCCTGATTAAACTTACAATTATCCATGTGCTCTGCAAGGCTAATTCATTTTCTTTACTGGTCGTGCTGTAAAGGTGGACACATAGTTGTAATTGCCACCCATGCAGCTCCCAAGTCTTGTATCATGAGTTTTCCTTGGCATCTTATATTGCTTCTTCTAAAAGTTGGAATGTGGACATGGTGGCCATTGAAATTGTTTATTTTTTTCTCTACTCTGCTTCACAGACTTTTAAACATACATGAAAGTTGCAAGAATAGTCCAACCCAGCCCCATACCCTTCTCCCAGAATCATTTTCTTTCTTTTCTCTTTCCTTTCCTTGTTTTTGATCCTTCTTCCTTCTCCCATCTCCTCCTCCTTGTTCTCTCTCATTGTCTCTCTCATTTTTTTTAACCACTTAAGAGCAAGCTGTACACATGATGTCTCTTTACCCCTAAATACCATAGGTTGTATTTTCTTAAAATATAGAATTTATTTTACCTGTCCACAGTAAAATTATCAAAACCATGAAATTTCCATTGATAATACATTACCTAATTCCACAGACCTCATGCAGATGTTGCCAGTTCTACAATAATGTTCTTCATTTTAAAAAAAGATAATTCATTTAGTTGACCTGTCTCTTCAATCAGATTTAATTTATAACAGCTCATGAGTTTTTCTTTGTCTTTTATAACATAGATAACTTTGAAAAGTGTAAATAGCTTATTTCATAGACTGTCCCTCAATTTGTGTTTGTTTGACAGTTTCTTATGGTTAGAATCAAGTTATGTCTTGTTGGCAGGAATAAAATAGAAATAAGAAATAACTTTTTAGTGTTTAGTATTGAGAGACAAATTCTGTTGATTAGTCCAATTGCTGGCAATGTTAATTTTGACTATGTGGTTAAGGTGGTATCTACCGATTTGGTTAAGTTTGGTTTACTCAGTAAGGAAGAGCTTTCCTTTCTCTGTTATTTATTTATTGTTTGATTGCCTATTTTGAAAATTTGCTATTTACAACTCTTTGTAAAGGAAAAGGTTTTCTATTTAGGAATCTCTGTAAAGAAAATTCACTCAAATTTCCTTTTTCTTTGAGCCTTTTCCTCTCAAGTTTTAGTTGCCCTAGTTCCATTTTGTCAGAATATACAACATGTAACTTACAGCATATGTTACATAACACAGCACAATTTTCCCCTTGACCTCACCTCAGTTTTATTCATTTCAGCAATACTCATAATTTATCATTCTTCTAAAGTTGCAAAGTCATCTCTTAATTGTCTGAAATTCATCTTATAATAGATTCTTAAAGATGGGATCATGAGTATAAAATATCTTGATCTCTTGAATAGCTAAAACTCTTTCTATAACACTAATACTTGAAGAATGACTTGGCAGGATATACGATTCTTGATTCATTTTTCATTTCTTGAAAATGCTCCTCCACTATTGCTTTGCTTTGCATGTTGTTTTTGAGACCTCTGATAACAATATTCTTTTTCCTCTATGAGTTATTTTATCTTTTCCCTAGAGACCCTGAGGTATTTTCGTTATCTTTCAACTTTAATCCTTTTTCTAAGACATAGCTCAGAGTTTATCATTTTGCTAAATTTTTCTTGTTTGTACATTCAAATCATCAATTTCCAGAAAGTATTATTATATTATAATTTTCTTTCAGTATATAAAAAATATTGTTCTGCTCTATTTCAAATTCCATAATTCCCTATGGGAAGTCACCTCTTAAGCAAATAATCACTCACTTTTATGTAATTTGTTGTCATTATCTTGCTGCTTTCAAGGTTTCTTTTTTACATTCGCTTTCAACAGCTCTGAAGTTCCTAGGAATAACCATGTTTTGTCTTTTTTCTGCCTGGAGTTTCATGGATATCTCAAAGCTATAAACATGTCTTTTGTTATATTTTGAAAAATTTCAGTCATTATTATTTTTGAATACTTCTTTCTGCTTCCTATTCTTTCTTCTTGTAACAAGGGACTTGTTTGCATGTATGTTAAGCCATTTGATATTATCTAACAATTCCTTAATGCCCTGTCTATTTTTTTAATTGTTTTTTCTTTGTTGTGTTTAAAATTCAGAGCCTCTCCTCTGTCTTCTCCATTCTGCTATCTGGGAAATTTGTTATTTTAGTTCTGAAATTTTGATGTAGTTTTTAAAATTCATTTATCTGCTGAGATTTCATATTTTCAGATTCACTGGAGACACGTGTCCCTTTCCATTATAAAATATATTTATATAAGCATCTTTAAAATATACATATGATAATTTTAATATCTATTTCATTTTGGTCCCCAATGTTCTATTTTTTTTTTTTTTTTGAGAATTGATTCAATTTTCCTGATTCTTTATATGTCAGAAAATTATGAGTTGTATCCTGGACATTCTAAAGTTAAGTTGTAGAGATTCTGAATTCAGTTATTTTTGTCTGATGACTATGGGTTTTAGGGATGTGATTGTTGTTTGATTGTTTGACTGTTTTGGCAGGCACTTAATGGATTTAACTTCAAATGCACTCTTGAAAGTTAGTCCAAATTTTAAATAAGGGTTTTCATTTTTTAGTTAAACTGTTCCTCAGTTGAATGCTTTCCCAACAAAGCTATTTCAGCAAAGACAATTAAGGTATTCTGATATGCCTCAATTATGCCTGGTTCATAATCTAGAGATGTAGGCAGCCATAAATCAAATAGTCTCTCACTTACTCTTTTTCATTTGAGAATAATCCTCCCCCTCCAATGATTATGGTTATGTCAGCCTAAATCCTCTTATTACTCTAGGCAAACAGATTTCAGTTTTTTTCACCCATGCCCCGGATAACTGCACCTTCCTGAGGCTAACAGAACAAAAATAGAGATTTCATACTATAGCACCCCTGTTTCTAAGTATGGATTTCTTTAGATTCTTCATGCTTCTTTCGTCTAGCAACTAACTGACTTTCATAATTTTTTCAAAGTTTATAGTTGCTACCTACAGTAGCGTTTGTTTATCTGATTGGAGTTTCCTCAATCATTACTGAAAGTAGAAGTAATAAATTATACTTTTAAATATCATTTCTGTTACACTATTTTCTAAAATCCTTTTCAGGAATCCAGTTGCACATATGTTGCCTCTTCTTTACTTGTCTTTCATTTCAATCATGTTCTTTTTTTTCTTTTGATCCTTGCTTTTACTTTCTTTTATTTAAGATGTAGGGTACAATTCAGGATTAGGTATGCATGCAGTCATTGTGCAGGTAAACTTTGGACCTCCCGTTAGTCTCCACTTCACCTAGTTTGAGATCAGCTATTCTTATTGATGTTGTATGCCCCCTCCCCAGCAGTTTCTCACTACTGCCAATCCTTTTCTTATAGTATTATGATAAAGGCTCAGGGTCCACTTATGAGTGAGAACATGCAGTACTCAGTTATTTGTTTCTATGGTAGATCACTGAGTATTATAGACTCTAAATCCATCCAGGTTGCTGTGAAGCCCATAATTTTGTAAAGAAGATATACAATCAACCAACAGACACGAAAAAATGCTCAGTCTTACTAATCACTGGAGAAATGCAAATCAAAACCACATTGAGATACCACCAAACTCCAGTAAAAATGACCATCATTAATAAAATGAAAGAAAAAAAAACAGATGCTGGTGAGGATGCAGAGAAAGGGAAAGCTTCTACACTATTGGGGAATGCAAGCTAATCCAGCCTCTATGGAAAACAGTGTGGTGATTCCTAAAAGAAGTAGACATTGACTTTCCGTACAACCCAACAATTCCTCTTCTGGAAATATACCCAGAGGAACTCAAATCATTCTACAAAAAGGATACCTGCACATGCATGTTTATTTAGCACTATTCACGATAGCAAAAGCATGGAACCAACCATGCTGTCCATCGAAACTGAACTGGATAAAAAAATGTGGTACATATACACATAGCCATAAAGAAGATCAATCATGTTCTTTATGACTCTTTTTACTACTTTCTTTGTTTTCCATATTCTTCTGCTTTTCTTCAATGCCACTTGTATTGTTTATATTATTTTAAATTTTCATTTATTTTCCTTGGGTAATTTGTAATTTAGACTTCATTATTGGCATTATTTTGTCTTTTTAAATTTCTTTTTTAAAATTCAATCAACTCTTGTTTTTATTGGGAGATTTTTCTTCATTGAATTGTTTGAATTTTAATTATCTATGACTTATGATAGAAGATAGATAGATAGATAGATAGATAGATAGATAGATATAGACAGACAGATACTGTTTTTGCATCTACATTCTAGGGACAGAACCGGTAGCTCAGTTGTGTGGTTTACAAGATTCTGGGTACAAAAGCATATCTTCAGCCAGTGTAGCAAAAATACTTTCTTAATGATTTAAGGGTGGGAAATAATACTAGAAAAAAGATAAGGGAAAGAGCTTTGTGTCCTTTTTTATTTTTATTTATTAATCTTGCAGGATACTTAGTTTTTGCCTCATGATTATGTTTTTTTCCTTTACTGTTTTGTTTCCAAAAGTCACTACTTTATTACTTCTCAATTTTTTCCCCTTAACACATTAATTTTCCAAGACTGACCTATTGTGTCCTCAATGCATTTTTCATGTTTTGTCTGTAGACTCTACAGAGAAAGTCTTTTGTCTTTTTAATGTTTCACTGGTTTTGCATCAGTGTATTTTTTTTTTTTGTATTTTTAAAATCTGCTTTAGAGTTGCTATAAATTCTGTATGCACTGTTTATTTCCATTTTCCAGAACTTTCCTTGTATTTTTCAAAAACTTTTGTCAAGAATGATGGGAGATAGTTTGGAATTGGTATTTATTTTTCTACATACAAGTAATATGAAGTTTGGATATTCTCTGTTTTCTAGTTCATGCTTTGGGTATACATTTCTGTATGTATAATCTTTCATTTGTTTGAGAAGTTAGGAATGGTAGATCTACATACCCTCCATTGCTTTCAGTTCATAGGATTTTATATATACTATATTGGTAAGAAATGAGAGCTTTTGTTACAAATATAGTATTTACTCTGGGGATCAGCAAATTAGTGTGAAATTCTCATTTTTGCCAAAGATTTGTATTGCCACATTCTTTAGCAACAGATAAAATAACTGTAGAATGAGCTCAGCGATGGACCTACTATGAGACAGACTCAGTTCAAGGTTTCATTTATCACTTGGCCTTTTAAGCACCAAATCTGACTGAAGTTTTCTTTTGGGGGCCTCTCTAAGGCTATATTAAATAACTTTCGCACTGTGAAATGACTGGAAGTCCCTCTGAAGAAGACTGAATGAAGAGTCATATCACATGCATATGATGCTATTTTTGAAGTCCTTTTTTATGGGTTCCAAAGAATCCATTTTATTATGGCTTTAGATATATAAATGTATTCATATCTGTGAATCTGATAAGGAACTATGATTCTCAAGGAAACCTCCAATTGTTTTGTCTGTATTTTGTTTATGCCAAGCAGTTGCTAGTAATATATCCCTTATTTTAGTCCCCGAGAGTCTATGATCAGAAAATCAAAATCCGAGCTCACTGAGTCAGGACATTTAGTTCACCACCTTGATCCTAATGTGTGAGTCCTTTCCCACCATGCTACTAATGGTCGCATGCTATTTATCAGTGCCTAAATAAATAGCATTGAAATCAGTAATTCCACTTTAAATGCACTATCTTCCATATACATCATCAGCTCATAGAGAGCACCACTAAAATATTTTTAAGAATTATGAATGTTCTCTTAATAAATGACTTCTTTAAGGCTTTAGAAAGGACATGTCTTCTATACCTTCCTATAGACTACAAACAAATGGTGAATGAATTACACTCAATAAATCTACCCCAGAATTTTTCTCTGTTTGTTATATAAAAGAATTTATGGCATCTCAAATTAAGTTAAAATGTGCCACTCAAGTAGATCAAGCAAACATTTAAAACTACTCCTACTGCTCTAACTAGCATATTGAATCCAGAATCTCATGTGCCTTTCAGATTTTAAAATAAATTAGTCTGATCTATATTTATATTCTTCCCTATTTGTTCTAGCATCATTGGAATCCATTCCTACATATACTGTTTAAATTGTTTTTGCTGATACAAATTAACAAAGAACCCACTTCCTCAAACCCCATAAGCATGCTGAAATCTGACTATACCTATAGGTCTGGGGAAAATGAGGGTTGATAATTTTGTTAAAAATTGAGGTTCTTTTGCAAAATAGGCAAAGGAGACACAGTGTCTTTAATCCAAGCTGGAACAGATTATTTAGACAAAGAAAATAAGCTAACAAGCTTATTTCAAGCCACAAGGTATGCTCAGCAGCATTATGAAGCTTGGGGAGCTCCAATTCTTTCAGATACTACCATTCCAATTCTCAGAGCCCATTCTTCCTCAATCAGTGCCCTAAGAGATTTGAAAACACTATATATACCAGTGCTGTAATTTGACAAAGCATATAACTCTCCCTACATTTACTTCTCAGTTTATGAATTAAGCACTGTAGGCATACATTGTATAAAAGAATTATTTTAGTAGTCATAGAAAGTTCTTAGTTTTCAATTTGCACTGTGGTATAAGAATATAATGGTTTGAGCTTATTACTCCTCTTGAAGCTATCCTGTGTTATTAGATGTCATTCTTTGAATAATGTATGTTCTTTATAGTACTCTATAGCAGTAGTCACTTAGTGGCCTTCAATGGGCACTCCAGATCACAACAGGCAATAATTTAACAAATCATGTTGCAACTACATATCATAGACTGCTAAGTTCTCATCCTTTAATATCCTGAAAGACACTTGATCTTCATTACCTTCATCTCTGTCCAAGCCAGATAACAGTCTAAAATTCCACCAAACCCTGCAAGGAAAGACAGTTTACTCCCTTTATAGTCTCTGTACATAGAAACAAGCATTGATTTAGGCAGAAAAGACTTGCTGGGAGAATACTAAGGGGCTCATATATGGTTGGTCACTTTATTGTCCTCAATTCTTAACCCTTTATATTCACAACCTTAGCCGTTGCAATCTTCACTCCCTGAGACATTACAGTTCATTCTATAAGATGCAGTGTATGGTTTCCTATCCCATTGTTGTTGGGCTCAACCATGGGTTTTGCTTAGGCCAATCAGTTGTTAAAAGGATTGATGTAAGCATAGGCTTGAAATATGCTTGCTCAGCTGAGCCTGCTGGCATGCATTCTTATCACCATCAGAAAGGCATGCTTCCAGTATGCGTTAGTCCAAAGAGGATGAGACAATTGTGGAGCAGACCTAGACCTAACTACAGCTTGAAACCAAGCCTAAAAAGTCCAGCCTAGAAAAAAACTGAACTATCAATTTGCATTATACAAATTTAAAACAAATACTTATGCTGAATGCCTTTGAGCATTCAGCATTTATTTTTGCGGGGGAGGGTGTGATTGTCCTACAGAATTGTTGTGGACATAGTTGATGAATATATCACAAAATCATTAGAGTTGAGAATACGACAAGAGCAAAACACAGAAACAACACAAACAACAAAACATTAGAAATGGTGAAGACCTAAAACTTCATCACACAAATAGTCTGTTTAGGATGTTACCATAGGTGCCATGACCACCGGAGACTGGCTACTCTTCCACCGTATTCCATAATCCCCAAACACACACTGCAAGTCCACTATTCACAGAATAATCTCTAGTGGCCTCTGCTCTTGTTTGCCACTTGTCCATATTCAAAAGTCATTTTATCAGTCAGCCAAGGTTACGTGTCTTCATTTTAACTGCCATAAAGTTGGGAGAAGAACTATTTGCCTCCCTGGAGCTTATACCAATCTTGTGATTTCTGCGAAATGTAAAAAGCATTTCAAGTCTGGATAACCATAAAATGACAAGTCTACCTTATGTATGTTTGCCTAAAGTGGAATGCAATGGAACCCACAGTACCTATTTTCAAGCTAGACCACACTTAAACATTCCAACAGAAAGAATAATAGCTAACATATATTAACTATGTGCCAAACACTGTGTTAAAAGCATGATGTGCACTTTCATTATGGATAATATTTGCCCTTTATAGAAATTTTAAAAATGAGATTTAAGAAAGTTAATTAACCTGCTCAAATTCACACAACTAACAAATGTGGTAAAGTCAAGAGAAAAACTGGGCCACTAAGAGTGCAAAACCCTGACTCTTAACCACTGAGATACACTATTTCTCGAGCACTGAATAACTGTTTCCAGGAAACAATAAGCTCTATATTTTCTTAAGACTAAGGTAGGTGATGACTGTATAAGTATCACCAATATCCTTTCCCAGATCTTAATTGCCTTTTTATTGCCTGCATGCTATGTTTTTAGCCTGGCTGCTCTTTTTTTCTGCTCACAGAGGAAATGGAATATAATTGGTCTTTTCTAAGTATCAAAAACCTGTTATAAAACCTCTCTGTTTCTCTCAGCCGAATCTCACAATTTTTTCTCTGTCTCTAAATGAGGTATGCTGTTTCTTTATTTATTATGTTTCCTTTAATATTTTGAGTGGTTAGGTCTCCAAAGACTTTCTAGAGAAAGAAATCATTTTCTTTTTTCCCTAAGCCCTAACAAGCCATGGAAGTTCCTTGAGCTTAGTACTGTGTATGTGTTTTGTGCATGTGTATGCATGTGCTTGCCCACTTACCCTATTGTAACTGTTGTTGCTGTTGTTAACAGAGTCTCATAGAGGCCTGACAGTTACATCATGGCCCCCAGTAACCCCTTGACAACCTACAAAAAAAATGAGTTATGAGAGAGAAGGGTGGAGAAAACAGTCTAGTGGACCAGACCTCACATGGTTGAATTCTTTGCTTGGGCATTAATAAGCTATATGACATTGGCCATGCACCCCAATTATCTGAGCATTCATTTTAATGTTTACATAACAAAATCAAATAGAAAAAATGTTGTATTAGCTCAGAATCTAACAGAACATTGGTACTTAATGATTGCTGTTGTTGCTATTATAACAGTGGTGAAAATGGCTAGGAATCTTCCAGACAAACTCATTGAAGTAGACTCCTCAAACTTTTTTTCTGGACTACTAGTAATAATGATATTAATAAAAAATAATAACCACTTTTTCAGGTAGTAAAGTTTTCAAGGAAGAATAACAATAACATTTATTCCTAAATTTGAAATTATTGCCCCATCAAATTATTCTTTGGGATACTTGAAGAATTAGACATTAATGTGAGCAATATTTAAGTTGTCCATGCTGTAATCTTTGTGTTACCACCAAATAACTGTTTCCTCTTCTCCAGTGGGATTCTGCCTCTGGCTCCCTCACTGTGCTCCCTCTGCGGCCCTTGTTGCCAGTATCTGGTCTGGCACTGTGGTTGTGATGCAGAGCCTGGAGCCAGCAGTAACTCCCAGCAGCTTCTTCCTAGGAAAAGCTTTGTTGAATTTAAAAACTGGCACTCGGCTTCTGTGCTTCAGGTAGTGCTAGGGTCCAAGCAGAACAGCTGCAGCACCAGCCCCTTCATGAGGGGATCCCTGGCTACTTGCTCCTGAATGCCCAGCTCAGTCCACATGCCCACTTACACAGACACATACAGAACATTGTCTATATACTCACTCTCTCACACAGGGACTTGCATAGTCCTACTGGCTCCACTAGTAACATAAGTAAAATACCTGGGAGCTGCTACAAAGCCAAGTCTAGGATTAAAATATTTATTGTCATGTTCTCCCTACTTACCTCAACTCCCTAGTGTGTCCTGCCTTTAAATTTTTAAGGAACTCTATTTTAAAGAAAGTTAAATAATTCCTTGTAATGTCATCACTGAGGTATCACCTAAAATAGGCAGAAGTAAATTTACAGTGCTGAGTTAGAAACCATTGAGAAAACACCTACATATGTTAACCAGAACCATTTTTATGTGTATTTTTTTTCAGCACCTGAAACCTAAAATATATGAAGTTTTCAGGAGTTTAAGTCAGTGAATTTCCTAGGAATGCTCTTTCAGACAACCCCTCATTTTAAATAATGGAATTACTGAGTAAACAAAGAACCAGTGGACTCAAAAGTTTTCATAGTTACAGGAACATTATGTAATATCATGGCAATGTAGAAACTCAACTTGATGCAAGGTGGAGATTTTTTCTCTTTCAGGTATCACCTTATACCTTGACTGCCAAGTCTCAAAAAGGCAGGGAATTAGTGATATCATTTTGAAGAATCAGGAACTGATTTTCCTTTAAATTTCATGACCTTCTTATCAGCTGCACAAGAAGGAAGTGAGATCATTTGTATTCATGAAGACAGATAGAATGGCATGTCATAAGCAAGGAGAAAAATTACCGTGGCCTGATTATACTCATAAAGATTACTAACTGACTTGAGTCCTTTTAGAAGTAAGTAGGGTATAAATCTTTAATATTATAAGAAGCAAAGTTTATTAAGTGCCATATCTATGCAATGAGTAACTAGATAGTACTAAAGTATTTGGGTAAGATTGGGAGGAACACAAAAAGAAAATTGCATTACTGAATCAGAAATAAGCTAATTAATGGAAGGATTTTTGAAAACAGTCTAGGTGATTTTGCTTCGAACCAAAAAAAAAAGATAAATAATTATACATTTTTAAAGATTTTCTTGGTTGTTATTGTTGGATAACATTTTTCACTTTGACTATATATTACTATATATTCTCTACTTTTACTTTTTATTTAAAGTGATATACAGTAGAAAGGATGCTTTTAGAACCCATTTGTTTTCTTCTGTAATATAAACAATGAGCTGAATATGTGCACTAAACAAAAATAAGTTGTAAGTTGTTTTCCTCCAACTCACATTCCTTTCAGCATCTGGAAAACATCTGAGGTCACACTTCATGATTCTCAGATGAAAGAACTGATGTGAATGAGAAACGATGGTGTTTCCCCAAAGGATGGCAAAAGAAAATTGGAAATGAATTTTTTTTAATCTTACTTCCTAGATGCATTTTCTGGTCCTTATTAAAGGCCAACAAAATGGGCTCAGAACACAATAGCAGAGCCCCACACATAAATGATCTCCGCTAGTGCTTCTGCAATCAATCAAATAATCAATCACACTTTACCAGATACTTCAAAGGAGTGGCTACTGATGCTCACCTTACACAGTGCATTTACTCCCAGTTCTCTGGCACCACATTCCCATGGGGGAGGGGAGTGCGGGCAATTTAGGTACTTCCATCATCACCTGGAATGGAAGTCCCAGCTGTTGGTGATTAACAGCCCATTCTACTATGACCAGATATATCTATCATCCAAGTGCATCATTGTAAGGGAAAAGAGAGGTTGGATAGACTACTCAATGCCTGTCCTCTGGGGAACAATTTCTTATATACTTGCTCTAGGAGTGTTCTCAATCCTTGGTTATCTATGGATATAATTCTATGAATTTGGATCGGAAAAATCGTCTCTTTTTGTTAACTTCTTTCTGAAATTTAGCAATTCTTTCCATTGTATTTTCACCTTAAAATATTGTTCTAGAAGAGCAGCGGTCAACGGCAGCGGAGCCAGTTGGACTATGTGAGTCCCTGTGAGAGAGAGTGAGTGTATGGACAATTTTCCATACTTGTCTGTGAGTAAGCAGGTGTGTGAGTGGCTGACTGAGTTGGGGACTTGGGAACAAGTAGCCAGGGATCTCCTCATGAAGGGGCTGGTGCTGCAGCTGTTCTGCTTGGACCGTAGCACTACTTGAAGCACAGAAGCTGAGGGCCATTTTTTAAATTCAACAAAGCTCTTCCCAGGGAGAAGCTGCTGGGAGTGACTGCTGGTTCCAGGCTCTGCCTCATCACCACAGTGCCTGGTCAAACCCTGGTAGCAAGGACTGCAGAGGGAGCAAAATGAGGGAGCCAAAGGTGGAATCCCACTGGAAAAGAGGAAACAGATACCCTGCCACCATCTTGAAAACTGGGCAGGGCTCCCGCCAAGAAGCAAAGACCCAATCTCTGTTAACTACTCTGGGGTCAATCCTGACTCAGAGGGAATATCCTGAAAACACAAACTCCAGAGGAACAGAACAAGTGCAGAATCTCAGGTGCCCCACTCCCTACCCTGATTCCACCATGGGGCAAAGGGTGTCACCAGAAAAGGATGAGGAAGACCCCTCAAGAAATCAGTGGTGAGTCCTGGGCTGACACAAACTCCTCCTCCCCAACAATCCTCTGAATGTCAGACCTATACAGCTGGAACACGACTGAGAGGGACAAACCCAGGCAGAGCGTGGAAGTCAACTACTATAAAAGGATTCTACTCCAGGATGAGCCTGGCTGGGGAGCTCCTTGCCAGCACCTGGGGAGAAATCCTCCCCGTGAGAGAGGATCCCCCTGACCATATGAGAGTGGGAGGGGAGGACTGACACCCCACCCATCTCCACTGCCCTTTCCTCCTTTGCATGCAGCATGCTGGCAAGATTGCAACAAGGCCACAGTCCCACAGGAGACAGCAAACGGGCTTACCTGTGAGCTGAGAAGAACAGAACCTGCCAAGAGAGGGCGCTTAGAGTCCAGAAATTTTTAATTATTTTTCTTTTCTTTGTGCATGAATGTGTATTTGAGGGTTCAATTTGCATTCCCCCTTTTTTTCTTTTTAAAATTTCTTCTTTTTTCTTCCTTTCATCTTTCTTTTTTTGCTTTTTGTTTATATGTGTATGTCAGTGATCAAGTGTTCATCTTTCAGTTTTTTTGTTGTTGTTGTTCTCTTGTTTTGGTTTAATGTTTGTGTGAATGTATCTGTGAGGGTTTGATTTGCATTCCACCCCTTTTTTATTGTCTAGTTTTTCTTTTTTCTTTCTTTTTTCTTCTTTTTTCATTTTTGGTTGGGCGTGTGTGTGTGTATGTGTGTGTGTGTTCAGTTTTCCCGTTTGTGTGTGTGTTTTTTTGTTTGTTTCCTGTCTGTTTGGTTTTTGTTTGTGTGTTATTGTTTATGGCTATGATTTTGCTTCGTTTTTCTGTGTTTTAAATCTTTATTATTTTTTATTATTTTTGTGAGTTCTATTTTATTCTACTTTTCTCTGTTCTCTTTGTTAGTGTTACCTTATCTTGGACTCAAAGGGTATACACATGTACCCATTGCACTGTCATATAGACTGGTGGTGGGGAGTGGGTCTCAGGGAACTGAAACCCCAGTCAGTGAACATTGTGATTTGCAAGTTGTTTCTAAATCCTAGCCCCACATCCTCCATCTTATTTAACTCTTAAAACTACAAGAGACAGCAAAGCTTCCCACCCCCAGACCTGATTCAAAGTAAAACAAATTCAGAACCCTGATGAGAGACGAATAGAGGGCTGAGCAAATGTCAGAAGTGAAAGCCCTTCCCAGTACCACTGAATAACAGAATTAAAGAGAAAAGAAAGCCATCTGTCACAAATGAGGAAAAATCAAAGGAAGAACACAGGTAATTCCCAGCATACCAATCAGAGTCTCAGGTGCCCTATCCCCTACCCCAAACAATGGAAATCACCAACTGGCCCCAGAATAAAACAAGGATTAGGGAATGGAATAAAAGAGTCAATAAGACTGAAGAAGGTTAAGATGCAAACACTGAGAGAACTTGTAAAGGGGTTTTGGCCATAAAAACTTCATCCAGGAAATAAATAATAAGATGACAAGCATAGAAAGCAGAATTAATCAAGTAGAATGAAGAATCTTAGAAATTGAAGAACAAAACATGGAATTAACCTCATTTGTAAAAAATCATAGAAAGGAAACTCAGAAAGAAAGAACAAGGCCTCCAAGAGATGTGTGATTATATCAACAGGCTGAACTTACAACTGATTGGTATCCCAAAAGAAGAAAGGGAAACAAGGAAAACCCTGGAACAAGTATTCCATGAGATTAATCAAGAAAACTTTCCCTATCTCACCAGAAATGTGACCATTCAAAAACAAGAGATACAGAGAATCTCTGCAAGACATCAAATGAGAAGACCAACCCCTAGATACATAGTAACTCACCTCCACAAAGTAGGTACAAAAGAAAAAATCCTGAAGGTAGCAAGAGAGAAAGGTCAGACTACCTACTGGGGAAGACCATTCAGAATAGTAGCAGACCTACTGGCAGAAACACTACAAACTAGAAAGGACTGGAGTCCAACATTCAAAGTCCTCAAAAATAAATAGATTCAACCAAGAATTTCCTACCCAGTCAAGCTCAGCTTCATCAGTGATGGAGAATTAAAATCCTTCCCAGACATCCAATTCCTAAGAGGTTATGCAGCTTCCAGACCAGCTGTACAGGAGTTGCTTAAAAAGGTATTAAGCACAGAAGAAAGAAAAAAAAGAATGACCGTACACTTCCCAACAGAACAGGAGAACAGAGAATCAACAGAGAATGCATCACAGCTGCAAACTTGAAAACATACACATACATCAACCCAAAGTTAAAAGAAAACAACAAAGAAAAAACTTTATAAGAACTTCATGACAGGACTAAACACTCACATTTCAATACTCAGTCTAAATATGAATGGACTAAATGCACAACTGAAAAGACATAAACAACAAACTGGATTAAAACCCAAGACCCAATACTTTGTTGCTTCCAGAAGACACCAACAAAATTTCCCCCAAACTTACAGAGACATGGACAATAAACAACATGGAATGACTTCTGGGTCAACATAGCAACCAAAACAGAAATTAAAAGATTCCTGGAAACAAAATGAAAAGAAAAAACAAACAATGCCATTATAAAGTGGGTAAAAGATATGAAAAGACAATTCTCAAAGGAAGACATCTGAGCGGCCAACAGACACATGAAGAATTGTTCAACCTCACTAATCATCAAGGAGATGCACATTAAAACTGTACTGAGATACCACCTAACTCCAGTCAGAATGGCAATTATCAATAACTCAAAAAATAACAGATGCTGGAGAGGATGTGGTGAAAAGGGAACACTCTACACTGTTGGTGGGAGTGTAAACTAGTGCAACCTCTGTGGAACACAGTGTGGTGATTCCTAAAAGCTCTAAATATCAACCTCCCATATGACCCTGCAATCCCCCTACTGGGAATATACCCTGAAGAACTCAAATCACTCTATCAAAAAGATACCTGCACACAAATGTTTATCGCAGCATTGTTCACAATAGCAAGAACCTGGAACCAACCATGCTGTCCATCAAAAGAGGACTGGATTTTAAAAATGTGGTGCATATACACGATGTAATACTATGCAGCCATAAAAAGAACAAAATCATGAATTTCGCAGCAACCTGGATGGAACTAGAGTCTACAATACTGGGTGATATCTCACAGAAACAAAGATCTGAGTAACACATGTTCTCACTCATATACTGGACCTTGAACATCTATTATAATACTATAAGAAAAGGACTGACAGTGGTGGGGAAATATGGGGGGTGGGGGGAAGGGAGGTGGGACTAACAGTAGTCAATATCTGTCTGGGGATGGGGAGACACCCCTTATTAACAAGGGTGCCTGAACAATGCACATTTGTATACCTAACCCTTAACTGTACCCCACAATTTTATAATAAAAAATATGTTTAAAAAAATTTTTTTTAAATAAATAAAAAGAAAAATGAAGAAACTTCTTACAAAATCTTTAGGTTGCCATGAGAACAGTTCTAAGGGGAATTTCTATCTATATGGACACACATCAATAAAATAGAAAGATTACAGGTTAACTGACTAACAAATCACCTAAGGATGCTGGAAAAACAAGACCACCAAAACTCTAACTTAAGCAGAAGAATCCTGATCATCAAACTAAAAACCCAAATAGAGAACATAGAAAACAAAAATAGCATAGAAAAAAAATCAGTGAAACAAAAAACTGTACCTTTGAAAGGATAGACAAGATTGATGAACCCCCCCCAGCCAAAATGACCAAGAAAAACAGAAAAAAAAGCCCAAATAAACACAATGAGAAATGTAAAAGATCAAATCACAACTACCCCTGAAGAAATACAAAAGATTATCAGAGATTACTATGTACACCTGTATGGAAACAAACTTGTTAACCTAAATGAAACAGAGGAATTTCTGACATCACACAACTTCCCAATGTTGAAACAAAAAGACACCTAGATACTAAATAGACCAATAACAACTCATGAAATTGACTCTGTCATAAGAAAACTACCTACCAAAAAAAAAGCCCCTGAACCAGACAGTTTTCCAGTAGAATTCTATAAAACATACAAGGAGAAACTGATACCAGTCCAAACAATTGAGAAAGATGGAACTCTCCCCAAATCATTTTATGAAGCTAACAGCACACATACTGAACGGGGTAAAGATTCAAGAAAGAAAGAGAACTACTTGCCAATATCCCTGATGAACATAGATGCAAAAATTCCCAACAAGACTCTAGCAAATCAGATCCAACAACATGTCTCAAAAATCATCCACCATGACCAAGTAGGCTTCATCCCCAGCAGGCAGAGTTGGTTCAACATCTGAAAGACCATAAATGTAATTCAATACATCAACAGATGTAAAAACAAGAGCCACATGATTATATGCAGAAAAAGCTTTGGATAAAATCCAACATCCTTTCTTAAAAAAAAAAACCCCTTGAACACCTAGGCATAGAGGGAATATAACTCAAAATAGTAAGAGTCATCTACAATAAACCCACAGCCAACATATTGCTAAATGGACAAAAATTAGAAGTATTTCCCCTGAAACCCAGAACAAGACAAGTCTGCACACTCTCATCCCTCCTGTGTGTTGGAAGTCCTAGCTAGAGCAATCATACAAGAGAAAGAAATCAGGGGTATCCAAATAGAAAAAGAGGAAGTTAAGTTATGCCTCTTTGTTGACAATATGATCCTATACCTTGAAAATTCAAGAGAATCTGGCAAGAAACTCCTTGCACTGATAAAGGACTTTGGCAAAGTCTCTGGATACAAAATAAATGTGCAAAAAACAGTCACAGTCTTATACACCAGCAGCAGGCAGAGAAGCAAATAAAAAACACAATCCCATTCACATATACACATACAAAAATGAAATACCTCTACATCTTCCTAATGAGTAGTGAAAGACCTTTACAACAAAAACTACAAGACACTGCTCAAAGAAGTCAAAAAAGACACAAACAAGTGGAAAAATATTCCACGTTCATGGATAGGAAGAATCAACATTGTTAAGATGTCCATTCTACCAAAGGCAATCTACAGGTTTAACACAATAGCCACTAAATTACCAAAATCATTCTTCTCAGACCTGGAAATGGCAACACAGAAATTCATATAGAAACATAAATGACCACAAATAGCCAAAACAATCCTCAGCAAAAGAAACAAAGAGGGAGGTAACATACTTCCAGACGTTTAACTTAAGGCTAAAATAATCAAAACAACCTGGCATTGGTACAAGAACAGGCATATAAACCAATGGAACAGGATAGAGATTCTGAAAGCAAAACCTCAATTTCTCAACTGACCTATATCAACAAAGCCTCTATCAATAACTAATGGGGAGAGAACTTATTCAGTAAATGGTACTGGGAAAACTGATAACATGCAGAAGATTGAAACAGGACACCTACTTATCACCATACACAAAAATCAATTCTAAATGGATCAAAGACCTAAATGTAAAACCTCAAACTATAAGAATCTTAGAAAATGCAGAAGACTCCCTTATGGGAATCGAACTAGGCAAAAAATTCCTGATACAATCCCCAGATATCCATGCCATGAGAGAGAAGATAGGCAAGTGGGACCTCATCAAACTGAAAAACTTTTGCAAAACAAAACAGCCAGGCTCGGTGGCTCAGCCTGTAATCCTGCACCTTTGGGAGGCTGAGGTGAGTGGATTGCCTGAGCCCCGGGGTCGAGACCCGCCTGGGCAGGCAAGACCTCATCTCTACAACAAATCAAAAAAATTAGCTGGGCGTGGTAGCGTGCGCCTGTAGTTCCACCTACTTGGAAGGCTGAGGCGGAAGGATCACCAGAGCTCAGCAAGTTGAGGCTGTGGTGGCCTGAAGTGGCCACTGCACTCCAGTCTGGGCAATAGTGAGACTCCAACTCAAAAAACAAAAACAAAAACAAAAGAAACCATCAGGAGAGTAGGGAGAAAGCTTACAGAATGGGAAAAAATATTTGCCAACTGTATATCTGATAAAGGTCTAACATCCAGGATCTACAAGGAACACAAACATACTGAAAGGAAAAAACCAAACAACTCCTTTATGAACAGAACTTCTCAAAAGAAGATATACGGGCAGCTAAAAGACACATGAAAAAGTGCTCAGCATCATCAATCATTAGAGAAATGCAAATCAAAACCACATTAAGATACCACCTAATCCCAGTAAGAATGGCCATTATTAAATACAAAACAAAAAACAACAGATGCTGGTGAAGATGCAGAGAAAAGGGAATGTGTCTGTACTGCTGGTGGGAATGCAAACTAGTTCAGCCTCTATGGACAACAGTGTGGTGATTTCTAAAAGAACTAGAAATTGACTTTCCATACAACCCAGTAATACCCTTTCTGGGAATATACCCAGAAGAACTCCAATCATTCTACAAAAAAAGATACCTGCACACATATGTAATAAACTATTCATAACAGCAAAAACATGGAACCAACTATGCTGCCCATTGAAATGAAACTGGATTAAAAAAATGTGGTACATATACATGATGAAATACTATCCAGCCGTAAATAAGGACAAACATGGACTTCACAGCAACTTGGATAGATTCAGTGTCTGTAATGCTTAGTCATCTATCACAGAAACAAAGAACTGAGTACCACATGTTCTCACTCAAAAGTGAACCCTGAACATTTACCACAATACTGTAAGAAAGGGATTAGTAGTAACTGGAAATTGCCAGGGTGGTGGATGAGCATATAACATCATTAAGGGTACCTTCAAATCACATGAAGTGGGGACCAAAGGGAGGCTCAAACTTTACCTGTATGATTACCACTTGTATGCCTAATCCTGAATTATACCCCACATCTTTAAAATAAAAAGAGAAAGTAAGAAAAAATAAAAGCATAGTGATTCAAAAATATATAGTGTTCTAGGCAGTCCAGAAAATGAAGTATTGTCACTATCCCCTTTTATTTTCATTTTCTTTTATGTTTTCTCTTCTTTTGTCTTCATTATAAACACACAATTTCAGCCAAACTGAAGTAACCCAGTCAATCATGAACTCAGTTCTCTTTTGCATTCTCCAAGACAATTGAAGCTTCAGAATCATGTTAATTAAAAAAACACACACAAAATACTTTCAGGGTAAATACTGTTGTTGTTTAGCTTAAATAAGAACGTTATACTGTGAAATGTTCATTGACTACATTTTATCCAAATATTGATCAACATAAGATTATGGCTAGGCTATACTAGAATGCATTATAGATGTGTGAGTCACCAATATAATAACATGCTGCTAAACTGTAGAAAAGGACTTTGGGGCACAGAATTACCTGGTAGTTGGCCAGTTATGTTGCACAAGAATCTATATAGAAAACTATGATCATATGGAGGAACAAATTTTAAATGTATTATACAAAATGTACCAAGTAGTATACTAAAACTTATTCTGGAATCAAATCAATAGAATTCACTAGACTGGCAAAGAGTTTATAGAATAAAAAGATTAAGAACTCTTGCTCTAAATCACAGACAGTGGTTTGTGCTGCATTTTACCTTGTGGAGATAATATAAAGCTTGATGAGGTCAAGGACATACATGGAACAAGACCAGTATCATGGCACATGACCAGTGCAGTTGCACAGAGGCCCATGCTCAAAAACGTTACCTCATTCTTGGAGTTAAGACTTGACAGTAACCATCTTGAAATTCTTAAAAATTGTATCTTTAATTTTAGTTTTGTAAATGAAGTCAGTTGGGAAAACAGAGCGTATGCCAGGGACTTGAAGAGTTGATTCATGCTTGGTCCATGCCTATCACCTCCTAACCTTCCTGACTTCTGAGACAAGTTTTTGGCCATAAATCCCCTCAAAACTGCACAAAATCTGCTGCCATCATATATCCGGCATTGGGGTTTGGACATGAATACAGGGGGCTCTGGCATGCACTACATTGTGTGATGAGGACCTCTTGGCCTATGAGTATCTAAATGCCCAAGGGAGTAGGACATTTAGATAGCAAATAATATCTTGACAGGTCAGGAGAGAGACTTCAGACTGCAGAAAAAAGAAAGTATGTTCTCCCTATCTTTTTGAACAAAGAGAATTACATTTTTTAAATAAATTTTTTACTTTTGAATAGTTTTGTGTTTGTGAAAAAAATTTGAGGATGCTACAGAAAAGTCTCACACACACAGCACCTAGTTAAATTAGTGATAGATCTGGAGTTCAAGTCCAGATTCATGGGGTTCCAAGCCATCATTTTTCTTAGCCAGAGGCATTGGTAGGCTATGTTGTAAGCCTTCTGGTTCTCATTGAGGTTCCCCAAACTCATCTTTCTCCTTCAACTAACATCACCAAATGCCACACTCCTTTCATTCCAACCTTTGGAGGACTTTTTCTTCTGTAGTCACCTTCATGGCTGCACAGAAAGTCAATATATACATGGCCAGGTTCCTAAAAATATAATTTGCAGACCTTGGATTTAAAGGTGAAGGTTAAATTCCATAATCCTAATTTTTGAAAATTCAGAGCTCTCCAACATCTCCTAAGAGAAGAAATGTGAGAAATGTGCCTTTCTCTGGCTTTCCTAAATGCCACCACTCACTTGGAGTAAGAATCATAAACAAGGCTGTCCACAAAAGCCAATGAGCCCACTGAACTTGATCTCTTCAGACCTACAGTCCTGGACTATGTGTCGCTGCCATGTAAAGAGACCAGTGGTTAAACAACTTGACTGAAACTCAGCTTGGCACTCATTCTGCATCCACTGCAGAACAGTAGAAATCAATTATGTTCTTGCACTTGGTTTGCTGGAGAAGAGAAAAAAAAAAAAACTAAACCCTAAGTATAGCAGTGGAAAGTGTTCTACCATGTTAACTATCCATTTTTCACCTGTTTCCATGGTTGAGTGAGGCTAACCTCTTTTCTGGTCAGAAAAAGAGCCAAGACAGCTCAAGATGTGAATTTGAGTATTTCTTCTTGGGGGTTTGCTTTGAAGTGTTTCTAGCATTTCATTATCCTCCAGGGCTCTGAAATATCTCATGTTTCTTGAAGCTGCATTGAATCTGGAATCCATTAAATATTCTTACTTGGACTGGTGGAAAATAATTTAACAACAGGTAGTATTTGAAATTAAAACCATGTTTGCTAAGACAGAAACACCAGAGAAAAGGAAAGGTGTACAATCAACTGAGGTCATTCTGATTAAATACCTTTCTAAAATCACCCAATTTTATTCTCTCTTAAAAGTTTTTCTAAATAATTTCTTTTCCATTCTTTGTACATATCTTGAGGGACAGACATGGCTAAGCTCAGATGAGTGATGTGATTTCTGGAAAAGGAAAAGAAATATTCAGCATGAAACACACATTTGGTAATCTTGGAGTGATGTTCAAGAGAAGTTCCCAAAATGAGTATTTTGGAGGAAAATATTTGCTTTGCTTTTTCAGTTTCCATAGATTATATGTGGCTAGAAGAGAGCACAGTGATATTAGCTGAAGCCATCCTTAGTTCAGTGAGAGAATAAAATCAAACCAAAAACATAACTTAATAGTGAAACGTGAAACATGAAAATGTTTATATCACTCCTCTCCTATGGTTGTTATCTTTCTTCAGCTTGAAACACATTTTTGGAACATGAAAATAACATGCCATAAACTATATTAACACAGAATTTTCTGATATTAAAACAGATGCATAGTCTTACATGTGGAATAAAGATTTGTTTGGTTGATTAGTTGTTTACCTTAAATTTTCCTCTTGAAAATGTTCCAAAAGTGGCAAGAAGGATGAAAGAATGAGTATAAAGATTACATTTTTAAAAAAATATCATTGGTTAAACTAGATAAAATTGGTCACTCTCAAACATTATCAGGATCGGTCAATTCAGGGAAGACCTAGCGGGTGAGCAGCATGTCTGGACAAAGACTCCCATGGTGAGAGGAACCAGTTAATCACAGTTCTTAAAAACAAGTGGTAAATTCAAACCTCTCCTCTTGTGTACAGCAGAGGCAGATGCACAAGCTAGCAGTGGGAGTTTCCAAGAACTCTTAGAGCATGAGGTATTTAGAAGCAAGGAAATTTGGTATAAATGAGGAATAGCCAATAAATCAAATAATTCTAAGGCCATTCTCCAAGGAGGCCAGGTGGAAGAAAGAGACAGGTTAATGAGGAATCCTGCAGCAGCTCATCCCAGCTGGGAAGGAACAAAGGTCAAGGGAACTCAAATGTATTACCTCGAATTATGAGCAGAATTCCCACTTGCTTACAGCATGATCTTTGCTTCTTCCTTAAATTTCATAAAATAGTTGTTCAAGAATAGTGTCAATCATATCTGAATAATAATAATATGATTATTAGTATCATGAATCTAATAGTAGTGCATACAGCTCGTACTATGTTCTACAAAAAAAATGCTAGTTATACTGCATATGTTTTAGGTAACCCTCAAAACAACCCTATAAGCTAGGTGTTTCTACTATCTTCATTTGACAGATGAGGAAAAGGAAAGCACAGAGGGTTAAATAACCTAATGCAGGGTCACATAACTAGGAAGGGTTGTTGGATTTTGGACCCAAGCCATTTGGCCCTAGAGTCTACACTCTTAACCACTGTACCAGCTGATATCAAACTTTTTGGTCGCAGGATCTTTTAACACATGAAAAATTTATTGAAGATACCTAAGGACTTTTGTTTCTACGGGTTGTATCTATTGATGTTTACCATATTAAAAATCAACACCCAAGAATTTTTAAATATTTATTCATTTAAAATTAATAATAAAACTTATTATGTTTTAACATGAGTAGAAAACTTTAATAAAATATAACCATACAGCCATACTTTTTAAACAAAAAAAAAATTAGTGAGAAGAGTGGCACTGTTTTATAATTTTTTAGATCTTTTAATATCTGTCTTAATTGAAAAAGTTAGATTCTTATATCTACCTTTACTATTAATTTGTTAAGATAACGTTGTTTCTATTAAAGTATGTAAAAATATTGCCTCACACAGAAATATAGTTGGAAAAGGAACATATTTTAATATAAACTTTTTCAAATAATTGTGGATATTCTTCTTTAAATATTACAAAACTTGAAAATCAGTTTCCTAAAGGACAGTTGGTTTAACTTACACTTTGAATGAATCTTACTCATGCATGATTTTGTAACACCACACACTGGTCATTTGCTTCACCAAATCATACAGTTCTTTTAAATGATGACACATTTTATTGTGCAATATTGAGAAATCATGTTGCTATCACCATTAAACTTATCAGAAAAGCCAATAAGTGTTGGGAAGATGTCAAGCTCAAAATGGTGGGTAATTTTTTCTAAAATGATAATTTTGACTTGAAAGTTTGAATTTTATCATTGGCAACAAATATCTTCCTCGATATGACAGCTTCACCTGATTCACTTTTGAGAAACTCTACCAAATAAATACCCAAATACCCAAATAAATACTTTGGATTCTTCCTCAGTTATTCTTTCATGTAAAGATGATATGCTATGGACATGGAGCTCATTTTCTTTAAGATAAACATCATACTCTCATAAATACATTATATATAATTCTGATTTCACTATATAGACTATAACAAACATATGTACACAAAAACATTAAACAAAAGTAATCGTGATACATGCTTTAAGTACATTCTTACAGAAAACTAAAACTGTGAGTTTGTAACTGTGAAGACTTCAATAATGATCCATACATTTTAGTGCTACTGTCTTAATTCATACTAAGACATCAGCAGTTTTACTCGCCATTACTTTTGTACAAGTGCCAAAACACTAAAAGGAAAATAAGGTTTTAGCATTATTTCAAAAAAGTTTTGACCTTATAAACCCTCTAGAAAATTCTCAGAAATACATGGATCATATAAACCACACTTTGGTAAACACCAAGACACGTGATACTTCATATAAGGTTAAAATAAATAAGTATAGTATGTGCACAAAGATATGATAGAAGAAAAAAATGCCTTACGGATTGCATGTTTGTGTCTCCCCAAAATTCATATATTGAACTTCTAAATCTGAATGAGATGGCATTTGGAGATGGGCCTTTGGCAAGTAATTAGGTTTAGATAAGATCATGACAGTAGGACTTCATGATGGAATCAGTGTCCTTATGTGTGGGAATAGGGTTGTTGCAGATGAAATTAGTTAAGATGAGGTCATACTGGAAAAAAATGAGCCTCTAATCCAATATGACTGATGTCCTTATAAAGAGGAGAAACTTGGACAGAGAAATACACACAGAGGTAAAGCCATGGAAAGACTGGAGTGATTCTGTCACAAACCAAAGAACACCAATGGTTTCCATCAAACCAGTAGAAGCTAGGAGGAAAACAAGGATTCTCTCACAGCCCTCAGAAAGAACCAGCCTTACCAAGAGCCTGATTTAGAACAGCTAGCCTCTACCACTCTAAGACAATAAACTCCTGCTGTTTAAGATACCTAGTTTGTGGTACTTTGTTATGACAAACTAATATACATAGTCATCACAGCATTTTTGTAACAACAAGAGAATCAGAAAAATGTATCACCTCTGTCTTTGTATATCTTCTGAGTTCTATATCTTATACATGCAGGCAGGGAAAAAAGAACCAGGGTTTCTGAAACTGAAGCCTATATAATTTTTGTGCTCATCTGAATTTATGAAAACACAGAAAAGTCATAGTTTTGGAATTTTTACAAAAACTCATGACCCTGTGAACACATCATTAGGGCCCGTCTTACAGACATGGAAAAAGGCCTAGCACAAGGGAGAGACCCTAAAACTAAAGTCTCATTAGCTCTTGTATATGGTACCTAAAAATAATAAATAAAATACATGAATAATGAGATAACATAAAACTTAATAACAGTATTAAAACCAAACAGGGCCAGGCTCGGTGGCTCAGCCTGTAATCCCAGTACGTTGGGAGACCGAAGTGAGTGGATTGCCTGAACCCGTGGGCTCCCGACCAGCCCGGGCAACTTGGCCAGACCTCATCTCTACAGTAAATTTAAAAATCAGCAGGGCATGGTAACATGTGCCTGTAGTTCTGGCTACTTGGAAGACTGAGGCAGAAGGATCACTGGAACCCAGCAGGTTGAGGCTGTGGTGGCCATGAGTGTGCCACTGCACTTCAGCCTGGGTGACAGAGTGAGACTCCAACTCAAAAAAAAAGACCAATCAGTTGTTTAATAAAAATGAATTTAAATAGGCTATGCTTTCTTATTAAAATTGACCCTCATATTGAATAACGAAATAAAATAGGCTCATAAGCAAGCAAAAAAATAAGTAAAATAAGACAAAATTAAATGTCTGCTAGCTTGAACAACTGGCTTAGCTAGCTTTGCCATATCCTCATTTCCCTTCTCACTCTCTAACCATATAAATCACCTATATGAGAGCAAAACAAAGCAAAACTTGCCACGTTTCAGTTATCTGAAGTGAGTGGTAACCAATCTCTCTCTCTCTCTCTCTCTTTCTCTCTCTCTCTCTCTCTCTCTCTCTCTCTCTCTCTCTCTCTCTCTCTCTTTGTGAGTCGGTGTCTCACTGTGTTACCCAGGATGGAGTGCAGTGGCATGATCATGGCTCACTGCAGCCTCAACCTTTTGAGTTCAGGAAATCCTTCCGCCTAAGCCTACCAAGTAACTGGGAGTAATTTTTTCAAATTTTTTTTAAAGACAAGATCTCACTATGTTGCCAGGCTGGCCTTGAACTCCTGGACTCAAGCAATCCTTCCACCTCAGCCTCCCAAAGTGCTAGGATTATAGGTGTGAGCCACTGCACCTAGCCCATTTTCTCATTTTCAAGAATGCATTTTATTAACTTGCAAACAAAAACAAGGAAAGGTTAAAAGAATTAGCTCATCCTTCAACTCTCCTAATCTGGATGAGGTTTGGTAGTCCTAATTCAAACTAAGCCTTCAGTTCCTGGAAAATGTCAGTAGTGGCTTCAGCACAAGATGGTTGGTTCAGTTCTCAGTGCCTGTTTTCTGCCCACCTTGAGGAGAAGTAGGGAATCTGTCAGATCAGATTTCACTTTTGAGTGCTTACGTTCTATGGCATCCATTCAGCCTCACAAAGCTCAGAAGCTGTCCCCAGCCAGAGAGCAGGTGTTTGTTTTCTATGATTGTTTAAATAATTTTCAATTCTTTTTCAATCCTATTTCTTCTCCTCTGCTTTTTAATATTGCTTATGCTTTTAAGAAATGGGATTTTATTTTCTTTTTATTTAAATGTCTTGATTGTATGTAACACTGGTTTGCTTTCCTTATCAGCTGAATGCTACCCAGGTGGAATGAAGGAACAAGGTCGTAAAGGTGAGGTAGGAATTAGTATTATTTTTAAAAAATTGTCCTTGAAACATATTATGTAGAATAAAACATTCAAATTGGGATCTCTTTTAAAAAAACTGACCAGGCTAAACTACTTGGGATTGTTCTTTGCATGGTAGTTCACTCAGAATTAAACTCATGAAATCAATATTAACCCAACTTTCAAGAAAAATCTGTCTTGAGTATTCTACAAGCTATAGTGTACACTGTACAAAGCGTTCAAACTTTAGCATGCATCGGAATCCCTTGGAAGACTTTTTATGACACAGATTGTTGAATCTCATCCCTTGAGTTTCTGAGTCAATAAGCCTAGGCAAGGGGCAGCAAATATGTGCTTCCAACAAGTTTCCAGGTGGTACTGACGCTGCTGTTACAGGGAGCACACTTTGAGAAGCACTGTTACAGGATTTTTGTTGGGCTCAGGCCACAAGGTTTTATTGGGATTGGAGACAACCCAAAGGGTGGACCATGAAGATCTGAGGAAATGGGAAGGTAATCAATCAATTTAAAGATGCATCAATTTAAAGATTAATCAACTTAAAGATGCATGAATGTTCTAAATTGCTATGAAAGAGTCTGTGAGGGAGTGAAATTCAAAAATGGATGAAGCTGGAAGGACACAGATGAGGAGACTGTTGAAAGGGTTGAAGAGTCTCAAGCGGGTCTAGAAACTTAGCCTTTCTCTCCTAGCACTCACCAAAATTTATTACACATTTATTTGTGAAATGATTTTATTAACCCATTCCTCTATTATGTCCCTCCATGAGAAAATGAACCTTTTATTATGACAGAGTACCTGTCTCAGAGTTGGATAAACAAGTGAGTTTCCAAATATTTGATGAATTAATGAAGCTGTGAACAAATGCATGAATGAACACATAAATAGCTGCAGCAATTGGGAGAGGGGGACCATAGCCAGACATTGGAAAAAGAGTGTATGATCATGGGCCCTCAGGAGATGACTGTACAGTAAAAACAATCTTCTTGAACACAGAGGTAGTAGCAGGTTCAGAGAACAACTTCCGGCTATTCAAAGAAGGGTGGGTGTATGGGTGATTGGAGAACCAGAATTGATGCCCAGATCTGGGAGGAGGACATGAGGACACTTGGGTCTATTTGAAGCTTATGCCTGGAACTCTTACATAATGGATACCAGCCTTGTCCAGAGAGTCACAGTGAACTCTGGAGTTTCAGAAAGCAACTATTTTACAGACGACAAAAGAAGACTGAGTTCTTAATTGGCTGAGATTCTCCAGATTGGGTGTATTCATGTAATTAAAAAGAAAAAAAAGGGGGGGGATGAAAGAAAGATAAAAGAAAATGAAAGTGTGTGGTAGAAAAATCCTTTTTTCCTGAAGTTTCTGAAAGTTTTTAAAGATAAAAATAAAATTGTGTTCCAATTATTAAGGCTTTAGAGAATGCCTCTCCTGACCAACTGGTTTTTGTTTTGTTTCATTTTGTTTTTTAATATAACAGATCCTATTGCACTATTTTCCTTACTATCAGAATAATTTGTAGAGATTCTTTTGCTTTTAAAGTTTTAAAACAAAATTCATTAAAGAAAGAAGAAAGGAAGAAAAGAGAGACATGCCAGAGCTAAGCATGGACGAGAGAAACTGCTGGTAGAGATTCTTAAAAATATTTTTTCCCAAGTGTTATCTCACATAGATGGAGATTTCCAAGTGGTTTTTCTTTCCTTTTTAATCATTCACTGTTAGAACAGCCACAGACAAGCACTAAGCCCACATTTAGTAAAGTGTTCAAAGATTTTTAGTATTGACCTTATCCACCAATTTTCTTATTTTTAATTTATTCATAAATTTTGTATGTGGTGTAGTGTGTACAGCAGTAAAGTACTTGAAATCCTTCTGAAAAGGAGTAATATATTAACAAATATAAAAGATAAAGTTCACTTTGCATAGATAGTTGTCTCTAAATCAAGTTTGTATGGACCGGAACCAGACTACTTGTGTTCAAACTTTAGCCAGGCCACATAAGATTTGTAAGACCTTGCATATGGCTTTTACATTTTCTGGGTATCAGTTTTCTCATCTGTGAAATGGAAATGAATACATTATTTCTTTAAAGTCACTGTAAGGATTAAATTAACTACTATATGCAATTTAGAAATATGTCTAGCATATAGAAAGCACTATATTAGCACTAATTATTAATGGTAAACTTCCACATCACACTGTGCAGTGCAGAACTTGGATTTACAAATAATGTCCAAGGAAGTACACAGTTTGGGAAGAAGAGAGTCGATTGAGAATAACAAATAATCTATACTTCAAAGGAAACTTAGACATTATCTAGCATGGTTCTGTGATTTTACATGTGGTAAATAAAAGTCTGAGGTCCCCAAAGTTTAAGTGGTTTGCCCAGATCACCCGCTCCTAGGGGGTAGGGCCTATGAGTGAGTGAGTGGTCCCAAGTATGTAAGTAGTAAACTTGCTTTAGAAAAAGCAGGCATAGCTGGGCTTGGTGGCTCAGCCTGTAATCTCGCGCCTTGGGAGGCTGAGGTGAATGGATTGCCTGAGCCCGCGGGTTCAAGACCCGCCTGGGCAACTTGGTGAGACCTCATCTCTGCAATAAATCAAAAAGTAGCCGGGTGTGGTAGCGCGCGCCTGTAATTCCGGCTACTTGGAAGACTGAGGCGGAAGGATTGCCAGAGCCCAGCAGGTCGAGGCTACGGTGGCTGGGAGCGACCACTGCACTCCAGTCTGGATGACAGAGCGAGACTCCAACTCAAAAAAAAAAAAAAGCAGGCATGTAGCCTGAAGGAAAGAGGGTTGGACTCCAGACCTGATCCCAGCTCTGGGATTGTGGGCGAGTCATTGCTCTTCTCTAGGTTTCCATCTGGAAACAGAAAAAAAAAGGCATTAAACTGTTTTCCAAGGCCTTCTCCTACTCCTGGCAATTTGTAATTTTAGTCATTAATGTTCTCTTTGGGCATATGCCTGGATTTAAACTGGAAACACTTGCAATATGGTGGAAACAGAGCTTCATAAAATCAGTACAGAAGATGTAATGTTTCCTACATCCAGACTTGGACCCTCCTCTGTACTCTTGCCCAATCTTTCCAATATAGAAATCTCTTTGAAGTCTTTCTGACTTGGTTGATTAAAGAATCAGTTGTTCTAATCCCCGCAGGCTTTGATCCTCACACAGCTCAGATAGTTTCAAACAGACGAAATCTCTATTCCACAGTCCCCAACCATGCTTGAATACAGCCAGCAAAGCATGCTGCCCACCAGCTGAGTCACTGCTGCTTAGCAAAGCTAGAGGTGAACTTAGGATGGTGATCCAAGCCATAGACAACACTGTTCTAAAGTCAAGTCATTGATTCAGAACATATTTATAGACTTCTTCAAGGGGCAGGCATTATGGTAGGCACTTAGGGAACTTAAAATCTAGCAGGGAATAGATAACCATTATTCACAGGGTCTGACCAATTACGCAATTACAACTATGATAAGTGAATAGAAGAAAATGCCCACAGTGGCACTCAAGTAGGATCCAGGGTAGGGCCTTTGATCCTCCTCCAGAAGGTTTAGAAGTACTACCTATGTCATGGAGGTTGGGTTTAAGACAGGGGTACTGGGACCAGAGAGTTGGCATTGCTTGAGGTTGAAGGAACATGTGCAAAGGCCATCGGTATGAGTACAGGAGGAACTAGGAAATGACCAGGACGCCAAGGCACAGAGAATGACTTGGATTTAGGGTCAAGCTCATCATGAATTTATTTCACAAAGACTCTAAGAAACAATTTTCCTTGTTTTATTAAGTTTCAGTCTCCCTCTATCTCTCTTCCTGAATTGTATCCAGCACATGAAAACAGCCGCATGGTCTTGATTCAGTTTCTCTTACTTTGAAATGCATGAAGTCATAGCCAGAAAATTTAACCAAAGGCTATTCGTGATGACTCTTTCCAAATGCTCTTCCATTCCTGCTAAAAAAAAAAAAAACAAAACTATTTTGTTGATGCATTTACCATCATCATTAACCTAAGATAACATAATCATACTGACATGCATTTCCACAAATTGTTTTTTTCCAGATGGTATATTTTCCAGTAGAAATGGTTTTGTATATTACCTGCTGTTAGTGAATAACTCATACCATATTGTGTCTTCCGGGAAGAATTTTCACCAGGGAAACCAATATTATATTTCTATTTTTTTGTTTGTTTCAAAAGTTAAAGAGCAACAGAAGTAAATCTTAAGTGAAACTTTTATATGTAACTTGCATATATACAACAGTCACATATACAACTTTCATATGTAATAAATATAAGAAAAGCATTACACATTCATTAGCAAATGGGGAAGATTTTTTAGGAGAAACAATCATTCTGTAATCACAGCAATGTGAGACGGTTGCTCTTGACATGGTGATATATTGGGACTGATGCTTCCTTTTCTCTCTATTATAAACGTGTTTTCTTAGATTATGAAATGAAGTTACAGAAAGAAATGTCACAAAATCAAACCAGAGTTGTAATATCTCTCCCTGGAATAACAATTTGATTGTAAATTTCAACAATTTCTTTTAAAGTTGGGAAACCAAAGATAAAATAATAAAGAGGAGATAATACAAAAGAACAGGAGTGCATTCTCAGGGTGATTTGCACAAAAATACTGATAGCAGACAGACATAATAGGTACTGAAAATTGTAGGGTTTTAAAACCTGAACAACAATTATGATATAATGGCCTACATTTTTAGTGCTGTTATGAAAATTAGTATGAAACCATTCAAGTTTCATTGGAGGAAATGGTACATTTGATTAAATGGCAGTGCATGAAATAACACATTTGTAATAATAAAAGAGCCTGGAAAACAATCAGAGATTCGATTGTTCCTATTCAACAATATTCAGTATCATTCTAGTACTTTCTTTTCTTTTTATATATTCCAATTATTTAGATAGTGGCACTAGACAGTGTATATGGTAGCTCCCTACACCTAGAGTTCTTGATTCATGATAGATTCTGTACTTCCACTATTAAATTCACTGAATGAGAAATTACCATTTTTAGAAAAAATAAAAAGAATAGTGTATATGAGACATCCACACTCCCAATAATTTAGAAATAATCTCTGTTGCATCATAGAAGGTGCCCGTCATACAAATAATTGGGAGGCGTGTCTTGAATCTCAGTCTAGCTCATGTAAAGTGAGGCAAATCAATCTCTCTGAGCTTCAATGTTCTTAACTGAAAATGTTTTAACATCACCTACTTTTATAATAGGTAATATGTAAAAATGCCCAAATATTACCTGACTTGTGAATTCTTCCTTCTCTTCCTTCCTTGAGGAATGAAATACATGAAGTGGGCTCCAAGTTGTAATTTATTTTACCAAGAAGAAAGGTATTGGTCTGATAGGAGTGATTTAGAAGAGAATGAGACTTCAGAAACATTTTTGTAACTTATCTAGACTAAGTGTAGCACTGGTCAAGGGCCTTTACTTACCTGAAAGGCTGGATACAATTTCAGAATCCAGGGTCCAACAGCATCTTTAGGATGCTGACATTTAGCAAAGATTTCTCTATAGTAAATTTTCCTCAACTATAAAATAAGGATAATAATAGTTCCCTCTGAATATGGATTTTTGAAGTATAAAGTTAGAAAACGAAAGTAAAAAACAAAGTATGATACACAGTAAGTACTCAACAAATGTTCGCTTTTATTTGTATCTTATTTAAATCTTACATGATTTGGATTCGGCATTCAGATTCCCAATGTTCATGGAGGTAGAAAAGGACTGAAATATATTTTCTAATTAGATCAGGGACAGGGCCAAAAACAACCATCAGAGCGGTCCAGGGAAAGGTAAGCATTTTGACGTCCTGAAAATGAGAATCAGCCATTTTTGCAGCAAAAGTGCTGGGGATGAGACTGGAAAGTTCCTCATGACTGCCCCACCAGTAGCTGGCCAGATGGGAGACATTATGTTCTCTGATCTGAGCTGAACCCCAGTTTGATATGCAACCTAGGAAACCGAAAGATGGAGTGGGAGGACCATCTTAGGATGGGAGTAGCTCTGTAGGTTGTGTGGCGCATGTAGGTAGATTTGGGGATCAACTGTCCCTAGTTCAGATTTATCCCTGTGTCCTAGTCATTGGGGGTTTTAGCCAACTTCTTTACATTTTTTCAACATCATTTCTTCACCCATAATGAGGGAATAGTACTTCCAACTACATAAGGTTCTCTTAGGGTTAAATCAGATGATGCATTTAGAGCCTCATACACCTAGTATAGATATGCTCTAAAGTGTTAGCTCTTATTATTTTGGTTGCCTCAAAACCCTCTTCTGTCTCTCACTGTCACCCCCAGCCCTGCCCACGGTAGAGCTCAGTGGACTCACTAGTGCATAACAATGAACCTGAATGAAATGATTGTTAATTACCATCATGCATCTAACTGTCTCTCCAGAAACATATCCAGAAAGAGGCTATGGAAGCCTATTTCTGGGTTCCTTTTCTAGTGTGGTCTGAGCCTATAAAGAAAGCCTAGAAATCCCATGTCCTAAATGCTTAAACATCTCCTGAAATAACTGCTATCAGAGGCAGTTGAACTTGCCTAAAAACAAAGAGACAAACGTTAGCACTACCAAAATTGTTCAACTGAAAGGAATTGCACAGCTCATTAATTTTTCAGAGAAAAAGAGAGAGAAAAAGTTTTCCAAGTCTTCTGATAGGAGCCCATTTTGGCCACACACACAAAGGCAATTTATAAAAAGGATCTTTAATCATAATATAACAAAGTCTGACTTTTAAAAGAAAAAATTGAATAGTAAGTCCAGAAAATAATTTTTAGTAATAAATTGTCCCAGCTGCACAGAGGTTCTTTGGTTGTGGGCCAATCAAATGCTGGTATGGGCTTATCTGAAACAGAGTGGCACTGAAGTGACTTTTCAAATGCTGGCAAAAGATGTTCCTCCACAGTGGGGCAGAGGAATATGATTCTTCAGTGTAGTGCGGAGGGAGACGTAACCACATGACTTGATCTGCAGACACAGCAATTTACCACAACGCCTGCATTATTGGCAAGTTCCAAATTCTGGCCTTCAAAGCTTTCTTCCATTTGTGATGTGGAGATTTTAACTGGATCATACTGAGATGCCTGGAAAACACCAATTCCCAAAGAAAACAAGGGGCACCATGAGAGGAATTGTGGGCATTGGCTAAGACTAGGGTTGGCCCAGTTTGGGAGACTTGGCCTCAAAAGAGTTGGCTAATATGTTGTTACACACAGAAAAGGGCCATCCTGCCTACTTCCAACCTCTTTATTTCTCTCATTCTTTGCTCTTGCCTCTCAGTCTCATTTTCCTCAGCTGACAGTTCAAACCAGTGATTTCCAGACACCAACTCAGTAAAAAGAAGAAACTATAATAAAATAAATGAAAGATGAGAAATGGTAAATTCAGGAGGAATTTTATCTCCCTTGTAATTCATGTGTATTTAAGAACCACATTAATTTTATTTACAAAAAAATTTTTGAAAATTAAATGAAAATAGGCTTCAGAGAAACTGTCTACTCTGTCCTTGATAATACAACTACAGCCCTTGCTGGCCAAGAGAAACCGAGCCCAGATAATGAGCCCTCCCCAAAGGGGCAGGAGTGGGGAAAGGGGTGAATTTGAAATCAAACAACCTGGAGTGTGAGTTCTGAAGCAAGTCTCAACATTAATACTTGCCTTATCGCTGTGGGTTGAATTGTGTTCCCACCCACTCACCCAAATTCCCATGTGGAAGTCTGAAGCCTCAGGGCATCCTAATGTGGCCTTATTTGGGAATAGGATCATTGCAGACGTAACTCATCAAGATGAGGTCCTAAGTCAACATGACTGATGTTATTTAAAAAGAGGAACTCTGGAGACACATACACACACACACACACACACACACACACCACACACACACACGCACGAACACTGTATGAAGATGAAGGCAGAGATTGGAGTGATATAGAGCAAAAGTCAAAGAACACTGAAGTCTGCCAGCAAACCTCCAGAAGCCAGGAGAAAGGTCTGGAACAGATTCTCCCCTCAGCCTTAGAAAGCACCAACTCTGCCAGCCCCTTGAGCTCAGCCTTCTAGCTTTTAGAACTGTGAGACAATACATTTCTGGTTTTTTTAAGCCACCCATTTAGTGTACTTCTTTGTTACACAGTCCCAGAAAATGAATATAGTGACATACCTAAGGATGTTGTTCATGTTCAACATTTTATTCACTAAACAAGCATTTAGCATTCCCTCCTATGTGTCAGCCACTGTGATGGGCTCTGTGGATGAGGGATCAGGCTGTGGTTCTCCCCCTCTTGATCTGTGCAGCCCAACACAGTAGCCACTTGTCATGCATGGCTTCTGAGCACTTGATGTGCTATAGAGTGTAAAATATATACCAGATTTCACACTTAGGACAACAAGAATAAAATATCTCGTGCATCTATTTTATGTTGATCATGTGTTAAAATGACAATATTTTAATATACTGAGTCAAATACATAAAGTCTACCATTAAAATGAATTTCATCCATTTTTTAAAACTTTTTAATTGGGCTGATAGGAAATGTAATATTTACATGTGTGGCAGGCAACCCATAAGTATTGGACAGCATTGCCCTGGGAGCTCTCAGACCTGTGGTGAGAACTTTTCATGAAGGCAGTTGTGGGTGGGTCTTCACTCATTTATGGATGCCTGGGAAGAGGAGCTAAAGAGGCAAAGAAGGGTGCATGATGTGGCATAGGAGTAGCATGCCAAGGCTGAATCTGGCCATTTTGAGAAATTGAAAATAACTCTTCTGGCTAACCGATGGAGGAGTGAGAGGAGAAAATGAAAAGCCCAATAAAGGATGCATTGACTGAACATGCACAAGCCACCAGCCCCAGGCTAAATGCTTCACTTATATTCTGTATTCACTTCTTTAATTCTCATTGCAATTCTGTGAGTTAGGCACCTATTATCCCTGTTTCACAGATGAATAGGCTGAGGCTCAAGATGTTAAGTTCTTTACCCAGGGCAATGTAGACTAAGGGTCTGAATTTGAGCTGGGATAGTTGGTGAGAGCTGGCTTGTGAGAGAATTTATACATCATAATAAAATATAAGATTGAGGAAGGAGAACAAGCAGGAAGGGAGAAATGATGTTAATTAGTTTCTCTTGCAGACAATAAGGAATTTAAGAAAAAGTCTACGATAATCAAATTTGGGTTTTAGAACAACAGGAGCTCTGGAGGCAAAAAGAATGGTGAGTCTGGAGGTTGTGTGTCCAGATTCCTTGCCCAGAAATAAAAGGGTAAACTCGAGAGCTTCCTGTTACTTTGGCCTTTGAGAGAGTGTACTGCCCTTAGGAGGTATTTTTCTGACAAAAGACAGAGGTCACAAGTCTAGAAGTTGCAGGGGGTCTACCCCTGCAGGTTTTGGGGAGTCCCTGGAAAGATGTGGTGGCATCGGGGAAACTGGAAGGGATAGATAACAAAAGAAAGAAAGAAAGAAAGAGAGGAGAAAGAAAGAGATTGGACTCTGTCTAGTGCAGAAGCCGATTCTGTAGGAGGAATAGATATTAAAAGAAAGATGGAGGGATAGATATAAAGGGAAAGAAAGAGGAAAAAAAGAAAATGGACAACTGTTCAACGGATTGAGCAGAAGCCGTTTAATGGGACATACCGTAAGTCTTTTATCCCAAAATTTCACAGGTTAAATCACAAGACTTTCATGTGAACACAAAGCCAGCTGGATGAGGGGCGACCCCCACCCACCAGGTGTTTCCTCAAGCATGAGGAAGGACAATCCCAATTAAATCACAAGACTATTACATGTACACAAAGCCAGGTGGATGAGGGGCATCCCTCACCCACCAGGCGTTTTCCCAAGCATGAGGAAGGACAATCCTAAAATTATCTCACTGTTCCTTATGCTTGGTTAATGCTCCTCAAAAGCAATACAACAATTCTAACATCATGATATTCTAATAACCAATAACTTCTAAAGCTTATGCATACACAACACTTAATGACTAACTTAAATCCTAATCCCTTTCTAGTCTGTGCTAATTTTACCAACACTATAGAAACTCTTAATTATAGCTCAAACCAGTTCCTAAAGAATGTGGCCCAGTCCAAAGATCATGCTGGGCCATTTCTAGGAACAACTGATTACAATCTCTTAACAAAATAGCTATTCTAAAATCCTATATATCTGTCTTAATTTCTGTAAAAGTTTCTAATTCCTAATCCTAATATATAAAGCTGATCATTAGCAATAAAGCTTCTAAAAATAAAACCCAAATATAAACTGTAAATTGTATTAAGGCCAAAACCACAATAGCAGAAAATGGGAATGATGAAATTTTTAAAGTTAGCTGTATTCTTATTAAACCTCAAAATATCATGTATGATCATGCTTGAACTAATATAATTCCCTGACGTAGCATGACCTATTCTACAATACTTTCTATGAGTAAAATAAATTCAATTTCTATGATAAGTAGAAAAACCCTACACTAACTGTAGCTAAAAACCGGTTTAAAAGAATGCAGCCCAGTCCAAAGTACATGCTGGGCCCTCAGGAATGTGGCCTAGCCCAAAGTTCGTGCTGGGCCATTTCTGGTAACTCTAGATAATCATCTATACCATCTAAAGCTGAAAACAGCTCTCCATATGTATATACTAATTCTACAAATGTACTTTTAAATCTTATAAAGAAGCTTGTACCATATAGAATGCTCCCAAATGTGACCTGAGTTTGAATTCTATCTAATACCTAAGCCGAAACCGCAGTTCATAGGAAACAGGAACAATGAGTTTCTAGAGTGAGCCATGCTTGTCACAGTCAGAGCCTTCAGCTTAAGTAGGCAGAGATCCTTTTGGCTAAAATGAAAAAGGGAGAAGGGAATGGGGTCAACAGCTCCCGAATGCATCCTAGTGGTCTCGGGGTCCACGGCCCACCTTGATCCCTAACGTTCAGGTGGACCTCCATGGCCGGCTCCCAACAAGAAGTGATCTGAGGGCACAGAGATGGTCCCAATGAAACCTAATTTGGGTAACACAGGACTCTTCCCTCCTTCTTCAAGGGTTGCTGTTTGACATCAGCCCATCCCTGCCATGGCATTTCTGGGACTGAGAAAACCTGCTGTCAAGGACAGGATTAAGATAGAATAAATAAATAAGACATTAGCCTAGGAGTCCCAGCTTGAAGAATGAAATTGACACAAGGTTTTATCTTCAAGTTTCAGGGCTTTCTGGCATGGACCTTAAAAAGCTCATCTCCGGGGCTACCCAGAATGAATTTGTCTCACTTCTTGAGGCTGCCTGATGTGGAGGTTTGTGCCATGCCTTTCTCTAAAGAATAACTGACAAAATATCACTAAGGAAAAAAAAAATTGATTCTTTAAAAAGCAATTTTTCATACAACTGCACTTACAATGTGATGAGTCAAAGCTCACAATTGTTTTGAGCCTGATGTTAAAAGTTGCACGCCCACCGCCACAGTCAGATTAGATGACTTTCCTCCAGAATATGGCCTGAAAGTCATTTGCAACCCCACAGAGGTTTCTGTGCCCATGTTTCTCCATGCCTGCTTTCTTTTGTGAAGCATATGTTGTACTGGAGTATCCAGTGTTGGATGTTCTGTGCATCTGAGCTTGAATCTTGATTCTGTTGCTGACTAGTGGCTGGTACAACCTGTGACAAATGTCTTAACTTTCAGCTGGAAATGCTACACTCTCACAGGCCTTAGCACAGTGTCTAGCCCAGTGAGTGTGCTTAAAATGTTGTCTCTTCCTTTTCCTGTCTCCTTAGGCATGGACCATGTAGGTTAGCAATAGGCAATAATAGAAGAAGAAAAAGATCAACATATGACTACTTTTAAGAAAAATTGTATCAGAATTAACTAAAAACCCCTAAAAATATTCTAAGAATGATATGCGAGTCAAACCCATGCCTGCTATTTTTAAGGTGAGCTATGTCAAAAGCATACCTCTCTGGGCAGATAATTACACAAAGGGACCTCTCGTGGCTGATAAATTGAGAAAGGTTCCTCTTCCTCTAACCTGATGACTCTCCATTCCCTTTTCAAGCCACAGCCTGTGCTAGAGGTTTTTGAGCTGGTTTCCAAAGGCTACTTGGCCCTGTTCACTGTAGGTCTTGGGCAGGGTACAGGTTGTTGGAGTCATCCTCAGAACTTCACACATCATTCAGATAGAACTGATATATGAGCAGATTGCCAGGAAGACCATGCAACCACAAAACTTTTACAGATCTGAAAAATTATAAAATGAACATTAAATATAAGCCAGACCACTGCAAGTAATTGCCATAATTGTCTATTATACCTTGATAAGTTGTTGAGTGTCTTAAGGTGACCTATAAGAATTGTCTGTGTCTTGAAAATTTAAAAAGAAAAAAAGCCAATAGTAGCACAGTGAAAACTATGAAAGGCTGGTGATCAGAAAAATAATTTCAATTATTTCAACAGCTCTGTTTTTACTAGAAAAAGTAGAACTTGAGTCATTTTTAGAGTTTTTAATTTTTGTTTAATAGAACCAAATATGTATACTAACTGAAGAGGAAGATGTGTATAAATAACAAATATTTCAAAAGAAGATTTTTATTACTTTCAAGACTCTGAATATTAGAACTCCATTAACCATCTGTTACTTAGTAAAGATCTCATTTTAATAAATAAAGAATAGCTTGAAACTAGCACATCAAAGTCACAACTTCTGCCATGCCAACTTCCACTTATGCAGAAATTACATTATATCTAGTAAATTGTTATGCTAATATGCAGATGCAGTGTTTCCCAAGTAGGCAACACTTCAAATAACAATGTTATTTATCCTATTTATTTGATTATAAAAATAAGCATAAAATTTGAATTTTGTAAGACTAAAGACACTAACTCCTAGTTAGCTTTATCTAAATTAATGAGGCTGTGCAGTATTAATTTCTAAAAATACAGTAGTAAATTCTAGAAAAAACCTATTGTAATTAAGATGGAAAAGACAATAAGATAATTTGGCAGAAGCCTTAGCTAAAAGTCCAATTCCTCTCCAAGCCCCTCATTAAGATATTTCTATACCTATAATCACATCTACATGAAGATAATCCAATTATAAGCAGAATGCAATTTGTTCAGTTTCATTTCCTGTGCAAAATTGCCATCAGAACCACTATGTTCAGGCCTATAATTAAGTATAGTCTTCCTTGATCCCAAATTTATTTAAAAAAATAACCGGGGATGGATTAAAACATTGTTATTAACTACAGTCAGCATGTTGTATAATAGTTCTCTTGAATTTATTCCTCCTATCTGAAATTTTGTATCCTTTGACTATTATCTCCTCAATCCTTCAAATCCCAGTCCCTGGTAACCACAATTCTTCCCTCTGCTTCTCTGACTGTTTTAGATTCCACATATAGGTGAGCTCATGTGGTTTTATCTTTCTGAATCTGACTTATTTTACTTAATAATGTTCTCTAGGTTCATCCATTTTGTTTCAAATGACAGGACTCTCCCCTTTCCCTCTGCCTTTTTTTTAAGGCTGAAAAGTATTCCCTAGTATATAAGTACCACATTATCTATCGATTCATCCTTTGATTTTCGCTATTATGAATAATGCTGCAATAAACATGAAAGTTCAGACATCTCTTTGACATACTGATTTCATTTCCTTTGGATATATACCTAGTAGTAGAATTGCTAGATCATATGGTAGTTCTATTTTTAAGAAATGTTAAAGAAACCTCTATACTGTTTTCTGTAATGGTTGTACTAATTTACATTCCCACCAAAAGTGTGAGAGTGTTCTCTTTTCTTTACGTTCTCACCAACACTTGTTATCTTTTGCCTTTTTGTTAATAGCCAATATAACAGTTGTGAGGTGATATCTCATTGTCATTCTAATTTCCCCCAAATTGCCAAGAGATTAGATTTCACGTATTCTCCCACCAGAAAAATATGATAAGTATGTAAGGTAGTGTACATGTTACTTAGTTTAATTTATCCATTCCACAATGTATACATACTTCAACAAATCAGTCTACACACTATAAATATATACATTTTTTGTCAATTGAAATAATTGTAAAAATAAATGATCATGGAATGCAATCAACTCATGGCTCTTTCGTGTATGTGGTTATTTTCTTAACTGTTTCTCTTAAGCTTAGCCCCAGGATAAAGAATGTTCTGGAATGGCAACCAGGACCACATAATGATAGGCCTGATTATCAAGCAGGTCACATGTAGCATCATGTTGTAGTTCACAAATCTCAGAATGTTTTCAAGTGACTCAAACTTGCTCTAATATGTTTGCCTAGGTAAAGGGGTAAAAACATTTCTAGGAATGGTTCTTAAGAAAATAATTGTTTAAAAAAGTTATAGACATGAGCATCTTGATAATTACTGGTAGTTTATTAAGAAGGGATTGAACAAATGTGTAATACTTTAGTACATAATCCCATTTTCAGATCACATGAGTATCTTCTTATAGTAGCCTCTAAGCCAAGCTATTGAAAACTTAATAGGAGAATGTTTTTATGTGAAAACCCTAGTTTCCAAAGCAAAATTTATTCAGATTCTTTTTCAGTATCCACTTTTGGATACATAAAGCCCAAGATAATCTTACTAGGACACTCCAAAAGAAACACTTTCCTCATGAGACCATGTCTTAGATTGATTTTCAAGAAATAGTGTTTATTTACAGATGTTCAAAGTAAAATGGTTTAGATATTTCTCGTTTTTAGTAATTTGCTTTTACCTATCCAAATGTTTTTCTTTGTAAGCTTGCGTTTAAGCACCATACATATTTTTCTTCTGGTGACTCTTATCAGTTGGCATCACATCAGAAGGAACAGTCAAGATTTTTAAGCTGAACACTATATTCCATGAAATTATTTCAAAAGTCAAATCTTGGCATCTCACAGGAAAGTTTCTTGAAGATCCATAAGAATTCTGGATTTACCTCTGACAATTAAGGGAATCTTCACCTTAACTCTAGATTAGTTTAGAGTGTATCTGGGAGATGGAAAGATAGCACAGTTTTAAAATATTTAAGAAATAGGAAGCTATGAAGAATTAAGTCATCATCATGTCCCATCTGACTGAAAAAGTAAACCAATAAGACGAATTTAAGATAATCTGCAGTGTTCCACAATCCTGTCTAATTTGATGCCAACAGATCGTGAACCAAAACATGTGATCTCAGATTCAGAGCACATATGCTCTTCCCGTCCAAAATTTAAGTAAGTCTTGAATGTTTCATGTAAATAATAAACAGTTAAGGTAGGAAAAAAGAGAAGGTAGAAAGAGGGAAAGCAGAAGAAAGGATGGAAAAAGGAAAGAAGAGATGGGAAAAAAGCAGATGAAAGGGCAAAAGAAAAAAAATGCTTTCTAAAGCATACATTTTGGGACAACCCAGCTGAGTTCATATGCTTCATGCTGTCAGAAAGTAAAAACATTGTCCTTTAACAGTCTCTCTTCTCTCTCTCTCTCTCTCCCCCTCTTTCAGCCACAGAAATTAACAGGAAAAATGTATGACAGGAGTGCTATAATCTGCTAAATGTGGGTGTCTTAAGATATAGTATTTGTCTGCTTCCTTGGGATAATGCTTGTTCTATTTCATTTGTGTGACACTGAGTACCTAACATTGTTTTTCTATCTATAAGGAGCAATACTTTTTATAATTAGGTAAAGGGTAATGTTTTTCTTTGGTAAAAAAAAAGCCTTTTGCTCACCTTTGAAGAACTGGGTAAGGGAGCCATTAGGATAACTTCAGGCTCCAGGATTCTGTCCTAGAATTCACAAATCAAAACTCACATAGTGATTTTTCCTTCCATCTGTCTATCCCTCAGTCCATCTTGCCAGCCAATGAGCAGAAATTCAATGAGTTCCTCCTAGGTGCCTGGTCCTGTTATAGGAGCTAGGGATAAACATGAACAAAAGAGACAAAGCCACCTTCTTAAAGACACACCCAAGAATTCTAAACAGACATTTACATAATTATACAAATACATATGTAAAACTGCAGTGAATGACATGAAGGAAAATTACAGGATGCTATGGAATCCTGTAATAAAAGGATTTGCTTGGGAGTTTTAACATATCCTCAGAACAACAAAACAAACAAAACAGGCATCTTGGTTTTGTAGGGGTAGAGAATTTCATCCATTGCCCATAGCCAGGAAAATACCTAAGCAAGACATCACGTGGGTTATTTGCACTCAGAAGAACTTCTTGGACCTTTGCTTTTAATAATGTAGCTGTCAAAAACACTCCAAAAATGAATAGCAAAGAATGTTTATTGATAGTGGTTTAGTGTGCAAATTTAAAACAAGCTAGCAGATTTTAGGAGAAATGGAAATAAAAAATCCAAAGAAAGTGGATCTTGTCTGGACAAAGCAACAACCCTGGACCAGAATTCAGAAGTTTCTAGTTTCATCAAACATGTCTCAGCTGTGCTGCCGTGGCCAAATGATGTAACCTCTCATTTTCTCATCCCAAAAGCAATTGCTGTGCCTGAATATAGGATTCTTATAGCACACAAGTTAATGTACATCAAAGTGCTTTGTGACCACAGCAGAGAAAATACAGTATAAAGAGTACAAAGCATTAAAAAATAATAATGTAAACTTACCCCTCTGAGAAGATTTAGGATAGGCTGCCCCAAAAGACTTCATTAGCTAACTGAAAGACACTATTATGTGTCTACATTTAAATTGCTTACCAGTCATCTCAAGGAAAAACGCATGCCAATGTTATTAGAGTCAAACACTTAGCATGTCATACTTGGTACCCTGAAACAAAACTAGTAAATTCTTCCTATAATAAGTAACCATGTGTACACTTAGGATTAAACTAAACTTTTACTCAGAGAGGAAAATAGCATTGCTGAAATACATGCTGGCTGGTTTCTTTCTCTTTTTCTTCCTTTTAAATGTATATTCAAGGACAAAAGAGAAAATAAAATTGGAAAAGTTCAACTTCAGAGAAATGCCATTTCAACCAGAGAAGTCAGGTTGTAATTCTCACTTGAGTTCGTCTCTTTAACAAGTATTATGTTTTTCCTTTAAAAGCTTTTATATTTGTTACTGATTCCATGAAGGGCATTCCTCAAAATCCAAAGGCTTCATTGCCAACTTCCTTGCTTGATTAATGGGACTGTTCTGAGATATCATATCCTGGAGGAGACATTTTTTAGTCTCATAAAAAAAAAAAAAAATTCACTCAGTGTTTACCTTCTAGTGTAGGTTCTCAAAAGATGTCCATACAATGTCTGTAAGATTTTTGCAAAGAGCAATCCTTTACAAAATGCTCTAGAAGACTCTACTGAAGTTGTCCACCACACTAAATAACTATTGCAACTGTTGCTGTGTCACCATCTCAGTTAAGAAGCACACAGAAATTAAAAATAAACTGAACATTTAGAAAAATAAAGCAATATTTTGAAACATCATCAAAGAATGGATTCTTTATGACCAAGTTTCAAAATATTTTTAGATAAAATTGTCCTGTTTGCTCATTTTGATCTATTTTGTTCTTGAGGTTGTCATCACTTGAAAAAGGAAAGACACATAAAGTATGAAACACCTCAGCTTTATTAATGCAAACATATTTTTATTAAAGAATGAATGCATTTATGCTAAAGAATAGTTTACATATATTGTAAAGCAACAAGCACATCTTCAAGAGGTGAATCCTCCTCAGTATGACTCCATGCTTATTCTACATGCCTGAAAACTGGACCCACACATGGGGCACATTACACACACACAAACGCATACACGGACACATAGATACGCAGACCAAAATGCTAACACCATTGCTCTCTGGATTGGACTACCTCTCACTTAAGGCTTCTTAGGCGCCACAGTGCCCTTGCATTACTGGGAATAAAAGCGGATTTTTATAAAAGAGCAGCGTTACTGGAAAAGTAGACATCTGCTCTCAGCCTGTAATGTATGTATATTAACAAATACCTCCAATTTCATTCAATGTTGACTTTGTGTTCATGATATTTAAAGATCTATGAAACTGAGACATCTCAGGATTTTTTAATGATAACTTATCATTCAAAATAATAGAAAAAAATGGGTAATTCTGACCTTAGGATACCACCAGTTTTAATCTTAGGTATCAAGGTAAGATTTCTCTTTAGGTTAAGCTGGACATCGGTTCTCTAGACAAGCCAAGTTAATTTAACTCATTCCCTATCCAAGTGCAATGTTAAGTGATGGGGGCAAGGCTTCCTTGGTGATGCCAGATCAGATTTGAAGCCTGCCAGGAAGGATGTATCAGATGGGATCATTAATTAAATAAGTTATCCTAAATCTGAGCTGAAACAAAAGGACAGCCTACAAAGAGTTTGCTCGCTTGCTAATCACTCATTCCTCTTTTTCAGAGTTTCTGTCATTGCAGCTGTTTTAAACTGCTGGTTTGTTTGTTTGTTTCATTTGCTTGGTTATTTTCTTTCCTTTTGGTGTCCTGCACTGTCTGTTGATATTTCATCCCTCTAGGGATGTCAGAAGGGGAAAGAGGGTGAATGGGGCAGGAGGAGGGAAGGGGTTATTAGTAGTTGCAAGTATTCTAAGAAAATAGATGAAGTGACTACAATAAGAGGGTACTACTTGATATATTCATGTAAATAAAAGCATTATCTTTAACTGTGAATTAACTGCCAACTATCAGGTTGTTAGTTGTAAAGCTCCATAAAGGCTGTGCTGATTTGCATACTGAGGAGAGAATCTGAAACATGCCATGGGAGAGGGGCTCTCAGGATCCTCCTGAGGTGTTCCTTCAGCCCTGTGGCCAGCATCTGCACAGCACTCCCGGCACCACCCTCACTCAAGATCCCACAGATGCCTCTACCATTCTTGTGGATTTTATAAGGCAGATCAAGATGATCCATCAACTAACAGCCGCAAAGTATTTGAGAGTGGTGAAAACTGGCATGGAGCTCTCCCACAGAGAGGCATTGGGAAACAAGAAAAACAATAAGAAGAGTCTAGAACCTTACTCCCCATCCATATCCCCACCCTCCTCACAGTCACAGCAGCAGCAGATTTCAATGTAACGTAATTACTTTAATGATACATTTCTTTAGATTTAGAATTGCTCTTCTGAATTTAAAAAGCTTTGTCAGCCAATAGTTTGGCAGTCTTTTCATCCCAAATTTGAATCGTTGCTTACTCATCTCTTATCTTGAACTCCTTGACCAATGCTGCCTTTGCTGAAGCATCATCTCAAGTTCATTCAGCCATCGTCGGATTCCAATTCCTGGGACACCTCTTCAGAGGAACTGTTGCTATGGATTCGTCCGTCGCTCTTCATACTATGGAAAGTCTTCCTGAAGGCCTCCATCATGGCATGGGCCAGTTTCTTGGCCTCCAGCTTGCTCTCGCACTCCACAGCATGGCAGTCCATCTGGTAGGACAGGTCATCGTTGATCTCCCTGTACACCCAGGCGAAGATGTTGGGACTCACGTTGTGGTCGGCGGTGCAGTAAGCGATACGGGCCACCTGGAAGGTATCCATGTGGACTGTGGCTTCCCCTTTATGGTCGAGGTGATGGAGCCACACTTGGAATGGTCGGATTTCCAGGAGGGCATTGGCTGGAAAGACATCTTCTCGGGCTAGCGTGTGCTTCTTCCAGAGCTCAATGACTGGCTTCTCTGTGCAGCCTGACAAAAATTGCATGCCAGTGGTGGAGACTTTCCCTAGGTAAGTAACCTGCAGATACAAGACAGGAAAAAAAATGGGGAGGTCAGCAAGCAGTTGGCTCTCTGTTCTAATAGACTTAATGAGTAGATGTTTTGAATAGTCAGTGTCACATTGGAAAGACAAAGAGGTTTCTTTCTTGCTTTCTGAAAAAATATCTGCTATCAGACTATCCACCTATCTCCCTTGCCAGTTGCGTACTTGGCAAATGTATTTAAATTCTTTAAATAGAGTTGGATCTTTAAAATCTAATTTCTAGAGATCTATTCTCCCTCTCCCCACCCCTCTTTTAAACTCTAATTAGAAGGACTGAGTATGATATTTTATACAATCTGGCATTTCTTTAAAATCAGAAAGTCACTCAAAGTTTATTTTCAGCCAAACACACACCGAATTTAATAATAAGAAGGAATAAAAAGGATGCTACATCTGGAAAACAAAATCTTTATTGAACTTATCTCCTAGCCTGGTTCTCTTTCCAAATCTTTCAGTGTTTGATTTCACTTAGACACTTGCTTCTAGTGCCAAGGATGCAAAAATTGCTCTATTTAAATTATAGCCTGAAACATAATTGTTTTCCTTCCTAAGATAAATTTTAAAAATAACAGCAATGCCCAGTTAATCTTCCAACCTAAACAGTTTTTGAACTGATGAGCTTCTGGTTAAGAGATAATAAATGAAGTATCTACAGATGGGTTAAGACTAGAATACTGGCTTATCACATAGCTAGACAGGTGGTACTAAAACTAAAAACAATAATAATAATAACAACAATAATAACTCCAAATGATTCCAACAATGCTTTAAAAAAAACCTTGTTTATGCTATACCAAGAAGACATCTTCATTCTTTCATTTTTTTTCATTCATCAAAATTGACAATACTGCTACCATAGAGGCACAGGCATTATGGAAATGCATAGTTCTTAAGAGACCACATCTAATAAATAACACAAGCCGGGCTCGGTGGCTCTGCCTGTAATCCCGTGCCTTTGGGAGGCTGAGGTGAGTGGATTGCCTGAGCCCGTGGGTTCGAGACCCATCTGGGCAGCGAGACTTCATCTCTACAATAAATCAAAAAATCAGCCGGGCATGGTAGCGCGTGCCTGTAATTCCGGCTACTCGGAAGGTTGAGGTGGAAGGATCGCTGGAGCCCAGCAGGTCGAGGCTGCGGCGGGAGCGGCCACTGCACTCCAGTCTGGGCGACAGAGTGAGACTCCAACTCAAAACAAACAAACAAACAAACAAACAAAAACTAAAAAAACAAAATAAATAACACAAAATAGTGTATCGTTATGTTTAAAATTAGTGACAATAAATCAAAAAATCAGCTGGGCATGGTAGCGTATGCCTATAATTCCGGCTACTTGGAAGGCTGAGGCGGAAGGATCGCCGGAGCACAGCAGGTCGAGGCTGCGGTGGCCGGAAGCGGCCACTGCACTCCAGTCTGGGTGAACGAGTGAGACTCCAACTCAAAAATAAATAAATAAATAAAATTAGTGACACAAACGTAAATACTATGAATGTGAGGAGGAAAAGACCAGAAAAATGTTCTTGGGACCATGAAAATTGAGGAAGGACATTTGATCAAAATAATTCCAAATCAATGTTTATGTGTAGGGACAATGTTTGGAAATAGGACTAGAAAGGCCACATACAAAAGATTTAAAACACAGAAGCTAATGACTATGGTATCTTTCTGTGGTTAGTTATCTCTCAAAAAGAATGAGTTGGATAGTCCCTTTAAAAACTAATTTCTTAGTCAAGATGTACAGATGCTATACATTCTATAAATCTTTATGGCAAATCTATGAAACATAGTGGAAATGTGCCAGATAGGTGTGCGGTAGGGGGTGACATGAAAGTGGGGAGGGCCAAAAATCAGTAGGAAGGAAATAACTCAGAGCACAGTCTTTGAGGCAAGTGAAGTCAAGGTTTAAATCCTAGCTTCACAGTTCACCAGATAAGTAATTCTGGACAAACTTCTAACCCTTGGCATGTGCAAAGATTGGATAGAAGGCAGATCACAAAAAGGGCAGGGAGAGGTACAGCAAAATACCTTTATATTCTTACACTCTGGATTGGTGTAAGAATATAAAGATCGATTTGTGAAAAGATGCATAATATAGGTTTCTTGAATAATATTTACTGAAAATGTGAGTCCTATTAATGGTATTTTATAACATCATTATTATTTTTTCTAACAGCCTTATTATTTTTTAAAATAAAGTGAAATTCATATTACATAAAATTAATAATTTTAAAGTGTACTATTCAGGAGCTTATCTGGTTTTTTCTACTTAACATATATTTTCAAAGTTTGTTCTGATAACAGAAAGCCTCAGGAAGGGGAGTCATTGGATCAAGGCATCAAGTCTCAAAAGCTAGGAAGAAATCAAGGTGGTAAAAAGGAAGAGGGAGTATAAAGGTAAGGCTGAAGTAGGGAAGATATCAACCTGCTTGGGAAGATAGACCACTTTGGCCTGACCACACATGAAGTCATAGCCCAAGACAGCCCTGAAGAAGAAGCTGTGGTAGAGGTCCATGACTGTTTGATATAAATAGGCTAACTTACGTGGGATGGTCCTACATACAGCCTGAGGAGTTAGGACTTTGTTGCTCCTTATGGAATGCTACTGAAAGTCTAGGATTCAAGGAGTTCTTGGATGCAGTAAGAGCTTGCAAACTCAGAAGATTTGCCACTCCTAGATAATGAGGACTGGCTGATAACAAACACAGCTAGGGGGCAAAGATGACCTGAACTAGGAATAAAGTCCATGGAAAAGAACAGGAGAAGACAGATTAAAATGATATTGCAGAGGTAAAACTGACAATTCAGGTTGAGTATCCCTTATCTAAAAATATTTGGAACCAGCAGTGTTTCAAATTTCAGATCTTTTTGGATTTTGCAATATTTGTCTGCACATAATGAGATATCTTAGGAATGAGGCCCAAGTCTACACGTGAAATTTATGATCTATATATACCTTATACACATAGCCTGAAGGTAGTTTTATACAATAGTTTGAATAATTTTGTGCACGAAATAAAGTTTGTAGAAAGCAAAAGTGTCACTATCTCAGTCAACCATGTGGACAATCTGTGATTGCTTGGCATCACCATTATTTCTGACTCTGAATTTATATGCTACTGATAAGCAATCACTTTCTTATACATATTCACATGTAAGTACTTAACAGTAAAAAAGACATACCATTAATACAGTGAAAAAAATAATGTGTTCAGGGTAACTGAGCTGCACAGTAGCATCACCAGAATACCTGTATCAGCTGTTAGAAAATAGTGACAGCAAACAAGGGCAGGCTTTCAGTCTTTACTTACATGTTGTGTTTTGCTTAAAAGGTTACTGGATACTGCATTTTAATTTTTACTTTTTTTGAGTTGGAGTCTCACTCTGTCGCCCAGATTGGAGTGCAGTGGCCGCTCCCGGCCACCGCAGCCTCAACCTGCTGGGTTCCGGCGATCCTTCCACCTCAGCCTTCCAAGTAGCTGGAATTACAGGCACGCGCTACCATGCCCGGCTGATTTTTTTGATAAATTGTAGAGATGAGGTCTCTCTGCCCAGGCGGGTCTTGAACACGCGGGCTCAGGCAATCCACTCACCTCAGCCTCCCAAAGGCGCAGAATTACAGGCTGAGCCACCGAGCCCAGCGCATTTTAATTTTTTAAATGAGAAGGAACAAAGCAGTTGAATGGTCAGAAAGTGGCTCCTCAAGGGATGAGGCAGCATTCTGCAGGATGACTATTAAAAATGTTTCCTTTTGAGTCACCTGCCTCATTAACAATGATTTTTGTCTTAGAAGCCGTTTTTGGTTTTGTAAGTTGACATGATTTCTTGTTCTCTTATGAGTGCATGCTGCTCTAGACCTTTGATAAGCCCGTCACACATTTTCTTTATGTCACATATAGGTACTTTTTTTTGTGTTGTGTTGACAATGTCATCTTTATTGATGAGCATCCGTGGTTTGACTGTGAGTGATCACATAAGATCAGGTGTGGAATTTTCCATTTCTAGCATCATGTCGGTGCTCAAAAAGTATCAGACTTTGATGCATTTCATGTTTTGGATTTTCAGATTAGAGATACTCAGCCTATAGTTAACATAGATAGAAGGAAGAAAATGACTCAGACAGATACTGCAAGTGTCTATACTCCCCAAGGAGAGCAACCAGTTGAACAGCTTACTGTGACTCTGGATTGGAGTAAGAATATAAAGATCAATTTGTGAGAAGATGCATAGTATAGGTTTCTTGAATAATATTTACTGAAAATTTAAGTCCTGTTAATGGTACTTTATAACATCATTGTTGTTCTTTTCTAATAGCCTTATTTTTTTATAAAGTGAAATTCATATTACATAAAATTAACATTTTTAAAGTGTACTATTCAGCAGCTTATCTGGTTTCTTCTACTTAACATGATGTTTCCAAAGCTTGTTCAAGGTATAGCATGTATCAGTACTTCATTCTTTCTATGATACCTTTACTTTTGATAGTTTAAAAGCGAGGGAGACAATTATGGGGAGATGATAGATAGCATAGAAAGCACCAGGAATCGAGACAATAATACATTGTCAGAATCTGTCTGATGCAACTATTTTGGAGTTGCACCTATTGAAGTCTTGCAACTTCCAGGGGCAAGTTTAGAAGATAAATGAGTTTTGTCCAGTTTCAGCCTTTTGTTCAATGTCAGTTACAGTAATAGCTACCCATCTTCCACCTTTAACTCTATAGCAGGAAGCTGTGCATGTGCTTTTGGAGAAAACTGCATATAGCTTGTGAAAGCTAGTATGGACAAAAATGACCCTTTTTTTCAAATATTGAGTATCAGTGTCTGATTGCTGTTTCTATCATGATGGTACAAACACAAGGAGTACCATTGTTGTGAACCTTCTCCCATTGCTGAAAGTCCCTCTCCCTGTGGCTGAAATTATTTCTAGTTAAAGAGTCAGTGTCACCTCCTTCACTTTTTTTTTTCCCCCCTTTAAGATCAAGGCATACACACATGCTAAAAGAAAGGCTTGGGCTCCAAAAAAAAAAAAAAAAAATTGGAGAAGTCTTTAAGTTTACACCTGAGGCTAACCCATAGCACAGAAGTGGTCTACGGCAATTAAAATATAAATAAATAAACGAAATCAACACCAAACCCAGAAAACCCTGGGGAAAAAGGAGAACCCAGAGTTATCACATTATTAGATTCAAATGTCCATTTTTCAACAACAAAATAACAAGGCAAACAAAGAAACAAAAAAGTATGACCCATTGAAAACAAGAAATAAATATATAAACATAAATTATCCATGAAAAATAACTGATGGCAGATCTACTAGACAAAGACTTTAAAACAATTGTCTTAAAGATGCTCAAATAAATATGTGAAGAAAGTCAAGAAAATTATTTATGAACAAAATGGAAATATTAACATAGAGACAAAAAAAACTAAAAGAAAAAGAAATTTAGGAGTTGAAAAGTGAAATAACTGAAATGAAAAGTTTTCTAGAGAATGCAAAGATAGATTTGAGCAGACAGAAGAGAGAGCATTGGTACAGAGTATAGAGCCTAGAAAGAAATACTCACATTTATGGTCAAATGTTTTAAAAAACGGTGCTAAGAAAAATTCAATGGAGAAAGAACAGACTTTTCAACAATGGTGCTGAGAAAACTGAGTATCTACATACAAAAGAATGAAGTTGGACCCTGAACTTACATTATATACAAAAATTAACTCTAAATGAATCAAAGAGCTAAACTAAGAGCTGAAACTATAAAGCTTTCAAAAGGAAGATTAGGGCAAAAAACTTTATGCTATTGCATATGACAATGATTTTATTGAATACGACACCAAAGGCACTCATAGATGACAAATGAAAAAATTGACAAATTGAACATGAAAATGTATGCACCAAAAGACAATATCAACAAATTAAAAAGGCAACCTGCAGAGTGGGAGAAAATATTTGCAAATCATATATCTGATAAGTGGTTAATATCTAGAATACATAGAGAATACCTAAAAGTCAACAACAACAAAACAAAATAAAAACAATTTTAAAATGGGCAAAGGATTTTAATAGATTTTTCTCCAAGGAAGTTTAAAAAAATGGCCATAAGCACATGAAAAGATGCTAACATCATTAGGGGAATGCAAATTAAAATTACAATCAGATACCACTTTACACTCATTAAGATGGCTGCTATTGAAAAAAGCAGAAAATAACAAGTATTGACATGGATGCAGAAAAAAAATTATTGTGCACTGTTGGTAGAAATTTGAAACAGTACAGCTACCATAGAAAACAGTATGGCGATTTCTCAAAAATTAAAAATAGAGTTACTGTATAATTCAGCAGTTTTACTTCTGGGTATATACCCCAAAGAATTAAAAGCAGGGTCTTGAAGAGATATTTGGACACCCAATTCATAGAAGCATTATTCACAATAGCCAAAAGGTAGAAGCAACCCAGGTGTTTATTGACAGACAGATAAACAAAATACGGTATATGCCTACAATGAAATATTATTCAGCCTTAAAAAGAAACAGAATTCTGATATATGCTGCAGCTGGATGAACTCTGACAATTTATTCTAAGTGAAATAAGCCAGACAAAAAGACAAATACTTTATGATTCCACTTCTATAAGATATTTAGATTAGTCAAAATCATAGACACAGAAATTAGAATGATGGTTGCCAGGGGTTTGGGAGAGGAGCAAAGGAGGAGTTATTGCTTAATGGGTAGAGTTTTAGTTTCACAAGGTGAAAAGAGTTCTGGAGATGGATGGTGTTGATGGCTGCACATACGAATGTATTTAATACCACTGAACTGTATACTTAAAAGTGGTTAAGATGGTAAATTTTATGTTGCATATATTTTACCACAATTTAAAAAATGGTAAAGATGCATGGATGTGAAATGAGTTTCAGTGCCCGAAGGGAGGTGTGTTCTTTCTTACTATTCACTGAAACTAGACATAACTATATTTATGTTTAATAGAAAAAATCTTTAATTTGCTCTAAGCAATCCCCTCTCTCTCTCTCTCTCTCTCTCTCTCTCTCTCTCTCTCTCTCTCTCTCTCACACACACACACACACACACACACACACACACACACACACACACACAAATACACTCATTTTTAAAAAAATTATATAGGGATGTATATCACAATACAATTAAAAATACTTCTAAACCGGGCTCGGTGGCTCAGCCTGTAATCCCGCGCTTTGGGAGGCTGAGGTGAGCGGATTGCCTGAGCCTGTAAGTTCAAGACTCGCCAGGGCAACTTGGAAAGACCTCATCTCCACAATAAATCTAAAACTAGCAAGGCATGGTAGTGCGTGCCTGTAGTTACAGCTACTTAGAAGGCTGAGGCAGAAGGATTGCTGGAGTCCAGTAGGTTGAGGCTACGATGGCCAGGAGCATGCCACTGCCACTCCAGTCTGGGCAACAGAGTGAGACTCCAACTCTAAAAAAAAAAAGCTTCTAAAAAACTTTATTAGAAGTTGTAGATAACTCATTCCAATGAAAACATTTTATAGTAGTAAAATTTTGACAATTAAGAGAAAATGTCCTCCTCTTTATAAATATTTATTACTTATAAGATAAATATTTTAGGGGAAATAGTGTTTTATTTTGGAGGTATGCTTATAAGTATGGAACAGAGATGAACAGCTCAAAGTGTTCTAATAAGACAACAATTTAAACTACTTAATTCATAGACATTTATAAAAATAATTTTAAAACACTACGGTCCAACATAATACATAGAGATAATCTCTTGGTATTTTAACTTATCATAAAAGTAACCTTTACTTAGTGGCCCAGTTTCACTAGTGACACATGAATAGCACATTAAATATCAAGTGTAAGTTGCAAATCACCATTTGCCTATGCCTACAGCCAAATCAAACCCCACATTTTATGGTAAAAAGCACTTTGTAGCTATAAGATCCATCAACAGCCCTGTGGGTCTGGATGTATTATCATTATTAACCCATTTTTAAGCCCCAAACCTTAGATGTATCCAGAATTACCTAGACAGTCAGGCAGTCGCACTGGGATACACAGATTATACAGAAAAGTGTTTGGATTTCAGCAATATTTTAATGATTTATAAGAAAAATGGCATAAAAGAAAGAGCCTATACAAATACCTGTAGAATTTCTAGACCACTTGACTATTTCATGAGAGTCATTCTCATTTGATTTCATTTTTTCAGCTGTTTATTCATTATTCCTGTTTTTACACTGTAAGAGAAATTTTGACTTTACATGAATATCCCAGATGTAGTGGATTCCCTTAAAGAATTATCAGCACTCTATGCTCTGGTACTTTTGTAAATCACATCCTCTTCCATGGCAACATATACCAGCATTTTTAAATAAAAATTTTATTCCTGTTTTATAAGTTCAGAAAGATTCAGAAATCTTCTAAAATTACCAGATAAAACTCAAAAAAGTATAATCTATTGAAACATGAAGTGAAAGAAAATAAGATTTTTAATCTAAAGAACTTCAGACTTTTTGCATTTTTTAAAAATGTTTCTGCGAACAGAGAAACATAAACGTGTTCTACCAATACTAACCCTGAATATTACATTAGCTTTGTTTTGCAAAGTTGCAAAGCCTGCAAATGGGAAATAAGAGTGGTCTATGAGATTACACTCCTCAGCAGTGATATTGACAAGGGTCAACATTACACTGGGGACGTTTACAATTTACATCTCCTCTCAACTGGAATTTGCAACAGAGGCTACACAGGCGAGGGTGGAGAGACAAGCCCTTCCTACAAGTACATAAGCAAGCAGCAAATATGTCCTAAATGTGCCCCTAAAATACCAGAGAGTGGTCAATTTCTTGGGAACTGTACAGCAGTTTCATCTCTATGACTTGATACTATAGGGGGCTACCCACTTCAGGTCTTGGCCGGACTCCTGGCTGTATTCTCTTTGATTAAAATGAGCTGGCCCTGCTCAAATCTCCCTAAGTTGAACCAGTAGTAAACTGTTATAGGAATCCTAGTGGGTCTGGTCAACACAATACATGAGTTGGAGGGTCTTATTTATGATACCGGGCAAACTTTGCGAAGTTAATGAGACTCTTGTTTTGTTAACTTCGTAGGGTTGATAAAGTTGTCTGAAGTCCCAAGAGATTACATAAATATGAAAAAATATTATTAACAAGTTGGCACTTCTTAAACAAATATAGATAAATAATTATCTGAATAGAGTTTCCCCAAAAATGGAATGCAAAAATGATGAAAATCATGTAGCAAGACAGACTCCCCTCAGAATGACCCTATTAAATCATCCTTGCTATCATCCATAATGGCCTGTGTCCAGAATCCTGACCTATGTCAATGCACTTCCCCCTAGTAAGTCAATTATTTACCAATTGCTTACATATTTCCTAATTCTCCCATTAAATTTTCCAGAGTTTTGTATTAACCAATAGTGCTGACTTAAGTCACTGAAAAACACTATTCAGACTTTAAAAACAAGTGAACTGCCTTCTTTATGTTTTGCATATAGTTTAATAGAAATGCACCTTATGGCTCTGATTTTCAAGGGCAATAGAGTGAACACTTTTAAAAAAATTTGATTCCTTCAAAATATCAAAGATTTAGTTATGCTGCACATGCAATCATAATCTCTGTGTATATAGGACCATAGAATACATATGTCCCAATAAACAGAAACCCTGTCATATGGGGTATCATATTTGCAATCTCTATAACAAAACTGTTAAAGCAATTTACTCTAAATATATATAGAGAGGTCCCTTCTTGCCAAGGTTTCCTCATGCGGGAAACTTCCCTCGCATATTCCTCTGTGGGCATACCCTCCTTATGAGTAAGAATACAGACCTCGGACAACCCCCTCGGGTCCCCTCTCACTGTTGGAGCTTTTCTGTCCTCTCAATAAATCCTGCTTTAAAAAAAAAAAATACAGAACTCAATGTGCAAGGCTGCGTCAGGGAGTTCCACTCCAACATAGCTGTGCCCGCATTTCAGGTCTGGTTAATGAGAATCCTGTTATCCCATCCGCCTAGGAAAGAGGTGATTGCTTTCTAGATGATTAAGTTACTTCTAATCACCAACCTTAAGAGTTGCAATCTTCCAGAGCCACAAAGTAGACAGAAAACACCGACTCACAAAATTGGTCACAAAATTTATCCAAAATAGTACGCAGATTCTTTTTTCAAGCTTTTACCGCCCAGAGTGTTGGAATAAAGGATTGGGAAGACGACAAGAGAAGTCTTCAGAAGGAGTAACAACTAGCTGAAAATTGCAGTAAATACCAGCATCTTTTTTTATGGTTGCAGAAACAGGCATTGGGCAAGAAACTTATTACCAATGAATCATTCTGAGAGAAATAAACAAACAGCAAAAAAATGAAAGTTTTCCACATGTGTCATTCAATGGCATAAACTGATGTCCCAAACACAGACGTTTGCAATGTGTGTAAATGAGTTCTATCCAATCCCAGCTGATGAAGTTATCTGAGAATATTCACAGTGTGTGAAAATATAGATAGGTTATGGAGCCAAGGGGCCTGCCAGAGTGTCTGCAGCATTAAGAGCATCGGAACAGGAGAAACCAATGTCCTCAGAATCTCTCCTTCCTACCCCTGAGTTTTCCAGCACCCTAGTCAGCTCTTCATTCATGAATCACCGTTCCCTGCTCATCTGTGGCAAAACAAACCCTAGTTGCCTGACACTTATCCTTCTGGCTGAGTGGCACCATTAGTTTTTTTTGGTGGCCTGTCTATATTTCATTCTGGCCTGAGAAGTGCCTGTTTAGAACCCGACTTACCTTATGACAGACTAGAGATTAGGATGGAAAGGGTAATGACAAGAGTTCCTAAACAAGGATAGAAGATGGGATGGATAATCACACAAGAACCTAGCACCTGGTTTCCTGAGAATCTTCAACCTTCCAAGCTGAATAAACCCAGCTTCACAAACCCAGCTTTGAGTCCAATTTGCTGCTGGGTTTCTCAAGAGCGGGATGTCCATAATAAAGACTCTCTAACAGCCTTTCTTGGGATATAAAAGATCTTGCTGTTTTTCTTTTGTCTGTAGGAGACTTCCTTTTCCCAGTTGACATAAAATAGCATGATAGAAAAAGATGATGGAGAAAACTTAACTGGGAATCCTAACAGACTTTGGGTTAGGATGAAGATGAGAAAAAGAAAAGCCACTCTTAACCCTGGGCCAAATACCAGAGTCAAGCTCCTCTTCTCTTAGGTTGATTCCCACTTACATATTTCAGAGAAGGGGGAAAGGGCATGACACAGAGATTTATGACAACAGTTTAAATTCACTCTTTCCTTGTTGTCCACAGAGAAGCCAAAAGTGCTCTAGGCATTTTGAAGAGTCAGATGGCTCTGTGTGCCAATTACCAAACAATCTAACATGCAAACCCCAATTTGCAAGTTACAACCATGAACCTGTATTACACAAGCTTTAAGCCACAAAAAAGATAGACACTATTCACAGTGATATCTATGGTGTCACTTTTAGCAAAATAATACATTATGAAGGTCAGAATTTGAACCTGGGCACTAAGATCCAGAATCTCTGCTTTCACTTGCTCTATCTCAACTGCCCTTACCAAGGCTGTTCCCTTTAGACTTATGGTCAATCTGTCAACAAGCTCCCATCTGGATCCTCTGGAAAACCCCTGCCCAGTTTTAGCATCACCCATCAAAAAGTTGAGGGGTTCCCAACCAGTCTTTCTGGGCCCTGGAGTAACCCATAAAAATAGCAAAAGAGAGTAGTGCTCTGGGAACTATTTTCAATATTTTTTTTTTGAGTTGGAGTCTCACTCTGTCGCCCAGACTGGAGTGCAGTGGCCATTCCCGGCCACCGCAGCCTCGACCTGCTGGGCTCTGGTGATCCTTCCACCTCAGCCTTCCAAGTAGCCGGAATTACATGTATGCACTACCACACCCAGCTGATTTTTTGATTTATTGTAGAGATGAGGTCTCACTGCCCAGGCGGGTCTCGAACCTGTGGGCTCAGGCAATCCACTCACCTCAGCCTCCCAAAGGCGCGGGATTACAGGCTGAGCCACCGAGGCTGGCTATTTTCAATATTTTAAGCGTGCTGAAAAAAGTTGTTTTCTGGCAGTATCTCTCTTATGGTATATGTATATTTTTAGCAAAGAATGAATTCACATATACATAATGTGATTTTTGGGCAAATGAAATTGTTCAAAACATAGAGCTCATGATGAAAAATATGTACCTTGTCAGTGTTCACACTGGAAACCAGTGATCAAAATCAGGTCATTCATTTTCCACTGGGAGGTCAGTGGCTGTCCCAGGGCTCAACAATGACAGAATCAACTCTTGGGTCCATGTTGGAAGAAACATTTTTCTTCCAACTCAGTATACAACTCCCTGATCTGACTTCTATAATGAGACATATCATTAGATACTGTGATGGTTGATTTTATGTGTTAATTTGGCAAGGTTTTGGTGCCCAGTTGTGTGGTCAAATACCAGTCTAGATATTGCTGTGATGGTAGTTTTAAAGATGTGATTAACATTTAAATCAGTAGACTATAAGTAAAGCAGATTATCCTTCAAAATGTAGGTGGGTCTCGTTCAATCAGTTGAAGGTCTCAATATAGAGAACAGATCCCCCAAGAAGGAAGAAAATTTGCCTCTAGACTGCTTTCAGACTCAAGAGTGCAACATCAACTCTTCCATGGGTCTTCTGTCTGCCTGTTTGTTATGAATGTTTTGGATTTGCCAGTCCCCACAATCATGTGAGCCAATTCCTTAAAGTGTCTCTTTGTGTTTCTGTATCTCTATATCTCTGTAACTCTCTCTTTATACACATACACACACACACACACGCACGCCTCTGTGTCTTTCTGTCTCTGTTTCTCTCTGTGTCTCTCTGTGTCTGTATCTATCTATCTATATCTATCTATCTATCTATCTATCTATCTATCTATCCATCTATCTATCATCTATCCAGCCAATCATACCAACCTAACACCACTGATACCATTCCTTTGTTGCAGAGGCAACTATTCTGATATCCACAGATTAAAGGACATTTGCCCCAAATCTATAGCTGGTCTCTGAAAGAATCAGATGTAGAATACAAGTCTTCCACCCCAATGCCAAGGCTCTTTTCATGGCTCCAGTTTTTCACCTGAAGAGGATTCAGACACACTAGTTTACGTTATTTTATCACCTACCTTTTCTCAGGCCATTTCTTCAAGTGTCCATACTGAGATCAAGGCCTGATTAAGGACATGGAAAAGTGAAAGACACTCTATCAGGCTTTTAAAACATTCTAAAATAGGTTTAGGGTTAAAGGGACAGTTAAACTGTCCTTAACCTGAGATGTGTCTGTGTAGTCCAGGGACTTTAAATTATAATACATTAATAACTGAAAGATGAAGACAGTATGCATAGTTAATATTCAGTCATCATATTCCTGAAGAACTTTGATATGGTGTTTTACAAAGCAAACAATGTACATCAAATAATAATTATAAAGAGCAAATATTGAGTCTGTGCTAGGTTGGCCCCTATCCCGCCCCTTGTGGGTTGTGTGTCAACATACTAGGCAACATGTGGTGAGGAATTACTCTTGGACCCCAATACTAATGTGGACAGGACTTTGTACATCCTTCAACAAAGGTAGTTGAGAGCCTCAGGAGGCCAGCCCAGGAGGCCTGAACTCAGCTCAGAGAAGACCTAGGCATCCCTTCTGGTTGCAATGGCTCCAGAGTTTACTCCACAACCCTACAGGCTTATGTGTGTCAACCCCAGAGAGCCCAAATGATTCTGAATCAAAACTAGTTTTGGTTTTTGTTGAGAGCTACCATTTTGTCTTTGCTGCCATTTTGGGGTCTGTTTTTTGGCAGATCTACCTTATCCTCATCAAAGTAAAAGTGGACGCAACTGTCCTATGGCAAATAGGAATATAGACCAATTGTTGCCATTCCCTGAAAGGCTACCCTTCAAAATCTTTTGCCTAATATCTGCTTAGCTAGGTTTGGTTGCTTGGCCAGGAGGTAAAGTGCAAGCCTGGTTGCCTGGACCAGGTCTTTAACTTTGACAGCATAACTCTACAGAAGATTATTACAACTCAGAAAGACTTACAGACTTATTTTTAATTTTCTGAATACTATTAACAGAGCTGGCAGTAGAATGCAGATTTTATAAAGTGCATATCCTTTGGAACACACTTATGCATATGCCTTGAGTGAGTGATATTTATTTACTTCAATAACTTTCCTAAGGTCAAAAATATTGATACTACTCTTTTAAAATTGTTTAGCTATTTTCCCCAAGTATTTTAATAGGCTATATTTGTACAATCTTTAAAAATAGTAACATAAATTTTACTAGGATATATATTTCCTTTTTATTATGTAAAAACAGATCATAGAGGACAAAAGCAAATTTACTATGATCCAATATCAAGGAATAGTTAAGTACTATTTTTGAACTCTAACAAAGAGATGAACACTGCTTCAGCTGTTAAATACAGCAGGTGTCTCGCAATTAGGTATTTAAGTGACGGATTTATTTCTGTTACTCATATTAGAGCTTAGTTCCAATGATGCAGAGTGACTTGAGATTCTGTGTCCTATCTCACACTTATCAAGCAGACCCAATGTGCAATTTGTCTTGTCAGTTGGCTCTTGGATGTGTGAATCTTAGAAATATTGTCGTTGTCACTGTCAAAGACTGAAACGATTTATCTAGAAGGCACTGAAGTGTGCCCCTGAAGACAAAGTCACTTAATAAAAGTGACACCACATTGAAATACACATTCATCTGGCCCCTTCTGGTGAGCTGACTCAGGATAGTCAAACCTGGAGCTTTTCCACCCAGAGATACAAGAACAATTTATTTCATAACAAGTCTGATATTTCTCCCTCTGCCTTCTAGTCAGAAGAGTATACTGAAAAGGGACAGAAATTCAGCAGAGCTCTCTAGGTCCTAAAATATTCACAATGAGGAAATTCCCTAAATGATAAATCAATATCAAGCACACTGCTTGAGAGTGATCCTGACAAATGGATTCAAGGGACAAACAGTGTGGCAGGTGAAAAATGTCACCAATTTCAGTCCCTGCAGCACTTTATCAATTCATTTTCCATTGTGCATAACTCATTAGGAATGGACCACAGAAGGCTCTAAACATTTAGAGGAAATAATATGGAGACAACATTTGGTTGGAGGTAATCAACACTCAAATCAATTGATTGTAAGTCTAGATATCTTAATAGGCAGCCAGCAGAAGTTTGAAAGAAAAGAATGAGTGGTGCACTGAGGTTAAATATGCCTGGAATTGCCATGTATTCTAGAGAAACGAAATATCTCCAAATAAAAACCTTTGCACGAATGTTCATGACAACTTCATTTGTAATAGCCCAAAACTAGCAACAGTCTAGATGCCTTTCAACAGACGAATGTAAACTATGATACATCCATACCGTGAAATGCTATCCAGCAATAAAAAGGGGTGTACTACTAATCCATGGAAAAACTTAGGTGAATCGCCAAAGAATTATGATTAGTGAAAAAAGTCAGTCTCAAAAGGTCACATACTATGTGATTCCACTTATATATAATTTTTGGTATAACAAAATTGTAGAACTAGAGAACAGATTAGAGGTTGCCAAGAATGATGGTGTCTCCCTTTTATTTATGATTATCAACACTCATAATATATTTATATTGCTCTGATATATGCATATTCATACTAATTGCAAGGATAACTCAAACAAGATAAATATTTAAACTTAAAGACATATTGTTACGGAAAATATTTTTGAAAATTGCAATTACTTATATATTTTTCTTACCAAGGAAATATAATGATGTGGGAAATAAATAATTAAGCAACAGTTATAAAATTCACTTTCTACTTTCTCCCTGAGGGAGAATAATTATCTACAGAATGCTTTTTGCAGCATGTACCTGTTTGCCTAGAATTGCTCATGGTAAACAAACCTGGAATCTGTGGATTTATGGCATATGGCTTCCAAGAAAATGTCTCACAATCTAAGTAACTAAGTATAAAATGGGGATGTTTCAAGATCAAAAGGGCTCCCATCTATATAAATGATACAACTATATACGGTCTTAGTGTCTCTTGTGTCAATTTGGGCCAGACAGTGCATAATGCAGCAAGAAAGAACTGGGAGTACTACCAGGACAGTCCTAACTCTCACTCTGTTTTGCTTGTGCTTTCTAATTATTTGCTTCCTTGGAATTGTTAGTGAAGCCTGGTACTGCATGAGATTTCTAATTGGAATATACAATTCTTTGTGTAATTTCCTAGGGTAATAAATTTTAAAAACTTTGAACCATAGACTTATATTAGGATGACATTCTCTGTGGAAAATAGAAGGGTTGTTCAAGTTATAAAAATTATTATTGTTAAAGAAACGCATGTTCATTATATTTTAAAAGAGACGAAAACTTAGTATTTAGTATTGGCTACATTAAAATAACCAAATTATTTAAGATGATAGTATTTAAAATATACTAGCAATTATATCCTTTGCAACTATTTAAACTTATGATTAAAATATTTGATATATACGTAAAAATGTATGATTAACTAGAATACTTTTATTAAGTAAAATGGAATGAAACCCCTAGATTATGCCTTACTCAACTGATTCTTATTTAAAATATTTACTCACGATTAAAGAAATGTAAATTAAAACTACATAGAGCCAGGCTCGGTGGCTCAGCCTGTAATCCCGCGCCTTTGGGAGGCTGAGGTGAGTGGATTGCCTGAGCCCGTGGGTTCGAGACCCGCCTGGGCAGTGAGACCTCATCTCTACAATAAATCAAAAAATCAGCTGGGCATGGTAGCGCATGCCTGTAATTCTGGCTACTTGGAAGGCTGAGGCAGAAGGATTGCCGGAGCCCAGCAGGTCGAGGCTGCAGTGGCCGGGAACGGCCACTGCACTCCAGTCTGGGCGACAGAGTGAGACTCCAACTCAAAAACAAAAACAAAAAACTGCATAGAAATACCTTCCTCATCTGTCAGACTGAAGAAAATTAAAAAGTATGACCCATATTCTGTTGGCAAGGCCGCAGAAAAACAGACACTCCAATATATTGCTAGTTAAAATGCGAATTGGTACAACTCTTTTGGAGGGGAACTGTCAAAATATAACAAATATATCTAGGAATTTGCCTTAAAGATGCCCTTCATCAATATTAACATACATAATCACAAGTTTATCCATTGTGGCATTATTTGTATTTATAAAAGTATAAAACCACCTAAGTGCTCATTCAAAATAGAGCAGCTGAACACATTACGGCAGTGGTCCCCAACCTTTTTGGCATCAGGGACTGTCTTTGTGGAAGATAACTTTTCTACGGATGGGGAGGAGATTGTTTCGGGATAATTCAAGTACATAATATTTATTGTGCACTTTATTTCTAATAATTATACATCTCACTGTAAAATTTTTAAAAAGACATGTATGGAAGTGGGAAATAAATAGTGGATGGGCCATGCACAAACTAAAATAAGTGTCAAAACCTGCCACCAGATGCAGCTGTCCATTTGAAGCACATCAACTTACTTCTCATTCCCATTGGGTTTTGATATGAGTCTGCAAGTAATTGACATATTATTGCCTCCGTGCAGTCAAATCTCACTGCTAAAGGTAATCTGTATTTGCATCCACTCCCCACTGCTAGCTTCATCACCTCAGCTCCACCTCAGATCATGAGGCATTAGATTCTCATAAGGACCACACAACCTAGATCCCTTGCATGCACAGTTTACAATAGGGTTCATGCTCCTATGAGAATCTAATGCTGTTGTTCTGACTTGAGACAGAACTCAGGCAGTAATGTGAACAATGGGGAGTGGCTATAAATACAGATGAAGCTTCGCTTGCTCACCCACAGCTCACCTCCTGCTGTGCAGCCCAGTTCCTAGCAGGTCACAGGCCAGTACTAGTCCTTGGTTCAGGGTTTGGGGCCCCTTGCATTACAGTACATCCATCTAATATACTATTCCACACGTGTTAAAAAAAGAATGAGAAAGAGCTATGTATTTATAGTAGTGATTTACAGAGTATATTGCTGTTTGAGAGAAAGCAAAGTAAAAAAAAAACTATTTTGCACAAGCAAGAAAGGGAAGTAAGCCAGGCTCGGTGGCTCAGCCTGTAATGCCGCGCCTTTGGGAGGCTGAGGTGAGTGGATTGCCTGAACCCGCGGGTTCGAGATTCGCCTGGGCAGTGAGACCTCATCTCTACAATAAATCAAATAATCAGCCGGGCGTGGTAGCGCATGCCTGTAATTCCGGCTACTCGGAAGGCTGAGGCGGAAGGATCGCTGGAGCCCAGCAGGTCGAGGCTGTGGTGGCCAGGAGGGGCCACTGCACTCCAGTCTGGGCGACAGAGTGAGACTCCAACTCAAAAAAAAAAAAAAAAAAAAGAAAGAAAGGGAAGTAAAAGCATTTTTCAAAACATGTTTGCTTATTTGTGGAAAATGAAACACAGGAACAAAAAACCAGATTGGTTACCAACCAAGGCTGCTTCAGAATGGGATGGAAATGATGGGCATGTGGGAATGAATGGGTAGAAGACATGAAGAAGTGGCACTTCTTTAAGTGTATCTTTTTGTATAGCTGTGTCTTTTAGAAACCTGGAAAGAAAAATTAATATAATCAAGAAGGATAGGGAGAAATAACATTCAATATAGAATAAAAACAAAAATAAGTAAGCCTAACTGAATTTTAAATGAAAAACATAACTACATTGAAGAGAGGAAAAGATAAATTCAAATAACATTTTAGCCTAGTATTTTGAGAATGTTTCCTCGGGCTAAAACAGAAAAATATAAACCATTATTGAACTTTAGTTAGCAGATTTATTTTTCAAAGTGGTGTAGGTTTGCAATGCTGAACTTACTCCATGTGTACTAAAGAATTCAGCTAAAAAGTAGTCCTATAGTAAACGTTGAGAAGCAGACTTTTTTTTCACTGTTGAAGAGAGTTATAAATATGGAAAGGTGGGAAGCTAGAAAGAACCCTGTGACATTAGAATAGAATTAGAGTAATTAAGACAAATCCATGGCTTTCAATATACATAGACAGGCAGACACCTCAATATACAGGTAGATCTGTATGTACACGCATACATGTACATGTATACATGTATTTCTTAGCTATGCCCAGCACCCTGCAAGCAGTAATGTGCCAGTAACTATGAGCACATCTGAAGTCCAGATCTCGGTTTCTAAATATCATTCTCCACTGAAAGTAACCAGCCCTCCCTAGTAATAGCTGATTCCAGATCTGTCACATGAAATTCCAGAACTGTCGCATGAGACATTCCTGGAACATCACACTGTGAGCCACAAAGTTCAAAGAATGACAGAAACATACTTAAACCTTAAACATGTTTAAAGGGGCTCCTGTTAGCCAAACTGGGGACAATTTGACCATCAAAATAATAGTAATGATTATGATTCACAGAATGAGTAAGAATCCGTGAGTCAGTGTTGATATAAATAGATAAATAAATAAATCAGTGAAAGAAAAAGAAAAGTGCTTATAATAGATTGCCAACTAATTACAGTTGAAGAGTTGATGCAATTAGAAAATCACCATTTGCCAATCACCATAATAAAAAATGTTTCAGGAAAGAAGCATCGATGGATGCGAAAACTAGACACTAAACATTTGATGAGAAATGGGAGATTTGCATAGCCTCAAAATATGTCTACAAGACACTTAGTTATAAACGAAGAGCAGTAAATGTTCGTGGAGAAACCTAACAGACCCCATTACAATCAAGTGAAAATGTAGTATGCACTGTGAAGGATACATCAGTTCTATTACCTCCCTGCCAAAACCCTGCACCGAATCGTGTGGAAATGTTGGACAGATCCAAAAAGAAGTATAAAGGCCAGAAAGACAGCAAAACATGACAAAGAATGAAGATCTGCTCCAGATTAAAGGACATTGAAATGACACATCCTATGGTCTGAAACAGATCCTGGGCCATTTATTTTTCTTTTGATACCAAGTGCATTCATTCACAATTGCCAAAATATGAATAAGATCTGTAGATTAGATCACAGTGTTGTATATTAATTTTCTGATTTTGATAATTGTACTGTGGTTAAGTGAGCATCCTAGTTACTAAGAACTACACTCTAAAATACAGAGACAGCATGTCTGCTGTTTACTGTCAGATAGTTCAAAAAATAATAATTGTGTGTGTATATATGAAAAAGGAACACACACCTACATATAAAATATAAGTGATAAAGTAAATAAATATTTGAGGAATATGAGCAAAAAGTACATATGCATATTATAATCACTTTTCAACATTTTTGGTCTAAAATTATTTTTCATTTTAAAATGTTTAAAAAAAGGATCAATTAAGACATTTGCTCTTGGCTCAATACTAATTTAAATAAAAAAGAAAAACATTTTTATGAGTATATGTAGTTGACTAAGCAGTGTTCATATTCTGATGAGTAAATTCGAGATACATTCAGTCAAAGACCTGTTTGTGGCCAAAATCCACCTCCTCGTGCTGTTTGAATCAGTCTATTTTAGTGATATGTGACAAATTCTACTCTAATTGTCCTGGTGCATGTGTGTATGTGTGCATGCGTGTGTATCTCCAGGGATTTAAATGAAAATATGACAGATTTAATATGTCCCATATGCCAAAGTAACAGCCCTTATAGAAATAACACCTTTAACAATAAAATCTATGATCGCTCAAGAGCTTTCAATGTCATATTCTACCTTCTGTTTACAAAGTAGAACCCAATGCGCGATGTGAAAGTACTTTTTTTTTTTTTTAGTTGGAGTCTCACTCTGTCCCCCAGACTGGAGTGCAGTGGCTGCTCTCGGCCACTGCAGCCTCGACCCACTGGGTTCCGGCGATCCCTCCGCCTTAGCCTTCCGGCCGGAATTACAGGCACACACTACCATGCCTGGCTGATTTTTTGATTTATTGTAGAGATGAGGGCTCGCCAAGTTGCCCAGGCGGGTCTCGAACCCGCGGGCTCAGACAATCCACTCACCTCAGACTCCCAAGGCGCGGGATTACAGGCTGAGCCACTGAGCCCGGCTGTGAAAGTACTCTTAAAGACTATCCCCATTACATTTTTATATTCTTCAATATTGTTATTATTCATCTCCATGTTAGAATTACCACATTGAAAAAAGTTCTAAGGTGTTTACTACTAGATTTCTTTTTATGAAAGGAGAATGATATCAAATATTTAGAAATGTAGAAGAAAGTACTTATAGAGGCTAATGTACTGTAGCTTTGAAGGGTATCTAGTTAAAGTGACTGCTGAGAAGTGTATTCTTAACAGATGAGAAGAGAAAAGAAAAAAGTTTTTCTCTTTTTGAATGTTTGGAAAACAAGAATAAGGAATGAAGCCGACTCAGGATATTTTGAGATGAACGACTACTTCAGCAAGTACATTTATTTTTAGTGAGAGTGCAGTTGCGCTGAAGCAAAGGTTTCAAATCATGATGGGTTAAGGAAAATCAAGAAGTTCTTCTATTATTTTTCAAGAAGCACCGGCTCAGCAGTCCAGAGAGCAGTCTTATTTTCTTTGATTAGGCCACAGTAGTGCATTACTAGCAGGGCAAGGCTAGTAATGAAATTGCTGTCCAGTAGACAGATTCAGAATTGCTTCCTTCTGATTCACTCAGAAACAAAGAGCCATGATTGGCCAACTATGGAAGCCATCAGCCCAAGCAGAAAATACGAACAGGCAAATGCAAGGTACAGACCTGCGAACGACATCATAAGGAATGGCTCTGTGGCTAGCAATGGAAGAAAAAGGACAACATCCACTTCCTATCCTTTGAAGTCCTTTAAAAGGTGATAATCTGACTCTTTGGGCCCCTTTCATACTTCAGGACCCTGTATACATAAAGCAAATACACGGAAACTGTGACTCACAGATTTAAACCAGGAAAATAGATCTCTTTTTTATAGAGAAATTATTTTCATTGTTTTAGAAAACATCTCTTTATGAAGCTGATTAATGTCTCTGTAAATCCACTGGATTTTACATAAGGCACTTTGCATATGGACTTTTTCGATAGAGATTTCCCAATTACTTCTGATGGACATCTGTGACCCTGAGTGTTCTTGATCTCTCCCCATCACCTGACTCACAAGAACACTGAGAAGCATATGTGATGAGATCTACCAGGACTTAAAGTGCAACAGATGACACTACAAGAATACAGAGTTGTATCACTGACACCTGGTACTGGCTCAGCTCCTCCATGCCCATCCTACCAGGAGGAAGGTGGGACCCACCACTCTACTGCTACTTGGTCCTTCTCCCCTGCTGTCCCTAAAAATGCTTTCCCTCACAATCCTATTTGAGAGACAGCCCCAAATGTTCCTCTCCTTCCTATTTGAGAGACAGCTCTGAATGTCCCTCAATTATTGCCAGTTCTCATACTCTATGCTAGTGATTTGATACTGAATATAAGTTGGGAAGTTTCTGAAAAGAAGTGGACTAGAAAGTCAGACTTGATTGCTCTTCAACACCAAGTTATATGAGGGACAATAAGAAAGATAAGTCTTTGTGCTCATCATTTCCCGGAAGAATAGGTCATCATAGCCTTGCGTAGGAAGTGGCCTCATTCTGCCCCTGTGCTTCTTGCAAGAGACTCCTTTTGTGCTTCTTGCAAAGGTCTTCTATTTTGTCTTGTGAATGAAAATCTCAGAATTCACAGCAACAGCCCATGTTAGAGTGTTAACTCCTAGAATGTAGAGATATGAGTCATATTAACAGCACACTACACACTGCTTGTGCCCAGCAAATATCAAATAAATAAAATATGTGTTAAATTCTCATAGTGTGCCAAGATTTTCATAGCAAAATAACATATTCAGTGTTATAATTTTCATATCTCTTAAAACTCAGGCTAGTTTCATGTGAAGAGTTTATATTCCTTTTGGGTATTGGTCTACTTCTAATAGTGAATGAATAATAACTGATGATAATTTCAATTAATAAAATGAAAGACTGGTATTTTGATAAGCAAAATAAAGATTTCAGTGAAACCTGAAATGCAGCCAACCTGATATTAAGAGGCTCTTATAAATTAGTTTTCCTTCCAGATTGGTTCAAAGGAACAGGAACAGACAGAAAAGGTGAGTGGTTCTACTTGTTTCTGTGGTTCTGTTGATTTGTTCAAGATTTCTCAGCTTTGGGTTCTCTATTATCACAGGTGATAGTGATGTTTTATGGAGTTTGGGGGGTGCTTCACACAAAACTTGAGTACATATTCAGAAAGCAACATTGAACAGCAGAAAGGCGGAGACAGGAGTTGGGGGGTAGGAGTCAGTTGATAAGAAAACTTTCTTTTTGTAAACACAACTACAGTAACGAGTTTCAGGAACTCAGCAAAAGACTTCAATTAAATAGAAGATGTCTCAAGCCAAGATGCCGCTCTGCCTCTCTAACACAGTGTCCCATGGACAGGCTCTACTCAGCCATCTCCTATAGTCTTTTCTGTCAGTCAAAGTCACTGTCTTGTGTCAAGAGTAGCAAACCCTTATGTGGTCACTTAATATGCCTTGAGTTTGAAGTCACAAAATTGGCTGCAATAGATGAGGCTCATTCTGTGACAGGACAGCTTCCCCTGCCTGCCTCTAGTGCCAGCAGCCCAAATCAAACTGGACATAGTCCATCTCTGACTTCTGCTCCCAGCTGGTCGCATTTCAATTCAGAGGCTAAAGGAAAAAACGAGTCTTGAAGTGTCTCACATATTCCATCAAAGAACACACCATCTCTATAGGAATCATGCTGTAGTAAGGCAATATTTCCTCTTCTTTAACAAATAGGTTCAATTAAAAAATAAAGAAGATGAAAAAATGCTACATTTTCTCAACAGTCAAATCTTAGTCCTAATACACAGACATATTCAAACCACTAACTGCCTAAAACTCTTTTCCTCCAAAGTGGCAGTGGTGTCATTGTTTTAAAGAATGCTGACACTTTTGCAGCCCTAAATTAGAGAGGTGTGTGTGTGTGTGTGTGTGTGTGTGTGGTGTGAGAGAGAGAGAGAGAGAGAGAGAGAGAGAGAGAGAGGGAGAGGGAGAGAGACACTAAGAAAATGCACTTCATTGCACAAGAAAACACTCTCTTTTTTTGTAGAGGTATATAGAATGAAAATTAATAAGTTTCGTTAAATTTTATGGGAACAAATCTTAATTTCTTTGTGCTATACCTTAATTTTCTTTCAGAAGAAAGTATAAAATAAAAATATAAGTCCTAGTTAATGAAAAACTATCCCTAAACTAATTAAATTCACAGCTACCCACAATCAGCCTCCAAATGCAGATATGTGAGATTTTATTCTTCAAACTAGAAGCCTACACTCAAAGAGATCCAAACAGAGTTACTCCAGAAAACATTTGCTCCCTCTGCTAGATTTTGGTTTAGACAAAAAATTACAATTTCATACTATCTCCACTTTCAAAATACACAGGAAACTCCACCAACTTAAACCGTCTGTTCTACAGTCCAATGTCTACTTATGCCTGACTGCACATGAAACCTAAATCTCCCAAACTCCAGCCTGTGGTTATAAAAATAATATCACTCTCAGCTTATATACACCCAAATAATATGTCAAGAACTATCAGCTTGATTGCTGCAAAATAGCTCCCAACAAAAGAATAGCCAGTTATTTTGGGGTGTCTCCATGGAAAGAGCCCTTATGGCCCCTCAAAGTCTGCAATCACGATGTGGCACTATCATGTTCTTCTTCCCCAGTCCTGGTTGCCACTTGTTCATATGTGCTGCTGTGCATGCATTTTGGATTTGCTTTACGTCCACTAGGGTATCACCAATGTCCATGCCAAGGGTACAGCACCTACTTTCAACCCTTGGCCTACAGAATCATACAGGGTTAGAATCAACCTGAGAAAAAAGGGCTCCTTCCCATTTTCTCTTGAATTGAACCTTCCATCTGCCCCCTCACTTTTCTAGCAAAAGGAATTTAAACCCAGGCCAAAGGTCTGGTCAAGAAGCCTAGGTCAGTCAGATATAGAAGACCTACTGATCCCACAATAAGGTAAAAACAAAACAGTCCTCTTTACTGAAAGACAATACTATATCAAGTAATGATCTAATTAGGAAAAAATGAATAAAAACAAAATAAAGTTTAAAAAAAGTCTTGTGTCATCAGAAAAATAAATTACAATATACTTATTAGGACTTCTAATTAGCTTATGGTTCTATTCCAAAATATAACAATAATAATAAAAGTAATAGTAGCGCCAGGCTCGGTGGCTCAGCCTGTAATCCCATGCCTTTGGGAGGCTGAGGTGAGTGGATTGCCTGAGCCTGCGGGTTCAAGACCCACCTGGGCAATTTGGCGAGACCTCATCTCTACAATAAATCAAAAATCAGCTGGGCGTGGTAGCACACACCTGTAGTTCCAGCTACTTGGAAGGCTGAGGCGTAAGGATTGCCGGAGCCCAGCAGGTTGAGGCTGTGGTGGCCGGGAGCGACCACTGCACTCCAGTCTGGGCGACAGAGTGAGACTCTAACCAAAAAAAAAAAAAAGATTAATAGTAGCATCTAACACTTAGTGTTATCATGTACTGTTTTATGTCCTTAATGTATGAATTCATTAAATTCTCAGAGTAGTCTGTGAGATAGTACTGTCACCAATTTAAGGAGGAGGGGCACAAAGAGATGAAGTCATTTGTCCAAGGAAATACTGGAAGTCTGGAATCAAAGCTTTTAACCACTTCTCATATTACCTCTTAGAATCAAAATGGGATCTGCATTCAGACACTCCTTCTTAAACCAAGTGCCTGGACAAAGGTTTCTGAATGACTTGGCATTAAGACTCGACTCTACATCTTGGTATAAGATCTCAAACACAGATGGTACAATCACAAGAAGAAAAAAAAACCCAAAACACTAGACTGCATAGTAAGTGTGAGGAAATAAAGAAACCAGAATGTCCCCTTATGACAATATACTGTCACTTCAACAGATTTTGCTTATCAGGGTGAGCCCTGTAGCAGGTTATTTTTTTTTATTAATCAATATTTTTATTATGGTTTTGTGGGGTACAGTTAAGAGTTAGGTGTACAATTACATTTCATTCAGGCACCCTGTTGATAAGAGGTGTTTTCCCATCCCCAGACAGATATTTGTTACTGTTAATCCCATCCCCCTCTCCCCCCATAGTTTCCCAGTACCATCAGTCATTTTCTTATAGTATTACATTGGATGTTCAAGGTCCATTATATGAGTGAGAATATGTGATATTCGGATCTTTGTTTCTGTGAGAGGTCACTCAGTATTATAGACTCTAGTTCCATCCAGGTTACTGCGAAATTCATGATTTTGTTCTTTTTTATGGCTTAGTAGGTTATTCCTTGATATATTCTGCTCATCATACCAGGAGCTATTTTCTAATTCTAAGATAGTTTCTTCTCGATGTAAATGAATGCATTGGTGCTGCAGTGATTTTCTTTTCATTCAAAAAACCCTCCAAGCTGACCTAAGTCATGGATACTTCTCTAACCCAAGAGCCCTTTTTAGAGCAATATTGTCAACATATCTCAGCCTTCTTTGTCATCAAGCTTCGTCACCCCATTGTTCCCACCCACAGCATCTTGCCATTTCTCACTGCAGCCTGCACTACCTAAAAACATAAACAAAAGGCTGCTCCTGGCCCTGATGGAAGGAACCTTCTGAAGAAGCAGGCCTCTCTATTGCAAAGTGGAGTTGGATTCCCTCATGGGCTGGTGCTTATTTATTTTCACACAAACTTTTCTCCTTGGTAGAGGAGAGAGAACAAAGCAAAATTTGCAATTCGAAGGTATTGGCCAGAGCAGAGGAGTAGTCCAAAAGTTGGTCCTTAAATCTCTAATCAGGGGCACCAACCATGAAAGAAAGGGACTGAAATTCCACCAGCTCCACAAGGGTTGCAGCTCTGGGGGTGTGAAATAAGTTGAAGGGAAGGGCAGACCACCATGGCTAATAAAGTACATTGAAATGATAATGTGTACTCAATTTTTACATTTTTCTAAATGTAAAATTTTACTTTATGATATATTTAATAATTTAATATGTGAAATATATGAATTCCTTTCCATTTTAAAAAATAACAGTATCTGGGTATTATGCAAAATCAATATTGCAGTATGGGGTAATGTCATTTTGCTGGGTTTTGGCAAGTACCAAAAGACCCAAGAAATGAAATGCAAACTTGATTGTACATTTGTATTTTTCCAAGAGAGGATTCATCACTTTCATCCAATTCTCAAAGGGATTAGCAATGCAAAAGAAGAAAGGAGACATTGCCTATAGTAAATTCCTAGAAGTAGAGCTGTCAAAGCAATGAGTATGGGCATTTTAAAAATTTTGATGTATATATTAAATTGTCTTCCAGAAACATTTTGCCCATCTTTATCTCCAACAGCTACATAGGAGACACTTCCCACATACCAGATGTTCTCCCACAATGGCGACTATCATTTTATCTTCTTTGCTAATTTGACAAATGAAAAATGTGATTCTGTTATTTTTTTATTGCTAGTAAGACTATATTTTTTCAGATGTGTATTGGCAATCTGTATTTCTTCCTTGGTAAATGACCTGTCCGATTTCTCTGACCCTTTTTGTTTCTATTGAGGGTTATTTATCTTCTAATATTTTTACTTCATTTTGTTTTGCCTCACTCCATCGACCCAAAAATCTGGAACAATGATAAACAACACTGGTAACAATGGCAATCCCAGTCTGTATCCTGAATTTATTTGAAATGCAAAGAAATTCCAGAAGATCAGAAACACATTTTAAGCAAATATAAATGCCCAAATGCATGTCAACAATTTCCACATAGTAATTGATTATTGGTAGCTGAGATAACTAATAACCAAGATATTACAATAGCCTAAGATGATACAAACATATTCTCATTTTCCCCCCAAGTTGACCAGTTTTGAAATCTGAAAGTTAATTTCTATGCCCTCAGAATACCATAAAAAACTTTCTTACTGTATTCATGCTGTTTTAAAATTCAATCAGAGCAGTGGGGAATTCAGAAAAAGTCATCTATACAGAATACACATAACTCCGGAAAAAATTTGTTGCATTACAGTGTCATGATATTGAACTGCCTTTTCCCAGCAGCACGTAATTCTCTTATAACCAATTTAGTTTATCACTGTCTAAGGAAAAGTTTACACACCACCACATACATATGTATATATATATGTAATATATACATATCTACATGCCCACACCTACTTATATAATTAACCTCATGCAGTCAAAATTCTATAAATATTGATTATAAAAGAGGAAACATATAAAAAAATGCCCAAATAATAAATCATTTGTCTACAGAATTTTTCTAAAATGACAGTTCCCAATTCTTTAGGATATCTTTTCGTGAATCTCAACAGAAGCTCAATCCCTGAAGCAAGATGAGAGACTGTAAAATCATAGCGAACCATATAAAAGGCCCTTCAGAGATATCTGTAAAATCCCCTATTAGAGCATGTGATCATTAGTTCCGCATCTCTCTCACATATCACAAATGCAAAATGAGGGCCATGACTGATGAAAACTGTGGAGATTTCTCTGGCTGTCAAAATGTATAGCCTATCCAACAGAGCTTTATTGCTGTGTTGGTCCTAAACTGAGAAATCAAGGGCTCAGGACTGCAGCAGCAGCAAATTCATTATTCTGAGGTGAGACAGACTCTATACAACTAGAGAGTTTTTTGGATATGTTGAACTGAGTCATGGATCCTTAACAACATTCCCTTCTTAAAAACTTCTTTCTTTCCAAATATTTACATAAGTATACTTTTAGCTCACAGTATAATAGCTACCAAAGAGTAGTGGATTTGAAAAAGCCCCATGAAGTTGTGGTCGCTCTACATAAGTGCAGTGTGTAAAAGAGTGTGTACATGCAGTGTACTCACACAGGACTCCCAAAGAGACACACCTGTCCTGTCATTAGCCATCATGTCATTCAGTGTCCCATCTCAAGCTGTGCATGGAGCCAGAGAGAAGTTGATGGAGCCTGATAGAAGACATTGAAGTTTCTCTAGTGAATAAGTCATGACACCATCCTTCTATCTTGGCAGTGGAGTAAGGGCTAAATTTAAGGCTAAAAAGTTATATGCTAATCATTGCCCTTCAAATGATATGTCTTTTGTGCATCTACTATCATTTTCTGTAAAAAAGTAGCCATTTGCTAACCATAATAGGTCAGCAAGGTATATAATGTAAAAGAAAAGCTTGAACAGATATTAGGCAGCAGAGCCAGTTAAAAAGGTGGTTTGACTCTAGTGTCTCTTAGTTTCTCATTTTCCTCTGGGATTCTTTACATGTACTCTCAATTATTACCACAATTCCTAGGCTCCATAAGAACACTATTCCCATTTAGTGACTAGTTCAGGTACGACCCCTGTTCCTTTCCTTTTTCCTAATGCATGGAGAAGATAAACTCAAATTCTCCATAGAACTTTATTAAAAGAAAAGAGACAAGAAAGGTAAATAAATGGAAATTTTTGACTCATTAAAACAACTAATTTTAAAAAGTTTTTGGATATCTGATGTTTAATCATTACCTGAATTAAGGAACTTTTAGAAAGAATCCAGTGGTTGGGATGCCTAATGGATGCATGGTCTTGGGCAAATTACTCAATCTTAGTATCTTCATCTACAAAATGAGGATTCATTCCACAAATATTTGAGTAATTTCTCTCTGTCAGACTCTGAGAACTCAGCAGTGAAAAAAAATAGACTATTGAAGCTAACACTCGATTACATAATAAAATAACAATACTTCTGGTATAGGATTGTTGCAGGGAAGAAACCAAATGAATTATATATAAATAAATGGTCAGCGCAATGTCTGCCTCATTGTTAAAATCTTAATACATGCTTTTGGATTGTTACAAACTGATATGACCCAGCTTTCCAGTCCAGTTTGGATTCCATTTGGTAGGTAGCATGCTCCTCCCATAATGTTGGCCTAAATTATACTGTCTTAAGCCAAACCTAGACTAAATATCAGAAGAGTTCCAGCTGCCTAGTGTTCAGGTCATAGTGTCCTTTGGTCTCTGGTTCAACCAAAGGATAGAAAAATGTGTGGCGGTTAGAATCCCACAGATGCCCAAAATTATCTTGGCTCAGGCTCTCATTGATGGTCCCATGTGGAGGACACTGGGTAATTCCTGCTCTTCACTTCTTATCTCCAAATTTTGCTAAAGTAGTTTAAAGTAGTAGGAATAAATACAGTTTATATGTGAAAGCATCCTCATATTTATATATATATGGGCTCAAAAGTTACAACTGCCTAGAAGAATGTACAGATAGAAAATAATCTTATTAAGGCTACTGGTAAAATAACATAGAAATATGCTATGAATGTTTGTGCCAAAGAAATTCCAGACTTCTTTATAATGCTGGATATAGGGGAAAGTCTTCAATTAAATATTCTATTTTGAAGATGGTTTTATTTTAACTAACATGATTAATAATAAGATTTCATAATAAGTTTCTAAGTTTCTGCTCCTCTAAAGAGGTGACCATTTCTACTGCTACTAGTGACCTTCATACCTAATTGCTATTTTAAGTGGGACTTAGCTTAGAGAGTCTCTTTTCAACAAATGGGGATCAATAAAGCACTTGCTGGTTTTTTTTGGGGGGGGTTTGAGTTGGAGTCTCACTCTGTCACCCAGACTGGAGTACAGTGGCGGCTCCCGGCCACTGTAGCCTCAACTTGCTGGGCTCCAGGCTCCAGTGATCCTTCCACCTCAGCCTCCCAAGTAGCTGGAACTACAGGCGAGCGCTACTACGCCCGGCTAATTTTTGATTTATTGTAGAGATGAGGTCTTGCCAAGTTGCCCAGGCAGGTTTTGAACCCGCGGGCTCAGACAATCCACTCACCTTGGCCTCCCAAAGTGCTGGGATTACAGGCTGAGCCACCGAGCCTGACCACTTGTTGCTTTTTTTTTTTTTTTTTTTTTGAGTTGGAGTCTCACTCTTTCACCCAAACTGGAGTGCAGTGGTCGCTCCCGGCCACCGCAGCTTCGACCTGCAGGGCTCCGGTGATCCTTCCGCCTCAGCCTTCCAAGTAGCTGGAACTACAGGTGCGTGCTACCACACCCAGTTAATTTTTGATTTATTGTAGAGATGAGGTCTTGCCAAGTTGCCCAGGCGGGTCTCGAACCCAAAGGCTCAGGCGTTCCACTAACCTCAGCCTCCCAAGGCGCGGGATTACAGGCTGAGCCACCGAGCCCGGCCACTTGATGCTTTTTAAGACAGATTTATGTGGTTGGTCCATTTTCTTTTCCAGAAGCCCCCATACATGAAATAAACTTACTTGGTAATCCATTGTTACTAATGCTCATTTCAAGCAGGAAGTAAAATAACTGGTCTGAAAACTATGTAGTGGCTACCTGGCATCTAGCTGACATGAAGGAAAAACACATTCAATAATAATTTCAGGATCTAGCTTCAAGTATATATTGTAGTCGACTCGGAATAATTAAAGTAAGCAGAATTTTACTATAAGCAATTAAAGAGTTTTCTTTATAAGTAGGAATTTTATTTAATAACAGATTCCAGTATGAAAACACAGTTTTGTCCGAAATGACTTTTAATCTTTTATATGTGACAAATAGAATCATGATGAAAATTGTATTTCACTAAGTAATGATTTAAGTGACATTCTACTCAACTATGATTTAGAGCAACAGACGCCTGTGACACAAAAACTTCATAGAATATTTGTAAATATTATTTTAAACACTTATACATAGAAGATGGATTAAAACATCTGTGAGGCATATTAATGTATAGAGATATGTAATACGCATATGCCACATTTTGGCTCAAATTATATTAACTTCCCTTTTTCTTAACTGGACATTTCTCATGTAACTTTTTTTGGCTGAGTTTCTATATCTATTAGGGTAAACAGCTTGATTTGAATACCATCAAAATGAAATTCTCAAAAACTGTAAATTCAGAAGCTATAAATATGTTATGCTGATTACAGAATGAAAAACAAGCATTTGTTCATTTGAAAGCAAACATTTACTGAGCACTTAAAATATGCCAGAACTGTTACAGGCATGTGGAGATAGAAGTGAATAAAACAGACAAAAATCTCTGCCTTCATTTAAGAAGAAAAAATTCACATCCTCTCATTTGCTGTAATCTAAACTAGAACTAGTAGCACCTGCCACCCCAGGGGCTGCACCAGGCTTCAAGGAAGTTCTCTCACATGGAGCTCAATGAATAGCCCCAGTTAGCTCCTTTGCAAAGTTCCCAATTCAATTCACTCTATATTGACAGAAGTGAACTTTTTGCTTTCCAAAATGGACTATTGCTTTTGAACATAATATAAAATGTAGTTTACGAGTTAATAGTTACTTTGAAAAGGCTTAATAATTAAATATCCACAGGTTTGCTCCTAAGAAATACATGTTTTTTTTCTAAAGCTAAACCCACCAATCAGGGACAACCCAAGCAATCAGTGAAGGCAGACCCACAACCAAGGTTCCAGGATTTCCTGAGGAAAGGCTTTAGAATTAAGATTCAGAAAAAGTCCTTTGATTCTTCAGATAACTTTAAAGAATTAACAAATTTTCCATCTCTCTCCATCTATTCAATTATTCAATTATTGTTTTAATCATACAAATGGATGGTAACCAAGGACTAGACAATGACAGATCAGTAAGTATATAACAAGTGGTTTTATATGCTCATAGTGGCACTAAGCAGAGTGGAATATTAAAAAAATAGTTTGCAATCAAATTGGAATCAAAAAACATGAAGTGATCCCCAATAATGCAAGAAAATAGGTAATCAAGTGATGGATTGTTCAGTACAACCCATAGATCCCAATAGGATGTACATCCCAATAGGATGTCAGGGAACACAAGCATAATAGGGTATAGAGTAAAAAGGAGAGATTCTGCATAAGACTTTCCTGGAGAAATAATCATATGCAATCGCAGAATGGAGAAGTTTGTATTGCTGAAGTAGGGTTTGTGTTTTAGGAAGAAGTGGTATGCAGTGCTGAAGTTGTAAGAGATTATGAAAAGACCAGATGACCAGTAAGAGTGCAGACTAGGTAGAATCAATGATGAGAAGCCAGGAAAATGTGGCAGAAGTGAGTAAAATGATGAAAACTGTGTTTATAGAAGTTTACTCTACTGGTAGTGGTCAAAGTCAACTACAACGTGACCAGTCAGCCATAAAGGATGCTATGTTGTACACCTCAGTGGAAAACTATGTATTGTCTGGACTCTAGAGAATCCCTCTAGGTTATCTGACTGAGGTACCTTGGGAATACTTTACAATTCCTACAGCTCTGTTAGTTGTAGGTAGATGACAGCAATGCAAAATAACACACACACACACACACACACACACACACACAGAGAGAGAGAGAGAGAGAGAGAGAGAGAGAGAGAGAGAGAGACATACTTTCCTGTTCAGAGTAGTTTGAGTGACTCCCATGTCATTCCCTCTGGAGGGGGCAATTTTATCTCAGTTTATACTTTCATTTCAATATTCTTGATCTATCTATGAGTCTGTTTTTTGTACTTCTTTTGAGAACTGCTTATAACATCTACATGGCACCCTCACTGACAGATGAGTGAAATAAATTTTTAACACATGTTCATTTTATATCTGTGTGAAAGTCAGGATTTTGCCTTTCACCGAAAATTGTCTTTTAAAACATACTGGAGGGTAAAGTCAAGTCATGGAGCAGGCAAGAGTACTCAACAGGGGTTAGTATCAGCACAGAAACCAGATTTTTCAACAAAAATGAAGGATAAGCCATGGTGACTGAATGAGTACTGTGAACTCATCCATTGTGGTCTCTGATGCTTATCATTCATGATTGGAGTAAATCTTTTAAAATTTACAAACCTTTAATAAATGATGAAATTGTACATGGGTGCCTGATACAGGAAGAGCCTCAAAGCAACTCAAGCAACTTGGGTTTCCTCAACATAGGCTCCTTCTGCAAACTTTCCTCCTACTCATGGGCAGCTGATTTCCTAAAATGTATTTCAAACATCAGGCTTTCTACCTGTAACTTGTCTTGCTGCTTCAGCCTTCTCTGAGGAAGAATAGGGTGAGAAAAATAAGGATAATTTTACATGTTTAAAGGGTTTTTCTTTTTGTCTTGCTAAGCCATATTTTAAAGGAGAAAAATTGAAAAATACACAGAGGAAAAATTATCATCAGAAAAAGAATTTTAAAAAGTGGAATTGCATTGGGTATGTGCCCATTTGATTAATCTACATGTGGGTAATTGGAAATTGATTCTGAGCACAACTATGACTTTTCTAATCATAAAAGTCAAATACAATTTAAAAATTATATCTCTTAAGTTATTTCTATATATAATATATTTTTTGTTGGGTATACAAAATAGATCATGTGGTAAGTTGAAGATAACACTGTACTCATATTTAAGCAAATTTATGAATGTGTCTACTAATTTTGCTTTGTTAAGCAGGATAAACCCTGAGAATATGATAAAAAATGCTGAATTTGAACATTCTTAGGCACACAGTCTAATTTCCTTATGGTAACTCATTTGCAATACTTTAAAGTTTACAAAACATTTCCACATAGAGCATTAAACTGGGGACCCCAAAAACCAAAATTTACTTACATAAATTGTATATTTATTCTTACATGTTTAAACTTTAGTCACCTTCAAAGTACTCTCCGTCTGATGCAAAACACCTATTGATATGCTTTTTACACTGCTCAAAACAATTTTTGACTCATCAATTTTGATGACTTTTAGTGCTTCTGCCATTTTTTGTTCCATCTCTTCCACATAGGCAAAATGTGCCCTTTTAGGACTTTTTAATGGGGGGTGGGGACAAAAAAATTGATTGGGGCATGATCAGGTGAACAGGGAGGGTGGGGCACAGGAGACGTTGCTGTTTTTTCTCAAAAACTGCTGAACACTCAGCACAGTGTGGGCAGGTGCACTCGTAAATCACTCATCATAAATTAGGCAAACATGTTGAAAGAATCTCCAAAAAATTTCACTGAAACTGAACACAGCCTCTCACAACACTAGGTGGTGATGCTGATGGCTTCCCAGAAAACTTACCTAGCAGAGGAAGCCATAAGTACAAAGAGCTCACTTTCCAAAAGATAATTCTGGGTTTTGGGAGGTCCCCCCTAATATATCCAATCCAAATCTTGTGAATCAAAGTTCCCATTTCAAACAGGAGCAAGTTTAGTCCGAGAGGTTGAACTGCCTGCTCAAGTGAACAAAGTTGGTTGATAAGAACTGGAGTTCAAATCCAGAAAAATCTCAAATTCCAGTTATTCTTTCATTAACCTGAAAAGCAAGTCAAATGTGTACTATACACAATTGCTATTTTCAGGGGTAGAGTATGCCTATTTATGGATACCATTCCTTATTTTCAAGTTAAAACTCAGTGGCTCATCTCAGGGGTCTTTTTCAAAGCTCCTAAATCTAGATTAGTCAAACGATAAGAATGTTGAAAGAGTATGGAAGCCACAGAGTAAAGCCCCAACCTCTGGGAGACTAATTGATTCATGCCTCAGTTAATGGCTAAAACTTTGCCATTTATGGCCACAATATTTCTGCATAACAAGTAACTGTGTTTGGGAGTGATCTGTTACATAGCAATATGTGGTCATAGGTGACCAATACACACTGTCTTTCATCAGGCACCCTACCTATCTGCCTATGATCTCTGAATATAGCGCGCTTTAAAAGAAGGAATAATTTGAATGACTGAGTGATCCATCTTTAGGAGACTAAACTGAAATGCTAAATGTAGCAAATCAATAAGCCCCCAGCATAATGCAGTATAAATGAATCTCTTTCAAAAAATAAAAATCTATTTATCTGACTACAGGACAGAATCAATTAATCCTTTCATCTGACTTGACTTTTTTTTTCCTTCCCAATACAACTGCCAAGCAATCTAATAATCAAAAGGTGTTCACACATATCTTGCTAAAATCAATTTCCGAAGTAGTAAAGGGTATTACTAGTATGATTAAAATAATTTTACCTCAAGGTCCCTTGTGGTCCATCCTCTATCATATTGTAATATTAGAGACCTGTATTTCATGCCCTAAGGTGAAGAAAAGAGAGGCAGGATTGCCTGGCCCTTGTGTAGCTAGAACAGACAAAGTATCTTCCAATAAATAAGACTGCAGGCTTTATTTGACATAGCATTTTTCTAAAATGTTTTTTCTAAATGGAAAGTAATATGTACAACTTTATCATAACAGACAGAAATTATTTTTGCTGACCTCAAGATGTGCTGAATGCCACTGCCAATAATACCAGAAACAACAAGCAAAAAACCCCCCACACATCTAAGAAGAACATAAAACAAAACAAAACAAAATTTACTTTTCACCTTTATTTCTGTCTAGTGCTTCTTCTTCCTACAAACAAGTTACTGCTTTTTGCTTAATCAAAATAAAGATACACACTGTAAATAGAATTGAAACTGAGTGATAAAACATTTGATACCCTGATAACTAAAATTATGAAAAAATAAAAATTTAGCAAATAAAATACCTGAATACTATATCAGGTATATCGCTGATGAAGGACAGTCTAGGTAAAATAATATTGCAGCGTCTGTTTGTTGATAGAATTGGTCAGCCTTAAGGACTATCTGTGTGGCTTTTTGTTTCAATTTTCCAGATACACCTAAGCATAATGTACCTCAAAATTATGACTGCAGAGAGAATGGACACAGCATTTTCCCCCCACATTCACCAAAAGCTGGATAGAAGCAGAAGATACTTAAAAATTAGTATTCAATATGTGCTGGAAATGGGACGATGATATTTTGCTGACCTAAATGTTTACAAAAGAATTAAAAGGCAATTAGAAATGCAAAGCCTTTCTTCCTCTGAGGCAGGGTACAATTAGCAAGGTCAACTGTGCTGGGGTGAATGACTGACTGTCCCTTGGTAGAAGAGTAGCCAGAAAAAGTACAAGTCCCATGGATTTGCAAGAGGCTAATTCTCCAAAGACACCCGAATACTAAATAATTATTTCCCAATCCTATTCTATATTACATCATCCCAGAGTGAATATGCAATACAATATTGTTAGAAATCTGCTTAGAAAAATCAATAAAAATACATCCAGTATTTTTTTTTTTCTTTTCTTTTTTTTTTTTGAGTTGGCGTCTCACTCTGTCACCCAGACTGGAGTGCAGTGGCCGCTCCCGGCCACCGCAGCCTCGACCTGCTGGGCTCCGGTGATCCTTTCGCCTCAGCCTTTCAAGTAGCGGAATTACAGGTATGCGCTACCACGCCCGGCTGATTTTTTGATTTATTGTAGAGATGAGGTCTCGCTGCCCAGGCGGGTCTCGAACCCTCGGGCTCAGGCAATCCATTCACCTCAGCCTCCCAAAGGCGCGGGATTATAGGCTGAGCCACCGAGCCCGGCCATCCAGTATTTTTACAGACAGCTTTCAAGGTGTTCTGTTTCTTTAATGGAAAATATCACATTTTGAAAAGGAGAGAAGAGATGAGTTCACAGCAGGAACACTCCAAGGGTCTTTCTGTGTTTGTTTTGGTATCTTGTCCTCGCTGTTATTTGTTTTCCAGCAGAGAAGGCACCCTGCGGTACCATTACTGATTACAACTCAGGTAAGTGCTCATGTGGAGAAATGGGGTTCTCTTTTGGCAACATGAATGTTCAGATGTATGAACTGGTTATACCGTGAAGATGCTCCCGTGACAGCGGCTCCTGCTGATATACATCATACATTCCAGAACTCTCTCAGCAGTTCTCTTGAGTACATATTTTAAACTACAGCTCTTCACCAGCATCTCATTTTCATTCAAACTTGGTGTCATTGCACTTTCAAAGAAACTTGATAAGAATGCTAAGTCAATAAACGTGCCTTTGATCACATTCATTAAGTTAATTACAATGAGAGTAATAAGTTTTTTAAAAGTGAGTTCTATGAGGGAAGAGGCAGAATCTGTTTTTTCCTACCACATGATTGTATCATGTCCTTAAGATATATTTGTCAACCATGAAATATGCTTACAGAGAAAAAAAGCTCCAAAACCACAGCTTAAAAATGGCTTCAGAAATCTATGAAAAGTGATGCAGCTCCTCACTCACCCCCCAAAAAACTGTAATAATAGTCCCCAAAAGGAGACAAATGTGAAATTACCTGTTAGAAAAATAACACCAATGTCTTTCTTTCTTCAGTCAATATAAGTTTTATAAATATAAATTTGAAGATATTTCAAGATTCTTTGGTTCAAAATAAAACAAAACAAAAAGCAAAGCTAATTTAGAGGCAGAAATATCCTTATCCTCCAGTGTTTTTTATAGAATAAGATACAAAGGGAGAAACAAATGAGAAACAAGGGACTGAAGAGAAACAGAATATAACTGATGGAAATGTGAGTGTGTGTGTGCGCGCACTTGCGCACTTGCACGTGTACACATTTGACTAAGTTGGTTGAAGTTGTATTATTCATTTTTAAAGTAAAGTAAGAACATAAAGTTAGGATTGGTAAAATATGTCAAGCACAGTGACTTGAATTCATGTAAAAAATACTGAAACATCTTAAACAATATGAAACGTCACTATTTCTTAGCTCTCTTGACAATACATGACACCAACCAATAGACAACCAATATTGAATACTTACTACGTGCTAGACACCAGGTTAGGTGTTTTCACATATGATCTCACATTTATATTTCAGAATCCTTATCTCCTTCATTTAAAAGAGGAAAAAACTGAATTTCAGAAAAGCAAACTGACTTTTCTAGTTCTACAGTCTAAGGGATACCATCATGGCTTGAACCCCAAGATGTGCTGAATCCAATTTCAGTAATTCCACTCAAGGATGCTACAGGAGTTAAAAACTGCATGCTAAACCAAAACAAATGGTTTTAGCTAGTCAGTTTATTATTAAGTGCCATGATGCCTTCATTTCAAATGAGGACTTTAGTAAATACAATCTGATGAATCAACTGTAAAATCTCTTGAATAACATTTTTACCTCATTATACCTTGTGATATCCCCCAAAAGTGAACTTTCCTTCATTCAATAAATTTTTACAGAGCACATGTCATGTGCCATGCAGTATTCTAGTGCTAGTGATGTGACAGGAAGCAAAGTCCCTTGTCATCTGAAGCTTACGTGGAATGGATGGTGCAGAGATTAAAAACACCACTTACAATCAGGCTGTTAGATCCTATTTTTTCCCTCCAGTTGACTGCTATTTATTTATAGTTTTAATTGAAAAATAATAATTTTATATATTTTGGAGGCACACGGTGATGTTTTGATATATATCTACACTGTGGAATGATTAAATCATGTTGATTAACAAATCTACCATCTTACTACTTACCATTTTTTTGTAGTGGAAACATTTAAAATCTATTCCGTTAGCAATTTTGAAATACACAAGGCACTGCTATTTTTTATAGTCATCATTCTGTGTAATAGATCACTAAGACTTATTACTCCTGTCTTGGTGAAACTCTGTACTCTTGGATCAACATCTTCCCTTTCTCTATCCCCCTTCCTCATCTTCTGGTAACTACCATTCTATTCTCTATTTCTATGAGACTGACGTTTTTTAGATTCCTCATATGAATGACATCGTGCAGTATTTGCTCTTCTGTGCCAGGATCATTTCACTTAGCATAATGTCCTCCAGGTTCATCCATGTTATTGCAAATAACAGGATTCCCTTCTTTTTAAAGGTTGAATAGTATTTCATTATGCATTTATACCATGTCTTCTTTATCCATTCGTCTGATGATAGATATGTAGGTTGGCTTTATATCTTGGCTACTGCGAATAATGTAATGCACATGAGCATTATCTCTTCAGCACATTGTTTTCAATTTCTTTGGATATATACCAACAAGTGGGATTGTTGGACCATATGGAAATTCTGTTTGTGGTTTTTCTGAGGAACCTGCGCGCTATTTTCCATAACAGTTGTGCTAATTTGCATTCTCACCAATAGTGCATAAGGGCTCCCTTTTCTTCACACTCTCATCATCTTTTGACTTTTTAATAATAACCGTTTTAACAGGTATGAGGTGATGCTTCATTGTGGTTTAATTCACATTTCCCTGATGATTAGTGATGACTGTTATTTTTTCATATGTCTATTGGCTATTTATATATCTTTTGAAAATGCCTATTGAGATCATTGGTCCATTTTTTAGTCTAGTTACTTGTTTTCTTACTATTGAGTTGAGTTTTTTTAATATATTTTGAATATTAACCCTGTATGGTTTGCAAATATATTCACTCAATCTGTGAGTTGTTTCTTCTCTGCTGATTGTTTCCCTTGCTGTACAGAAACTTTTAAGTTTGATGTAATCTCATTTGTTTATTTTTGTTTTTGTTATCTGTGAGCTCATATCCAAAAAATCTTTGCCCACAGCAATATTGTAGAGTTTTTCCTTTATGTTTCCCTCCAATGTCTATAGTTTCAGGCCTTACTTTTAAGTCTTTATCTTAAATTGATTTTGCATCTGATGTGAGAAAATGATCTAATTTCATTCTGCATATAGAGAGATCCAGTTTCCTCAACAGTATTTATTGAAAAGACTGCCTTCCTCTTTTTTTTTATTTTTATTTTTTTGGACAAAAATCAATCGACCATATTTCCATGAATGAGCTTTTTAATGACCATAAATGTGCTGGTTTATTTCTGGGTTCCTTGTTTTGTTCCATTAGCCAATATGTCTGTTTTTATGCCAGTACCAAGTTGTTTTGACTATCCTGTTCCATTGGCTACTGTGTCTGTTTTTATGTCAGTTCTATGCTATTTTGATTATTATTACTTTGTAATCGATTTTGTAGTAAGGTAATGTGATGCCTACAACTTTGTTCTTTTTTCTCAAGATTGCTTATGTTATTTGGAGTGTTTTGTGATTCCATAAAAATTTTAAAATTATATTTTTTATTTCCTTGAAAAATGACAAAGTTTGATAAAAATTATACTGAATATCTAAATCACCATGGGTGGTATGGAAATTTTAACAATAGTAATTCTTCTAATCTATAAATATGAGATATCTTTACATTTATTTGTGTAGTCTACAATTTCTTTAATCAATGTTTTATAGTTTTTCATTTACAGATCATTCATTTACTTGGTTAAATTTACTCTTAAGTATTTTTTTCTGCTATTGTGAATAGGATTGATTTCTCAATTTCTTTTCATTAGTAAAAAGAAACACTACTTTGTGTTTCCTTGTGTGTTGATTTTGTGTTTTGAAACACTGAATTTGCTTATCTGTTTGACAATTTTTTGGTGGGATCTGCAGGGTTTTCTCCATATACAATTATGTCATCAGCAAACCAAGACAATGTCACTTCTTCCTTTCTTATTTAAATGTATTTTATTTCTTTTTCTTGTCTAATTACTCTGGCTAGAACATCGAGTATTAAGTTGAATAGAAGATATGAGAGTGAGAATCCTTCTCTTATTTCTGATCTTAGAAAGAAAGTTTTCATCTTTTCACCATTATGTATGCTGTTGAATGTGCTGTTGAATTTGGTTTGCTTAGTATTTTGTTCTGAATTTTTGCATCTATTTTCAACAGGGATACTAGCCTACATTATTCTTGTAGTCCTTGTCTGACTTTGGTATTAGGGTAATGTGGCTTCATAAAATGAGTATAAAATTTTTTCTTTTTCTTTAATTTTTTAGAAGAGTATGAAAAAGACCGATATTAGTTCTTCTTTAAATGCTTGGTAGAATTCAGCAGCAAAGCCATCTGGCCCCAGGCTTTTCTTTGATGGGAGATTTTAAAATTACTGATTAAGTTTCCTTACTGTTTATTGATATGTTCAGATTTTCTGTTTCTTCTTGACTCAGTCTTGGTAGGTTATATGCTTCTATGAATTTGTACACTTCTTTTAGGTTATCCAATTTGTTGGTGAATAATTGTTCATAGTCTCGTAATAGCCTTTGTGTTTTTGTGGTATCTGTTGTAATAGCTTCTCTTTTATTTCTAATTTCATTTATTTGAGTCTTCTCTCTTTGTTCTTACTCTAGTTAGAGGTTTGTTAGTTTCGTTTACCTTTTTAAAAAAACCTCTAATTTTCATTTACCTTTTCTATTGTCTGTCTAGTCTCTATTTCATTTATTTCTGCTCTTTATTATTTCCTTCCTTCTATTTACTTTGGGCTTAGTTTGCTCTTCTTTTTCTAGTTCCTTCTTGAGTTATAGCACTAGAGTGTTTATTTGAGATCTTCTTTTTTGATGTAAGCATTTATTTCTATAAACTTTCTTCTTAGAACTGCTTTTTTTGTATCCCATAAGTTTGGTATGTTGTGTTTTCATTTTCACTTGTCTCAAGGTACTTTAAAATGTTTACTTTTAATGTCATATTTGACCCATTGGTTATTTAGAAGCATGTCGTATAGTTGTTTAGTTTTTACATATTTAGAAAATTTCCAAAATTCCTTCAAATTTTATTCCATTATGGTCAGAAAAGATACTTGATATGATTTAAATATTTTTAAGCTTGTTAAGACCTGTCTTGAAGCATAACATATAATCTATGTGGAGAATATTCTGTGTGTGCCTGAGAAGAATGTGTATTCTGCTCCTGTTGGATGAAATATTTCATATACGTTTGTTAGGTCTATTTGGACTAAATTGTTGATCTATATTTATGTGATCTGATGCTAGATGCATAGATATTTAGAATTGTTATATAACCTTGATAAATTAACTCCTTTATCGTAATATAATGACCTTTGTCTCTTTTTACAGTTTTTGTCTTAAGTCCTATGTTAGGGGAAGTAGTGGGTGACAAAGGGCTCAGAGGGGAATTCTAGACCCAGACCTATAGGATAAGGGAAGCATCCTAGGGAAAAGTACTCTAAGCTGAGGACTGAGGAACTCAAAGAAGTGAGAGGAAATATGGAGGCTGGTGAAGAAAAGAGTGTGTAAGTCATATGCAGACTCTTGCATTTTGCTCTGAACCTAATGGTGCAGCCATTTAAGAGTTTCAAGAAAGCAAATAAGATGCATAGATCTTTTTACTTTAGAAAGATCCTTCTGATTGCAATGGGAGGAATGGGATGGGGGAATTAGAGGCAGGCAAGCAAGACAAGAGGCTACTGCAGTAGTGAGAGTAAAAGGGGATGATGGTACAAATTAGGGAGGCAGGGACAAAAGGAAATGATGGGAAGTAAAATCCAGCTGCTCATGATTGACTAGATGTGCATGAACAGGGGGACAGGGAATAACGATATCAGATGAGATGTCCTCTAGAATATTTGGCTGAATGGGGGTTAGTGCCATTCACAGAAGAAAGAACAATATAGGAAGGGAAATGATGAATTAAGTTTGGATGAGTTGAGTTTGTATGTCTGCTAGACAGCTCAGAGCACAGAAGAATGGTCTGGGTAGCATATAAACTATTATGATTTCCAAAAAACTTTTTTGAATGGCAGTAAGCATTGAACTTTTTTGACTTCTTTAGGACATAAGTAATTGTGAAGGTATTATCTCAGAATTAATTTATTATAGTCATAAATTATCAAGTTTTTGACCAAGAAAAATGGACACATTGAAAAGAAAAAAAGGTATATGTGTTTGGTGTTTTTTTGAAGAGGCACACTGCAACTGTCCACTACCATAATGACATAAAATTATTTAAACTGTGACCATTCTCTTCTTGATAAAGGGAAATTTGAGGAAGTCATGGGACATGATCATACTGGAATCTTCTATTTTAAAGCCTTGGAGAAAACATATAATTAAAGAGAAGCAAAATCTACTTTACTTGGATGCTGATTCCAAAAACAGCCCATAAAATGTAGACCATATAAAGCTGGCATAATGGAAAATGTGCTAGAATCATGGAATGGTATGGCAATCCCTTGTAGTGAACAGATGGTGGCTATGAAAACTGTGAAATTTAATGAGCCTAGTGTAGCCTTTTAAGTAAGGCAGGCTCAAGAGAGTGATAACCAGATGCCAATCACTGGCCCCCTATTGATAGTTTGCTTCTTACTTTAACAGCTTGCACAGATGAACAGCACATTTTCAAGGTGCTTAGAAAGAAAGACCTTGGCTGAGTGGTAAGTACCCAGGACTTTCAAAACCTTTGCTTTTAATTTAAACTACTCATTTGAGTACCTTAGGGTAATTCTGCTCTTGACCACCAGAAAAAAAAGCCAGATTCTAGAGTTATTTTCTTTGAAAAATTAGCAGATGCACAAACCCAACTCATCCAAACTTAATTCATCATTTCTCTTCCTAAATTGTTCTTTCTTCTGTGTGTGGCAGTAACTTCCACTCAGTCAAATATTCACTTTGACAAATAGTGTTGAGTGGTTCTAGTCCAGTTTTTAAGTGAGGTAGGGAAAAAAATCCTTTTTCCAAAATAGAGTAGATATAATGTCCACAATAAGCAATGCTAGAGAAAATTTCTCCCACTATTGCAACCAAATAGATCCCACACAAAAATTAAGTGAAAATTAGAAACTGTTGGCTTTATTGTATGCTGAGAGTATTGACTGTCATATTGAAAATGAACTCTATTTATATTACAATCTCTTAAATCCTGCTCATTTTATACCATCCATCTGAGTAAAGAATAAACATATACACACATTTGTATACACACTCATGCACACAAATGCACAGCGATTTTAAATGTAAAAACTAAAACCATAAGGAAAATTTTCCAAGGCTTATTGAGGTCATAATTTCCTCTTGAGAAAAAGTTTTTCATTGCATTTCTTTTAAAACCAAGGTTACAAATAGGTCTTTTGTGATTTTAAAAAGCAAAACAGCAAGTTAGAAAAATCAGACTTGTGTAAGCATTAACCTGGATGACAAACACAGCTAGCTTCAACTACCATCTTGACAACCTCAGAGCCTTTTCTAACACATTCCCAAAGGTTCTGCTCCAGTAGTCAAATGGATTCACCAGTGATGGATGAAAGTAATTTGTATGCTTGACAATAAACTATTGATGTAAACATAGGACCCAACCGAAACAGTTCATGAATATAAAAACAGTATCATTTATACTACTTTTTGTAGTCCAAGAAAATCCCATATGTTTCATACCCTTACTACCTCAAACATCTTTGTGGTTGAAAGGAGACAAGCATTAAGAACTATATTTTAAGACATACACACACACACACACACACACACACACACACACGGAAAAAGACAGAACTAAATTGTCAAAATGAGCATAACAGGTGCTGGCACATGGTAGAACCTAAGATTCTATCCCCTCATCATCTAATGTTTAACATATGCCAGGCACTGTTCTAGGTGATGAAAAGCACCCTGCCTTTAAAGACCTCATGATCTATTCAGAAAGACAGATGATGGGCAACTATAATACGATTTGCCAAATATGTGACAAGAAGGGAAGCATTTCATTGGGATTGAAAGAGTCAAAGGAACCTACTCTGAGGAGGTAACACCTGTGCTGAAATTTGAAAACTGGCCTCTACTAACAAAAAACTTAGAATAGTCACTTTCAGAAAACCATTCTAGTTTTTATATATGCAAAAACAGTCTCAAACACTGGCAACATAACAGTGGTCTTGATATCCTGGCTGAAGTCACAGACATCGTGCCTGCTTCATTACACTGAATTCTTTGTACAAAGTGTGATAATACTTGGGCTGGATTCTAACACACTCAGAATTTTCCATCCTGATCCTCTGGCCCCTCAGAGGTGGATATCTGAAAAAAAGCGAGTTTCTATTCTGAGGATATGGCATATGCATGCTGAAGACTCCTCTCTGGGTATTAAACTGTAATCTCTCTCCATTAAGTAATCGAATGGCTAAAGTTTCATCACAGCCAGCCAGCTGAAAAATCACTGCGTTGACACAAAGTGTAGTTTGGGTAACTCACCCACATTAGGCTCATGAACAACCACAAACCTCTCTACAGGTTTCCTCTAACTCCAAAGGAACTAATCACAGCCGAATTTTTAATATATGTACCATAATTTATTTCTATTTCTTAAAGTCATTACAGGAATGATGGGCTTATGCAAGATCTGTAAGAATTTTAATTTGATGTGTTAGATGAGGAAGGGTGAGGATGGAGGAATGTGAATTTTATATCTGGTTGTTCTTTGCATGTGAAATTAAGGCAGCATACATCCCTCCGTAGCAGTTTGTACAATCCTGTTTACTCCCATAACCCCACTGCAGGCCCTCAATGACCCTCATCTGGAGAACAGCAATGGATTTTTAACTTGTCACTGGTCTCCATGCCTCCTTCCACACACCCCCCTTCTCCGCCCACCACCAATCCTCCATGAAGTCACCAGTGAGAAAGAGATCTAACATACCTCCCAATCTATAGGAAAACGTCTAAATTCCCTGGCATGACAAATGAGACCTTCTGCAGTCATCTACAGCCTGCATGCACCTCTCCTCCAAGCTCTGTGGTGCTTTCCCACCTGCTGGGCACCATGATGCTGTGTCCTATCTTCTCTGCCTTTTGAACATGCTGTTCCAGCTGCTGGAATGGTCTTCCTCGTTTTGGGCAATGAGGCAGAACCTCTCTATTCATCCATTTGAAGCAAAGTTTAGTTCCAAGGCCTTTTCTGAAACCCCCAAGGGAACTCAGTTTTCCACGCTCGTGAAACTTCCAGGGCTACAGTCTCTGTCTATACTTGGAACATTCTATGCAGAGTCTCTGTTTAGATGTTTTTCCTCCTTCATTTGGCTGGGACATTTGGATGCTAGGGTCTAGCCTTGGTCATCTGTGAAGCTGCCCAATGTGATGCTAGCCAGGTAATGTGTGCTTCTAGAACCAAGCCACCTGCTGCCTTGGTATTGAGAAGGGAGCAATGCCTCAAGAGGGCTTCCAGGGAGGACTCAGTGTGACTCAGGGAGGCACAGTGTGTTGGGCAAGTCTGCTTAGTACCAGGAACTCAGTGGCTTTAGGGTTTGTCTTTAACTCCTGGCCTGTGAGGTGTGTCTCCACCTCTCACATTTTTTTGTCAGGGTGACACTTAGCAAACATGAAAATGTTTTGCAATGATTTCTGCAGCTTGTCTTTAACTCAAGAGAATTTCCTCTGAAAAACAAACATCCTTTACAAAAATTGACAATCAGATGTCAAGGTTGCTTCCCACTACATAATTTTGTCAGTTATAGGTATTTAGCTTGAATGAGTACATCCATTTCTCTTTTGTTTCCGGGTAAAACTTAATAGTAGAGTTTTCTCCCTGAGGTAAAAAATGAGTCTGGGTCTGAACGTTGGGCTAGTTCCAATACTGAGGGTCCTAAGTGGGTGGTAGAAATTATGTTCCATGGACTCAGGAACCCACTCTAATGGACAATTGTGGGCAGAGGTCAAATTCTGTGAAAAGCTGGGTCTTTACAGGTTCTATCTAATTTTCTTCTCACCACAACCCAGTAGGTGAGAATTAGTGTCTCCACTTTGTAGATGAAGAGAAAGACATCCATAGAGGTTAAGTTGCTTGCCCACGGAGGCCTGCTGTTTTCAGTGAAGGCTGGCCTCCCCACCCAGGGTCACCCACCAGACATCAGGGTCCAAGGTGAAAGCACTTTCTACAGTGCAGTGTGAATAGTCCTTTACCCACTACTTCTCTCATCAGAATACCTGGAAATTCTGCCCAGGGGCCCCATATCTTCTGTCCTTTTTCTCTTTGATGAAGAATATCTTTCTCATTCTAACCATCTATACCTCCAGTTTGAAGCAATTTTTAAAAATGTTATTTCTCCTACATAACCATATCAAAATTTATATAATAAGAGGGTCTTTTTTTCTTTTAAGGAGGGATGAAAGAAGAAAGATCAGGTAGAAAAAAGTACATATTTTCTCCCCTATTCCTTCTTTCTAGAAACCAAGAATTATCAGGTTAGTTTATAATACACTCAGCTGAGGACATTGAACATATCTCTCTCTCAGGGGTTAGTAAGCTTTAGGTTTTAAAAGCTGAACTTGACAGTGAGGCAGAGGAGGGTATGGCTGTTGACGTGCTATTGATGGCTGGGGAACTTACTTCCTAAGAGACTTCAGATAATGGAGAAAATAGTTCTACCATACTGTGAGGACCAGAGTTGATAAGTATAAAGCAAATGGAACACAAACGTACCCGATGCTATTTCTCTGAGGCACAGTCTGTGCATTTTAAATTTCACTGGATAGTTATTTAATAGTTTAACCAGCTTATACTGAGAAATGTTCATTTGAGAAGGCCTCTTTTAGGGCAGTGGGAGAGGGATATAGAATTCAAAAGATGTTGGCTTTGTGTTCTTGGGAATCACCACTGGGTGGGAAAAGTAGACTCATACACAAATAAGTGTAATTCAAGCAGCCTGTAATAGAAGCTACCATAGAAGTTATAAGCACTATCACATTATTACTGTTTTATCAGGGAAACAATATTTTCCTTTAATTATGTACTTTCTTATAAAATCTGCTGTAATATTCAAATTGAATTATCAAGACCAACATTCTATCCATGAGCACAAATCAATAATTTGACAAGATAAGCCAATAGAAAACAAAACAGAAAACAGTACTCATATCTAAACATCTGCATATCATTTTGCTTTAAGAAACATTTATTGGTCACCTGTTAGGAGTCAGACCAGTGCTTGCTTTGGAGAAGCAAACCAGATAAGTCAGCCCTGACCTCAGTATGTGAAAATTTTCTGGAGACCAGAACTTTGGATATGTGTGCTATAATCTTTTAAAAATATGTGAGGACTGAAAACAAGAAATGCAAGAATGACTGTTTCAGTGAAGCTGTTTGTAAATCTGAATATTAGGTTTACATGAAGGGGGAAGCATTGAGCCCAAGCTGCCTAGGATAAAGTTCTAAGTGACTACTTACTAGTTATGTGACGTTAAGACTGTTACTTATCTTTCTTTGCCTTAATTTTATCACTGAAAATGGGATAATAAGAACTCCTATATAAATGGCTGTTGGGATTAAATGAGATAAATTAATTTGTTGTAAAGAGTTCAATATGATACATAGCAGAAAGTACTGATTTCTTTATAATTACTATTATTTTCCTTCTGGCAATATTTAGAACATACAAACAATACATACAATGCAGATAAGAAGCTCTAATATTAAACTGATCTCTGTACTGTTGTGGCAACTTAGAAAGAGGAGGATAGACCTCCATCCAAATCCAGAAATTGGTTACAACATCGAGACTGATGATATCAAATTCCCCTATACACAAACACACACACACACACACACATACACACACACACACATACACACACACACACACACACACACACACACAGTGCATGCAAGAGGGCATAGGAAGGTTTATTATTCACATAATGAGGTCTTCTGGGGAGAGCAGGAAAGGCTTTCAAAGCAGGTTCAAAAATGGCTTGAGAATGCAAGGAAAGACGACTAGGCTGGGGGTTTTCATAACAATTGGGGAGTTAAATGAGGGAAAGAGTATCCTGGCATAAAGGAGGGAGTACCAGGGCTTCCTGGTACTCCCTTACCCAGATGTGGGCAGTGCCTTACCCAGATATGGGCAGAAGACTTAAGAGCTCTCAGCGACCAATCATCAAGAAATGGAGTCAGACTCTTCTCTAAAGGTATACATATACAAACCATCCAAAACAATCCATCTGCAATTCACTGCCCTTCTAGTACATGTTTCGTCTATTTTAATTTTCAGAAATCTATATCTACACTTAAACTTCATCTAATCCATGAAGGACAGTAAATGTGTACATTTATATGTAATTTCCTTTGGTTCATTTTTTGAAAACAAATACTACTAACACTGAAGAAGAGCAGGACAAACGACACTCTTTAAATGCATTTTCACTATAATTTGTAAAAACAAAAAACTCAGGGCAGGGATATCTCTGAGGTGAAACGCTTCATCTATGGGCTTCCAGGGGGATTGTTTCTAAACAGACCCCAAGAGAAGTTTCTGTTCCCATCCGCCATAGTCCATTGTATTACCTGATAATCTTGAAAGCAATATAACATTTAAGTAACTATATCATACTTGCTTTGAGTGAAGGTATTACCCCCTGTTGTGGTGGTGGTGTTGTTGCTGTTGCTTTGGTTGTGGTGATTGTTGACTATTCTCTGGGCATTTGCTAAGCACCACACCCTCTGTTAAAGACTCTACATGCATTATGCCATTTAATAACAATTCTACGAGGTAGGTACTATTATTATCCCATTTTACAGTTGGGGAAAATAAAACAGATGGAAGCTAGCTGCCCATCTCATAACATCTTCTATACATATGAAACTAACCACATTTTGTTTTGTTTTGTTTTATCATCTTTCTGCCACACTTGAATTCATACATGTTAAGTTCTGTATGAGGTAATTAAAAATCCAAGAAGAAATTATAACTCCAACCTTAAAATAATATATCTGAAAAGAAATGGGTTTATAGAGGAAAGGCCATTGTAAAAATAGGGGGAAAAAAACTCTTTAGCATTTCCTAGTTTATTATCATAACCAATTCATTGAAACAATTGAAATCTATGGTATAAAAGATATTATGGTGAAGAATAAATTATGGCCTATTATAACCACATTGGCTTTTCAAAAATAGAAATTTTTTATTTCTAAATATTCTTTCTCATTGGATGGAAAACATTTTCCGCACTGCCCTTACAAAAGTAATTTCTGTAACAGACATGAATATTGAAAGATATTCTCAAATGTCTCAGTATCACTCTTTATAGTTTTGAGCACCCATGGGATTGATTACACACGAACCTATATAAATCATGATTACATTCTCCTCTTGTCAGCAAATTTTCATTTTTCAAAGGTACAATAAGACTGAGTCCATCAATATGAATCAAATAACACAATTCACAGTTTCATTATAAACCAGACATTTTTCCATATTTGTTAAAAATTCATAAACTAGAATAGGAGAAAATAATATATAATTAATTGGCAGTGGGAATTTTTTAATATGTTACAAGTTTTATTAATTTTAATATCCAGATATATACTACTTGTATTAAACTATATGGTTTGCCCAAATCTAGTGATATATTTTCAGTTTCACTAATGGTTTTGTTGTAGCTTTCTTTTAAAGTTGTCACATTAAAAACATGTATTTTTATGTATTTGGCAGTTGTGCCTCTGCTGTTTTCAAAGCCAAGGTACTCATCAAACTTGATGGAGGTTTTACACATACCCATGAACACCTACACAGGAGTTTAATCAGGTGGGAAAGATCATAACGGTGCAAAAAGATCTTCTGGAAAAATGAGAACCTTTTGAAAGGTGTTAGATTACTTGCAAAACTGAAAATCAAGCTTAAAAGATCTCTTCATCATTTCAGTGCTATAATATGGACAGACCTACTCAGCAAGGTGCCTATAAGTTACAGGGTCTAAAATGGGGTTATCTTCACAAATTGGGTAATTGCTGGCATTTTTAAGTTAGGGTTTGACCAAGTAGCTATAGGTGATGACTTGAAAGACAATTTATTGCAAAAACGAAGCTTTTACAAAAAATGGAAGGATTCTGTTGTGGTTACGTGCACTGCCCTGCTCTGTACTGCTGGAGGAGTTTGAAGAAAACATGTCTTCTCACAAGAGCAATAGTATAGCTATCTTTTTTTTTTTTTTTTTTTTTTTTTTTTGAGTTGGAGTCTCACTGTTGCCCAGACTGGAGTGCAGTGGCCGCTCCCGGCCACCGCAGCCTCGACCTGCTGGGCTCTGGCGATCCTTCCGCCTCAGCCTTCCGAGTTGCTGGAATTACAGGCGTGCACTACCACGCCCGGCTAATTTTTGATTTATTGTAGAGATGAGGTCTTGCCAAGTTGCCCAGGCAGGTCTCGAACCCACGGGTTCAGGCAATCCACTCACCTTGGCCTCCCAAAGTGCTGGGATTACAGGCTGAACTACCGAGCCCGGCCGTATAGCTATCTTTAATAGAGCTAACACTATCTTTGTAGGGTGAACAGAAGACATGCACTAGCCTACCTTGTACTCAGTAGGAAGTGTAGACAGTACAGAGCACAAGAGAACTAGAATTTCCTTTTAAAGAAATCAATAAACATTATTACAGATCCAAACAAAACTTTATTGGATGTAAGCAAAATTAAAGTTAGCACAACTTTCTCTAAGTTGTTGAACAAATTTTTATAATTTAGAGCAATGTTAAGGAAGCTGGGTCATTTAGGTTCTTAAAGATTTTGGCTCCTGGGAATAGAGCTGAAAGAAAATGAGTTTCTATTAAAATGAACCTTACTTTCTTTTTTTAGGAGCCACAAAATGGTCCAGGGAAATCAGTATGTACAAGTATACATAAACAATTTCCACGCTATTGTAAGAAATAGCATGTTTTCCAATCATGGGCCCACACTTACCTCCATGCATCATCCAAATTAAATGTAATACTTGTTAAGCTTCCTTCAAAATAGAAATCATTAAAGCATAAATCAACAGCTTACAGACTGACAAATTGTCAGATTTACATTTAGGTTTTACAGGGCTTGTAAAATGGCAAGTCAGATGGTAAAACCTGTTTATAAAGACAGCACAAGAAGCTTCAACAAATGCTACAATCTGTTCAGTTAATGATATTTAAGATATTTGATTTCTGTCAACAGATACCCACTCCTCTAGGTTTTTTGGGAAACAGACCTGTCTCTGAAAATCAAGAGCAAAATATACCTCCAGGGATAAATATTACCTAAAAGAAAAATAATAACAAAGGAAAGCTGATGCAACAGCAAAGAGATGGGTTTAAATTGGGGACAAGTAGAAAAGTGGAAAAAGGAAGAAGAGAGGGAAGGGAGAGAGAATGAGAAATACATGAGAAATTTTAATAATTTTAATGTAGTATTTTATTAGTTACACTAATATATAATTTTCAAAGAAATAGTGACCTTACGAAATGATGATAGTTGTATTCATTAAATATAATCATGATTCTTCAGTTTGGTGTGCATAGATAAATCCCAAGTATTAGAAGACATTTATCTATTTTTAAGTAGTTAGAGTCAAAATAAGTTAAATTAGCCTGGTCTAAAATATGCCCCAGATATGAAATAGTTTTCAGAAATATAATTTTAATGATAAACTACATAAATGAATTATGACCAACAACTCTGTTTCCTTTAAATGATCAATAGCCTATAAGTAGACAGCAAAATATATAGTGAGATCTCAGGATGATTTGAGCTTACTGTTGAGAATATCTTTTAAAAAGCAGGGATCAAACTAATTTAACTATTATTATTATTATTTTTCCTTTTTCTGCCCATATAGCTAAAAGTGTAGAATTCATAGTTATATAATATACAGATCCTCCTTGACTTAAAATGGGTCACATTCCAAAAAACCCATCATAAGGTGAAAATATTGTAAGTCAAAAATGCATTACCTAACCTACCAAACATTATAGCTTAGCCTAGCCTAACCTAACAATGTTGAGGACACTACCATTAGCCTACAATTGGTCAAAATCATCTAACACAAAGATTATTTTAAAATAAACTGCTGCCTATTTCATGTAAGAGTATCATACCACATAACACTAGCCCAGGAAAAGATCCAAATTAAAAATCTGAAGTATGGTTTCTACTGAATGCTTATCACTTTTATACCATGGTAAAGTAAAAAATCATAAGTCAGACCATTTTAAGTTGGAGGCCATTTGCAAATAAATCGAGAGATTTTATCTCTTGTATTAGAATTCTAGTGAAATATCCTAGTATGTATAATTTTTAGTCACTTTCGTGTTTTTTACAAAAGTCTAGCCCATTCATTATTCCCATTACATACCAGTTAATATGACTGATTGCTTTTCTAGAAAAAAAATACTCCATAATTTAAAATATTTGAATTTTATATAAGCCCAAGGAAACTTTAAAAAGTGACTTCAATCATGTTTGTAATCAAGATACCCACATGACTATGCAAATGTAAAAGGAGAGGGACTGAGTGCTGCCACATACAAAGCAAGGTCGCAAAGGCAATGAGGTCTCCAATATCCTCCTCCACTTATTGTTACTCAAGCAGGATCCCCAACTCTCACTAAAGGTCAGCTTAATTCCTACTCTCTTTCTGCTTTCTTGAGCAGTATGGAAAGGAAATCGGTCTTATGTTTGTCTTTTCTCTGCCTTCCCTGATATCTTACTTTTCTTCTACCACTAGTCCTTTAAACCATTGGTGTTTAAATCAGAATCTCCTTCCTAGGGTGGTGGCTGGATCTTCATATCACCATAGTAAGTATCACTCCCACCCACCACTTTGTCTCTTTACCTTTCTTTCCCTGATTCACTCCCAGAAGCAGCAGGATACACTGGTTGCTTCTGCCATAGTAATTTTAAAAAGCAATCTACTGACTATCTGTGATTCTGAATATCTCAAGATGAATCTTAAGTAAATCTTGAGAACGATTACTTTATTTCCTCAACACCCAATATCTTGTTAATGTCCCAAATGTGGTTCTTATTCCTGAAAATCTTTGGAATCTTCTATCCCAATCTCAGTAGCTCTCCTACTGTCAAATCCCAAGCCAATTTTCCTGTTTATGCTTCTAGACCACCCTCCTGCTCTTTGTGAAATTCTCTTGTTCTCATTTTCACAGATGATACCATCTAAGTCTTGCTTCCCACCTCTAGAACATCTTCTTCTGATCTGCTGTGTTTTCTACTAGTCCTCTTACTATGGGAATTCTCTATGGCTAAATCCTGATTTTCATTCATCCTCTTGCATTTTGCTTTGTGTCTTCTCAACCATCTTTCTCAAAGAATCTGTCTTCTCATGACTTCCAAAACTTTTACACTGTCAACTCACAAATGAATACCTTCATTACTTACATATCTCTCCCCTAAATTCCAGCCCTGGATTGCAAATGATCTATTTGTTTATTTGCTGCACCATCCTACTCTCTATGTCCAAAATACATATTAATTATGTGATGGTTAATTATGTGCATTAACTTGACTAGGTTAAGGGATGTCCAGATAGTGGTATAACATTATTTGTGGATGTGTTTGTGATGATGTCTCTAGAAAATATTAGCATTTGAATCTGCACACTCAGTAAATAGATTGCTCTCCCCAGTGTTGGTGAACATCATACAATCTCTTGGGGGCCTGAAGAGAATAGAGAGGCAGAGGAAACGTTAATTTGCTTTCTGCCTGAGCTGGCATATCCAGTTTTATCCTGCTCATGGACATTGGCCTGATTCTTCAGCCTTCAGACTCAGACATGGATTTACACCATTGGCTCCCTTGGTTCTCAGGACTTTGGGTTTAGACTGGAACTACATCATCAGCTTTTCTGAACCTTTAGCTTGCAAAGATAAGATCTTGAGACTTCTCAGCCTCCACATGAGCCAATTCCTCATAATAAATATCTATCATAAATATCTATCTATCCACCCACCCATCCATCCACCTGCCCATCCATCCATCCATCCATCCATCCATCCATCCATTCATCCTATTGGTTCTATTTCTCTAAAGAACTCTGACTAATACAAAACCTTCTTCTTCAAGTTACATCCTTCTCCATCATAATTGAGAAATATACATATGCACTTTGAAAATACACTGATGAATTCTCCAAAGCAGTATTTCTGAGGGCCAACTAGACACAAAGTACCATGCTTAGTGTGACCAGTTACCCAAAGAGCCTTAGATATTTTTCCTTGAAGACCTAGGATTAGACATAAACTATAGATGCAACATTAAGGCAATACAAATAGTGGTACATATACTAAGATCATTGCAAAGACAATGCCATGATCTTCAGGTGCACAAGAGATATAGATTCAGACAAATGGCCTTTATTCACACAATATGAAATGTAGTAATACTGAACCCTAAGTTTGTTCAGGGAGGTGAAACTTGAAAATTCATCCTGTTGGTGATTGCCAAATTAAATATGAATTGCGATCAGGTTATAATAAATTTTTACTTTTGTTCCCCAATTTCTTTGCAAAGAAAAAAAATACTTGTCAAAGAACAATGAGAAAAATTGGGGAAAATGCTGAAGGACATGTAGTTTAAATCAAAAACATTTATAACACTAAACAAAACAAACAACGTTACTTCCAAGGTAGAATTGCTTGTAGTATCAAGTGCCTGCAAGAACATCAGTTTAAAATATAAAGGGAGAAAATAGATTGAAAATAGCAAAAAGTAGATTATTTAAAAGATCTACTTCTTTTTTTTTTCCAGATTATTGTTAATCAGAAACTAAAGGAAATCTACAAATTAAAGCCCAGGATGAGTATGAGTCTAAGCGAGGGGCAAGAGTACAGGATTTGGGATTGTATTTTAATTCCAGAAAAGCTTCTTTGGGATATTTCTTATTTGCCATGAGTGATATAAGGCTTGTTTTATTCAACGTATTTATTCATTGTCTCTACTTATTCTAATTCAACAAGACTTAAAAGATTTGAAGGCATTTTTGCTTTTCAATAAAAAGTTAACATCTTTATTAAATAGTTTTTCAATTTGCCAAGAATATGTCCTCTCATGAACAAAAGATGGGAAAGCTCTAAAAAGCTTTGAGTCCCTTTCTTTAAGTTGCTATACTCTCTCTCTCTTTTTTTTTTTCATTTTTCCTAATTCCATTTTGGTTTCTATAATTTGTTTCCCCAGTTCTCCATTGAGGCATGGGATGTTATTAAGTGTCAATGGCATTTACCACATGCCAGGGAAGGTTACTACATGTTTCTTTTCTTTCTTTTAAGTTTAAGAACTGGATTTTTAGCATCTAAAGTTGTTCTGTTTGAGGAGATAAATAGTGGCATGGAAAGAAGTAAGAAGAGACAAATCTTTCTCTGTGTTCTTTTAAGAATCGATAAATCCAAAATTAAAAGAGTATAGCCTGGAACCAAGTGGCTTAATCTAATCTATCTAGTATTTATTGTGCCCCTACTGTGCTGCAGAAAGAGAGAGAGAGAGAGGATTTTTAAGCAGAAACAGTCTTAGGTATTCCAGAGCAGGGCTCTGAGGTTGAAGCCATAGGAAGGCAAAAGAGGGAGATGGGTAAGGGGGTGTCAGTTGAAAGCTGCGAGGTGAGTCCAGGTAGGAAGCCTGCTGAGTGCTGCAGGCCAGAGGGGGCAAGGCAGAGGTGAAGCCCAGCAACAGGGGAAGGAAAGGTGAGGCGAAGCCTCGTCAACCTCTACTTCCTCCAGTCCACCCTCCTGTGGTGCATGACTAGGAACACCAAGGAGCATATGCCCCTCCAGTAGCTGCAGGCAGTAGTGGAATCAGGCAAATTTTCATCTTCCATGGGTCACATGTGAAATAATAAATATAGAAAAATAAAGTACTAATCTCATCAGGCTGCTTCCTTAAAACCCTTCCCATTGCTGTTCACTGTCTATTGGACAAAGTTTGTGATATCTGAGACTTTATAAATCTAACTTCTAGACACCATTATAACTTCATTTCCACCTCAATACTCACACCCTAACAAATTAGATGCAAGACCTTGGTGTGTGTACATTTACACAACTCTGTGCCTGTGTTCTGCATTCTCTGTGCCTGCGTCCTGCATTCTCTCCCTGGAACAGTTCACCTGAACCCCATCCTCCCTGCCTAACTTGCTTTGTGAATGACTCCTCATCTAAAGACAAAGTCCAAATATCACCTCCTCCAAGGTGCTTATCCTAGCCTTTTTCTAATCCACCAGACAAAATGAGGTGCTCTGGATTCTCTATTCAATCCTCATATATACCCTGATTAGAGTTCTTATCACAGAATAACTTAATGCATCTTTTTCTCCAAGATCCTAGGATTTTCTCAAGGACAGAAGTCATATTCTAGTCATCTAGAATCTTTCAGCCATTAGCACAATGCAGGAACACAGCAGGAACTCAATAAATATTTATTAAATAAAATGTGAAAGTTGTACAAGTCAAAATAGAGTCATTTGTGTTAAAAGAGAGAGAGAGAGAGAGAAATCCTCTAACAAACAAAACCAAGGAAGACCATGACAGGGTTCCTCTCATCATGAATGCTTGATAACAAAAACTATCATAAAAGGCTCTCAAAAACGTTACCTTGCACAAGAGCCACTGCAATGTTACACACACACACACACACACACAAACTTTTGCAAGGACATATGCCCAGGAACTGTCTGTCTCTGTCCAACCTCAGGCTGGAGCCACCTTGTTACTGATCTTTGCAGTCAAAAATAATTATCTCAAAACAATTATGTAATCCTCTTTTTTTTCTTTAAAAAAATATCTGTTTCCCTTTACCTCCCTAAATACACACATCATTTACTATGGCATGTGTGTTCCCATTACAATGCCCACTTCTGAATATAATTTTATTTTAGAGAGCTTCTCCGTTCATTATTTAGGTTTACACTGTTGATAGGTATATTCAGATCTGTTTAATCAACATTTTCTGAGTACTTACCACATAGAAGACCTCTACAAGACCCCAAAATTATAAAGTCAGTTAAAACATGATTACTGTGCTTAAGCAGAAGAGTCTTGCAGGAAAGCCCAGATATGTAAAGAAATAATTATAATGTGATGTAAAATGTAGAGTGTTAACATATATAATAGGCTCAGAAGTAGGAAAAAATATTGAGATATAACCCGGCTACAGCAGAGGCTTTAATCTAGAGAACAGGGAAGTACAAATTTGGCCAGGAGGCTTGAAACTGATTTAGCAGCCAGCAGAGAGCCACTGAAGGGGTTGGGAGAGCGATAGCATGCTGATGCAAATGGCATTTTAGAAGAATCATTTGACAGCATGATGAAATCATTGGAACAGGGAGAAAGTACAATATGAGATACCCTAAGCTTCCTTGTTCTAAATTACAAAACATCACTTTCTGCTTTACAAAGCTGCTTTAGTTTCTGCCATTAAAGGTGTTTGTATCATCAAGGGAAGGCAAGGAGGACATGCTGCAAAGAGTTAAAAGTTGGACAAACAAAAGGCGATGTTGTGTGCAGAAGATGGCGCATGCTGGAATTTACTGGTTAGTGCACCAAAAACAGAAGAATTTGCCAAAAAGCTCAGAAAAGTAGCACAGAATTCTCAAAGTCAGGGAAGCTCAGTAAGGTAAAATACATCAAGAAGTGTTTCAGTGGCCAACCATTGTGGCTCATGTTCATAATTCCAACACTTAGGTAGGTCAGGAGAGGAAGACTCCCTGAGCCCAGGAATTCCAGACTGCTCTGGGTGACATAGCAAGATCTTGTCTCTAAAGAAATTTCAAAAATTAGCTAAGCATGGCGGCACTCCTATAGTTCCAGTTCTTTGGCAGGCTGAGACAGGGGGATCACTTAAGACCAGGAGTTACAATGAGCTACGATCATACCAGTGCACTCCAGCGTGAGAGAGAGTGAGACTCTATCGCTATTAAAAAAAAAAAAGGTGTTTTCAGTGTAGTATTTCCAGCTGGCTTTTCAGAGAGACTAATGTTGGCAACATTTAAGTCAAACGAGGGAAACACAAATCACAAGCATAACCTACAGAAAATGTGCATAGAACCTCAGTATTCTTTAACACATTTCAAAATTTTATTTCCAAGTCTAGAGCTGCCACAGAGTCAAGATCAGGAGTTCCTGTGATGTTGTCCTGACGCTGAGTAACTGCTCTCATCTGCCAATGGTTCAGAACCTCTGGAAGTGAAGAGAATGAGGCTCACAAACGTGGACCGTGATGCCAAAAAGAAGGTATGATGATGTGTGGAGAAAAGTGCACCACTGCCAACAAGTTAACAACAAACATGCACACACGTCCAGTGAATCTGGTGTTTCTTTGCCTTCCCTGTGGTAGGCAGAATTCGAATTCGAAGTTGGACACTCTGACCTTTACCCCCAGTGCTACTTCAGTGATTATGCTACATTACATGGTAAAAGAGAGTGTGCCAGTGTCATTAAGGTTGTTAACCTTAAGAAAAGGAGATTATCCAGATGGTTCTAATCACATGAGTTTTTCAAGGAGAGAATTGTCTCCTGCTACACCCTTGGGGAAAGCCAGGGAGATTAGAAGCATGAAGAAGACGCCAACACTGCTGTTGGCTTGAAGATGGAGGGCTGGAGTGAGAAAGGTTAGAGTTGGCCATTAGAAGAAGAGAGTGGCCCCTAGCAAATAGCTGGCAAGAAAACTAGGACCTCAGTCCTCCAACCACAAGGAACTGAACTCTGCCATAGATCTGAGTGACCTTGAAGTACATTCTTCTTTACATCTTCCAGAAGAGAATGCTGTTCAATCAACACCTTGATTTTGGGTTTTTAAGACCCAGTCAAGCCCACCAGAATTTCTGATCTTTAGAACTCTGAGATAATCCTACAATACCAGAGCTTTGGAAGGCTGAGGTGGGGTTGGAGGATCGCTTGAGTCCAGGAGTTTGAGACTAGTCTGGACAACATAGTGAGATACCATCTCTACGAAAAATAAATAAATAAATAAGTGTTATTTTAAGCTAAAAAGCTTGCAGTAATTTGCTATAGTAGCAATAGAAAATGGATGCACCTTCCAAAACTTATTAAATTGTCACACATCAATTGATGGTCATAAAGACCTTGAAACTAAATCAATACTCCATCTTAATATGATTTTATAAAGCAGATGAATGGTACAGAATAAAGAAACTATGAGGAAATAAAAGAGAATTGAAGAATGGCTAATTTGGAGAAGGGCATCCAAGAGATTGTAGGAATATCACTTCCCTGCTGTTCAGAGAATCTCCTTCTTTTCATAGCCCAACTGAACACCTTATATTCTGGTAGCATACATATTATGAATCCAGCCATTCAGCTGAACATTCATTCAGTTGTTCATTAAACTTAATATTAACTGGAGTTGTTAATATATACCAAGCAATGGACACATCCAGGCCAAGAACACAAGGTCAAGAAAGACTACTTGGCTATGCTACAATTTATCACTGCCCACTCCAGTCAAAAAAATATAAGATCCAATGTTATCAGAAAACATGTTAAATTAGATAGAAAAGAGAAGCATCTGCCCAAACATTAAATTAACATTGGCCATAAACACTAGTAAGAGGCCAAAGTACTTGAGGCAAGAGCAAAATGTCTATTATTTAAGATATAATTGAAAAGCATGATACTAGCAAATAAATATTTGATTCAGAGTCATCTCTTCAGTTAAGAAGTCAAAATATGAAGCTTTCTTACCATTCTTTGATGATTGTCAGAAATGATTCTGTTATGAAAAGATCTCTTGGTTTGATGACAGTGAAATCGACTAAGGGAAACTCTTGGGACTCAAGGGTTACCTGTTCAGAGTTTGCATGTTTATTCCAAGTACAACCTTGGCAAGCACTCAAAGGCACTTCAGATTAGAACACCTTCAGTCACATGCAGTAGCTCAAAAAAGCCAGCACCACAAGGGACCTGCCACAGGGGCAACTTCATGGCAGAAAGTTGTAAAGGGTTGACTGAAAATTGAAGAAGTAGCCAAAAAGTTCAGTGGCTGCCAGATTTTTACATTCTTTGCATTACTTTAACTAAGCAGTGAAGTCCAGTAACCTACCACATGCTGTCTGTATAATAGGAAACATTTACTTCAGCACATGATTATAAACAGAAGGCTCTTGAAACAGCTTGCTGCCAATCGGACCCTTCAAATATTTACATTCTGCTGGCTGACACAGACCTAGTGTTTATTACTGTGGCTGCTTCATGCAAGCTCCAAACTAGAACTACACACAAGGAGGGTACTCTGTAATCCCTGGTCATGCTCCTGGCTATCGCAAGGATAAAGAGGTGACAAGGTCAGACCTGAAGCCAAACACTCCTTGTCTTCCAGCTATTGACTACCTCCTGTATTATTTACTGTTATCATTATTTTTATTCATTGCCCATATGGCTATACCACTACATACAAAGTGGTGGAAATGCTCTCTTGTCACATCTGCACGGGACATGTTAATTATTCCTGATATTTGACAAATGAAGGGAAAATCTTTTCTTTCTCACGCGTAATGGTGTTGACATCTCTCTATTTTGCCTCCAGGTTAACCTAAAATGATTGGGTTGGCAATCATGTTTGACTCACTGGTAGGTTTACAGGCCTATGAATTGGGACTGTCTCATCCTGGCCTGCTGTGATAAATGGTTTCTTTTCATTTTTCCAAATATAATTATGCTTCTGATTAATAACAAATGTGAAGACATAGACTCTGAAGGAATGCTAAGGCAACCAAATTTCAACCACCACAATATGTGTTTTACAACCAATATAAAAAGGGTTCACCAAACTCACAGCCAAGATGGCAAAACTTTCAAGAACAAAGGGCAAGTGGGGTGTGTGCAGCAAACTCTAGCTTAACATCACATGGGAGACAAAATGCAGAGCATTAACTCTCAAGTCACTTGAGAAAACCACACATTCTCTTGACTGCTTTAAAGCTCCATAACTCACAGTGAGCAAACAGTTCATTTCTGTTAGGATATGGTCCAAGAAAAATATTGCTCTATTTTCCTTAGTAGTTCAAAGGAGATGGTTCATGCCAGTAGGAAATCAAGTCACCTATTTATAAAAAGATGTTTCTTCTCCTTTCCTTTCTCCTATCATTCTGGACTGTGAATATCTTTCTCTTTACGAACTTGAAACAAAGCTTTCCAACCAGTAACATGAAATATAATGTACCATATTTCTTATTTAAATAAACTATGATAATTGTAACAATTTTATAGCAATTATTTTAATGATATAGATTGCTTTAAAAAACATGATAAACTATTGCATATATCCTTCTCTCATCCTCACACTACCTAACCTTGCATAAAACAAAAAGTACAGGTATTGACTTCATGCAAACGAGGGAAACTTAATTACACAATTTGATGTGACATCTTTGGTCCTTCAGGAAGTCCATGAATGATCTTATGGATTGAGTCTGATTCCTCTGACCTCTATAAGATCATGATTCTTTAAAGGCAGAAAAGCTGTTTCATTGCTCTCTGCATTCTCACTATTAATCCCATGCCTTGTGCTAAAGGGGCCTTCAATAATGCTGTGTTTAATTTAATTGAATAGAGAGAGGTGATTGGCTAACCAATCATGACATTTAGGTTCTGAAACATTTTAGAAACTTTAGCACCATTTGACTGACTCTTGTAGAAACATGAGTCAAAGTGGTAGTTAGGAGAAATAGCATTACATATATATGTGTGTGTATATATATGCATATATTTATTCTATTTGTGAGAACTGAAAACACAAATAATTTATGATATAAATGGAAAAATTAATTTCACCTATGAAGCAAGTGCCTTTGTTCTTCAGTTAATCAATTAAATATATGGTTCATCAGACCACAAAATTCAATTCAATTTCAGCTGATCTGCATTATACCAAATCACAGTAATCCATATGATAGTACAAATGAGACAAACTTGAAATTACTGGGAACATGAGGAAGCACTCAAAAGAGAACTGATGATAGCTTCTGAAAAATCAATTTAGGGGACTATTGTCTTCATTTCAGAAACATACAATCATATTCAGATTAACATTAAAAATAAGACAAATGGATTTCCCTATGAGACAATATTTTATAGACCCTATAAAACATATCCTGTTTGTGCTGCTTAATTATATTTAAATTCAGAACCTGTTGAAAATTATAATAAGCATGAAAAAAGCAATGTATTTTATTTTTAAAAGATAATGAGCTTTGGATTTTCTATTCACTTAAATTTCTATTGCAGATGTTCTTCAACTTGATGAGGTTACATACCAATAAATTCACTGTAAGTTGAAAATACTTTAAGTTGAAATACATTTAACACACCTAAACTACGGGACAGCATATCTTAGCCTAGCTTACTCTAAATGTGCTCAGAACACTTACATTAGCCTACAATCAGGCAAAATTTTATAACACAAAGTCTATTTTATAATAAAGTGTTGAACATCTCATGCAATTTATTGAATAATGTACTGAAAGTGAAAAACAGAATGGCTGTATGGATATGTGAAGTATGGTTCTACTAAATGCATACTGTTTATGCATCATCTTAAAGTTGAAAAATCTTAAGTAACCATTGTAAATCAGGGCCAAATGTATTTTTTAAGGTTTTGTAAAGTAAAACAAAGAGAAGAAACGAGAGAAAGAATTTAAATGGCATAATTGTTGATGCAGCAGAAAATTAGACAGCTCTTTCATTTTACTTAGGTGGAAAATTTCACTGAGGGCTCACTGAGAGTGAGACAAAATGTAAGGTAACAACTAGAAAAAGATACATAAGCCTAAGATGCCAATTAGAGTCTCCTGGTGTGAGTGGTGAGACAGAAAAAGTGATTTATGCAGCATAATAGTTGTACCATTTACTCTTATGAACAGCAATACTATCTTTCAGTATAGCATGCTTCATATTTGCAGAGCATCTGAATGCATATAACATTCTTTCTATCACAACACAGTTATGCATGCTCACATGTGTGCACGCACATGCAAGCGCATACTGACAAGACAGTCGATGACTACCTAGCATTTTCCAACCACAAACTGCTGTCAGAATGAATACTACATTTTAGTTTTTTCAAATAACTAGAAGTAATGCCACATTACGTAAAGAAGACAGCTGCTGCATTCAAGGTTTCACAGTCTGAGACATATACATTGTGCTCAAAGCTGATCACATTCACTGGGAAACTGCTTGTCCAATTACAATAGGGCTTTTTTTCTCTCCCTATGGGAAGACTTAGAGATTATGATAATGATTATCACAGCAAATATTAACTACAAACAAACAAACAAAAAGATTTACTGTGGCTAGAGCATGGATGCATTCTTTAACTCAGGTGAAGTGGAACTTGGCATATATTTTAGAGCCACTGCTAAGGACATGACATTAAATAAAAGAAGCCAGACCAAAAAAAAATAATAAAAAGGCACTTGCAATATCAATGGGATTCCACTGATGTGTAGTGCAAAAACAGGCAATACCAATCTATGCTGTTAGAAACCAGGACACTAGCTACCCTTGGGAGAGTGGTGACTGATAGCGACCAGAAGGGACATGAAATGGCTCCTGGGAAGGTCACAAGATTCTCCTGAGCCCAGTGTAGGTTGCATGGGTGTGTTCACTTCATGAAAATGTATCAGGCTATACATTTATGATTTCCATGCTTATCAGTATGTCTGTTATACATCAACAAAACTTTCTCAAAAACAGTCATCATTGAATAACCAATTCTACAATCTCTCCTGTTCTCCCTTTCTACTTAAACACACACATTGCACAACACACACACACAACACACACACACACACACAAACACACACAAACCCTCCCTACACACACATATCATCAAATGTTCTCAGTGAGCAAAGACAAGGTATACAGAAGGGCTTGCCCTTTAGACTTTGATTCTCAAGTTGTCTTTTATCGTAAACACTTACAGTGGAGATCCATTCAAAAGTCAGGTTTTTACTCCTTTACATTTTAAAAAATATAACAATAGCTGTGCCAACACAGAAGGCAGATTCAGGAAAATTAGGAAAATTATGCTCAATGTTGATCAAATTCACTGGGTAAGTGATTGGCCATACAGCCAAGAAGAGGATGAGGATTTTGAACTCAGATTTTTCTGACCTTGAAGCAACTGTTTCATAGCATTTCACTTAACAGTTCACTGGAAGCACAGACTTAAAGCCAAGGCCTGCTCCAAAGGAGAAAGCTGTGGCTTCCTGAGGCCACCGGTCTAGTCTTTAATCCATACAGAAAACCAGAATAGAAGCTTTTGAAGGGGCTTCTCCTTCCATGTGCTCTATAAAAGTAGCCAAGAGCAGGAACTTACCCCCAAAAAGATAGAACTGAGCTCCTCTCATTAACAGCTTCTTTCTGCTAGTTCTGGGAATTTCTAAATGCAATATATTTTGGAGGGTATAAAGATTCTTAGTGAAACACATGAGTACCTAGGAAAGGTTAGGCACTGATGAAGGTATGCAGTAATTTTTTTGGCTGTGTTTTTGGTTTTGCTCTTATATATGTTCTCATTTTTAAAAAAATTATTGAGCAACTACTATATGCCAGGCCCTAAGGATACAAGGAATGACAAAAGAGGCAAATGCCTTGGACACAAAAAAATCCTCCTTAGTAAGGAGAGGACAGACTTTGAGTACCTCAATTTTAAAAAAAGGAAGGAAAGAATGAAGGAAGAAGGGAGGGAAGGAGAGAGTGAAAGAAGAGGGGAGGGAAGGAAAGAAAACAAGCAGGCAATGGAGTATTCATGATGAAATAAAGAAATAAAGGTGTGAGCAGAGTACATCCTCCTAGTAGAAATCAGAGCCTATGCAAAATAAGACATACTGTCATATTCTCAACTGTTCATCATTAGAGAAAGAAATCTGGTACCATGAACCTGAAATGGAGATTAAACACATATGATGTCAGTGGTTATATACACAGAATATTGACCATAATTTTCTGATTCATACCAAATACTTACTTCCGGTTGTGTTCCATTGTCACAAACTACAAAAGATAAAAAGATATATGGAAGAAAAATACACCAGAACCCTGCTTCTACTCTGCTGAATAATTGCCACAAGCCAGTTCACTGCTTCCCATGAATAATGTCCATGATTTTCAGGAATTCATCTTCATCCAGGTCTATAAGGTATAGCTTATAATATTAAAGTACTAGAATAAATTCTTCTGCCTGCAAAGTATTGTTGGTAATGGTGATTTCCACAGTTTTCTCATGGTTTTTGCTATTGATAGCCTATTTAATATTGCAATTCCAACTTTAAACTGGCAAACAGAAGGCAGGAAAAAGAGCTTTATTTTCATACTATAGACATTCAAAATTTAAACAAAGGAGTGAAAGAATGAGAGAAGAGAAATCGCATAGTTGTTCTTTATTTATTCAATTTGTAGCCATAGCTGGTTATCCATGACTCGCTTGCTTGCTACATGTCTGCAGTCATTACTTGACTGATACCAGTAATGCTCTATATATTTAAAGGTGTCTGAAAGCACTGGCTTATTTATAAACCTTGAAAAGCACCAGTTAAAATGTATTTTGGTACATCCTGTTTCTCACAGTTACATTTAGTCCCAAACATTTAAGTCCTATGGGTTTAATCTCTACTAGGGTTTTAGTTGTATCAACCTTGAATAGAATTATTTCTTTAAAAGGAAAAGGGAATATTCAAGTCATTGAAATAACCTTGATCCCTAGACTCTGGCATTTCCCTCCAGTGAGCAATTCTTATTGTCACACTAATTAAGTAAAAACATAAAGACTTTTCCAATGCTTTTCACAAGGGAACTCTTCTCACAGATTTTATTTTATGAAATCTGTAAGATGCTAGGAGGCATATTAATTAACTGCAGCAATGCTAAACATATATGGAATACATAATTAATTACCACACATGATATACTTAATACTTGAATACTAAAGAGCCAATGCTCAGTAATTCGTCAAAGAAATGAGTCTGTTTATCAAGAAAGGTTACAAAGATTTAAGACTGCAGTGGTGATTTCTATTTCACCAGCTGGAAAATGTCAGTTATCAACAACTAAAAGGTATATTTCTATGTGGATTGCAGTAAAGCACTCCAAGGTGCATAAATGGGGTCAAAGGATAGAAAGTAGGGAAATAAATGAGAGATAGAGGAACTGAAATTCAGAATGACTATGGCCTGTGGTTCTCAAAGTAAGTAAAAAACCCATTTGGTTGAAACAATTTTGCACCTTAAATATGGAGCATCTCTGAGCAATTCCTACTACTATTTCTTGGTCATTTGACCTCAGCTGAAATTACTGTGCAATGCTAAAACTCAAGCCACAGACCCTTAATTCATATCTCCCTCAAATAAAGACAATGATCCCAAACAATTTGCTCATGAGGCACCCAATCAGAACACCTGAATGTTAGTCTATTAGCAGTGCATTTCCTTTTGTTATTTTATGTCTAATCAAATGATTTAATCAACTTAGAAATAAAAGAACAGGATCTATAACAAACAGTTCAAGTTAGGCAAAGCTGCAATTCGTGGAATAATAGACTAATTTAATTAAATTCACTTTAACCATCTTTTATTGAATACCTGAATGCACACAAGGCACTGAGCCAGGCAACAATGAAATTTGTGAACATGGAGATCATTTCCCTGCTGCTTTGACTGTGTCTCCCTGCCATGTCCTGGCAAGTGCTTCTCAAGGGGCAATTGTAGTGTCAGGCACTTGCTGCTTCCAGCTTCCTGACCTCCAGATTCGAGTTTTCTTGAACTTAATAGTGCAAATGGGCCTGAGTCCTACACCTCCAGCTCTTTCAGTAATTTTTAAAGTGCCCAATTCCCTTGAAAAATCACTTCCTGCTTAAAATATTCAGTGCTTTTTGTTCTTTGTTTTCTGCAATGAATCCCAACTGATGTACAGATGCGCTATGTCATTAAACAAGGGTTGAAATGAATGCCAGGTGAAAAATGAGAGAAAAATTCATTGATGAGTCATCATCATTCATTCATTCATTCATTCATTCATGCATCTATTACATAATTCTTTCACATAGTTATTAATTGAGTATGTACTATGTGCCAGGCACTGTTATTGCCAAAGATTTTTGACCTTTTAAGGAACCATGGTAGTGATGAGAGTAAAACAGAGAACTGGAAATACCTACTAATGTTAATCTCTCTGGCTCAGTCTCTTCTGCTGTGTAACATATTTTAAATCACTGATAACTGGTTGGCAGGTCTTCATCCCTGTATCTTTTGCCCATTTTCTCTACAGTTCTCTACATATCTACTACATTTTGTAGATATGTACATTTTCTCTACATATCTACTATAGTTTTGCCTGTGTGATATTAAGTCCAAAGAAATATTTCTCTTCTAAGCTGAATACCTATAAATAATTACCTACAATATATATTCTATAATATAAAAATAAGCAAACTGCTATTTAGACACAATCAACATCATACTATTATATAATAGTGTCAGAATATATTCTGTCATTCTAGGAAACAGAAATTATTTTCTAAAAACATGTGTACTAAAATTCACATAAATAATTACTATACGCCGGGCTCGGTGGCTCAGCCTGTAATCCCGCACCTTTGGGAGGCTGAGGTGAGTGGATTGCCTGAGCCCACTGGTTCGAGAGCAGCCTGAGCAGCGAGACCTCATCTCTACAATAAATTAAAAAAAAAAAAATCAGCCAGGCATGGTAGCGCATGCCTGTAATTCCGGTTACTCAGAAGACTGAGGCGGAAGGATCCTTGGAGCCCAGCAGGCAGGCTATGGTGGCCGGGAGCGGCCACTGCACTCCAGTCTAGGTGAGCGAGTGAGACTGCAACTCAAAAATAATAATAATAATAATAATTATTATTATTATTATACAACTTCCTTTCAAAGAAGCAAGGTGTTTAGGCAAACATGAACAAGTAAGAGATTCTATTCAAAGGAAGAATCACAAAAACTCCCTCTGATTGGAAAAAAAAAAGCTGATAAGTTATTACATTTTCAGAAAATATCATCAAATTCCCTGCTTTGGTCTGAATGCTTGTGACTACCCCCAAATTCAGATGTTGAAATCTTAACCTCTAAATTGATGGTATGAGGATTCAGGGTCTTTGGGGTGTTTAATATTAGGTCATGGGGGAGCCCTCATGAGTGGAATTCGTGCCCTTATAAAAAAGGCCTTAAAGAAAACCCTCGCCCTTCTGTTATGTGAGGTCACAGCAAAAAGATAATCATCTAGGAAGCAGGCCCTTACTATCATCTTGATCTTGGACTTTTCAGTCTCCAGAATTGTGAGAAATACATTTCTGTTGTCTGTAAGCCACACAGTCTACAGTATTTTGTTATAGCAGCCCAAATCCCCAAATCCTGTTCCTCTCTCTTCTCCTCTGGTCTTTCTTCCTCAATCTTTCTTGTATTAACGATTTTTGCTGCATAAAAAAAAAAATCTGAAGGATAAGAAGTCTGTAACAACAACAAAAAAAATTTACTTTTTACACAACTGCAAAGTTTATCTGCGGATCTCAGATGGGTTTGTTCTCAGATGGGTTGTTCTGTGCATTGGCTGAGGGCTCTGGGCACCTTTGCTGGGATAGCCCTTTGTCCTTCGCTTCTCCTCCTAGAGAAGCTAGTTTGATCATGTCCTTCTTGTGGTGACGGCAATAGTGTAAGAGGCAAGTAAAGATGCAGTCTCTTGACACCAAGGGACTGAACTTGCTATGGTCATCTTTATCTCATAGAATCAACCAAAGCATCACATGACGAGTCCAGATTCAAGGAGCAGAGGCAGTAGACTTTGTCTCTTCAGTAAGAAAAACTGTAATGTTACATAGCAGAGAGCATGGGTATAGGAAAGGGTGAAGAATTGGAGTTTAAGGCTATTAATGCAATTTACCCACTCTCTTCCTCAATAATTTATGTGTGTGTCTGCATAATATGCATATAAAACACACACATTCATACACACACAACAAGAAGCAGTGAACCTCAATCAAGGACAATTGCACTCCCCTCTACCAGGGGACATTTGACAATATCTGGAGACCATTTTCATGGTCATGACGTTGGCGAGAGAGGGTGCTACCAGCAACTAGTGTGTAGAGGTCAGAGATACTGCTAAACATCCTACAAGGTACAGGAAACCTTTCCCCCAAAAGAAAGATCTATGCCCAAATGTCTAGTTACAAGATTGAGAAACCCTGAATTGCATCCACTCCCACATCCTCAGAGAAAGATGGAGAGTAAAAGAGATTTTCCCATCAATCTTGTAGTGATTCTCAGTGACTCCCTCAGTCTTTATAATCACTGATCTGAGGATGGTACCTAAATCCACAACTCTCAGAGATGAGCCAATGGCATCTAGCCAATCCCACTATAATGGCTCCTCAAGTCTGTCACAAAAACTGATTCTAATGGAACTGATTTTCAAACCCAAGTTCATGATCTTTGATTCCCTGTTCTAGAAGCAGCACCATCATTGTCCAGTGAGATCAGTATGGCATGAGGCAAGCACATGGGTTTGGAGTCAGAGGGTTCAAGATGTAGTTCAGCGTCTCTCACTTAGCTGTGGGTCCACAGGCCAGCATGCAGCCTCTCTCAGCCTCAGCTACCTCACCTGCAATGCTGCCTTCCATAAGGTTGACATAAGCATTAAATTAATTAAAATGTGTGAGATTCAGTAAATATTAATTCCTTCCCAGAAATTAAACCTTGGACTTATCTTTTTAGTCCAACTAATTACTAAGCTTGAGAAAGTCAAGAGCTACCACTCTTCAAGTCTTTTCATCTCTGCATTCCACAGTATTCTGGACACTCGCTACCTGCTTACAGGAAACACTGCTAACTATTTTCAGTTATTTAATTGTACCTGCTCCACAAGATTTTTTGAGTATAAAATGGCACCTGTGCACACTAAGCAAAGTTCCCAACAATAAATGTGAGCTGATGCTATTTTTAAAATCACATAATTATTATTTGTCACTATTATGGAAGAAAAGACATCCATAAAATTACTTTTTGCCTCAAACTTCAAGTACCATCTTTTGAAGAAGATTTTAGCCAGGTCACTATTTAGTGTGGGCTAGGCTATGCTACTCGTTATATTACATGTATTATTCCTTATGACATTTTGATAATAGATGGCATGATCCCCATTCTACACATAAAGACAACAATGATTAGAGTAATTAAGAAACATATCAAATCTACACAGCTTCTGAGTCACAGAGCAATAATTCCCTTCCCTTTCCCACTTCAAAGGGTAGCAAAGCTTTACTTCTTATGTCCTTCCCTAGTCCCTAAACCACACAAACACAGAAGGAGCCCATTTTCTCCCCCTTAGAAACACAAAAATGAAAAACATTTAGAAGGATTAAGTTAGTAAAGATTTGGCATATTACCTCTATTTTAGGTTTTTGCATCTCAAGGCCAAAGTGAGAGAAAATGTTTGACACAAAGAGATGAAACTTTCAGTTCTAGTGGTAAAATTTAAAGCACCACTGAGGTTTACAAGTTGTGGTTGGTAAACCTCCCTGAAATTATAATATTTAGGGAAAATTGCCCATTTTTCATTTTGGGACAAAGGCTGCATGGCCTCATTTTTATTGCACAAATTTGGAGTAATTTCTGATTAACAAGTTACTTTTAAATTGCTTTCTATGCATGTTCCTTCAGAAATTCAATTACAATTCCATTATTGGGAGGAGTGAATTAGAAAGTGAAAAGATGCTTGCATAAAATTAACATACCAATGGGTCCCTTTGCATTGATAAGCAAATTTCTTTTCATATCAGAAACCACTCATACAAAGATGCTCATTATAGACACTGGAATCTGTCAGCACATTGCACTTAACATACCCTGAGCATGCTGTACCCAGCGTTTGCCCATTTTCAAATAAATCTGTCAGTCCTTCCCTAAAAACTACAGGCCACAGAGCAAAAAATGCATCTTTTGGATATGGGTATATCCATAAAAAGTCTTTGATTCATAACTATAAAATTACTGCTCACTCTTAAATATGTGTCAATTATTGGATTTTTCTGATAATTACCAGATGTGGTTCTACCCATTTTGATTTCCAAGTTTTGAGACTGAGACGAATAAAATATATTTGCAGCAGGCCAATGTAGGAGAAAGTAAATTATAATAGTTTCATCTTGTGTGTGACATTTAACTCTTAGGAAAATCTGAAGCATGTCAAATGATGTTGAAGAATAGTCATATAAGTAACAGACTGAGCAATGTCGGCAAGCAAAAGTTATTATCTTGTCTATACACAAAACTTTGATGTTTATAAGCAAACTATCCATTTTCATATTAGAATTACAAGTTAAAACAAACATCCATTTAGAGGTTGGAGCTAAGATAATATGCACTTGCTTTTTTACTTTGAAAAAAAAATGTGGTTAACTTGAAATAGAGAAGGGACTCACAACACCAGCATTTGCTAATTTATTCCTTTATATTCTCATTTGCTGAGTAAAGGAGTATGTCACTTTTTGGACAGTGTCAGCATTAGCCTAAATAATTTGTTTTGGAAGCAATATTCTTACTAAATGGAGTGAAGATAATTTGTAGTCTTCACTCCAAAGAAAGACTTTACTCAGCAATTTTCTGTTAACATATCATCAATAAAGATGTCTCAATCTCACCCACCTGAGGTACATGTCATGGGATAATTTCACTATAGGCTGACTATATGACACAAAAAGACTGTTTTATGATTACAGCTCTGACTCATGGACACTTTATAGGTCTTCGCTTAAGCTTTAGGATTTTTATCTTTCCCACTCAGGGGTTCAGCTGGAAGATAATAATATGAAACTCTCTAAAGAGGATCAGAATCAGACAGGCAATATCAAAAGCGCCAGAGTCCTAAGTATGCAAAGCTTTCAGAAATTCAAGATTGACTTATATCTCCTTGGGAGGAAGAAAATCATGACTATGTTTGGTAAGAAAAGAAAATAATTTCTGAACCATGTCTCTTAACCCCTCACTAAGGATCCTTGCAACATGCCCTTGTACTAATAGCCCCACAGCTGGATCTCAAGATGAGTGTCCTGCTTACAAGAGGGCATTCAGATGTGTCATGGAAAATAAACAAGTCAAAAGTGAAAAGCAAAGTAGGAACATATGAAGCACACTATAAATCTCCAACACTGAGAACTCAGCTGTGAAAATAGCTTATTAAAGTCGCCCTGTGTTTGATTAAAAAATAAAACATTTCTACAAAAACAGCCATGTTTGAAGTCCACCACTGTTACAAGATAAAATAAAGCCTTTAAGGAATTTTCAAGATAGAAATACATGAAGTGTTTATGAACACAAAGTTCTGTTGACCTCGTGTGCAAAATCTCATTTTAAGCTTATATACAAGTGCCGGACTGAAAACTTCAAATTGAAGAAGTCAGACTTGGTGGGAGAACATCATAAAAGTAACAAACGCCTCCTGCCTTACATAATGTCCTATGTTCTTTGTTACAAATGGGAACATTGAGCTTTGAATTCATTGAAAAAATCGGACTATATATAAATCAGGGACCAGAATATTTTGACTAAAACCTTGAATACATTAACTTGAGACATCATTGCTAATATAGGGCTCAGTTTGTATTTGCAGTAATGAGGGAATCTATGTGCCTTTAATTAGATGTTGCTAAGTTTCTTTCTTTCTCAATTACCTCCACCCAAAGCACAAGAATCAGATATTTTATGAACCCTCCAGGTTTTCTGCCTATATTAATTCATTTAGTTGACAATGCCAAATACAATTCTTCTGAAAAATAAAAGAGCATGTTAAAGAGTGAAGCATAATTAGAAACAGTTTCCAACTAATGGTTTATAATGCTCCTTGTTAGACTATTCTGTAAAGGCACCTTCTAATCACCATTTTCCCTCGTAAGTAACATTTATAAATCCATTTTTATTTTCTTAACCTAAGAAGCTGTAAGATTTTCTCTTTATTTTTTCTAAAGAAGTAATGAATAGGACTTGCACTGAAACCACAAATAGTCCAATTCTACAGAAAAGACAGGCAAGAAGTCCTCAGGAGATTTTCTTTCAATAAGCAAACTTACTGCCAGTTAGATGGAGCGTGAGGTTTATCTGAATCCTTCTGAAACCAGAGCTAGGAATTCTGTGAGGTCAAACTCTTGTTACGCTGCCAGGGTTTCTTGAGTCTCTCTTAACACAGGCATGCGCTTTAGGTTCAACAAAAGTTTTGCTCAGTGCAAAACCATCATCCAGATGTTTGTTGGAGCATGAGTATATGTTGTATAACATTCAAAGAGTGATCCTGTTAGTAGAAACAGGACTCCTATCAACCTTAGAGGTTAGCAGCTAACAGGTAGGCTCTGTACAAAATACTGGGGTTCTAATCTCAGCTCAGTCTTTCCCCAGTGAAGAATCTTGGACAATTTTCTTGGACCTTTTCTTCAAGTTCACTTCCTCGTTTGCAAAGTGAGGGAGATTGACAAACATTCCCTCTAAGTGTGTTTCACCAATCAGTGACTATGTGCAAAGCAAAAGATAAAAAGAGGGGAAAATATATCATGATCTTAAAAATGTGGAAAATGTTGGAAAAATGTGGAACAGTTTCCTTATAACAGGACTTCTCAGAACCTTGAAATAAAGCCTATTCATCCAATCTGAGCACATCTAAAGCACATTAATTCTAAAGCAAGTGCCCACTATGTACTTATAATTCTGTTTCTCTTAAGAAAAAAAACCACACAAAAAAAGTATTTCCTATGGTTAAAAGAAATAGTAGCTGCTCTATCCTGGGGTGATGGAGAAGAAATTGGGATAATGTTTCATCTCAAGAAACATTTAACATGCAAAAGTGAGGTCCCCTTTTCTCAACTCATTGTCTACTCCTATAGCCACTTCCTCTGTTGCCTAATTCTTTCCCTTTCAGAGACCATGTTCACTGGGTTTTTCCAAAACTCTCCTCCTTCATTCTTCCTGAGAGAACATTTCCCCCACTGTTTGCACCACGGGTTTCATATCCAAAGTGAGTGAAGAGTTAACATATTATTTGCTTTGGCAGCTCATAGCATTTTGCTCTCATCGTGTTCATGTTTTTTCCCAGTTTTCTTCATTCCTTTTCCTGACTGACTCTCCATCATCATTTCTTTGGCCATCTGTTCCACTGTGTTTCTGTGATGCTAAAGGGATACTGAGGACTTTCTCTTCCTCCTGCCAGAGCAAACAGTCAGAGGACTGTGCCCCACCAAGTGCACTGTGGCTGCACTAGGGAAGTTGGCTTATGCCTCGGAACTTTCAAGAACCAGAACTCTTTCCCAACCATTTTTGCATGTTTCAACCACTGATACAGTTTTTAAAAGACCAACCTAACCCTGTCCCCCAATCTTCCACTGCATAATCTGTAAGTTAGAAACCAAGTAACACTTTCTTAAAATACGTGTTTACAAAAGTAGAAAAATTTAATTTTAATTGAAAGAGAAGTAAAGGATCAGAGGGAATAAAAATAATAGGACCAACTCTTTCCCTACTTTCCCACAGATTAGGCAACAGATGTGTTTTTTTATTAACCACCTTATACAGGCAAATTTGGATTTGCTTTGACATAAACCACATTGAGGTAGGAAACGCAATACCACAAGGCAGGGCACCAACAGTTCAGTTAACTGCACAGCTTTTTATGAATTCAGAGCTGAATTCAGATATAAAAATGCATAAGTAACTCAGAGAAGTGAGAGAAACTCAGAATAAGCACATTCATGTCACACATAAGTCCCATGTTAAAATGATATTCTGAATGTGATTCTCCAACAATGAGTTGAAAATCAGCCCAAGAGGAAGTGACACAAAGAGGCACACCATTTCATCAGAGCTTGAAAATGTGGATACTTCTCTAGAAGATCTGCCTCTTGGTCAAGAAATCCTTTCATTGTTTAAAAGAATCAAATAGAACGAAGTAGAACGTGATTGGGGGAAAGCTTCATTGATTGCACTCACGTTTGAAAGTGTATAATCATTCCCTTTCCTCTTTACTTAAGCTTTTTATTCTTATATTGTAAAATAGGAATGTCATACCTTTTACTACAAACTGAATGTTTTGTCCCCCCAAAATTAATACATAGATGCCTAACCTCCAATATGATGGGAACTTTGGGAGGCAATTGGCTCTGGAGGTAGAGTCTCATGATGTATTTAATTCCCTCATAAAAAGAAACACCAGAGAGCTTGCCTCCCCCTTCTCTGATCACCACCATGTGAGAGGATGCAACAAGAAGGCAGCCATCTGCAAACCAGGAGGAGGGTCTTCACCAGACATTGGGACTGCTAGCACATTGATGTTAGATTTCCAGCCTCTGGAACTGTCAGAAATAAGTCTCTGTTGTTTAAGCCACTCAATCTACAGAATTTATCATTGCAGTCCAAAGTGATCGAGACACCTTTTATTCCCCAAACTAAATTTTAATAGGATTGTAATAGTTTATCACATATGATAACATTCTAATTTCACGTGCAAATTTATAATTTAATATGAGTTCTTTTGATCACATCAAACAATATTTCAATGAAACAATTAGAAAAACTACAAAGGAAATGAGGACTCCCTAATGACCCACTACATTTTTTTTTCCTGGAGAATATATAATAATGGTGCAACTCATGTAAAAAAATATATATATTATTGCTTATTTCCTGCTTCTGGCACAGGCAACAATTTAATACTTAAATATATACACAGACTATATTTCCTGGTTATCCGTCAGCTACTTCAATAGAATTTAGGGAATACACTCTCTGCCCACTCATAAGGACATAGATATAAGATCCTTTGACTTCCCAGACGGTTTAGTCTACCAAAAGTCCCAGCACTCAGATAAAATCCACTTCAGGCCAGCTTCAGCGATTAAGACCTATGAAAGTTGAAGCAGAGTCCAGTCCAGTCTGCAAGCAATGATCAAAAACAAAAAGTTCCAAGTCAAAAATCCTCTCCTGCACTTACCTGCTCCTCAGCAAGCCAGATGCTTAGGGAAGTCTGACATCACAGCATAAGGTCTGGCAGCTAGACAGCCCTTTGTTCTTTAAATAACCCACTGCACTATCCTCACTTCTCAGCAAATACTGTTACTCTGTTCCTACTGAATAAACCCTCAAGTGACTTGTTACCCAAGAAATAGTGCATGTTTTGCACAATCTAAGCAGTTGGTAAAATTGACTATCAAGGAGCTTTCTCCCTACATGGAAACTCAGGAAGGAAGGAGAAGGGATCTTGCCCTGGTGTAAACACAGGATTATTGGGTGTGAGATGAGAACAAATCAATATCCAGTGTTATGACAGGATAGCAAATGCAAATAGATGGTTTTTGTTTCCAAAAAGACTTTTATGCTCTCCTGTAAGCAACCTTGAAAAACTACCCTGCCTCCACCCAGAGAATGCAAAAGCCAGTGTAGGTATATGCAGAAACTCAGTTGCATGGAACACTGCCATACCCTGGGGGATCAATAACAATAACTTGTTAATTAATAACAGCCAGTATATTCGTTCTAACCATAGTTTAAATGCTAGGCAAAATGTTTGTGTGCAGTATCTCATTTAAATTCAAAATAACTTTATGTATGCAGTCTTATTATCATGTCCATTTTACAATGCAAGGGACGGAGATATAGAGAAGCTAAACAGTTTTATCAAGGTCACAAAGATAATACTATATTACGGCAAAAAAAAAAAAAAAATCAGGCAGCCTGATGCCAAAGACTGGTCTTTTGATCACCAGCTTAAATTGTCTGCTTTTAGTATCAAATCCATGCTAAGACAATGAGCAAAAATATTTGCAGAGCCTGTGGTAAGCAGAATAATAGCTTCCCAAGGATGTCCATATCCTACTCTCTAGAACTTATGAATACGAGGGAGGACCTCCCCCCCAAAATGGAATTTATTTATAAAAAATTGTATATTTATTCCTACATGTTTAAACTTCAATCACCTTCAGAGTACTCTCTGTTTGATGCAATACACCTATTAAGATGCTTTTTTTCCACTGCTCAAAACGAGTTTTTGAACTCATCAATTTTGACGCCTTTAGTGCTTCTGCCATTTTTTTTTTTAACCTCTTCTACACTGGTAAAACATTTCCCTTTGAGAACTTTTTTCATCCGGGGAAACAAAAAAAAGTTGCTCAGGTTGAGATCAAGTGAATAGGGAGGGTGGGGCATAGGGGTCATGCAGCCTTTGGTCAAAAATTGCTGAACACTCAGCATGGTGTGGCAGGTGCGCTTATAAAGACTCAAAAAAAAAAGCACTGAAGCTAAACAGTCTCTCACAACAATGTTAGCTGGTACACTGATGCTGATGAATTCCTAGAACACTTACCTAGCAGAGGAAGCCTGTACTACAAGGGGCAAACCCGCCAAAAAATTAAATTTGGTTGTTTTTGGATCCCCCTCATATGCTACATTACAACCTAAAGGGGAGTTAACATAGAAGATAAAATTAAAATTGCTAACCAGTCAACCCTAAAATAATTATCCTAGATTATTCAGGTGGGCTCAATTTAATCATAAAGGCCCTTGAATGTGGAGGAGGCAGAAAAGTGAGTGTCAGAGTGATGCAGCATGAGAACTTGACTGGCCATTGCTGACTTTGAAAAGGAAGGGAAGGCCACACACCAAGGGATGCAGGCAGTCTCCAGAAGCAGGGAGGGGCAAGGACACAGATTCTCCTCTACATTCTCCACAAAGGAACAAACATAACTAGGCTGACACCCAGATTTTAGTTCACTGAGACCCATCTCAGACTTCTGACCTGCAGAATTGTATAATAATGTTTGTTTTCTATAACATTATATAGAACTGTTTCATAATAAATTTAGAAATGAATAAATTTAAAGATGCATCAAATTTTTTGAGTACATTTCTGTTGTTTTAAGCCATTACATTTGTGGTAATCTGTTACAGCAGCAACAGGAGACTGTATTATTAATAGAGTCCAAGACTCAGTAATTAGGGTCTAAAAGCAAGAGGTTGATCAAAAGGAGGAACCACGTGGCCCCATAGGTAAGGAGGAAAGTGAAACAAGCAGAGACGCTCCTCCCCAAAATAGTTCAGAGCTTGCACCTTATCCTCAGGGAAGAGAAAGTGAAGAGTGACATAAAAAGGTGCTCTGCATCATTTCAGTGCTGCCTATAACTAGGCAGGTAGATGTTTCTCATTCTTATCACAGAGTGAGGACTCATTCTCATCAAATCCCTCTGTCATCTTAATGGACTCCATAGAAAAAGAACCCTCTAGGTACGGTTATATATAGCATCTGTCCTGAGAGGCCTCTACCTGACAATTAGAGTGAGTCAAGACTGATGCTCAGAGTGGGCAGAGCCAGGTACAGAGCACCCTGGAAGGATCCAGGCTCGCAAAACTGATTTCCATCTGCTATGCAGCTCAGAATCCAGGATAGCTTCCAGTACAACCTCCCATAGAGTCTGGAGAAAATGCTGTCTCTCAGGCACTAAAGCCTCAAGTTTCCTCACAATCTTAGCAGAGATTTAATCCAGTCTCTCAGAACCAAGGAGACTGACAAAGAGGGGGCTACTCCAGTATTCAAATTTCAGATCTTACAGGCAGGGAGAACAAGCCTTGTTCATCAGACATCAATCGTTAACAGAAGGTAACCCTTCAGGGCTAGTAGTCCTCTTTTTAAATTAGGGATGAGACCAGGTTTAAAGGCTCAGCCTGTAATCCCAGCACTTTGTGAGGTTGAGGAGGGTAGACTGCCTGAGCCAGTGGGTTCAAGACCAGACTGGGCAACTTGGTGAGCCCTTGTCTCAACAATAAATCAGAAAATGAGCTGGGTGTAGTAGCAGGTGCCTGTAGTTCTGGCTACTTGGAAGGCTGAGGCGGAAAGATCACCTGAGCCCAGTGGGTCGATGCTGGGGTGACTGTGAGCATGCCACTGCACTCTGGCCTGGGTGACAGAGTGAGAGTCCAACTCAAATAAATAAATAAATAAGTTGGGGATGATAATACTCACAGCATAAAACAATGTTTTCAGAATTCTGAGCCCCATGCAGTAGCACATGTTCCAGAGAGGTAGATTTCTATGTTCAAAAAAAGTTCCCAGGCATAGGAGGAACTTCCGATGCCCACCAACATGAGAGTCTCCCATTTGGGGTTCCTGGACACTGTGCTAGATAACAGTCCCCAGTCCCTGCAGCAAGGTGGGGGCATGTGACTGACTGACACTTGTCAATGGACATGGGGAGAGCTGATGTGGGTCACCTTTAGTAGAAGCACATGATCCTCACTCTCTCTTGTCCTTTGTCTGTCACGAGACGCCAAAGATCCAGGGGAGGAAACCAAGGCCCCAGGGCATACTGGGCAGAGAGACCAGATGGCAAGAGCTGAGACTGTGAACTTTAGAAGAGACCTCTCATAGGCAGCCCATATTGAACTTCACTGTGTGCAAGAAATAAAGACTCATTGTGTTAAGCCATGCGGATTTCAAGGCCGCTGCCTATGGAAATTAGCCTAAACTAATATGCTGGATTTTACTATCCAGGAACTTCTCCAAGATTGGTGATTTAGTGAGCAGCCCCTTCACCGCTTGCCTTTGGACCATCAAAGAAAGCAAGATCCTCTGTTATAACAGAATGATATTTCTTGTAAGGCTTTTTACCTCACTGAACAAGTAACTCTAAACTGGATTATTTTTCTTTTTCTATAAGAGCCTGAGTTTCTAGAGGCAGCTATCTAATTTATCCTTCAACCTTCTCCTCTGAAGCAACATTACCAAATGAGTTGGCCTCCATCAATGATGAATGAAGGAAATTTGCACCACACGCCAAGTTATTTGCTTATTTGGTTCAGCCCATGTTACAGACAACCTTTCAACTAAATCGGCTATAAACTGCCACTGCACATGCCCTTGTGGAATAGCCATGGATTAGCCTGAAAAAACAACAGTGTAAATGCAAATGTTTTCAAGAAATATTTAATGTATATACCATATTCAACAATACATCTAAGAACAGACTAATAATTAACTGTGGTAGAATATTATAGAGGAGTGTCAAGCTGATTTTTAGTAGCCAACTTACATTTTATTTTATTTTTTTTAAATATAAATATGTTGGGCTCAAATTAGTCTGAACTCATATAGTGCGGATTGGCAGTGTCACTCATTAGGAATGAAGCATACACTATCATTTGGCACCTCACTTATTCCTTTAACCCATAGTAAACCATTAATTACCACCATAAACTTCAAACTTACATAAGCCCAGTGTAGGCAGTGCTCACTTAGAAATACCTGACTGAGATTCTCAGGTTCTTATCTTGTCTCTATGGCCTTCTAGACCTGGAACCTGGGAAAAGTGACTCTATCACTTCTGAGCTACTACTCTCTGAGTTGACTTTTTTAACCTATAAAATATGTATAATATTAGTACTTAATTCTGAAGCATGGAATGAAACAAGATAACCTGCGTGACTAGCCACACTTTTAATTGTAAGCAAAATAGGGGTGAGGTTGTAGGAAGGTCCCCAACTCTCTATAGGTCTCAATTTATTCACCTAGAAAATAAAGACAAACATAAACACAAATGTTCACAAAGCCAAGCGCACTGCTCTGACAAAGTTCCCCAACAAAAATAATCTGTGGTAAGCCAGATAGGTGATCCCCATGACATTCTGGCTGATGTAGTGGGTGCATTTTGTGGAACAAAGATCTTTTGTTTTTAATTGGCCAGTAGACTTTTGTAACATTCTTATGCAAGAGGGTCCGCCATGTTATAACATATTAGTACTAAACTTATCTCAGTTTTAGGATAATAGGAATGAATTTCTGTAAACTAGGGAGATCTGAGGCACTTCCTTTAGCCTGGACTCCAATCTGATCTGGGCCCACTTCACTCAGACCAGCGCCATGTGGAAAGGAAGTTTCCCATACTCCCAAGGGGAGATTCAATCAGCAATAGTTGGTTTCCTTCTAGCTGCAGGCAATTAAAACCTGAATAACCAACTCAGCAATGCTAAACTCAACCCCTCCTTTCAGGACAGAAGGAAACAATCCACTTAAACAGAATGAGAGTCTGAGATATGGAACTTTGAAAAAATTTCTAGGTAAAGGGGGTTGGGGGGGCAAGGAGAGTAAACTCATCAGCTCTTGTAATTGTTCAAGTGACACTGGTGACTTCACCTGCTGAGTACTGTCAGTTCCCAACTCGCCTGGAAATTTAATGTGTAAGTACCTAGCAGACTGCCTGGGAGGGAGATCAGACCCTAACCTAAGAGCTCTCTGTATCACTCCTCATGAAAACACCACTGCAAACATACTATTATCCCAGCTACACACGAGGAAACTGAGATCAAGAGTAAACCAATTATCAGCTGGAGTTGTCATGTGCCCCTAATGAGTATTATTTCTAAAGCCATGCTCTGTTCATTAAACATCTAGTTTGGCATAGATGAATACAGAGAATGTTAGTTTAAGCAAAATGCACCTCTTTTGAAGACAACACAGGAATAGTTAGAATCCAAGAAAATTTAGGTTCTTAGCATATCTCCACTAGGAGATTCCATTGAGGGCATGCCTGCCAAGATGCCTGCCTTCCCTCAATATTCTGACTTATTTATTAATAACTGAAAGTTCTTCCTTTCCTGTGGCATTTGATATTTTATAATATATTGCATTACTAGCATTATATACGATCAATATAATTGTGAAGTAGTTTCAGTCAATAGCATCATCCATGTTGAGGGTGTGGTAAGGTGATTTGCTTAGGGCAGGAGTCTGCTTATTGCTCTGTACCTAAGAATCAGTCAGGGAGTCCTGCAAGTCCACCCAGGCCAAATTTGTGGCCAGATCACACAAATCAGAATTGCTAACAGCAGCAGCCAGAGAAGAGTACAGTGATACATCACATGAATAATGTTCATATTGATTACATGTTGAAGTGAAAATATTTTGAATATACTGGGGTAAATAAAATTAAAATTAACTTCATGGTTATTTTCACCTTTTCAATGTGGCTACTAGAGAATTTATAATTACCTATGTGACTCATATATTTTGACTAGACGGTGCTACCTTAGGGAAGGTCTGTGTTCACCACTTCACGTAACCATCCTATCAATCATATAACATAAAACTCTAATTGGCTTCATTTTATAGATAAGGTAACTAAGGCATAGGAGGTGGAAGTACATCCCTCAAGCCACAGAACAAGTGAGACATGAAGTCTAGATTTGCTCCAGACAGACAGAACTCAGTTCCCTCTTAAACATCACGTTAAAGAATGTGTTTTGTTTCTTTTCTGTACAATGAAATCTGTATAGGTTAAATGTGTTGGGAAGCACCTACAGAAATAAAAGGTTTCTATTATTTGGCTAAAGAATTAATATAGTTTGGATATTTGTCCCCTCCAAATATCATGTTGAAATTTAATCCCCGATGTTGAAACTGGAGCCTAGAGGGAGGTGTTTGGATCATGGAGACAGACTCCTCATGAATGGCTTGGTGCCATCCTCAGGGTAATAAGTGAGTTCTTCCTCTATTAGTTTTCATGAGAAGTGATTTTTTAAAAAGCCTGGTACCTTCTTCCTCCTTCTCTTCTGCCTCCTCCCACCATGTGGCCTCTGTACACATCAATTCCCTTCTGCTTTCCTCCATGAGTAGAAGCAGACTGGACCCTCACCAGAAGTGGATGCTGACATCATGCTTCTCTTACAGTCTGCAGAACCATGAGCCAAATAAACTTCTTTTCTTTATAAAGTACTCAGTCTCACGTATTCCTTTATAGCAACACAAATGGACTAAGATGAAGATCTGCTACCTACACATAAATTTGAGTTCATATGTCAAGACCAAATAATTTGAAAATCCAAAGCAGCATATTTTTTCTGTTGACGGAATACTTCATTAGTAATAAGGCTGGCAGAAGACACATATTCTCTTCTTTAAAGGCAGTTGTTTAAAACATAGGTTTCTCATTTGCCCACCAAAGAATAGATCGAATATCCCTTTCTATGTACACAATTATAGTCTTTGAATTTCATTTATGCAATGGTTATTAATTTCTAGAAAATTTGACTTCAACTGATTCCAGATCCTGAGAAAAAAATCTCAAAATAAAACAGCTAAATTCTGTGGGATGGCTCAGGGCAAGCTGGGGGCCAGCCAAGAAGCACTAAGCACTGAATTCTGTCAGTTTTCCAGGAGCTACTTGTTAATTCATTTGTTAACTAGCCATGCTTTGAAAGATAATGCCAAATTCTCTATCTGTCTAGTGGTAAACAGCAGTAGGACACTTATTTATATCCTCAAGAGACTCTGAAGAAGTGATTCAATGAATAATTCACTTTCTATCCACTATTTTGCACCCTGTAAAACTAGCTAGCCAAGGAGATAGGTGATAAAATATGAAACTTAATGCAAGGGAGAAAATACATCCCACCATCTGCTATCAACTCACAACTGATAAGCTTTATATAAACTGAATTTCTGATTAGTTCAATTATCCTTTTCAACTGCCTCAGAAATACTTTACCTTCACATTAATCAGTATTGGCTTCTAAATTCCTCTCTATCTAAGTAATTCGTGAACAAAAAGTCAGGACTTATAAACACTGATAATTCATATTCTTGAAAAATGCCTCAGTACTTTCTGCATGAGATGGAGTACAAATAATTAAATAGACCAGTAGACAGCTGGACAGAGAGCTAGTTTGCTCGTCAATCAATAGCGAGAAAGGGAGGAAGAAAAGGTAATAAAGGGGCTAGTGCAGATTCAGGAAAATAGACAAAAAAGGAAAAAGAAGAAAAAAATGAATAAATAAACAGAGTGGGGGGTGAGCAGTAGGTGAGTGGAGCTTTACCTCCTGTTATAATAGAACAGCAGCAGTATTAGATTCTCATAGGAGCATGAACTCTATTGTGAACTGCACATGTGAGGGATCTAGGTTGCACTCATGAGAATCTGATGCCTGATGATCTGAGGATGGGCTGAGGTGGTGATGCTAGTGCTGGGGAGTGGGTACAATTACAGATTAACATTAGCAGTGAGGTTTGACTGCACATCCCCCTCCCTCTGGTCTGTGAAAAAATTGCCCTCCATGAAACCAGTACCTGATGCCAAAAAGGTTGGGGACCACCGATCTAAGGGAAACTTCATATAAATGAAGGAATCAATCTGAAATATCATTCAACAATTGGTTACCTCATAGTTAGAAAGATTAAACCAACACTTCAAATAATTCCTTCTCACACACTTTATCGCATACAAAAATCAATTTTTTGTTGATTTCTAACTATGATTACTACTTTGAGGACAGGGACTATAGTTTAGGCACCTTCCTAATCCCTGTCCTGACACTCAGATAATAAAGGATTGCTTACTGTGCACCGAATAGGGTGTTTGCATGAACTATTCTCTTGCACTGCACCAACTCCTATGGTCTGAATATTTGTAACCCTCCAAAATTCATGTGTTGAAAACTAATCCCCAATAAATAGCATTAAGAGGTAGAAATTTTAGATATTATTAGGTCATGAGAGTGAAGCCCTCATGAATGGGATTCGTGCCCTCATAAAAGAAGCTGGAAGGAACGTGCTTGTCCCTCTTACTACATGTGGACACATAGAAGGCATCATCTATGAAGCAGAGAGCAAGCCCTTTATAGACACCAAATCTGCTGGTGCCTTGATCTAGGACTTTCCAGCATGTAGAAATAAATTTCTGTTGTTTATGGCATTTTTGTTATAGCAGCCCAAACCAACAAAGACATCAGTCTTGATATTCTGGATCCATTATGGATTCAAGGACCTAGAGTGCAGTGGATTGAATACTGTCCAACAAAAAAATACATTTAAGTTCTAACCCCCCAGTACCTATGAATGCGAACTTATTTGGAAATAGGATATCTGCAGTTATAATTGAGTTACGAATTTAGAAATAAGATCATACAGACTTTAGGGTGGATTCCAAATCCAGAGACTAGTGTTCTCATAAGACACAGGAGAGAGAAATTTGAGACAAAGATACACAGGGAGGAAGGCCCTATGGGGCTGGAGGTAGAGATTAGAGTCATGCTGCCACAAGCCAAGAAATGCCAGGGGCCACCAGAAGCTGAAGGAGGCATTGAAGGATTCTCCCCTAGAGGTTTCATAAGGAGGATGGTTGCAAGATTCTTCTGACACCTTGATTTTGGCCCTGACTTCCAGAACTGTGAAAGAATAAATTCCTCGGGTTTTTGTTGTTGTTGTTTTTTTTTTGCTTGTTTGTTTGTTTGTTTTGAGTTGGAGTCTCACTCCATCACCCAGGCTGGAATGCAGTGGCACGCTCACAGCTACCCCAGCGTCAATCTGCTGGGCTCAGGTTATCCTTATGCCTCAACCTTCCAAGTAGCCGGAACTACAGGCACACACTACCACACCCAGCTAATGTTTTTATTAATTTATTGTATAGATGAGGTCTTGCCAAGTTTCCCAGACTGTTCTTGAACCCATAGACTTGGGTAATCCCTCACCTCAGCCTCCCAAAAAGTGCTGGGACTACAGGTTTGAGCCACCGCACCTGGCCAATTCCCGGTTTTTTTAGGCCACCAAGTTTGCAGTAGCCCTTAGAAACTAATACACAGGAACCCAATGGGAAAGACTTACTAATGTCTGGACAGAAGGCTATTCTCCTACGAGGATATTCTATTCTTTACCCAATGGAAATGTGAGGCAATTAATTGGTTTAAGGAATGCCACAGAATGGTCAGCTACTCTCAATGGAATTTTATTAAAGAGAACAGCAAGATGTGTTTCTTTTCACTCTAAATCTGACCACCAAGAAAAAGACTTGAAATTAATCTGGATGCATCACATCTTGTTTATGTAACATAAACTTGCAGAGACTCCAAAAAATGTCTTTCAAAAGCCTAGACAGATAACAATGTGAGCTTTGCTCAGGATTCTTACAATCAAGTTGCCAATGGTGCTTTTTTTATTTGAGCATTTTGAAACAAAAGGAAACAATTTTACTTTAAAGTCTCACCAAAGAAAATAATGAGACACCATCTCCATGCTAATGTCTCTCTATTCTAACTGTGCTCTGTAGACTGGTAACATTGACATTCCCTGGAAGCTTGTTAGAAAATGCAGACTTGCAGGACCCTTGCCAGAGCTACTGTGCCAGAATCTGCATTCTGACAAGAGTCCCAGGTGTTTGGTTGGCACATTAAAGTTTGAGAGGCTCTCCTCTAAAGCAGTTACTAGACAACTGTTTCAATGATCGTGGAATTATATCATCTTAAAATAATAATTACTAAAAATCCATCTCTCTCTCACACACACACACACACACACACACACACACACACACACACACACACACTCACACTCACAATTTACCCTTCTCGGCTCTCTTGACCTTGACAAAAACTGTAGATGGTCTTGAAATTTAAAAAAATAAATAAAAAAGGAAAGAATGAAAAAGAATATTTTATGTGTTTCTCTGGATTTATCGAATACAATATTGTCTAACTAGGTTAGACCGCTACCTAAGAGTTAGCCCCAGAAATCCAAGGGATCAGAAGCAGTGCTTTTTAAAAATTTCTTTTTTCAGCTGTGGCTTTAATCTATTATTAACTCGGTTTATGAGGAGCCCCCAATGATTCCATTATACCTTGGCTGATAACCACCACACCTCTGCAATCACTACTCTGATCACAGAGTGTTGAATGACAGACAACACCGTTTCATTGAGAACAAACGGTGACCCACCACTATGCAAAACTGAGGAGAGAGGCACGGCTTTTTTCAGCATGGTGAAGCAAGGGCTATTATAGAAGGAGTTTCTGGGTTTGAATAGAGAGCCCATTAGTCCCACCTGGGAGTATCAAGGAGCACTTCCTAGAGGAAATGATGTTTAAGTAGAGACATAAAGAATGACTTGGAGTCTCGGGGGGAAAAAAAAAGGTAGAGAAAAATAGTGTAGGCAGAAGGAATAGCATAAGAAAAGTCACTTGGTGTGAAAGAATTTGGGGGCCTAGCAACATGAAGTACAAAACAGCAGTCAGAAAGCAATGGAGAGAATACTAGAGGGGTAGGGAGAAGTCAACCTATGGGGAGAGCCTGGTTGCCCATGCTAAGGATCCTTGACATTGTCGTCTGAGTGATGGGCAGCTCATCTTCCTGCTATTGGTACTGCGAAGAGAAGAGAAAAAAGGAATGCCTGACTTCTCTGGAGCCTCTCACAAATCAGGCCTGATAATAGAGTAAGGGAGAGATGAATATTCTCAATAAAATATTAGTGAAACTTGGGACACTTCTCAAAGGTGAAATGCATTCTAGAAATTAGATTTTATGATGACACGGTATAAAATACAGGATGTCTTTAGGTCATATCACATGGTTAATTCCATGCAATGATAGCTCTAGAAATGAAATGTTATGAGAGGAAGCTCACTAATACCAATACTTGTAGGTCTTGCTGATTACATAGCTAAAAAATGCAGAGAGTGGATTTAAAGTCTTAAAAACATTTTTTGCGAGGGGGGAAAAAATCAACATGAAAATCACTGTGGTAATCTAGCAGCCCGATCACTAAGGCCTTTCTTGGGTTATGGGTGAATTCAAGCTCTTCAGGCTACAGACACCCCTGAGTTCTAATATAGGGTGCATTTGTGAGTTCGTGGCAAGAAGTCACAAAAATAACATGAATTTTCCAGGTAATTAGGGAAGTAGAAAGTCCTGTGTATGTCAACCATACATTAGTTGACATGTTAATGCATCGAAGGCTGTGGTGTGGACTCTCACATGGGCCAGTGTACAGACAGAAACAGCATTATTACCTCCCACCCACTGCTTCACAAATGCAGCTCCTCATCACAGAAGGCATCAGGCAAGAAGACATGGATGATTTAGAACCTCAATCAATGTCACCTCTCAAATCACCACTTATATTGAGAGAGGGCCAATGGAGCAATCCTCATAAACAGAAAACAGAGATATCTATTTTTGTTATGATTATTAGATATAACAATATTTTATATCTTTAATCAGAACGCATGCATCCAAAGGAAACAGATGCAATACCTGGAATGCACTGCATCATAGCAAGAGTTGGCATCCTGGGTGAGTTAATGGACAGAAAGCAAGCCCAAACAATCCATTTCTGTTGAATAAACAGTAGCTGTATATATGTGCAGCCAGGGCTGCAGCACATTAATGAAGAGTGGATTCAATCACTGCAGCTATGCTGTGTAACACACCACATTTTTCCTTTAAATACCCAAGCTGTTTAAGATATTTCACCTCATCATACAAAACATATTAAAGAAGACTCCAATTAGTTGCTCAGTAATTGGAGGAGTCATTCCACCTGCTGGTGTCTATGGGAGAAGTTTCGAGACTGTTTGCTTCCTCTGCTAGGCAGATGCCTGCACTCCATCCTGCAAGATAACTTCAGACTTAAGGACCTTTGGAACAAAGCAGTGCTCTTAGGCCAATGTGAAAGGCATGACAACTGTGTTAACAAGATTCTTTGGTTTTATGTGCTTTGTATCCTTGTTTCTTGTCCTGTGTCACTGGTCAGGGATGTCCGAGTGCCTCCGAGTGACTGTGGGGGTGAATGAGGACTCAGCTGGAATGGCGATCCTAGAGCCAGAGTTAGGTGTGGAAGTGACTACAGCCCACCACTGCTGGGAAAGATGCGCTAAGAGGAACCCAGCACAGGATAGGTGAGGACAAGGAACATCCTACCCAAGCAACAGTTCAAAGACAAGAGTCCTATCTAACAAGCAGGGTCTGTATCTGAGGAGAGGCAAGATAAGGTTAGGCAGGAGAAGGGGAAGAGATACCTAGAAAATGGGAGACAGAGCCAAGGAGTAGTTCTCAGAATACAGCAACAGGGAGGACATTCTTACAGGGGCAGAGACTGCAAATCAAAAAAAGGTATCAGATCTGAAATCAAAGTTTTGATATGAGATGACAAAAGAGAAAAAATTATCACCTGTATGGGGAAAACAAGGAACCCTAAATCTCTGGATTAAAATGGTTATTTAATATTATAGTTATTATATACAATAAATAATAATATATAATATTAGACATTAGGTATAATAATAAGATTGATCATTTCTATAAGTGTTAAACATTCAACTTTCTAAAATAAATTTAATAAATATTATATTTTATTTACTTTATCTGGGAATTTTTTTAAATGCATAACTTAAATATACTCTAGCCTATCACATTTTAGGAATACTCTAGTCCATGCCTGGATGTGAGAAGTACCTGTAGTATAGTGAGGATGGGCAGTTAATGCCATGACATACCATCTTCCCTGCCCAGTTTTCTCAGCCTGTGACTCACATGGGCAATCAGGAGGGAGCCCAAAGCATGGAGAAACACTAATGAAGCAGTGGATGTCACTAGCAGGGACAGAGCCATCCCGTCTGGATATTGACCTAGAGGCTCAGGCAGAAAAGAGGTTCCAGATAAAAGTACTGAGGGATGTCTCATACATCTCCATTACAATCTGTCCTCAGATTAGACTAGAAGTTTTACTGTCTTCGAAATTAAATCACAGAAAAAAAAATAGTGATATTTTCTGACCCAGATATCTACAATTAAAATGTTCTGTATTTAATTGAAATCTGCCTTTTAAAAAACACAAAAGAATGGGGGAACAAAATGGGATTAACGCTAAGGAATTCCCACAGGACCCCTTTTGACTCCCTATACCCCAACTTAAGTAACAGAATATGAATTCTTTTTCTTATCTTTTTTCTGTACAAATCGAATACTCAGTGTCACTGAAACAATAAGAGCAATAGTCCAAAATGAGACCTTTATAAATTGTAATAGACTTATTTTAAATCATTTAAGCCCTGTAATAAAGAATGCATTGATTGAGGAGTGAAGTGGGTTTAAAACAGCCTGTCCAAGTGCAGCCAGGAGCATACTATCCTGATTACATGATAAGTTACATGACATCAAAATAAGAATGAAGGCAATTTGAAATAATTTGGAAATAATCATTCAAAAATTGTCTCAAAATATCAGAGACAAAATTCTAGAGGGTTTAGCAAAAAAAGAGAAAGGCTGACCAACGCTTCAAAGATGAATATTCTGTCTGAATTTCTGTGACTGAGGGAAAAGATAAGTGCCTGAATGTCATAAAATCTTTAGAGCTATGTGACAGTAAATTAGTACATTGCTCTAACTACTGGATAGCATACGATAAGTAATTCAAGAATGTCCACTAACTATGTTAAGAACATTCATCTATTATTTCTTTTCTTTTGTAGAGAAGAGGTCACATTATGTTGTATATGCTGGACTTGAACCCCTGGGCTTCAGCAACGCTCCTGCTTCAGCCTCCCAAAGTGCTGGGATTACAAGCGTGAGTCACTGCACCTGACCTACATCTATTACTTCAATACTAAAACTACTGCCTTCATACAAAGCTCTCAATTCACACTGGTCCATATATACATTTTATTATTTCCATATATGCAAAACTAAACTAAACTAATCTCACCCTAGACAGGAAGAAAAATTTTTTCAAGTGTTTATTCCATTTAAGTTTGTCTGCTAACAAGAAATGCTTCTGAAGATAACTTTGCCACGTAACTTCCCCTATTGTTAGAGTTTACAACTAAAACTTCTAACCCTCCCTAGCAATATACTCAGCAGTATCAATGAACTTCACATCTAGAAATGTTATTTCTAAGTAGAAGGGGTAAAGTGTTTCTAACTTTTTTTTTTTAGAAAAATGAGTCTTTGTCTTTCTCCGAAAGTCTCACACCTGAAGGGGAGCAATGGAACCCTAAAATCAGTTTACAGGTGCCAATGCTGCTCAGAAGACTCTCATGGACAATATTTTCCCTTTGCCTTTAGTCTTTAAAGAATCTCTTTACACAGGTGAGCCTCATAAAAAGATCTATCTCTAGCAACCTCACAACAATTCAATAATGTATGCTAATATCTGAATTCTCAACAGACCCTATATGAGAGTTCTTTTAAGTAGAAAAGCCTCCTAGCATGTTTCAAATGTGATTTAAGCTATGGAAACTTGATTTAGTGCACTTTGCAGGAACATCTGTACTGCATAGCATAGTGTTCTGAAATGAAAAAAATGTAGTCACCTATTTGTATGAACTGAGCAAGTCACCCAACCTCCTCATCCACTATATTGGGGTAGATGTCAGGGGTATCTTGCAGCTCTAAGATGCTAGAATCTTAAATTATACAACATCCATTAACTCTGTGACAAAGAATAAATGAAAGTATGCTGACTCAGAAGTGAAATGTATCTTAGATATTATGTAATCCAATGTCAACATTTTATGCATGAGAAAACCAAGATAGGACCCAGGTATTAAAACTAATTTGCAGACTGGGTCATAGTTAATCCTAGCACTTTGGGAGGCCAAGATGAGAGAACTGCTTGAGTTCAGGAACTCGAGATCAACCTGGGCGACATAGTGAGACCTCATTTCTATAAAAAAATTAGAAAAAGTAGTTGGACGTGGTGGTACTCACCTGTCGTCTCAGCTACTCAGGAGGCTGAGGTGAGAAGATCACTTGAGTTCAGGAGGTAAAGGCTGCAGTGAGCTGGGATGAGTGCCACTGCACTCCAACCTGGGCAACAGTGTGAAACCTTGTCTCAAAAATAAAATAAATAAAACAAAAAAATTTGCCCAAGGTCACCTAAGCTTTTAGTTACTATGATTATTAATTTTATAGACATTTACACATAAAATCCCCATTTTATGGATGACAAGACTAAGTCACAGAAAAGCTAAGCAGTTGGTGCAAGAACATATGGGTAACGGTGGCCTGGGATTCAAACCCAAGCCCTCTGGCTCCATTGCTTAAATTCTCAGACAGCCTCAGAGAAACCAGTCACACAAGGACATAAAAGGGTCATAGCTAAGTGTATGTGACAACTTGGTTAAGCCACGGTACCCAGATAGCTGGTCTAGCATTATTCTAGATGTTTCTGTGAAAGCATTTTTCAGATGTAATTAATAATTCAATCTGTAGATTTATAGTAAAGCAGATTACCCTGTATAATGTGAGTGAGTCTCATCTAATCAGTTGAAGGCCTTAATATAAAAAGGCTGACCTCCTAGGAAGAAGAAATTTTGCAAGGAGATTGCCTCTAGACTCAAACTCTCAAACTCCAATATTACTCCTTTATCTCTTCCCTGAATCTACCAGTTTGCCAGCCTAGCTTGTAAATTTTGAACTTGCCAGCTCCCACAATTGTGTGAACCAATTTATGAAAATATCTTTCTCTCATAGGTGATGGATAGATGGATGGATGATAGAGAGAGAGAGAGAGAGAGAGAGAGAGAGAGAGAGAGAGGTAATCCCCTTACAAACACACAATTCTATTGGTTCCATTTCTTTGGAGAATTCTAATAGAGTTACAAAATTGAAACTAGATCCCAGATATTTTTTCAGTCTTCAGGGATGCTTCTGTTCCATGCAAAAGGTGCTGCTATCTTTTCATTGGTAATTGTTTCTACCCTGAAAAATTCACCTACCTGCTTTCCATTAGACACAGCTTCATGCTAAACATGCCAAATGACCCTCTTCCTCCAAGTCTTCACTTTTCACATTGACTATTCAATGTGATTCAATTCACATTATTATATTCTTTGTGACTCCTCTCCCACAACGTTCCATATTTCTCCTCTGAGTTCCTAAAACACATCTTTGTAACAGAAATCACCACTTTGTTTTATAATTATTGGCATACACTTGTCTTTCCCCACTCAGCTATGAGCTTCTTGAAACCAAGGCCTGTGTCTTAAGAATCTCTAGAAATTTTTGCAAAAGATTTTCTGTATGTTTTTATTCGATCTATTAAAACCAAGTATCCTAACTTATTTTAAACAAGTCCATTGCAGGTAACTTATTTTAACTTAAGTGGTAAAATTTGGTTATTTCTTTCTATATTATTTTTTATATGTCATTATTGAGCAATTAAAAAATTAGACTTTAGATTTATAACCATCCTGATTGTTGAAAGAGTAATAGAATACCTGGAATTTATATCCAACTTGGAATTTAATTTCTTCTTTTATATTGCTCTTTTATGTGATGAACTCAGCTAATCAACCAAACAAGCAGCTATGCGCCTCATTCAGGTATGTAAAACCTAAACAATGTCTTTTTTCCCTCTCCATGATGATTTTTCCTTCTTTTTTCCATTTTTATTATAGATTCAGGGGGTACAGGTGCATGTTTGTTACATGGACATATTGAGTAGTGTTGGGGATTAGGTCTCAGGCAACCCATTCCCCAGTTAGTGAACATTGTACCCAATGGGTAATTTTTGAACCCTAACTTCCTTTCCCGCCTCCCCTCTTATTGGTGTCCCCATTGTCTATTATTTCCATCTTTGCAGCCACTTACCTCCTACATATAAGTGAGAACATGCAGTGTTTGAGAACCTAAATGATAATTAAAGAGTTCTATAGCACCAACTAGAAATTTAAGCATTTGCAAAAATTTACTGTAAAATATACATTTCGAAGCAGAATTTAAACCCCCCAAGGTTTGAATCCTTCAAGTAGTATTATTATCTAATCCGTGTTTTTAAAAACTTTCATGTAAGACTCATTTTTTTATATTCTGCTTTATTCACAGCCAAGACTCAAAAGTCTATCTAGCAGAAAACCACAGGAATACTGAATCAAAATAACGACATGCCAGATGTGCCCCACATCATCTAGTCATACTGGAAAGGCTATTTTCAATATTTTATTTTGGTAAGGGCTTGAACTTAACAATCCAGAAACAGAATTGACTCAAAGTCACGACAGGGATTTTCTGCTAGCCCAAAATCCAAAGGTGAGTCAGCTGTGTTCATTTTTTAAATGCTTCATGTGTTTCAGTCTACCTTTCAACTGACTTCCAAGTGAAATTCCAGAAAAATAAATCATTTTAATCATTAAAAACATTCAGAAGGGAGAATTTTACACAGTCTAGAAATAAACCATTGAGCTATTCGTGCAAAATCAGATCCTAAGTCTTTACACTTGAGCTTCATCCAACTTGAGTTGGGTGATCTATTACCCTAATGGTACCACAACCTGCATCCACACACATCTTGTGTTGCTTCCACAACATCACACACTCCTAGCTTTTCACCTTCTTCCCTGGGTGTTTTTTTCTCAGTTTCCTCTGTGGGGTTCTCCTCCTGATCTCTAGAAACTGCCTTCAGCCTTGCTGCCCCAACCCTAAATCTTGCCAGCGATGACCTCCTGTAATGCGCATCTTATGAGGCCCATCAGCTGCTCCCTGGGGCTCATCCTGAGCTCTTTTCTCATCTCATTGGCCCTTACTCTCTGATGGCGTCATCCTCCCACATGGTTTTATACATCATCTATAAGTGGACAGCTCAGATATGTATCATTTCATCCCAGTTATTTATTCTGAGCTCTGGATCAATACAGCCAAGATTGTCGTTTCCATTTTGATGACCCACATATCAAACTTAGTAAGTCCAAAAGATAACTCTTGTTTTACCAGTCTTTCAAAACAAAACAAACAAAAACTTATTTTTCCAGTCAGCCTGTCATCAGTAAATGGAATCAAGCCATACCCCAAATTTCCCATGGCCCAATCTGGGGAATTATCATCTAAATCTTCCTTTCCCTCAGGCTTCACCCCCAATCAAGTCTGCCTTTACAATCTAGAGCAGATGTAACATGCCTATCTCCACTGCCAGTCACCTCTCCAGCCAAAAACAACATTAGTGCTTGCCTGGATTATTGCAAAATGTCCTGCTAGGTCTCACATGCGGCCATGTCTCTCTCTAGACTTCTTTTGTCTGCAGGCAGAATAATGATGCTTCTGCCTGCTCAGAGCTTTTAATAATCTCCCATTGCTGTAAGATAGAGGTAAAAATCTTCTGCACGATTGATCTCCAAGGTTCTTCCAAGATCAAGACTAAAGATTATCAATGACTCTGACCTGCCTATGCCCATCGTGCTCTTCCACTTGCCTCATGTCAAACCTCTCTGTTTCCTAAACATGTCAAGATTCTTGCTGTCTCAGGATCTTTGCTCACACTCTTGTCTTTGCCTAGGCTCTTCTCACCCTCCCAGCCTCCAAGCCACCACCACTTGCCACACTCCTACCCATGTTTCTAGTCTTAGCTAAAGAGTCCTTTTTCAGGAGACTTTCCTGGACTCCTGCATTCAGTCAAAATACCCTGTGATAGGGGCTCACGGTACCCTGCCCTTTTCTTTCCATCATTTATCCTCATTGCAATCACAGTAATTGGGTGGTTTATGATGTACTACCTCTCTGTAGTACAGATGGAAGCTCCATTAGGCGGGGACAGTTACTATTTTCTTTAGTCTTGTATCTTTAATGGCAAAAACAGAACCTGGCACACAGAGTAAGTACTCAATAAATGCTTGATGAATAAATCAAGAAATGGATGAATTGATGAGAAGAGAAAGGGAGCTGACCAATTTCTTTTTTCTGTTTTCCTTCTGCATTCAAACCATTCATCCCTTTTTGCCCTCCCAATGTAGACACAGAATCATGAAAGAAAAAGCAAAATGGTGGCTTATCTAGAAAGTCTCCCCATTTCAAGATTAGTACTAATAAGCAACATTACTCTAGAGAAACGCTGGGCTATTACTTCTCATTTGTCTAGGCATGGCAAAGGATACTTCATTTCTACTCTCTTCATTTCTATACAGGGGGGACTCAAAAAACCCCAGAATGATTTTTTTGAAGGGCTAGCCCATAATAGGACAGCTTACCTCACTAGGTGAGTGCTCTAAGAACACACTGACATCAGTGTACTAGCTAATGATGTGAAAGGCTGGGTTTGGTTTCAGTGAATTTTTAAAAAATTAATTAATTAATTAAAATTTTTTTTATTTTAAAGAGCATTCGGTGAATTTTTTTTGGAGATTATCTCAATGGATTTGCCCATTTCATAATGGGTGATTTACTTACAAGTAAATCTACCCACACCACACTGAGCATTCAGCAGTTTTTAACCCAAAGTGGTATGACTCCCATTCTCCACCTCCCTATTCACCCGATCTCATCCCATTAGACTTTTTAAAAATTTCCTTGAATAAAAAAAAGTATCTAAAGGGAAACATTTTCCTGGTATGGAAGAGATGAAATAAAAAATGGCAGAAGCACTAAAAAGCATCAAAATTGACAAATTCAAAAACTGTTTTGAGCAGTGGGAAAAGCATCCCAATAGGTGTATTTCATCAAATGGACAGTACTCTGAAGGTGACTAACATTTTAAAGGTGAAATATCATGAAGGTGACATGTAAGAATAAATACATAATCTTCTATAAATAAATTCCAGGTTTTATTTGGTCCCGCTCGTATATGCCTACATGTCAGAAGAATACCAAGACAATGTCCTTGGTATTATAAAGGAAAAAAAATCCTAGCTCTTTCACTAGCCAGTTCTAAGACTACAAATGAGTAATTTAATAGTTGTATATCCCAATTGTTCTTCTATGAAGGATAAAGGCAGTCTTACTGATCCCTTTTTTTTTTTTTTTTTTTTTTGAGTTGGAATCTCACTCTGTCGCCCAGACTGGAGTGCAGTGGCCGCTCCCGGCCACCGCAGCTTCGATCTGCTGGGCTCCGGCGATCCTTCCACCTCAGTCTTCCAAGTAGCCGGAATTACAGGCATGAGCTACCACGCCCGGCTGATTTTTTGATTTATTGTAGAGATGAGGTCTCGCTGCCCAGGCGGGTCTCGAATCGCGGGCTCAGGCAATCCACTCACCTCAGCCTCCCAAAGGCGCGGGATTACAGGCTGAGCCACCGAGCCCGGCTTGATCCTATATTTTGAGATGCCATTATGACAGTGCCTTGTAAGAGCAACAGGGATAGGCTCATGGAGAAAGAAACCACTATCCAGCTTGCACAAATGAGAAAGGAGTCAAAAGCCATATATGTGCTTACTGGATACTCAAATAATGTTGACAAATTCTTCTTGAGGGAAAGTATTATACACAAACATATTTTAAATAAAATAGATCTGGAGAGCAAAATGCATCAATTCTGCTTAAAAGGGCAGGACCTTTGCCAGTGAAGTGCTACCTTTTTGAATGAGGAAAAACAAATAAGATCTTAACCAATGTTATTATGAAAAGACATCTGGTAAGTCTCAGGAGCAAAAGAGTCTTGGATGTAAGTCTTCAGCCAATTCTATAAAACTTACCTGTGCTCAAAAAAATTCCAACTGGGAGAGACTATATCTCAAGTTGCCTTCTAAGTTATTACATGTAATTCATTTTCTTTACATGAATTGCCTTTTTCACCCCAGAGAGAATATCATTTTCAGGATTTTAGCTACTAAAGAATGCCATTGGACAGGGAGCTTGGCAAACATATGCAATAACTTTATAAAGAAATAAAACTACTGCAAAAATGTGTGCTCTCAGAGTAGTGATATTATTTGCATGTAGCCATTCATAACAAAGTACTTTTGCATGTATTACCTTATTTCTTAATAGCCTGAAAAGCATTATCTTTTTATATTTTACAATAAAAATTATAGCTAAATAAATCAATTAATTTGTCTAAAATTATATAGTTTGTACATGTCAAGATCTCCATCAAAGTCTGTCTACTTTCTACCGTATCCTTCATCTCTACAGTAACAATGCATTACCTTATTAGGGCAATATCTGAAGAGTTTAAATGTCTTAAAAGTTAGTTCCTTAAAACAGCAGTGATCAGTGTGTGAAAATAATTCCAATACTTTCCCTCATGCTATCTACTCTTTATTTAGAGCCATCACTAATGGAAGAAACTCTTACCTCCTGAGGGAACAATATAATTTTCCTTTGGTTTAGCAAAATACCTAAAGGCCACTTGGGATCAAGGCAACGTGGCAAAGGAACAATATACACGGGGAAAGTCGATGGCCTTGAACTAATTGGGAAGAAGCAAAATGTGATGGTTACTTTTATATGTTAAAATGAGTGGGCCACAGGCTGACCAGATATCTGATTATACGTTATGTCTGGTCGTGTGAGTAAAAGTGTTGCTGGAAGAGATCATCATTTGAATTAATAGACTGAGTAAAGCAGATGGTTTTCCCCGGTGTAGGTAGGCATCATTCAATCTGTTGAGAGTCTCAATGAAACAAAAAGGCAAAGGAAAGTTGGATTCCTTCTCCCTCTGCCTGAGTACTTGATCTGGGACATCTATCTTCTCCTGCCCTCAATGCTCCTGGTTCCGAAGCCTTCAAACTCAGACCAGCATCTATGCCACCAACTCTCTGGCTCTCAGGCCCAAATACTACACCACTACATTTCCTGGTTTTACAGCTAGCAGACAGCAGACTGTGGGACTTAGCCTCCATAATTGCGTGAGCCAATATCTTATGAAAAATATTTCTCTAAAAAGAGATTTATTATAAGGTACTGGCTATCTAGTTGATCCTTGAACAACATGGAGGTTAGAGGCACTGACTCTTCGCATAGTCAAAAATCTACATAGGACTTTTGACACCGCCAAAACTTGGCTACTAACAGCATACTATTGACTAGCAGCCATACTGATAACATAATAGTCGACTAGCACATATTTTACATTTTATACTGTATTCTCACAATAAAGTAAGCTACAGGATAGAAAAGTATTAAGAGAATCATAATGAAGAGAAAATGTATTTACTATTCATTAAGTGGAAGTGGACCATCATAAAAGTCTTTATCCTCATCGCCTTCACCTTGAGGAAGCTAAGAAAGAGGAAGTGAAGGTGTTGGCCTTGCTATCTCAGGGGTGGCAGAGGTGGAAGAAAATTCATGTATAAATAGACTCACACAGTTCAAGCTCAAGTTGTTCAAGGATAAACTGTGTATATATGCATACAATATAAATAAAGAGATTATTTATTGCTATGGTTTGTCCCCACCAAAACTCATGTTGAAATTTGATCCCCAGTGTGGTAATGTTGGATGGTAGGACCCTAGTGAGAGGTGTTTGGGTGATAGGTAGATCCCTTATGAATGGTTTTGTCATTCTCACAGCAGCGAATGAGTTCTTGCTCTTGTGAGATTGCTAGTTCTCATAGGAAAAGATTGATTCCCACAAGAGCAAGTTGTTATAAAGAGAGTTTCCTTCTCTCATTTGGTCCCTCCTTGCTTGTGTCCATTTCCCCTTTGATCTTCTGTCAACTTAGGATGCAGCACAAAAGTCCCCATCAGAAGCCAATTAGATGCCAGCATCAAGACCCTTGAACTTCCCAGCCTGCAGAATCATGAGCAAAATATAATTCTCTTCTTACAGACTACTCAGTTTCAAGTATTCTATTATAGCAACACAAAATGGACTAATACAATTATATACTATATTGGTTATAAAGAGAGATCTATTGGTTCTATTTCTCTGGAGAACCCTGGCCAACACACAAGAATACAGAGCCATCTCTCCCTAGACCTATACATCTCTGGAGGGCGTACTATATGGGAGATGGGGCCTCAGACAGTAATTTTAAGGTAGGTGAATGCCAGCTAATGCTTTCTTCAGGGAATGCTGCCTTGGCAGGTCAGATTGCTATTAGTCTATGCTATATGTTAAAACACAGCCAGACTTAAGGTAGCACAAGAGACCTTCACTGTATGTATTTGATAAATTAAAACCTGTGGAATGAAATGTTTACTCTTCAGGAATCATGCTGAGTTAATTTCATTATTTTCTTTTTGACCTAATAAGGAGTTTCAAAAGAGAAGTCCAGGGCTTTGTTTTTGTTGATAGCAGCGTTACATGGATATTAGCCAATCTATTTTCCTCATAATGATTTATCCATCTGTCCTGACTTCAAACAGCCTGGGTTGGCTCCATTTTATTGCTATTGTTACTTTTGACTTCTTCATGGCAACCAGCACTTTACTCATTGGGGTAAAGAAAAATTTTTTTAAAGTGCAGCAAAGAATAAAAAATGAGAATAACACCAATAAGAGATTATCTTAATGTTGCAAACAGTTACAAAAAAGAAAAAAACTGAATTTATATCTGTGGCAACAAATCCAGATAGTATCACCTTTAATTCTCTCTAATTACATTTAAAGTCTTTTTCTCACATTTAGTCTTCAGTCTGTTCAACAGACCTTGAAAATGAGATTCAGTGACTCTGTCTCACATCTTTGGACATATTTCTTACAGAGTGAACCTGTTTTTTAAAAACGAAAAGACATTTTTAATGATCAAAATTTAGTCTGAGCTATACTCACTTTGATTTTTAGAAAGATAACAAAATTAAATACTGTCAGTGCAGAGATAATATTGTACTAGTCAATAACTGAGTGTGGGTGTACAAGTGGCCCCTGAATGCCTTTCCACTACGTATAGACTAACAACTCCTCAACTAGCAGATAATCTTATTCATTGAGTATCTCCCTATTCTGAGCTACAATTCTGAAACTGTCCCGAATTACTTTTTAATTTTCTTCTAGGGGCCAATTTTATGTCTGGATTTAGGAGTAAATGCCTATGTGTGTGTGCGAGTATGTGTCTGTTGGAGTGGGACAGCGAAATACGTATCATTACTATTAACCAATATCCAGGTCCTACTTCTGATATCAGGATAATCAAACCTCACTGTTTCAAGTTTTGATTATAAGATTTGCTCTGGCCAATAAAATTGAACAAAAGTGACATGTGCCTCTTTTTTTGCTAAAGCATTAAAGAACCTATGTGTGGTCCTCCATGTTTTTTCCCCATTACTGTATTTTGTGAAATTCTATATGGAGAGGCTTATATCAGCCTGAGTCTCAGAGTAAAAATGACATGAATAAGAGCCCTCTAGCAATGAGTAGATGATATGAGTAAAAAAATAAACCTGCTTGTTTCTGGTTACTGGGGATGTTTGTTACTGAAGCATAACATTTCATGCAGGCACCAGAAAGGAGCTGCTTTTATTTTTAGTCCAGTTCTTCCCCAATATGCTTAAAAGTTGTTCTCTATTAATTATTGAGACAACTGACAACCTAAGTCCAATTTTGATCTGACCATATATGTTGCAGAACCTATCTCTTGGAACATGAAGACCACATCAAGAAAAAAATCTGTTCAGAATACGGGCTCTACTATACTGAAACATAAAAGTGGCTTCCTCTTTCCTTCCCCTCCTATGCCCTAAAACATACACTGGAGCTTCATATTCATAAAAATGAAACAAAAGGTGAGAATATACAGTTTTGCTGAAAATCATCCCATTCCCTAAATAATTAAATTTGAGAACTTGGGTGTTTACTATACTTGATAGGTACACTCCATGCACTTCTTGCCATGTATAATGCATGCTGGTAGCAGGCTGACCTTCATAAAGGCAACTGGTGTACCACTGAAGGCTTTCTTCATTGAACAAAATTGAACATACTGAGCAAAGTTAACCTTCTATTTCTCGACCACAAAGTTCCTGCTTAGGTTCTGAAATGGCTACGAACTGCACATTTCTCAGGTGCTATTTAGGGAGTAAGAGAGAATAATTCACCTCTAATGTGTTCACCAGGTCCATTTTTTGTGCACATTGTTATAAAGCCTAATTTCTTCTTATAATCATCCCACAAAGCTCTTAAAATATGTCTACAACATGAACTTGCAACACTCTCAGAAAGAGCCACACCACCTGCCAGATGCAACAGCAAACGCCTTTCAGAAAAGCACAAAAAACAAAAAGCGTTAATAATAAAATCCTCCTGCCCAAAGTTACTATGAAATAATGATGATGCAGCCCCAATGGAAGTAGGATTTTGGAGAGAGAGAGGAATAAGAGAAAAATGCATTTGGAGCCAAGACACTGATTTTTTCCCTATTGTGTTACATGAAAAAGATGGGTCTGGAGGTAATTTAACAAGTTTAAATTACAATTTGGAAAGTAATAAGCTTTGGCTCCTGAGATGTGCAACCAACTGGGAATGGTCTGGGGGGGAAAAATGTGTATTCCACATTTTTCAGCTAAATCCCAGACTCGCAAACAACACTTAGCATTTAGGAGATAATATGTGAATTCATGACTTTTCATGCAGATTTTAGGTTCCTGAAATCACTAAAGTGACTGTGAGATATATAAGATTTCCTCCATCATGTAAAATACTGATAAAAGACTTTCATGAGTCAATGTATACTTTGATTCTTAAACATGATTCAAAAGAGAGAATATGCAATTATAAACACCAGCATATTTTAAAAGCATCATTAATTTTGTAATTTTTTTTGTACCTTTGCATTTGAGGTGAATTTCTCCATGCAATTACAGACAGGGGGCCACAAGCCATGTCCCCACATGTCTACACCTATCTATTTCATAAATGATATAAATCAGAGTCCTCCAGCAACGAGTATGTGGTACGAGTAAAAAGACAAATTTGCATTGTTTTTGGCTACTGACACTTGGGAATGTTTGTTACTGCAGCATAACATTTCACTCTGACTAATACAGGCATCAAAAAGGAGTTGTTTTTATTTTTAGACTAACTTCTTTAACTATTACCTCATCAGTTCAGTGGATTAACAGAATGTAAGTTTACTTTTTGCTCATACTTTCAAGTTAAGTGTCAATCTGACACTTCAAGCTAAGTGTCAAGCTAAGTGTCAAGCCTTCAAGTCATGAGTCAAGAACCAAGGCTCCTCCCAGTCTGTGGATTCACCCTCCTCCAGGTCTTGGAAGTCCTGTCTATTTGGATACCAGGGGATAGAGATAACGGAAGATTATCTGCATATCTAATAGGCCAGGCTTGGAATATGAAAACATCACTCTGCCCACATTTCATCAGTCAGATCTGTCATATAGAACACCCAACTGTCAAGAAGATAAGGAAATGTAATTGAGTTCTGTGTTCAGAAGGTAAAGAAAAAGGATTTGGTGACTCCTTTGCTCCCTTGCATGCTAGGAGATAAGCTGTTTTGTCTTCTGTTCTATAAAATAGGCATAAAAATTGTACCTACTTATTATTTTTATTACATTTTACAGGGATCCAAAACTGACCAGACTCAAAATTGAATTGAACCATAAATGACTTTATGAATCAGTGAGATTGCCAGTTAATTTCCAATGGAGGATATAACTTGGAATTCACCAGACAGGAAATTTTTTTGTGAGTCAAGTTGTCTAAAATGCAAAATAAGCCATCAGAAGGTGGCATTCTAAGTAGGAGGTATCAGAGAAAAGAACATGGGACAGCCTAAGGGTGCACTTTTTTCTAGGCCAAGTGACCAGGGTTTCTCAACCTTGGCACCATTGACACTGTGGTCAGGTCATTCTTTGTTGTAGGGCTCATCCATGCATCAGAGGTTGTTTAGAGCATCCATGACCTCTACTCAGTAGATGCCATTAATACGTCCCCAGTTGTGAGGAACAAAAATATCTCAGCATCACCAAATGGGAAACTAAAGCCCGCCCATCTTCCCTAGATAAACACTGGTTTAGAACATAAAAAAGTATGATGAACTATTTGGTTTGAAAATACACATATGCCAGAGACAGTGTCTCTCTCTCTCAGGCAGTGATGGGAACACTGCCAAATACCCACTCTTTGGCTTCCCTTTGTCCAGCTACCATGTAACTCAACTTCCTCTGAAGACAAATGCTTCCTTCAGATGTGCAGGTGGTATTGATGAGGCTGCATGCCCTTTGTGTACACTGAGATGGCAGGGCACTGTCTGTGCCTCCTATTCCCCCACAATATCAATGTTACAGGCTTTTCTCAGAGGGTAAGTCGCTGAACAAGCCTCCAACTAAAAGTAAATGGACTGAGGCTTTTACACCAGAGTTCTTCAAACTTCAAGTTCTCACTAAAGGTGTTCCCAAGGAGGCAATAAAGAAGACTCAATATTTGCAGCCTCACCACAGGGTTATTTCAAGCATCATTCAATTTATAAAATGCATTCCCTTTAAACTTTCTCTAAAAACTTAAGTAGAAAAACATATCTAAATCTTGGTTCAAATAGTGACACTGCCTTTTCTCCCTTTACCTAGTTGTTGCATTTCAGTAATTAGGGAATGGCTCCCTGATGTTGGTATAACTATACAAAGTTCCAAGTGGCTCAAGTTGAAATGTGCAAAGGGACTTATTTACTACTTTCATTACTAAAAGGAGAACCTTTGATAAGGAAAAGAAAAACTGTTCAAAGCCAAAAGATTTTTTTATTTGAATATAGTGGACTTACTGAAGGATGACAATACTTGAAAAACTCAAGCTGTTTAATGAATATTGCATAAATGTTGCAGAAAGAACTGTAAGGTTTTCTTCAATTTATTTTTAAATGAAAAACAAAAAATAAGTAATCATCATCATCATGCATTGAATGTCTATTATTTCTCAGAACATTTACATTCATTGTCTTTAATTCTTTTTTAAGTTTAAAAACCTTATAAAATAGGTGTTTATATCATGATTTAAAAAGACAAATAAATCAAGGTTTAGAGGAGGTGAGTGGTTTGCCTGAGATGCACAGCTTGATAAATGTAGAACTGGAACTGAGACTTGAACTCAGATCCCCCTGGCTCCAAAGCTCATCATGTTTATGCTATTTTTCCGCTAGGTTGTAATAGCTCCATAGAAAATTCATTTGTTAAAATTTCCATATTGGCAATCACAGGTACTTCACACCAAAATCTATGGTAATAAGTATCTTAATTTTAATTTCTTTTCATCATTTCATTGCCTGGCAGTTTTCCTCAACTGAATGACACATTGGGTTTTGGATAACTAAATGAAATTAAATCCTAGTTACTTAGAAAGCATTTATTCATTACTAACTTGGAATAGTAGTTTATGCCAAAGTATTATCAAGAAGCACATTTCTAGCAATAATCTAACTTATCTCCTTCCTCCCAAATTCGTCATGATCTCTTCCCTAAGATGAGTAGAAGAAAACAAATGGAATGTTTCTCTCGCTCATTACACTGTTCAGTGACTGCATGAGCTAACAAGGGAGGTGGCTTCTCTGAAGAACAGTACCCACGGCTGGGTTGTGGTGTTCACACTCATTACAATGAAAATCTGTCCTGCTGCCCAGTGGGTTCAAGTCACCATGGCAACCTACCAGCAACATTGCTCACACAAATTACCGCAAAGAGGCTATGACCAGCTCCACCCGGAAACTGAAGCAGTCACACAAAGAAGAAAACATTTCTCAAGGACACTTTGCTCTTAAGTAGACATTGGCAATCCTGCATCTGTTCGGTTTTATCACCAGAATAAATGTCAGTTCACTTTTACCAACTGGCGATAAAAGCTGTTAAACATAATTACAATTGAACCTTGGTTATAACTAAACTGGTGACACAGCTCTGGATAACTCTTCTGTGTCACAAAGAGCATGATAAGGAGTCGTCGCGATAGTTAGACAGCCCCAGTCCATCTGGAAGGCTGTAGACACGTGTCCTCATGTTCCCACCGCAGGCAGAACTTTCACTGCAGTATGTGAGTACCAGTGACGGGCCTGAGAGATGAGAAGCATGGAGAAAAGTGTTGCATGTGAGTCCCAGTGATGGGCCTGAGACATGAGAAACATGGAGAAAAGTGTTGTCTGTAGGATGTTGACGGGAAGAAAAGGCGACTCTGCCCTTTTGGAAAGCTCCAGTTTTGTTGTTGTTGTTGTTGTTACTGTTTTTGTTTTTTATAAAGAAAAAAATAGAGAAGTATTTGAAGAAAGCATCTTTAAGAACTACCACATGAGAGGCAGGAGAATGTCATTTGCTGAGTAGTGATGAGGAAAGTGGTGATTTGAACAGTCACCGTGGATGTGGCTGAGCAAGTTAATGAGGATACTAGTAGGCTAATCAGGAAGTTTCCTGGGTCTAGACGAAGTTGGTGATCATGAACTTAGAAAGACAAATTTCCCACTCCCTGCCTGTCTACCTCTCCCACTAGACTGTGTTCCTGAGGGGCTTAACTCATTTTGTGTCACCAGAACCTAGCTCAGCTTCTGATACAAAGTAGATGCTTACAAATGTTAACTATACTCAACTAGAAATGGCAATGTCTTCAATGTCCAATGGATTCATTTCCTAGGTCTGCCAGTGAAGTTTATTGTCTTGTTGTTCTGGAGGCTAGAAGTTCAAGATTAGGGTGTCGGCAGGCCATACTAGGGAAGGACATGTTCTAGGCCTTTCTCCCGACTCTTGGCAGTTCCTTGGCATGTGATAGTGGAAATCCAGTCTTCACATGGCATTCTCCCTGTATGCACATCTGTGTCCACATTTTCCCTTATAATAAAGAAACCTATCATAGTTGATCAGGGGCCCTCCCTACTCTAATATGACCTCACTTTAATTAGCTTATTACATCTGCAATGATCCTATTTCCAAATAAGGTGACATTCTGAAGTACTGAGGATTAGGACTTTAATTTTGAGGGGTCACAATTCAGTTTATATATCTGAACATAAACTTTAAATAAATACTAGATTTCTCTATGGGAAAAATAATCATATGAAGAGAGTTAAGAATCCCCCATTCACACATAAAAATTAGCATTTAAGCTAGACTTTAGAGTAATTTATTTTATAGTTAAGACCAAATGTCAGTTTTCCCAAAAGTTGTCATAAAATATTCATACCAGACATGAATTTCACTATCTACTCTGATTTAACAATGAAAAGCAAAATCTTAGGAGTCAACATAGTTCTGAGTAAGTGACAAAGGCAACAATTCAGTTTTTATAAAGCTCAACACTTTCTAAAAGAGGCAACAAGCCTCTGTTTAGGTGGAAAGAAGTACTAAATATTCATCCATCTCAAAATCAGTCATTGTTCAACAACACTGACATGAGAGGAGGCAGAGGTTAGTGGTTAAAATGATCTACTAATATCATCTTTATGTCTGGGAACAAGCCCTCTTGAAAGGAGAGTTAAGCTATCTTAGAAAAGAACAATGCAGACTAACAAACTTTATAGTTCTTGAATCTAATTCCTTGAATATTCACTTATTTGTTTCTAAGAGTTCCAGACAGTAGCCTCTTTTTATTTACTTAATGGTACTTAGTAGGACCATCTCCTTTTAAAGGTATCACAGACTGCTTACTTTTGGAAGATGGAAGCTTTAAAACTGGCTATAGGAAAGGAAGCATACACTTATCTCAGATGATAAAGAATTAACAGTCAAATAAGACATTGTTCTATCTCCTTAGGGTCATGGCTCCAATGATCTTCTCAGGATCACAACCGTCTATATTCCATGTGTGAAATCAGGAAGAAGGAGTCCCTTCAAGCTCTGGCTCCCCTGGACTTAGTTGACTGACATACACAATTCCAGATAAATCAAGTGAACAATCAGCATTACAATACTGATTTCTGAACTACATATTTCAGTATAAATAAACATGAGAAATCCAATTTTTGCCGTCACTATCACTATGCTTTTCTGGCCTTGAAATTTGTCATGAATCCTTATGTTTACTACTGCAAAGCATTGGTAAATTTTTGAAACAAAGTTTCAAGTGCTAGAAATTGTTAGTTTTTCTCTGATACATACCATTTTGAAGTTTGTATGAATTAGCTTTTAGATTCAGGTTACAAATTAATCCAGGCTCATTATGTAATTAAATGTTTGATTAGGAGCATGAATTAACATATTACACAGAGGCATATAATTTTATGAGACAAACTCTTTAATTCCAATAAAAAGATTCACCATGGTAACAAATTATCTGAGCCACCCAATTCAATATGTAATTCAAAATGATTTTACAAATTAACCAAAATGCAGTCATTATTAAATAGATGTAGTATAATGCATGCACTGCACTGTAGACTGTTTTTAAAATCTACTTGGGCAGAAGATGGGTGAATTCTAAATGTGCTTTAAAAAATATACAGAGAGTAAGGATCAAAGCTGAAATTTTGAAAAAGGATAAAATGCTGATAATTTTGTGGTAGCCAATACTATGAATTAAAAATATAGTTATAGTTTAAAATCAGTGACATTTGGAAATGGCACATTTAATGCATTTTAATCTTTCTGCTTATCTTGGCAAAATGCTCATAGCACTTTACCTGGAGATGGATTTGTTTTAACTGCCAAACATAATCTGTATTAATCGATCCATGGTCTTCAAGAACAATTTAGCTTACTACTTCAGGCACAGAATGGCATACAAATGTTCACAGCTGTTTCTAATTACACCTTGATCCAATAATAACTAAATATTGTTTATAGTTCTGGAAGTAACTACTTAAGGAGATGTGCAAGATCAATATATGAAAGTAACACTTACAGACATAAACCTGCATAAATTAGAACCTGTAGAAAACACAAACAGTTCAGTAGGTGGCACTATTCCCTCAGCCAGAACTCTTAATTCCCGTGACATGAGTACTCTTTATATGGCAATTACCTTTATTAATTTTTTTCCATGGAATTCTGTGACCTACATTAGTATCAACATACTAACAACCTCAATATACTTCCTGGCTTCTTCTCTTTGAGAGACACAGCCCAGTCCATGTGCAGTAGCAGGCAGCAGTACAAAACAGTTTGATTTCATCTCAAATCCTTAGATGATTAGGTCAGCATATTGTTACTGGTTACCGGAAAGTAAATTAAGTCTTCACACCCATTAAACTCAATTGATATGACCTCTTCCATTGATATTAGTTAACGAGCTAATTTAAAATACTTAAACCCACCAATAAGCAGATTTTTCAACGTTGGCATTATTGGCATTTGAGCTGGACAATTCTTAACTGGGGAGAGAAGGGCATATCCCAAGAATTGTAGAATGTTCTGCCTGGCCTTTGCCCATTATAAGCCAATATCATCTCCCTAGTGTGTACAACCAAAAATGCCTCCAGACATTACCAGAAGTCATCTGGCAAGAGGGGTAGGGGGAGGAAAAAAAATCATTCTATTTAAGTCCATCAGTCAATGAAGACTAAAGACAGATCTCTGGATTCATTGCCAAGGACTGAACTATTTTATTAGCATAATTTCAATAACAATGATCATTACCCCTTTTATCTGATTCCAAAAGTTAAAGCATGTGCATTGCTGAAAACTGTAAAGAAAAAAAAGCACAAAGAAAAATAAAAGCCACCAGTGTTTTATACTATGATAATGACTGCTATAATTACAAGTATATCACTTAATTTTTTTCTGCATAAAGATGCACGTAGAGTGTGTTACTACTATATGATTTATTAAAATCTTAGAATCACATAGCAGTACTATTTTTGTAAAAAGGTCTTTTACATCTTTAAATATGCCTTATGTCATTAACCCTTTTTTTTTTTTGCAACCACCTGCCTCCCAGGCCCCACCCATCTCATATATTAGACTTTTTATCTGATCTTGAAGCTTAATGCACATTAGTTTTACTATGTTCTTGGGATAAATTCCCACAAATAAAAATTTTAAGTGTTAAACTATTTTAGTTCTGCCTTTACACAAAGATAATATAGCAAAGAATTAAGAAACAAAAAAGAAGACAAAAAAACTGAAGAGGGGGGATAAAGAACAGGAGGAAAGAAGAAAGAAAAGAGAAAATGAGAAGTGAAGTAAAAGGGGAGAAGGAAAGATTCACAAAAAGGAAGGAACAATAGCAGGGGGAAGTAGAAGACTTGGTTTCAGTAGAAGCTAACTTAGAAATGAACTTGACTGGCATAGTCCCCACTTGTCTGTTAGCTCAGGCTTTGCAGGGCTCATGTGGTTTGTCTTCTCACAGAGATGATGCTGTTCTTGCCCACCATTTGTAGAACAGACACTTTGAATTATTTGTCCTCACTCAATTCTTCTGACTAGCACACATTGGTGAAATGGCAATGTAAAATAAAAGCGAGAAACTTTGAACACATTAAGTTAAAGGAGAAAAGACAGACACAAAAGGTCACATATTGTATGATTCCATTTATCTGAAATATCCAGAACAGGCTAATATGTAAAGCCAGAAAGTGGATTCAGGGGAGAGGAAATGGGGAATGACTGCTGAAATGGTACCAAGTTTTCTTTCAGGGTGATGAAGGTGGTCTGGAACTAGATAGTTGTTGTAGTTATACAGCACAGTGAATGTGCTAAATGCCATTGAATGATACACTTTAAAATGGTTAAAAATGTAAATGTTATGATATGAATAAAAATGTCATGAATAAAACAGACAATACAAGAAATTGTTTAAAAAACATTTGAGTAAAGTTTAGGGGATTTAAAAAATAAGTAATAAAAGGGATAAAAGTCATAGCTACTATTTTAGTGAATACCCACTACCTATCAATATTAGTCTTCAAACAACCTTGCCAAGTGAATATTATTCCCACTTTATAGATGGTATAAGAGAGACTCAGAAAGTCTAGTTGCCCAAGAATAGGCAACTGCTGAAAAGTGGAATCAGAATTTGCTTCTGATTCCAAAAACCAGAAGTCAGGGAACAATTCCAGGTTAAATGGGTGGATAAAATCCTTATAGATGTATTGGAAAGTTACCTAGACACAGATAGCCTACATAGTCATAAAGGAAAGGGGAAAAGTTCCTACATTGTTGGCCTAACTGAACTGTCATCTCAAAGAAGGCACAAGTTCTCAGAAGAAAAGGAAACAGAATAAAAAAAACACAGAACACACAGTAACAATTCCTCCATCCATAACTGTCTGCATGAGCACAGTAAAGACAATCTTACATTTCCATCGAATGAGATGCAATCAACCAAATTTACTAGCTAGATCATTGGGGCTGGAAGGTAACACAGTAAAAAAAAAAAATAGAAAGTTTTATGTATATAAGACTGACTTCTTAAATTATCTTTTCTCTAGATGCTCATAGTGAAATGGTAAACAGGCAGGAATAGTTAATAGATCAACACACCTCATGTACAGAACTTTGGCTCAAAAGTGTCAGCACCCCAGCCAATTGCCTATTTTTTGTGTTTGCTACACAGAAACAAGTAATCTAACCAATGCTTCTAAGCAGTGACTAGTTAGCAATAAGTAACAATATCTACTTCTTGTGATTTGAACAGGGCTCTTCAATTAGTGTGTTTCTTGATGTGGTTCCATTATTAGTCAATCAGAAAATACACTGGCACATCCCCACTCAACCCTGATGGGGATGAAGAGAGACCCACTTGCAGAGAAATAATGGCTCATCATAGTTTTAGAGTGTGAGTTGCAGGGTCTGCACATTTATACCCAAATAGGCTATCGAATGAAAAAGGTGGCATCCTCCCCGGGTATCATATGATGCAACATACTATATAAAATGCTTGAGATATAATTATAGCAAAACCTAGAGCAATAGAAAAACCAGTCTCCAGTATGTCCACCCATCCAAAAGAGCACTGAACTGAGGGGCAGGGAGATGGGACTAGTACATGACATAAAAGCATTTCATGTCAAGAAGGAACCTCAGGACAGCAAGAAAGACCTGAAGCTAAGGACAGGCCATGTTTTAAGGAGGGGGAAGAGCAATCATGCGAGAGACAGAATTCAGATCACCAACGTCATGCTCCATTTATGCTTGTGAATGAATTTATGAAATGAAGTCTGAAGATGTGGTCAGCAAATGTAGTTCTTAAATGTTTTTAAAATGTTCTAAGATGCCTCCCAACAGTCCTCACCCCCTAGAATTCATGCCTTTTTACTCTCCTCTTGAGGATAGTCTAGACCTGGTTGTGACTTGTTTCTAAGATGTCACCTCCAAGTTTAGGTTACAAAAGACTCTAATTTTGCTTTTGTTTTGTTTTGTTTTTCTTGCCCACCTTCTCTTGCTCTCTCACGTGCTTGTTCAGATGAAAACTAGCTGCCATGCTGTGAGCTGCTCTGTGGATAGACTATGTGGTAAGGAATAGAGGAAATCTCTGGCCAACAGCCAGCAGGAAGCTGAAGCCATTCGTCTCACAATTTGTAAGAAATGGAATCCTGCCAACAACCACCTAAGTGAGCTTAGGAATGGACTCTCCCTCAGCTGAGCTTTCTAATGAGACCAATGCCCCCAGACAACTGCTTGATGGCAACCTCAGGAGAGACCATGAGGCAGAAGGGGGCAGCTAAGGTGCCCACAGATTGCTGAATCACAGAAACCGTGAGATAACAAATGTTTGTTGTTTTAAGCCACTAATTTTGGGGTAATTTTTCATGTAAGAATAGACAACTTGTATAAAGGGTTTTCTGATATTTCATTGCTTACTAAGTAAAGTGAATCATTTCGGAAATGTAATTTTCCTTTCTCCTGGCCATAGTCCTATATTAACACCCATAAACAAATAACCTACATATAAAAATAGCTTATTCTGCCTCTTTATGTGAATTAAGGATAATGAACTGCTTATCCTCCATTTAAAAAAATCAATTAAAGATTGACACTTTCTCTCTTTGATTTAAATCTATTGACTGGTTTAAATCTATTGACTCAGGGACACAGATTTACAAAGGAAAGTTAATACTATGTGACCCTCTGAAAAAATTCAAACAAATATTCCTTCAAAATTCTCAGCCCTCCTTTAACTTAAAACTATTCACAGCAGCAATGAACCACAGCAGTGGTGGAGAATATTAACTAGCAGGTTAACATACCCTATGCCAACACTTATCACGTATCTTTATGGTAAACATGTTTCTCTTGGAGAAATGATCCATAAACTATTAATAAAGTCTATGCAGCAGAAAAATCCAACTCTCTTAAAGCACATGAGTATTTTCTACTAGTAAGCTTTACTTTGCTCCTAATAGTGAAGGAAAAATGCAAGGGGACAATGAGGGGCTCTAAAAAAAATTTATGCATTTAAGAGCTGTAATAAATTAAACTCATGATCCTTCTTCTTTAATCACAAAAATCTCTGCATATGTCATCAATTTCAAGTAAAATAAACTGCACAAGGCAATGCCCTTTTCTGATTCCTCATAAATAGCTGTTCTGTTTAATACATTTAAGAGGATCCCAGGAACAAAAGAGCAGAGAGAATAAAACTATTTCTGTCAAATACACTATGCATATTTGTATGGATAAGTAGCTTAATTGTGACACATGTGTTTTAATAAAAAAGAACTTGAGGCCCTGAGTGTGGAAAATAAAGAATCCCTACTTATTCTTTTATCTTTTTTTTAACCATAAAACATATTTAAGTTAATTTCTCACAGTAAAGATGACATTTATCTCTTACCAGAGAACTAGTTTTTAATACTGACTACATTTCAAATAAAGGACACTGAATCCAGTCTGATGTTTCCAATTAGATGTTAATGGCTTAAATATAGTATTTCCTAAATCAAGGCAAAGAAGTGAACAAAGATCTGAAGGCATGTAATATACTGCAAAGTAAGTCAATCTCTAGGTACTGAAAGACTCACAAAAATAAAGTAATAATAAAGACAAGCACATTCTTCTATTTCGAGGGACACAGAATAAATGAATTTATGTCAAATGTATCTGCCTCAATTATGCAGGTAATTTAAGTTCTAAAAACCCGCACTAAGAATTATGCTTTCTATAAATGAAGCACTCAGCTTGGTAATTTATAAATATATACACATCAAAGTCATTGAAAGCGACTCTGGATGAACTCCCCATTGTTCTGTTTGAGAAATAGGAATATAGCAAGGAAGAGACCAGAGCGCAAGTAAACCCATCAACTGTTCTCTACATAGAGTGGAAGAAGCTTTTGCTTTGTGTGGATGTCTAAAGAGGGCCAGATGAAAACAAAGGGGTATAGGTTCCCTTCGCACTACTCTTCGCAGAAAACACTGGATCCTTGGCCAGTAGAAACGAAAAACCATGTTTCTAAATAAGGGCAAACAAGTTCCCAGAACCCTAGAGAATAATTGACAAGGGAATGGCCTGTAGCCTCTACTGCCAAATTAGAAAGCAGCCCCTGCCCTCTCTCCTGGGTCCTTGAAAGGTAAAAGAAAACAGTAGCAATGTTCACACCACCAAGCACAGAAGCTAACAGAGGTGCTGCACAAACTGTATTCTAAAAAAACTCAGTGCTTATAAAAATAGTACCAAACTATAATTCATGCAATTTCCCTCCTATAGCTGTTCATCACAAAAATCTGATTGAAACCCTTGCTCTTCAAGGTGGGTACTAAGCATCTTCCAGAGTTCCCTTCATATGCTCTTGCTACTCACTAGAATATCCATTTGACTATTGGGTGATCATTGAATTAGAACTGGAGAAAAAACAAGACACCCCGTGGCCTAACATCTAATGTTCTATATCATCCTCTCACTGTGTGTAATGTGTGTTAGCAGTCCCACCTCAGCAAAACAAGGATACTATTTGTTGTAGACAGTATTTTCTTGTTCCTCAATGTCCAATCCTCACTTCCACATTCCCAGAATATCTCATTTCCCTTTGGGAATCCACGTAATTCTGAGCAAGCTAACCCCTTGCCAGCTCTATCACAGAAGAAACATCCCAGACTTGTTTATTCTACTTCCTGGGTCAAACTGATTTGTTCTGGGCTAGGCAAGGGATGTAAGTAAGTCCATCAAATCAGAGGGCCATTGGTGCTTCTGTTGGACAGATGAGACACAGAGTATAGAAGTAGGAAAGAAATAGAAAGTCATCAGAAAAGGAGCACAGGGGGGAATGAGTCAAGGAAAGGAGGGGGTAGGAGAGAAAGGGTACCGGAAAAAAGGGAAAAAATAAAGAGAAAAGAGAATGAGATGGGCAAGAAAAGAGGGAAGGAAGAAAGACAGTTTCCCTAGACCAAACACTCCCTCAGAGTATATGTGTCCTTAATCTTTCTTCAACATCATTGTCGAGGCAATTAGCAACACCTAAAAAAAAGAAGAAAGGAGACAGTGTCCCCAATGCCACTTCCTTCACAGTGATGGCACAATCACAAATGAGTTGATGCTGAAGCCTAAAGACAAACAACTATGAATTAATGAGCTAGGAAAAGAATATTAATCTTAAAAATACAGTGAAAATACATTTTGCTACTCTCACAGAATCTAAAATTTTCCATATTTCAGACAGTGCTGATCTTAGCATCTTTCTACTCCAGGAATATATGCTGTGAACTATTAAACAACAACAATAAAATCAAACAAAAAACCTTCCAAGTCTAAATACCCCAGCACTGCAAAAGTCTTTTCTTCCAACAAAGAAATCTTGATCCACAAATGGAGTCTGTCCTAGTTAATGAAGCATCATGGCTTTAATAACTGGCTGCTAGCTGGCAATAAATCTCAGACTATGGCCAGAGCTACATGAGCTACATTTCATTTTTGTGTCTTTAACATCCATACAAATAATTATGCCTTCATTCCGTATCTCTCCCGTGATGTAGTAAGAAGAAACAGTGTCACCACCAGAGGACTCATTCAAAAAATGAAAAAGCTAGATGCCACTTCTGCTTTTCCACCCATTTGTTAAGGCACTTGGTCTGACACCCTCCATGTGGGGTCCAGAAGAGGATTTTGGTGTAGATCAGAACATCTGACACCAGCCCAACTCTTTCTCCTACTGAAACAATAGCAGATACCAATGCATGAGTTTGGTGTGCTCTTCTGCAAAGCCAAGAAGCAGCCTCCATATCCTCAGCACAGTACCCCAGGGTTTTCACTCCCAAACTATGCTATGTATATGCCAGAGAGTACATAATAGAATCACCTTGGCTGGGGACAGACTATATTTGGATTTCTATTCATAGTTATTTTATCTTCAAAAATAGGCAATACATTTAGCGTTATAAATGTTTACTGTATAGACTGATACTGGCACCCTCAGTCAGTCCATTTGTCATAAACAGAATTATAATTATCCAAAAAAAAGGGTGGGAGTTCTACAGTGGAGGAGTTGACAGGAGTGCCTCACTTACAGGACCACTCAGAGTCTTACAGTTCACGTTTGCCCATTTCAGTGAATCTATAGATTATGCAAGGTGTTTTCAACAAAATCCAGTTGAGATTCCTGCAAATAAATGACAGAATTAAGACAATAAAAGGAATGTGTATACAAGCAAACAGCAAAAAGATGGTGGAGCTGATACATCTCATCCTCCTAGCATATGATCTTTTCTACCTGGGGTGAAAACTGATGATCCAATGGGATCTGGCAAGAAATCAGTCAAACAGTATTATAATGATCAGAGCCATGTGAAAGTTGGTTTTACATTCACTATTGTTAAGAAGAGTCTTGTCCAAATTATAATATAAAGTCTTCACAACATGATATGCATACAATACTTCCAGTTTAGCTCATTTTTCTAAAATTTCTATTTTGTTTGTTTTAAAGCACACATAATAATAAGTAACACTACATAGATTTAGCCTATTTATTAATACATTTACAAGGATGACCCCCCCCAAAAATCCAGATCTATGTTTTGGAGGACAGGCCCCTTATAGTACAGACTTCCCCCACTAGGTAAGTGTTCTAGTAACCCATCGACATCAGAGGACCAGCTAGCATAGTTGTGAGAGGTTGTGTTCAGCTTCAGTGAAAAAAAAAATTTTTTTTTGGAGATTCTTTCAACGCATTTGTCCATTTCATGATGGGTGATTTACAAGCACATTGCCCACACCATGCTGAATGTTCAGCAGTTTTTTACCAAAAAAGGCATGACTCCTGTGTCCTACTCTCCCTATTCACCTGATCTTGCCCAGAGTGACCCCCCCATGAAAAAAGTTCTCAAAAGGAAACATTTTTGCCCATGTGAGGAGGTGAAACAAAAAACAGCAGAAGCACTAAAAAGCATCAAAAAAAAGTCCAAAAATTGCTTTGAGTAGTTGAAAAGCATCTCAATAAGTGTATTGCATCCAATGGAGAGGACTTTGAAGATGACTAAAATTAAGATATGTGAGAATAAATACACAATTTGTGTAAATAAGTTCCATTGGGGGGATCCCCTGACACATAATGATCAGTAGTGTTTATTATGTTTAACAAAGTGTGCCATTTAAAAAGAAAAAAAAAATGTGTAGGGTCCCTAGTAGAGGATTTTACTGACCATGAACAAATAAAATAAAATTTTCCTTGTCCTAATGGGTCTGTACATTCCCTTCCTTGACTGTCTTTTTCTTAGAATGACTCTAGCATACAATTATATGTGACAGGATGAGTTATCTCCTTCCTGCCCTTCATCTTCTGGGAGGTGATCCTTCCTAAGAAGAAGAAATGAAATAAAAATTCTGTTGGCATAACAATGATAAATACACCAGGTTTTCGCCATGTGAAACAGGTTATTGTTTCTTTTATCATCCAGATTAAGGTCCATTTGTCTAATTAAAAATTTATGCTGAGTGCCCTGAAGCTCCCCTCCCCAGGGCTCCTTCTACCTCCAAACCAGAAGTTCCTGATATGCTAAGATCCTTAGGAATGGGAACACAAGGAAGGGCCGACGAGTAAAAAGACTTTAGAAAACTTAAGAAGGAAGAATAGGAGAGAAGTTCATTTATCCACGACCAATGTGGACTCTGCATGAACTGGTGAGCTCTCTGATAAGAAAAGCAAACACCTGTTTTGCATCATCCCTCAAACAGACTTATAGGAAAATACCTTTGTGAAAATGAGCTGCATCTCTCCTACCCTAACAAGTATTACAGGTGTATGTACTAGGTGGTGACATGAGAATTCTAGCACTGCTCATGAGTATCACAAAAACAATCTTTAAAGAGAGTGCACTAATCAATCAATGTGAGGGGGTGTGATTTCAGTAGCATCTTTAGCTCACAAGGTAACTTTCCTGGCTTTCAGGATAATGAATTTCATTTATCCCCATTACTTTCTGAGTAAATTATTTTATAATTCCTGGATTTGGCTTATGAAGATGCCTGGTGACTCATAAATGCCAATCTGACTAATGTCTCATTTAGAGAACTCAGTATGCACAGAAGCCCAGACATCATCTCTCTTGCCAAGAAATGAATGTATAATATTTTCAGTAAAAACAAAGAAATGAACAGCCAGCACACCAAGGAGCACATCTGCACCTGTTGTTACAGTGGTTTTATATTCTACTTTCTGGGTAGTCAGGAGCTGAAACTCCCAGAGACGTAATTTTTAAAATTGCTGTTCATATTTAAAAGTGCATTTTATTACCCTGAGTTATTTAGTGTCACTTTTTTGTCATAACTAATTTGCCCCCATTTTCTCCATAGTTCATTGACCTTGACATTCAAACTGAAGAGAGTTGTATTTGAATGGGAGCATTTTATTTATATAGCACTGTTCCCGCAAAAAGTTCAAAGTACTTTATAAATATCTCTTTAAACTTGAAAGTAACTTGTGTCACTGTTTCCAACTTAGATAAAGATACAAAAACACGAAAGTTCAAATGGCTAAAATTAGCAATTTAGAGAGGATTTAACAATTCAGAGAGGAGTTCTAGATAAAGACGGCAAACTCTCTTCAAAGATATATCTCTTTTCCTTCACGAACCCTACTAAATTTAAGATAATGGAAATTTTTAAGATATAAACAAAAAGAACAAAATGAACAGGAAAAGATACAGTTGAATACCAGAGGTTTCAGCAAAGATTTGGAAGTTTTAGAAAGCCCACTGAATCTATACATCGAAGTCATATCTTCAAAAGCAAGTTTTATAACACTGATATTTTGACCTAATCTATCTGTATCATATGTCTTTATTTCTGAAATGGTTCTTAAATTAGAAAGGGAAGTCAAAATTTTAGTTAAGGTTACCTAAACTATCAAGAAACAAGGGTCTCCAAATTGAAAAGATCTACAACCATCAACTGGATGAACTGGGGAAAAAATCCACACCAAGACACAACCATAAAAGTTCAGAGGACCAAAAAAAAACAAAAAAAGTTTCAAAATGTGGAGGGGAAAAGTCACATACAAAAGAGCATTAGTATTTGAATCACATGGAATCAGATTCCTCAAAAGTAACATGGGATAATAAAAGTAAGAGTAGTATCTTCACAGTTTTAAGTAGAAATTATTTCCATTTTATTCTTCTATACATAGCTGAGCTTTCGAAAAGGTGAGAGTAGAATAAAGAAATGTTTAGTCATACAAGGCATAAAATGTTTACTTCTTGAAGATGTGCACCAGCATAACAAAGAGTAAACCAAAGAGGGTGGGAGAAAGCAGAAGAGTATCAACACAGAAGAGCAACAAAGAGAAGGCCTCGAGTTACTGTAGGACTACTGGCCTAGAGACAAGAGTCTACTTGGGATCTAGAGGACAAAGTTCTCTCTCTAGGGGTGAGATAGCTAGGAGGAGATGAGTAGTTGGGCAACATGTTGACAGGTATATGCCAAATATGAGAGAGCATTTGGGAAAAATTAAGTGTATATCCATATAAACTATACAATTTTTAAAATAATATTTATTTAACTTTAAAAAGTTAATAAAAAGTATGGTGTACTGATGAGCCCTTTAGTTATCACACAGATATTGACCTCGCTAAACTTTCAGAGGTAACTATATTAGAGAGATGGAGGAAAGAAAGTGGGTAGGGTTGTTACAGGCCTAAATAGTCATCTACCAAAATAGAAAGCCAAGGAATATTCAACATGGGATAAAGTATAATGTTTGGAATTATAAGGTAAACATAAGAAGAAACTGCCAAAATAAATAATATGGTTACTTCTTCAAGCAGGACTGGGGTGTACAGGAGAGATGAAAGAAACAGCTAAAACTATTTTATGTTTAGTTTTTCACTGTTATTTGATGTTTTTATCTCTGGAAGTATAGCTTTGATAAAATTTAAGACTTAAGAGGAAAAAATCACTTACAAAGAAAGTCTAGGATTACACTCATGGTGTATATTATCTAATGCTTCCTTATTTAATGTTCATTGTTTTCATTTAACAAACAATAAATTAAACTAGACTTTGAGTAGCAGGAAGACTTGCTCTAATTTTTGGTTCTCACAGTACAGATGTCTCTAATGTAAAAGGAGAATATACCACTGAAAAACAAAGACTATTGAGCCAAAAATGTATATGTAAACTTGAGAAAGTCTTCTAAAAGTTAACCTTTTATATTTAAGCATGAGTTTTGTTTTGTTTTTTGAGTCAGGGCTCAGTCTGTTTCCCAGGCTGAAGTGCAATGGGACGATCACAGTTCTTCACAGTCCTGAACTCCTGGACTCAAGCAATCCTCCCACTTCAGTCTCCCAAATAGCTGGGACTACAGGCACATGCCATCATGGCTAGCTAATTCTTTTTTATTTTTTGTAGAGATGCGGTCTTGCTATGTTGTCCATGCTGGTCTTGAACTCCTGGGCTCAAGCAATCCTTCCACTTCAGCCTCCCAAGGTGCTAGGATTACAGGTATAAACCACTGTGTTTGGTATATTTAAGTGTTATGTTTGTATAAACCAGATTTTAATGTTGAAGTTATAACTTCCTAATAGTCTCTAAGAAGCTGTATAATCTCTGCTGGAAACCATAATGCATATTATTAATGGTTTCTTAATTGGTTTTCTGTGTGGTGTTTCTGTGGTTGCCTAACAAATGAAGTCTACCACAGAGGAACTACATTTGATCCACAAAATTAATCCAGGAAAATATGCATAAAAATCAACCTATTTTCTAAATAAATGGACGTAAATCCAGATAACAATTAAAATAAGTTTTCGGAACTAAACCTACACATTGTTTCAAAAATGAGTTTTCCAAACAGAAAATCATAGGAGGAAAATAACTGCATAACAAGGTACTTCTCTCAGACATGTACATTATACTCATAATATTTTCCATATCATTTTCAAAATTATGCTTAAGACTTTAGTGGGAACAGAAAGAAAAACACTTATTCATATTCTCAGTGGTAATACTGTGAAATTTTTATCAACATTGTTGAATATGCCTACTACACTGAAACACAACAAACTGCAAATGCTCACAACTTTGTGTAAAAAACCTGTATTCCATGTGAAATTTTAAGATAGCTCTTCTTTTTAACAAAATTCTTGATACAGAAATAAATTTGGCTCAACATGGGAATAAGATGCTACTTCTATAGAGCACTCTTCCTTATTTTTTTATTTCTTCTAGTAGCTTTCCAAATTCCAATAAAAGAATTTTCTCAGGCTCAAGAAAAACAACCTAAACAACTGACTATCAACATTACACATACACACACAGCGGTATATTCCTTGGAAATTCTTGCAATTTTTTTATAATTTCCCAATTATAAGGAATCATCTGTAGTAGGCTAATGGCCACGAAAAGATATTAGGTCCTAATTCCTAGAACCTATATTATATTACAAAGAAAAAGGTTTTTTGTAAATTTGATGGCATTAAGGATCTAAAGATGAGATTATCCTGGATTATCCAGTGGACTTTAAATTCAATCACAAGCATTCTTATACGAGAAAAGAAAAGCAGAGAGAAATTTCACAGCGACAGAAAAAAAAGCAATGTGACCACAGAGGCAGAGATTGGTGTGATGTATTCACAAGCCAAGGAACGCCTGCAGCCATCATAAAATGGAAGAGGAAACGAATGGATTCTCCCCAGAGCCCTCATGAGCATAACCGAGCATAACCTTGATTTCTGTCCAGTGATGCTGGTTTTAGACTCCAGCTTCCAGATCTATGAGAAAATAAATTTATGTTGTTTTAAACCACTGACTTTGCCACAAAGCAGTCTTCAGGAAACCAGTACACCATCCTTTCCAATGTTTTTGAGTAGATCTTTAATTATTATGCTCGGCACAACAAACAAATCTGACACCAGACAAGTCACAAGTTAGGTAAAAGAGATCACTTTCCTGCAACTATGAAACTGACTTAGGCAGAGAGAAAAAATAAATGTCTGTGTCATTGACTTAGAGGAAGCTGTTTTCCAAAATGTTCCATTTAGAATGGAGTTACTTACAGATAAGTTTCCAGTCAAACTTCTCACATCCCAAGAAATTATTCTTTAATTATTACTTTTAAAAGTAATGTTCATTCATTGTTAAAAATTTAGATAATACACATGAGCCAAAAATAAGAAAATTAACAGTTTCACCCCAATCTTAATATCCAGGGATTACTTGTGTTCATATTTTAGCATATATTTATCCAGATTTCTCTTTTCAAAAATCTACATACAATTATTTTATTTTATATATAAAAATAGAATTCCAATAGTATTATGAACATTTTCCATATCAATATAATTTCTACAACATAATTTTTATGGACTGCACGTTTTCATAGCACTTTTGAGCAAAATTTGTCTTTAGACATTTAGATGGTTTACCTTTTTCCCACTAATGAATCTTTGCTGATCTCCCAAGAGTTTTTATAGGTAAGAAGTTGACTTATGTTGTCAGTGACATTACAAATTTGGAGATATAGAAATATACAGTCATTAACATTAGCCCAAATGCTAAACTCTAATGTCAAATCTGACTCCCTAGAGTAAAATGGCCATTTGCAATCATAGTCCTCACGGTGTGTGGGACACCTAGAAATAAATAGTACAAAGGTTTCAGGGATTCCCAGAGAATCCCTCGATGGGACAACAGCTCTACTGCACCCATCAATCACATAAATGAGTAACCCTATAAAGAAGTCTGACCCCCAGCGCAACAAGCATTAACTGACAGACAGTTCCATGCTGCAAACTAGAGAAATCAGGCAGAATGATCTTCTTCACTCCACATACGTTTATCAACTCAAGCAAAGATAATTCCCAGTATAAAGAGATTTTAGTCAACAAATAACAAAAGTGAGTTCATGAAGGGCAAAGAGCTTTGCTGAAGACACCATGGTTGTCAACAAAAGGACAATAGTACAGAATTCAAAGTCGTAACTTGGGGCCCATGGTCAAGAAATTTATAGTAAAACCACAGATACAATATCCTTCCATGCTAGGTACCATAGCAATAATATAAGGGGTCTGTATCTAGCACATATATATAAAGACAAAGACCAAAACAATATTCTGGAATTTCAGCCATCCCTGAAGTCATATCTATTTTCTCCCCTGATAAAACAGTGACCTTAGAAATAAGATAGCTAGGGTCACCCTTATGTTGCCTTTTCAGGATAACTTTTCCTTTTCCCGACACATCCCATATTTATTTTTGAGGAATTTGGGGCTCCAGGGAAACTGGCTACCCTCCCAGCTCCAGATGTGGAACACTTCAACTAAAGTCAAAGGAGTCAGCCTATTTGATTTTCCAAACACAAACATGGCTTTACAGGTGAGCATATGACCACATTCCCATCCCCTCAGAGTAAATCTCAAGAGAGTTGCTTAGAATATTAGGACAGAAATCGCCCACAGCTTGCTGTGCTGGATAGATTGTGGCCTAGAACCACAGTACCAATTTTTGTTAACATAAGAGAAGCTATTCTAAGAACAAACTGACAGGGTGGCCAGCAGACGTAAGAGAGGTGTAATTATATGGATTACGACTGCAGATGAACCAACCCCTGGAGAGTAACTGAAGTCAACCCTCCTGCTAGAATTTACAGATTAGAGAGTAAATAAATTTCAATAATTTAAGTCTACTTAAGTTAGTTGTTCTATTTTTTTCAACCCAAAGTGTCCAAAATTATTGTTTATCTTTGTTTTCTTATTAAGTCCTGGAACATCTTAAGATTATGCAATATGTTCTAGTGGATGAAGATAGAAATGAAAGAAGAAATTAGGAAAGAATAAAAGAGGGATGAAGGGAAAAAGAGAGGAAAAAAGGAAGGGAGGGAAGAAAAAACTCAGAAAAGATACAAGTATACAAGTAAAAATTGCAAAAAAATTAAAACGTGTCTCTTAAAAAACTGAGGTTGGCCCATATTAACTTTTAGCTTCCTAAATTTGAGAAGACAAGCACAGATAAATGTGTTGATTTGTTTACAGGGAAGTCTGAGGAAGAATAAAGGGAAATATATTTGATATCACCCACTCTGAATTTAGAGGAAAATAAATAACCAATAAGGACCACGGGCTTGAATCTATCTTACATATTATTATTTAATTTATACTCTGTCTTGATATTGAAATCAGAAACTTATTTTGCAAGAGCAGTCTGTATAATTGATATAATAGGATTCAAGCAATGCCCAAAATGACCTATACCAAGAAAGGGCTGCAAAGATGCATTTGATAAGGCTGGCAACATAAAGTCAACATTTTCACTTGTACTAATAAATAAAAAATGAACCGTTGTCTAAAATGAGACAAAGGGGGAAAAGCATGACCACATTTCTAATTAAATACACAATTGATCAAACAAACACAAAGAATTAAACATAGAAATTGGATACACATGATACTAATTTTGAATATGCTTAAAGTCAAATCAGGAGCCCTTATCCTAAGCTAGGTTGAATCGCTGAAATTCATTTCTAAGACTGGCCATTTTACACAAGTGCTCAATGGTAGGATTTGAGGATTATCTACAAAGCCCTCAGCTCAGAAACGTCTCTTCTCTGTCCCGTGAAACTGTAAATCAACCACATCCTTCCTGAGAGCTAAGGGACATTGTTACTCCTGAATGCAAACAATATCAAAAAGAGTAATATAAATATTGTTATGGTTTACAAATCATTAACTCCTTCATGAAAATGAGTTTGTTTGATGGTTTCTACCCTCACAAATAGGAAGACAATGACAGCAACAGCCAGGCCAAGCGCCTCACTCAGGACAAGAGGCAAGATTTGGGGATGCAGAATCTCCAGTGTGAGCAAAAGCCCAGGTGAGGGGCTGGCGGGGCTCTCAGTAAAGGACAAAGAGACAGAGGCTGCTGGGCACTCAATAGCCTGCGGAATGAAGACAAGGACACCCTCAGCCTGAGCAGGGAGGAAACAGAAAGAAACGGGAGTGGAAAGAAATAGCACAAGCAAAACTAGCCCTCTTCACTACCAATACCCAAGGTCCCCCTGGTGGCCAAGAGAATCATCCCCTGTGGAGCCCATCCCAAAGATCCACTGCAAGACTCTGGCCTAGACAGCTACACAAAGACAACCAGTTAAAAAAGACAACCAGATAAAGAACAACAAAGGCTTGACTCTATTTCATATATTACTATGACAACCAAGTGAATCCAGAATCAAGGCAGACTCAGGCCCAAACAGGAGATACATGCCAACAGCTGCTTTTCCTTCTGCACCTGTTCTGACATACTTACGTTGGTACTTCTCCTCCAAGTTACATCCCTTCTGCAACTTGTGGAAGTTCTTACACTCAGAAATCCCCATCAACCACAAACTTATAAAACATACTCTGAACTGAGAGGAAAATAGTTTGGAGGAATTTAGTTTTAAATAAAAGATACAAGTTACATACTAAACTCCTATTATATGTCAGTTGACTATAGCATCGCTGCTATTCTGCTTTTAAATAATAAGCACTGTCAAATAGGTTTTGCATAGCATTTACATGACCATATAGAAATTCACCAAACATGTGTGTGTGTGTGTCTGTGTGTGTGTGTGCGTGTGTGTGTGTGTGTGTGTGTGTGTGTGTGTGTGTGTGTTTTGTTTTGTTTTTTACAAGGCATATGACTTCTCATTGTAGATTGTCCGGCTTTTTTAGAAAACTAAATTTGAGAATACGTGTGGTATATCTGGGTAAAACTAAATGATTCTTTTTGTACACTCTCCTCATGCTTTCTGGTTGTTACACGATAAAATTATAATCCAATTAAGCAAGAAAAGAGTACTTGAACTACACATACCCAGGGTCAGTCTATGAGAAGTACAAAAACTAAAGCCTACAAAAAAAAATGACTTGCTCAAAATTATATGGCACAACTGATCAGCCTGTTTCAAGAGATAACTGTGGATAGACTAGATACAGATATAGAACCCACTCAGTGTTCATTGCGTGGCAGTAGCATCTGGTTGAGAGAGCAGAGGCTGTAGAGTCAGACTGCTGAAGTTCAAATTCAGGCTGTGTCAATCACTTGCTGGGTACAAGCTGATGAGCATCTCTACGCCTCAACTAGCTCATCTGTGAAATTGGACTACACCTGGCACTTAAACCATGGGATGTTATGAGGATGCAATGCTTTTGTGTCATGAAAAGTGCACAGATGAGTTCTTAATGTATTAATAAACATATGCTCTTTCGCATCACTATTTGTGTATTATTAGCATTTTCATTATTTTTTTAAATTATCTTCTTTCTCACCACTATTTTGTGAAGGCTTTGAGAACTTTAGTGAGTGGACCTGGAAGGGTCATTGCAAAACAGGAAAGCTCTCCCTAGAGGACAAAGTGGCATACAGAAATTCCAGTGCCCAGTTCTTCCTCAGAAGTCATTCTCTGGGCCTGCTGGCAAAGGGTACTGTATAATGAATATTTGTATACCTAACCCTGAATTGCGCCCCACATATTTAAATTTTAAAAAAAAATTTAAATCTCTTCTGACCATACAAGTGCTAGTCAGCCCCTAGATATCATTTTCCACTCTGCCCCACATCTCCCAGGCAGGGTTTATCACTTACATTATTCTTATCACACACAACTTTGTGATTCAGATATTCAAGCTCCAAGCATGGTTCACCTTAATGTAAATGACGTGGTTTATTTCAAAGTGCAGGCTCCTGTTCTCTACCACTAAGCTGAGTGCCTGAATGAAAATCTCTGGGAAGAAGATCCAGGAATTTGCCTGCCAGGGGACTCTGAGACACACATGTTTCAGAAGCACTTGTGATCCATGCATTTGGACACTTGTCTTATTTTTCTCACTTGGCTATACATGGAATCTACTACAACAACTACCTTGATTCCTTTATCCACAATTCCACACACACAGTAGGTTTCAATGACTATTAATTCAATAAATGTTTGTGAACAAGTTGAAGCCACCAAGGATTTCCTCTTGCTAGACAGGAGGAGAAAGGTGTGACAAGCCATCGTAGCTACTGCAAAATCGGACACAGCATCTGATACTCCAAACAACAAGAGTCCTAATAGGATGCAGTGTGTTGTACAGTTAAATAACTCCACTCCAGAAAAAAAAAGTGGCAGCAATAGAAGAGAATACACAAAGACCCAGCTGCCTGAAACATGAATAGCCTGGCAAGGCAATCCCGTCAGGACCCATGGAGAATACAGATCAGTGGGAAATGAGAAATCTAAGATGAGCGAGGGTCTCAGTGGTGCTCACCATAACCCATGTCCAATCCCCCCTTTCCTTTGCTTCCTCCTGCCTTTTTCCCTCCCCAAATCCAAGGTTACAAGAGCTGTTAGGAAAAAAGAACTACTACTGTGTGAAGACGGAGAGTCCCCTGAGCAGGCCCTGCAGCTGGGCTCAGGCTACATTGTGCTCATTATTCCTGGGAGGCGTGAGCCCCAGAGAGTGTTCCTTCTGCAGCTGGCATCTTGTGAGCTAAGTTACTCGCAAGAATCAGAGAGGAAACACTGGACTTTTTCTTGAAGATGATCAGAAAACACTGAGGAAGGTCTGGGAGGATTTTAAACAAAAATTTCAAGGTTAGAAAATTCTAACTTTTTTAACAAAAGAATATGACTCTGAACACAACGGTGATGTTGTCCTTGAGAATTAAAGCATGTAACGCCAGTACATTTCCAGTTAAAATTTAAATGTCTAAAGTGGATAGTATACAATTTGGAGAATTACACGTTGCAGGTTTTCTCCCTTCAGATGGAATGATAATGCTGGAAAGGACCTTAAGAGGTGTTGGCCCAGATCCCTGACTCCAGGGTTATGATTATCTATGCCTGGAATTGCTTCTTCATGATTTCTAGGGATGGAGAGTTCATAAATTTTTTATAGCCCAGTGGAATGTGTTTTTCACCTTGAATGCAGAAGTTCTTCCTATGTCCAGCTGAAATCATTGCCGACTTCCCTTTGTCTAGCTAGCCACACACACTGACGCCAGCGCAACACTCGCCCTCTTTGGCATGCTTTTCTGAATTCCTACTATTTTTTTCGACATCCTTTTAAAAGTAAAATAAATGAACACATCCCAAGGCAGTACACAGAAAAACTAGTCCAAGACACATGAACTCTACATTCCTTTTTCAGAAAATAATAGTTTTCATTCTAGCAAATATTTCCCTCTCTCTCTCTCTCATTCACACACACACACACACACACACACTTCTTTCATATCTGAATTAGGTTGTTAGATTGCTAAGTCTTTTTATCCTGTAATTGTCGGTGTGTTTTCCTCCTTCCCACTTTAAACATACTCTGTAGGCTTTATCATACTAAACTTTCCTTCTTACACTTGTCTCTACTGACTTTATCTTGCTTTGAGGCACTATCTTCCCTAATAGGAATAGAATTCCAAATAACATTAGTAAATCTTCTGAAGAATGTATAACAAATTTGATCTCATATCATGTTTAAATTTAATGAGTATTTTTATAATTCCTTTATATCCTCAATGCACCAAAAACATCAAATGTAATGGGCCTAAGGCCCGTACTGTTGATTCACTCTCTCCTGTTAAAGCTGAGCCACAGCTGGGCTCGGTGGCTCAGCCTGTAATCCCGCGCCTTTGGGAGGCTGAGGTGAGTGGATTGCCTGAGCCCGCGGGTTCGAGACCTGCCTGGACAACTTGGCGAGACCTCATCTCTACAATAAATAAATTAAAAAATCAGCTGGGCATGTGCACCTGTAATTCCGGCTACTCACAAGGCTGAGGCGGAAGGATCGCTGGAGCCCAGCAGGTTGAGGCTGCGGTGGCCGGGAGCAGCCGCTGCACTCCAGTCTGGGCGACAGAGTGAGACTTCAACTCAAAAAAAAAAAAGCTGAGCCACTGGCAATTGCTCTTGGAAAGCTGGAAGGTTGCCTGACCCAAGTTACCATTTACAATCACTTTTTAAGATAGGAATAGGCCGGGCTCGGTGACTCAGCCTGTAATCCCAGCACGTGGGAGGCCGAAGCAAGTAGATTGCCTGAGCCTGCAGGTTCGAGACCAGGCTAGGCAACTTGGTGAGACCTCTTCTCTATAACAAATCAAAAATTAGCCGGGCGTGGTAGTGCGTGCCTGTAGTTCCAGCTACTTGGCTGAGCCAGAAGGATTGCTGGAGCACAGCAGGTCGATGCTGGGGTGGCCATGAGCGTGCCACTGCACTCCAGCCTGGGCAACAGAATGAGACTCCAACTCAAAAAAAAAAAAAAAAAAGATAGGAATAACAGACACTAGGGACTCCAAAACAAGGAGGGAGGGAGGAGGACAAGGGTTGAAAAACTACTTTTTAAACAAAGGGAAAAAAAAGAAAGATAAAAGAAATAAAACATAAAAATAAGATAAAATACTATTTTAAAAATGGAGTCATATAGCTCACTTGCCTAATCCTGCTGATACTCCCCTATCGTAATTAGAACAAAATCTAAACTCCTTGCCATAACCGCAGGGCTCTTCCCTGCCCAGCATCACCATTCATCACAACTTTTCCAACTTCTCAGGTACAGGGGTCTATTCCTTTCCATTCCAAAACATACCAAGTTCATTCCCACCTCAGGGAATTAGCATTCCTCTTCTTTGTGTAAGATAGATTCTTCTTTCTTCCTTACCAACTGGATTTCTCACCAATCAATGGTTGTTTTTCTCCTCCCATATTTCTCAATTAGCAGTTAAATTCCATAAATATACTAGTGGGTCTTACTCACAGAGTGTTACACAGTATCTGAAGGACAGTGAGCACTCAAAAAAATATGAATGGAATGAATGAATGTGTGTGAGGTTTGTGCATACCACCATCACCCCAGATTGCTGCAGGCTCCCACCTGACCACAGCTATGCAAGAACTGCCTCCCTAAACTAAGCAATAAGAAAAGGAGTTTAGGCCAGGCATGGGCTCAAGCCTGTAATCCCAGCAATTTGGGAAGCGGAGGCGAGAGGATTGCCTGAACTCAGGGGTTTGAGACCACAAAAACTAGCTAGGCATGGTGGTGTGCATCTGTAGTTCCAGCTACTTGGAAGGCTGAAGCAGAAGAATCACCTGGGCCCAGCAGGTGGAGGCTGTGGTGGCTGTGAGCATGTCACTATACTCTGACTCAAACAACAACAACAAAAAAAAAAACAAGGAATGTATACAGAAAGCAATAAAAAAAGGAGTATATCTACAAGATTATAAAAGAAATCCACATGCAAGCATGCATTTTCCTTACCCCTTATTTTATTTTCACTTCACATTTCTGATGACCAAAAATGCATAAGAAATATTTTCTTTGTGACCTCTAAACTGATTACCATACTCATCAACTCAAGCAAAAAAAAATCATGTGAGAAAGAATCCAAAGCTCACCAAAATTATATATTTCATTTCTAGTTTTGTTTCCATGTCAGTATTACAGTTTGCACAAGTGAAAAATGCTTTTTCTGGATTCTGAGGCATGAATATTAGTGTAAATTTTGAGAGTGGAAGCAAAGAAAAAATGCAAAATTACCCCCCAAAGACTCAGAGAGTATAAACATATAACCTGTTTTTGTTTTGTTTCTTTTGTTTATTTTTTCATTCTTTAAGATATGTTTTATTCAAATTGCAAGTTGAAAGGGAAGAATTATCATTAAGGATAAAACTTTCCTTGTGAAGCCCAAATTTCCATAGAGCTACAGAAAATACGGAGAGAATACTATTTTATCCATACTAAAACCTATGCCTTTAATGTGTATCCAAAAATGGTGAAGAGGGCTTTAACATCAAAAATCAAGCAAGATATGAATACAGACTACCATCCCTTAATGAGTTTATTTTGTCAGTCATTTTATATTTTCATTCTTAAAAATGTACCATTGTGCAAGTTGGGTCTCAAGGCCATACAACCTTTAACCTGCCCCGCCAAGAGAAAGCTTACTGGCCGCGTGCCCCCATACCTTGCAGCCACTGTGAGTCCTCGTCTTCATCAGCGGTGTGGTAGTGCACAGCTCGATGGCCTCTGGCTCGTGGAAGATGACCGCTGGGAGAGGTTCCTTTTTCAGTGTTAGGACATTCAATTTAGACTTCAGCATGGTCTGAAAGTGCTGAAAAGCAGAAAAATAAGCCAAATACAGTTAAATCATTTGGGCTTGTAAGTGGTGTAAGTGTACATCAAATCCAGTAGCAAACTCTTTGTTTTATGAACTTTTTTGGTAGGGGAGGCTAAGCCACATTTAGCAAAACAGAGGGGTGAAAAACCTATCAGGACGCTACTAAAATGAAAGTGTAGGAGACAGTCAATCCATAAGTAGAGACCATGAAAACAGGGGTTGGGATAAAATCACCTCTCCCAGGATCTTGCATTCTGAGAAACTCTTCCAAGATGCTGTATAGAGGTGAAATCATGGCAATGTAATCCATGTGGACTCAGCCACACAAATAAAGATGTTTGAAAGGGAATATTATAAACACTACTTTGAAAAGACATCTAGACATATTGTAGAAGGAGGAGAACAAATGAAAAAGCACATAAGATTTCTGTTCTCTGTCTTCCCCACCTCTTTCAAGCACTAGTCTTAGAATCTGGAGAAATTCACTATATCTTGATGGACCATTTTATCTGCTGTCTGAAGCCAGGACTCTAGGTAAATATCCTTTCCACATGCAACTCCTGTTGGCCCTAGTTTTGGAAAACGACCAGAATCCAACCACATTTAGTCACTGCTGTATAAACTATGCAATCCAAAGCCCATCTTTGCTTGGTCTATTATAACAACGTCCAAACTGGCCCCTTACTTTCAACCTTGTCCCTACACAAAGTATTGCGACACAACAGCAAGAGAGATCCCTTTAAAATCTAATCATGCCATGCCATGCCTCTGTCAAACTCTCCCAAGTTTTCTCATGTCCTCATAGAAAAATTCCAAGTCCTTACCTTGCCCTTCGAGGTCATGTATGATTCAGAGACCTATAGCCCTTCTGACTTTATCCCCTACTCCTCATCCTCTCACTTAGGGAACCAGCCACAATGATCTCCTTACTCCTCTGCGTATAAGCCAAAGATATATGTGCCTGGACCTCTGAACACGTTGCTCCTACCCTAGGTATCTGTAAGCCTTGCTTCCTAGCCTTCTTGAGGTCCCCGGTCAAATGTCACCTCATGAGACTGCTGTTGCTCATTAACATCTAACTCAGTATAGTCATACACACACACATGTATGTATACACATACACAAGCCTGGCTTCATGGGCAGGCAGTGTATGCCATCACACAGGGCCCCACACTCAGAAGGGCTCCATGCTTGGTTGAATGCATTTGGTTTAACATCTCCATCTTGAAATTTTATCTTTGAACTTCTGTTTAGGAAGTCTAATGGGACAGTGCAAAACCTATGTGAGTAGAGGAGAGGCACACAATATGTGCCTCCCCAAGTCTTGCCACCCATTTGCACAAAGCATTAGTGACGCCCCATGAGCACAGAATTCCAATGGACCCATGACATCAGCAAGAGTCAAAGTGAGTACAAGGTAAGAATGCTAAGCCTATGACTCAGTGAGAAGGGGCACACCAGCCCCAAGAGGCCATGCTCTGGAAACAGAAATTGCTTTAAATGCAAAAATAAATCAGTTTTGTTCTAAGCAACATGAATGATCAAGGAATCCTGTCATAGCCTTACCCATCTGTATCATTACACTGTATTAGACAATCACTTACACAATGACACAGGAGGAAAGGAAAAGGTAGGGTGACCACAGTTCCTTCTCCCATCAGGCTTTCCTCACTCATCAGCGAGCTGAAGCTGAAATGGTGGTAGAATGTGCAAGTATCAAGAAGTGAAATAAAAGCAGGTAAGATTCTCTTGTGCAGCATTCTTACTATTCTGATAAAAACAAAATTCAGTATGAACTAGGAAATGTAAATTGTGTCATTTCAATGATTCTACTCTTACATTTGCATTTAAAGTGGGCACTGCACCCTATAAATTCATACCTCATAATCTAAATTGTTAATTTTTCTTTACTTAGCATTAAACAGCAAATAATACTAATTTTTAAAGCACCCTGACTATTCCAGAAAAAGACTCATAGAAAAAGTCTTGATGCTTTAGTACCTTTGCAGCGGCATGATCATAGCTCATTGCAGCCTCGAACTCCTGGGCTTAAGCAATCCTTCTACCTAAACCTCCTGAGGAGCTTGGACTACAGGTGTACACCACCATACCTAGTTATTTATTTGTTTGTGTGTTTATTTATTTATCTATTTATAGACACAAGGTCTTGCTGTGTTGCCTAGGCTGGTCTCGAACTCCTGACCTTAAGCAATCCTCCTGCCACAGCTTCCCAGAGCACTGGGGTTATTGGCATGAGCCACCATGCCTGGCCTTCTGTTTTTTGAATAAGAAACACTGAATGTTCATTTTGCACTGGGCCCCACAAGTTGTGTAGCTAGCTCTACACATACATATATATTCATCGCTGTCTATTCCCTTTCACTGCTTTATTATTCTTATCACTTGTCCCTACTTATCACCATTATAAAATTAAATAATTATTTTGTTTATTTTATTGTCTTTCAGTAGAATACAAGCACTACAGAAACAGAAACTATTTTATACAATAAAGTATTCTAAGGGATTAAAGTAGCTCCTGACTTATTACAGAGGTCCAGTGAATATTTGTGGAAGGTAATGAAGGCAATATCAGAAAAGAAAAATACAGACTACAAACATAGAAAGAGTGATCTCTAAATAAAGGTTCATAGACTATACATGGTCACTACCTTACCCAAGTTGACCTAAATGGACCTGATATAGCTTATGAAACAAACCCCAAACCAAAAGAAATAGTAAGACATATATTCAAGAACATTCACCTAAGTATACCTTGTCAAAATGGTTCTTTTAAGAGTCTTTACAATTCAGTATAAAGGCAGAGAGGTCTTGCAATCTGTTGCAAGACAAAGCCTGTATTTCAAAAGCCCACAAAGCATCTACTAGAAATCCATCTGGCCACTCTAGCAGTCAGTTTCATGTGTCAATTTGGCTAGGCTATCATGGCCCAGTTATTCCATCAAACACCAATCTAGGTGGTACAGTAAAGGTATTTTATAGATGTGATTAAAGTCCATAATCTGTGATTTGAAGTAAGGGAGATTATTCTAGACAATCTAGGTAAGCTGATTGAATTCATTGAAAGACTGTAAGAGGTAGCTCAGGCCTCCCTGAAGAAGATTTTTCTTTTGTGGACAGCAGCTTGAGCCCATGTTTAAGAGTTCCAGCCCACCCTTTCTGACAGTCTTTCTTGTGGGTTTAGACTTTCCTAGCCAGCCTCCACAATTGCATAAAACAATTCCTTGAATAAATCTCTTAATATAGATATCCTGCTAGTTCTGGCTTTCTGGTTGAACCTCAATTGATATGGCCACCCCTTAGAATACAAAGCTGCCAGCTCTGAGGGCAACTTGTTTTAATGGGAGAAAGACTTGCCCTTATATTTTCCAGAGAGTTTGATTTGTATTTAAAAAGAAAGGACAAGTCTTCATATCAATCTGGAAGTTTTTGTCCTTGCTCCTAACTGATTCCAGTCCAATGTAGTGTGTGGGGTTTGGAGTTCCCAAGAGGAAAGAGTGGTCTGGGAGGAGCAGTGTGGCTCACTGGACATTGGTTTGCCTCCATGGGAAAGAAACTGGAGCCAACAGAAGATGAAAATAAAAGAGAGAGCAGCTGAGAAGATGAATTTCTAGCCAGTGGGGTAGCTCCCCTGCCTGCTCTCTTGCTCAGACTCCACAAGAAGTCCATGAAAGCACAGATCATTAGTCTAACTTCTGCCACACAGTAAGTCCCTGAAGAAGGCACTAGAAGCAGCCCCTTCTCAGGGGTGTGGGACAACACTGCCAGGAAGTTCTGAGACTGCCTTCCTGTCCCCGTTGTAGAACCAAATGCCGCAGCTATGATTCAGTCACTAAGCACACAAAGAGGCTGAAATTTGTGGACTGGCACACATATTACCCTCTTGACTGAAAAGCTAAGTTGGAGAAAATAAGATAAAAGAATTCAAATTCCAAATTCAGCACAATGTGTTGTGCAGTCTCAGCTACCTGACTCTTCTGAGTTTGGCTCCTCCAGCCAGGCAGGCACGTGCCATGCAGTCACTCACTGATTCATTCCACATACCTTCCCTGAACACCTGTATGCAGCCAAATGCCGGGGGAGGCCCAGTTGGAACAGAAATAAAATGTTCATCTCTGCTTGAAAGGGTTTCTCACAGTTGTTGGAGACTGTTAAGTCAAATGACAACTGCAAATCTCTGTGAGAAGATTTTTTGGAGAGCTAGAGAGAGGCCAACACAATATTGAAGTAAACTAGAGAAAATGATTCATTTAAAATTCTTTTTCTTTTAATGGTTTTACTCTTTTATGACCACTATGAAAGAATGATGGTAAAAAAGGGAAATAAAATGTGAATTACTTGATGAATTATCGAATCTGCAAGAGTACATCTTTTTATGGCAATATTAACATTTTATGTAACTCTGAGTTGCTCTTGTAAATTTTAGTTGACTAAAAGTGTGATAGTAACCAGCTATGATGGCTCACGCCTATAATTCCAGCTACTCAGGAAGCTAAGGCAGAAAGATCACATGAGGCCAGGAGTTCAAGAACAGCCTAGGCAATATAGTAAAACTTTTTTTTAAAAAGTGCGAGGCTAAGTTCAGTGGCTCACACCTGTACTCTCACACTTTGGGAGGCTGAGGCAGGAGGATTGCTTAGGCTCAGGAGTTCAAGACCAGCATAGGCAACACAGTGAGATCTCGTCTCTATTTTTTTTTAAAGCGCAATAGCTATAGTTGCTTCTGAAAAGAGCACTCTTCTGTCCTCTTCCTTTTGAAAACTTCTCCACTATCATATGCAGCTTTGTGGAATGAGGTTGTTGGTCACAATTCCTCACTTTTTGACATTGTGACACAAAGAATGTGCAACACAGGCCAACCATATGGGTGCCTCATATTCCTGCCCAAAAGCACTGGTTCAGAAGAAACTCAAGACTGGCTGAACACTGTCTTCTGGAGATGGACATATAAGGTTGATAGAGTGGGGGATATTAATTCAGTACTGCTGCTGACCTTCTTCCCATCAAAGTCAACCTGTGAATCAGAGCACACAGAGACAATGAACATCAAGAAATCAAGAGACAGAGCTTTGACATGGTTGAGCCCCTGGAACTAGCCATGTCTGACTCAGATCCATCCACGGGCCCACCTGGAATATGACCAATACATTCCTTTTTTATGCCTAAGCAAGCTTGAGTTAGATGTCTGATCCTTGCAGACAAGATAACCCTACAATATAAACTGCTTTGAAACGAAAAATCATCCGTGAAAATAAAATGGAACCATTAATTCAAAAGTTTAATGAACTTCGTCAATTTAAAAATGCATAGTAACATTATCTTTTTTTTAAAAAAGCGAATCTTGCACTTACTCATTTGAATAGACTGAATCTTAATGATAAAGTACCAACTAATAATCTAAAATTGGTATTATAGTCCTCAGGCCATTCATATGGAAGATAAAGAAAGCCCTCTGAGTTACTACCAAAATGAGCATTCCAAGTCTCAAGAGGCAGCCAAATAGTGTTCCATCAATGACATCCAACTCAGACAGCAAGTTCTCTTACTTGATAACAAAGACCCAGATGCTGTACTCAGCTCTGTCAGAGTTGCATGGCATTGGACTTCCTGGGCTTCAGTTTTCTCCTCTGTCAACTTTAAAATGCTATGTTAGCCATGCCCAAAATGATACTACTTGTACTCTGCATGGACAAACACTACAATAAAGATAATGCAACTTAAAATTGCATAATTTAGTAGCATTATAAAAAGACAACAAAAGAGGACTCTAATAGAGGAGCTTGAAAAAACTACTACTTTCAAATCAAATATGCACAGAGTTCCATAAAGAAAATGTGTTATTCATTTTTAAAGAAGGGAAGTGAATAATGTTGTAGAAAATTAGGGCACTGCCCTGGACAAATTAAACAAAACTCAGCTTTTTTGCATTTGGTGCTTTATGTGTGATCCCGAAATAGAGCCTCTAAATCAAGCCCCATTATGCGGATGGGGTAATCTCCATGCCCTGTATAATTTTACAGTTGGCACTGCTTTCCACTCCTATTCAGACATTAATCTCTGACAGTTTAGCAAGCAGCGATTTACATATTTTACCAATTCAAATTGGGTGTAACTCACCTTTGTATTGATTTTGTATCCAAAATATAAAGCATTTATGGAAGGCAAATTCTGCTTCTTTTTATAAGATAACTGGAACAGGATCCTCATTCAAAATACAGGGAAGGCATTAAGATTTTAATCTTTGATCCATCCTTGCATTTTGAAGGCCAACTTAATGGTCAGTTTTAACTTGCAAATTACTGATTTAGTTATGCCCTAACCAAGCTTCAGAAATATTGCGAATGTTCCTCTGTTGTATACCACAAGGAACAAGTGAGTGAATCAGATTAATGGAAAACTTCAGTACTTCAAACAAATGTTAATTTGTACAAGTGCACAAAAATCAGTCGGGCTTTGACATTCTACTCATAATCACACTGCATTTTATTACTTTCAGTATGTGTAAGAATTAATGGAACTCACTTGTGGGTTGCTTACATTCAATACCACCTGTTTTAAATAAGGTATATTCAAGCCCCAACTATGAAAAAAGAAACAACGATGGCACTCTTTTGTGACCTTTAATAGAATATTTTCCTTGTTATTTTTCAATGTCATGCTTAGATTTCTGCTTTTAAGTATTTATTCTAGCATTTTCACAAAAATAAACAATATAAAAACAAAAAATTCTGTTAAGCAGTAAATAATGTGTATATAATTAAGAGTAATTATATGACTAAAGAAAATTTTACTTAACCAAATTCAGCTTTCATTTAAACATATTTAATGCAAAGAGTTTATTTTTTGTCATTTTTTAATATAAAACAGGATTAGATAATATCCCAAAATTCAACAGGCATATACACAATTAAACCACTTGATTTCAAAAATTAATCTTTTTATGCAGTTTATGTCAATCTGGTATTTCAAGAAAAGAAAAATTTGCACCGATTTGGTATTTACCTTCTTGCAATAAATCATCCTAGTAACTGTCTTATGCCAAATAGCTCTAGCTTAATTTAAAAGGCCTGTATTACAACACATAAATTTAAAGCCTGTCTATATCGATTAAAGAAATGGCTATCATGGAAGCATTTTTTTGAACATCACAGATTCTCTCAAGTGATTATGTGGGAGATGCACAAAAAATAACTCCAAGCACAGGGAACATGCAAAAGCCACCAAGGCTCGTAAAAGGTTCACTCAGGGGAGAGTGCATATGTGTGTGTGTGTGTGTGTGTGTGTGTGTGTGTGTGTGTGTGTGTGTGTGTGTGTACATGCATGTGTATTCACTTATTTATTGATTTTTTTCTGTTACTGATCTGAAATAGACACACACACAAACTTAACTAGTTTCTGTCATCTTCTACAGTATTTTCTTATTTGTAAACAGTTATTTTCCTATTTTCTAATTGTGAGTGACTAATTTATTGTTAAATATGAGTTGCAGGCTATCAGCCCAAAGATATATTTAGCCTATAGTTATGTCATATTTGATTCACAGGCAGTCTTATGATTAAAATTTGAAGTGGTATTCAAAAATGGAGATGTCTGTATTTCAACTTTCTTTGAAAAATGATGCCTTCCATCATTTTTGTTGAAAATGCAAGTATTCCAACAGCAACATGCTTCCCTCAAAGTGACGATTAGCTCCAGCTTATTATCACACCTGCCCCTACTGACCTAAGGGTTTTCCTCTGCAGTTGACCATGGTCTATCCCTGATCTCCTGCCAGCTTTTTCTTCTATACGAAATACTAGTGGCATTTTTATAGTCATTTTATGCTTTATCAAATTCATTCCTGTATATTACTTGCTTGAATGTTTTAGGCATTTGAATTTGCAATCCCTGATGTAAAATGAAACAGTGCACAGAACAAAAATTTCACCTACTATGACAAAGAATTCAAGTATAGCTGAATTAAATTATATCTATATTTAAGTTATTTTATAACTAAGAGAGTGTGAATCAGTGAGTAATAGACAGAAATATTAATATGAACAGGTCAACATAACTGTGTCTCTGAGAAGAGATGTCTCTTCTCTGACTTATTCCCACATGTCCCTGGAGGTGTATCTTGTGGCACTGAATATAATTCAACTTCTAAATATCAATATTGTTTACTTCCACTTTCAGTCAAAATGAATTAACAGGGACCAGAGTGACCGTTCCTACTTAAAACAACCAAATATACTTGAAAAAAAAAGCTACAAAGCAACAGTTTGTAAGGCACTTGGTGTCAGGCAATGAAAGACACTAGTCTCTGAGAGACATGAAACAAATGAGGATAGCTGCACAACTACTCAGCTTACCACCTTGAAAGAGAGAGCTTGCAGGCTGCAGAGTAGGGAGGAAAAATACAAACAGGGACCAGCATACTCCCTGAGCTAAAGAGATAGAGATGAAAGTCTGGGGAGACAAACAAGAAGAAAGAACTTTACAGAGATAATTCTGTAAATCTTCAGAGGGTCCCCTTAAAATTCAGCTGAGTACCAATCAGCATATGCATAAAAGGAAACTAATCAAAGCTGGAAAAGAACCACTGGAAAGAATTAGAGATTAGAGTGCTGGTGTTCACACAGGACTAGTTATATGGACTGTTTGCATCAGCCAGACTGGACAAACTCATAAATCACAGAGCAATGGGTAGAGTACTAAAGAAAGTCTAGTCAATAGTAGGGAATACTTAAGACTAGATTAAATCTTGCTCTAGTCCCACCTACAAATCTCATAAGGAAAATTCAAAAGCATCAAATTGCTTCTAAGTAATTTAATGGAATCTAACAACAACAAATGTTGAAAATATGTATAGGAATACAAAATTACCCAGTACCCAAAAAGGTAAAATTCAAATTGTCTGATATCCAATCAAAAATCACCAGACATGTAAAAAGTCAAATAGGTAAATAAATAAAACTCATAATGAGGACATAGAAGAATTAATCAAAACCTACCCAGAAATGACACAGATGTTATTTTGAGCAGGCAATGACATCAAAACTTGATCTTATATATTTGATATTAAACTAAAGGTTTTAGTCAGTGCAACAAGGCAAGCAAAATAAATTTAAAAGCTCCATATTGGAAAGGAAGAAGTAAAACTGTCTTTTTTCATGGAAAATGTGATCATCTATGTAGACAATTCAGCAATTTTTAAAGATAATTTTTAAAAGCTACTAGAATTCATAAATGAGTTTAGCAAGGTTGAAGAACATAAGATCAATATACAAAACTCCATTGTTTTTCTATAGTCCAGCAGTAAAAAACAGGCAATGAAAGCATGTGCACATAAAAGACAAGTATACAAATGGCCATAGCACCTATATTTTTAATAGCAAAAATTAAGAAACCAAGAAACAAATGCCCCTTACCAGGTGAATGGAAAAACAAACAATGGTATAGCCACACAAAGAAATACTACTCAACAAAGTAAAAAGGAATAAACTCTTGATACACATTACAACATAGACAAATTATCAAACAATTATCTTGAGAATACAAACCAAAAAAAAGAGGACATTCTGTATGATTCCATTTATTTAACATTCAAGGAACTACAAATCAATGTACAGTGACTGAAAGCAGGTCAGTGGTTGTCTGGGGACAAATGGGAAATGCAGAGAGGAGAGTAACGTACATATAAAAAAAAAAACTTTGTGGTAATGGTTTCATGAATGCATACAAATACCCAAATTTATCAAATTGATCATGGGATTGCACTCTGTTGCCCAGGCTGGAGTGCAATGGCACAGTCACAGCTCACCACAGCAGTTTTGATCTCCTGGCCTCAGGTGATCCTTCTTCCTCAGCTTCCTTTTTTTTTTTTTTTTTGAGTTGGAGTCTCACTCAGTCACCCAGACTGGAGTGCAGTGGCCGCTCCCGGCCACCGCAGCCTCGACCCGCTGGTCTCCGGCGATCCTTCCACCTCAGCCTTCCAAGTAGCTAGAACTACAGGCACGTGCTACCACGCCCGGCTGATTTTTTTTTGATTTATTGTAGAGATGAGGTCTCGCCAAGTTGCCCAGGTGGGTCTCGAACCCACGGGCTAAGGCAATTCACTCACCTCAGCCTACCAAGGCGTGGGATTACAGGCTGAGCCACCGAGCCCGGCTCTTCCTCAGCTTCTTAAGTAGCTGCGACTACAGTAGCACACCATCACACCCAGTTTATTTTTTTTATTTTTTCTATTGACAAGGTCTCACTATGTTGCCTAGGCTGGTCTTGAACTACTGGACTTAAGCAATGCTCCTGCCTCAACCTCCCAAAGTGCTGGAATTATAAGCATGAGACACTGTGCCTAGCCAAACTGGGCACTTTAAATCTGTGTAGCTTCTTGTATGTCAAGTATACCTCATGAAAGTTATTTTTCAGATAAAATAAATGTCATGGAATATGACCCTTTAATCCAAACTACTTCGTCTGGTGCTCAATCTTAGAGGAAAAAGTTGCTGAGTTTAAATATACTAAGAAACAAATCCTGACCTCTATATAGCCTTCCGGATTTTAACCTTCCATGCTAACTTTAGAACCTAACTCTTGTATTGATATGACTCACTATAAAATTAATAGTCAGTGTCCTTCTTGGATAAATGACTAGTTCTAGAACTGGGGCAAGAAAAGCACAAGATGAACCTAGGACATCTTGTTGAGCCAGAAGCTAAGAAAGTGTTCATAAAATGATGAAGACTTGTCAAAGAATACTGGAGGTAACTTGAAGTAACTCTCTATTGGGCAAACATTAGACAATTTTTGTAACAATAATAAATAACAGTTGTAATATATTACAACCCTAAACTAAAAGAAGAATCAACAAGAAATACTGATGGATGGATAGATGAATGGATGGATGGATGGAAGAAAGGAAGGAAGCAAAGAAGGAAGGAAGGAAAGAAAGCAGGAAAGCTCATCCTTACAGTAAGGTTACTGATAACTTTCATAAATATGCTATATCTAATTTATCTAAATTTTAGACTAAAGTCATCATATAGCAAACACCACAGTAATATTGTTTCAGGCATGAATCATTGTTTAAGGTAAAAAATAGTGGGCTAAGTGTGATGAGAATCAAGATATTTATATTGTCTCAAAGAATCTTTCCAGAAGATACTTATTTTACAAAGAGAAATATAAGAACTTTACTTTGGCAAAACCTGGCAGACATCACCTTAACCAAGAGACCAAGGCTATTATCTACAACAATGAGATACACTGATGTAATTTGTCTCTAGATATGCATATAAGATATGGAGAAGGGTACAGCACCACTTCTGTATGTCAAAAATGCATAATTTGAATGTAATCACTAGAAAATACAGACAACTCAAATGGAAAGATATTGTTAAAAAAAAAAAAAAAAAGGTCTTCTGTATGTGTGTATCTCATCGATTTTGGCTGAATGATTAGCATCATGTGCAGTAGAGTCCAAGGCGAATAATAGTATTTATATATGAAAATGACCACATCTATTCTTTTACTCAGATTAATTAGTAGCGTCAAGCCAATACACTCTGGAATTGAGTTGGATTTGGGTTTTATTGCTGTACCACAGGCTCCATTTTCTCTAGCTTGTTCTTAATGGTGATGGGAGGTCTGTTTGCTGAAAGGTAATCTTCCATTATTGCCTCAATATGCATGCTCTATTCTCAGCTTTTAAACTCCTCTGTACATCTGTGACTCAGAGAAAGTCTCCGCTGCCTTGTCTCCAAAGGCTGATTGCAACTGATACTGAATACTTTCTAGACTAGAGCTGAAGGTTAGGGACAGGAAAGGGTTCCCTCTCTTGTTTTACCTCAGCCTTAGGTTTACCTCAGTCTTAGGCAGCTACTGTGTCCTTCAGTCGTGTGAGTGGGCTTTCTCAGTCTTTGTGACTTCACCACAGCTGTCTGGGACCTCTAATGGCCTTGATCCAATGTGGTTTTTTTCCTTTCCCCTGGATATACAGCATTTTAAAAATGCTCCCCTCCACAAATTGCAACAGATACATATGTATACCCTGAGAGCAACAATATGTGTCACTTTATCCCAGCAGTGAAGTCTTGTGTTTCTTACAGAAGAGTCCAGGTAGAGCTTTGTATATAACCACACCTCTCCTCCAGGATGATACAGTCAAAGGAGGCTTATTCTGGAGTCTATTTTAGCTCCTAATCTTTCTCCCGAGCCCCAGGGGTGGTGATTTTTAAAGAGCCTGTGAGTTAGTGTAAACTCTCCTTCAGTGTCCAACTCCTAAGGTTTCTACACTCTTGTGCTAGCCCACAATTGACCTTCAAAAATTTATTAATAATTTTAATTTTTACCCTCCTGTATTGCAGACCACAGTCCTCCATGGTTTGTCACGTATGAGTCAGAATTCACATGAAGTCTGTTTTCTACATATGTATTTTAGGCTAGTTGGATGTACTATGGCCCCTGCCCTTTGATGAGTTCAAGAGAAGTCATGATTTTGTAAATTATATTGATTTTTCTTGTTGGTAAAATTAAAGTGATTTTCTTCCCAGCTTTTTTTTACATCCTAGGGAGAAGCCAGTAGTAAAATTCATATTTTTAATCAGTTCAAAACCAAATGCATTGAGGAATGCTTTGTGTTTGGAAGACACATAGAATGTTCTGAAGTAGAAATTAGCATTATCAATCATTTAAAAAGTCCTTTCCCCAAAGCCTTATCTCTTTCTAACTCAGATAGTAATGTCTTCACAAATACTGACTACTCTCTGGTTGTGGCCAGCTTCCTGTCTTTCTTCTTAGACACCTCCTCTTACAGACATATTTGCTTTATCCTCCCTGATAAATAAATGTAGAAACATGACCTCTCTATGATAGGAACTCCCTAGAGTTACAGAATATTACACCTCCATTTAGCAGATAGAGAAACGAAACCCCAAAGAAGTGAAGCAATGAGTCCAAGGTCATCCAGAGCTACAGGTTTCAAAGACAATCAGGCCCAGAAACCCAGACATCTGATGACTGGCTCAGTTCTTGAACCAGCATGTCATTTGAAATCACTTCTACACCCCTGTTGAGAGTTGGCAAGGTAGCTGCTGTATCATTTTTTAGAATTACATAATAGACCTGATTTTGTAATAAATAGTATGTCACATAATGAAATGAACGTTTTATAACTGGAAAATTCTAGGTCTAATCATATATCTAAATATTTGACCTTGGTCTAGCTGTGACTTTGTGTATATTTTCTGAGCTTCAGTTGTCAATAATACAGGGCCAATAACACCTGTTCTTGAAAACAGATATGAGTGTGTGTGTGTGTGTGTGTGTGTGTGTGTGTGTGTGTGTGTGTGTGAGAGAGAGAGAGAGAGAGAGAGAGAGAGAGAGAGAGAGAGAGAGAGGTTGAGAAATGGAAAGAGAATGAGTATGAAATCCACATCTCTCATTAAGTGCCTGGCACTTTACAGGAATGACCTTATTTACTTTGCAGTAATACTCTGAAAATAAAGCAGGGCAGATTCATTCTGAGACGTTCTAAGGTCAGAGCCCATATTCTCTAACATCCTGCAACATTACCCCTATAATATACAGTAAGTGACCTAGAAGAGTAACTGGCACATGTACACACACAAAAGAATGTTTTTATTATTTTTCACCCTATTTTCTGCCTTAAACCATTTAAAAAACATAAAGAAACGTATACATAAAAGTGTTTACAGTAGCTATTTCCAGGTTGTGGAATTGCATGTAATTTTTTTACTCTCTTTTGCTTTCTTCTTTTTGATAATTTGTATTTTCTACCATTTATAAAATCACCATGTCTTCATTTGATGTGAAGGTTAATATAAGTTACTTGTAATTAAATAGAAGATGAGGCATATGTCAAGGAGATGCTCCTCCATGTCATTCTTTGATAAATGCATGTACAGGAGTGTTCCAGGCAACTCAAGGCAACCTTTGAAAACTTGACCAAAGCGAGTGCACAATGAAAAACAGCCCTGAGTGCTTATCTTGCTCCAAAGTAATAATAAATGAGAGCACAGAGCAGAGAATAAAAACAAAATAGAGTAAACACACTCCCAAAAGAATGAAAGAAGTCAGACAAAACAATGTAAGATTTAGAAACCAGACCAAATGTTATTGAGTTTAAGATTCCAAGGACTGTTTCTCATATTTCCTCAAGGGACTTTATTCAGTTCCCAAAGGCATCTCATGTTCCAATTTGAAGTGTTTGGGTTGATAGTGCCAGTGAATAAACACCCTGCTGATCAGAACTTAGCACATATAGGTTATAAACACACATATATTCATGTCTATACCCATTTGGTTTTGTTTTCATTTTACTTATGCTAGACAAAATTCCTCTACATAACTATGTTTTGGTGGATGCAGGATCAAACATCAACTTGGCTGTTTGGGAGGAAACTAAAAATAATTTTATCCCAGGGCTTCAAGTGGTCAGGAAGGTGACATGTCTGAGCTTTGGCAAGTCAGAGTTCACTTTAATAAGAGCTCAGTAGAGAGCACTGTGCTGCAGAGTCATCTATAGAGGACAGAATTCATCTGTTACACATGGTATCTTTAGGAAGGCTAAATCAAAAAAGTAAAAACTGTCCACATCTAGGCAGTCAACAACTCAAATATTTTGTTGACATTATCATCACATCTATAAAGTCTTTTCTGAAACTCCTAACCACCTGCCCTAGAACTAACTTGTCTCCCTGGTTTATGCCTGAACTGTACCTTGTATAATAATTAATATTTTCAAACACCTATGACACCTGAATGCACTGTTTATATGTTGTCTCTTCTTTGTAAACCCAGTCCCTAGCAAAATGTCTAACACAGAGTAGTCACCAAATGTTTAATGAATATATGTGAGTGAGGAAAGACAATATTATTAAAATGAAAAAACTATGCCTTCAAGCTAAATACCCACATAAGTCACAGCTCTCATTCCCTTCTGTTTCTTGACTATATACCACTACCAGTTACCGCCAACTCAACTTCTCCATTCTGGAAGCCATCTTGGCAGTGAGCACTGGTCTAAATCCATATAGCCAAATAGCCAAAATCATTAGTAGAATGTTGACAATTCTCAGCCATGGGGACCATGACTAATGGCCAACCTTGAGTCCACTGAAATCACACAAATTTCCTTAGAAAGGGCTCTGCACCTGCCACACCACCGGGAACAACACTCAGGAGGCAGAGGCCTTCTCCTAGGCTCATCTCACCAAATTAGTACAGGAGAAAGGGCTCGTCCCCACTGGATCCTGGCATAGATATCAACCCATTTCAATGAAAATAGTGACTTTCTTTTGAGAAATAGCTGGAAGGTCCTAAAATCCAATGAAGAAGTCTCTGCCCTTTTCCAGATAGTTTGAGTGAAATGTCCTTTCTAAACAGAGGGAACCCACAGGCAAGTATGAAATATTACCTAATGAAGCATGTATAAAAAGGAAAACAAGATGTAGGAAACGGGAGTAAGGGATGGGACAACTATTTGAAAATGTCCTTGGCAAAGAAAGAGAAAGGGAAGGGGAGAAGGAAGGAAAGGAGGGTGGGACAGAGGGAGGAAGGGAGGGAGGAAATTTTAGAGAGAAAGTGTACGATTTTTCTAGAGTTGCTGTAACAAACTACCAAAATCTGAGTGGTTTGTAACAACAGATTTATTGTCTAATGGTTCTTGAGGCTCAAAATTCAAAATAAAAGTTTCAGCAATGACATATTTTCATTGATAACTCCAGGAGAGGAGACTTCCTTGACTCTTCCAACTTCTGGGATTACCAGCCACCTTGGTATTCCTTGGCTTGTAGCAGCATCACTCCAACCCCATAGCTTTCTTCTTCCTGTGTGTCTTCCTCTGTTGTATGTATGTCTCTGTATCCAAATTCTCTTTTTTGTAAAGATAACAGTCATATTGGATTAGGGGCCACCCTTATGATCTCATTTTAACTTGATTACCTCTGTAAAGGCCCTATTTCCAAATAAAATCACATTCTGAAGCACTGGGGATTGGTACTTCAACATATTTTTGGAGGGGTCTGGGGACATAAACTTGTCCATAAGAAAAGGTGCTCACCATGTGAACTCTCCACGAGTCTACCTGAGCAGAAATATTTTACCAGCCACTGTCAATCAATATTGTTTTCCACTGCACTTGAACCCAACATAATTCTAAAAGCCTCAGGACTACAGATCAGTGTAAGTGAGCAGGACTTGGCCAGGGGCCTGTCTGAATTCAGCAGATCTGAGTTTGACTCAAGGCTGCATAGTCACCAAAACACCAATGGTTCAATAAGCAGCTCAGGCTACTACCAGGCACTGCTCAATCTTGTGGTTAGTCTGATTGCTTTCTAAATTCATGAAGGCAAACATCACCTGCCACATGTCAGACTTCATTGCCAGCTTGTATCTTACCTGCTCTGATCTTCCTTGAGTTGGAAGACAATAAAGAACACACCTCTTAAAACCTAGTGCTGGGTTATTCAGCCGTTTATTCATTAAACCTCTTATTCACTGAGGATTATTTACTTTTTTACTGAGCTCTCTGATGGGTATACAGTGTTGAATAAGACAGGCATGTTTCCTGTTTTCATGGAGCTGAACTTCAGCCAGGGATACTAATGGTGAAAAAGTAAGAGTTCCTTGTTTCAAAAAAAGACCATTCATCACCTTCCTTAACTATTAGTCTAAGTGCTAAGAGAGCCTAGAGCCCTAGATGTTACTGATGTCCTGCACTTAGCCTCAGGCCTTCCCATTTCTGTGTGCCCTGAGACTTCTTCCAAAGCCACTAAAGGAAAATGCAGTGAAATGAATACTTACCAATCATCAACCAGTGAATGACAGAGTTAAAATATAAATACCCCAGCTCCCTGACTCTGCAGGTGGTATAACTCTGAGCTGTGGAAGTTTTTTGTTTTGTTTTGTTTACATCTGAGAATTTCCATACAGGATGAAGCTCCACTCATTTCACTCCAGGTAGCTAACTAGGTAACTCAAGACTGCCCCCTACACTTACTCCCCTTCCCTATCCCTCTTTCTGATCTCCACCTGTGTTTCCTGTGCTGCACAACAGGCTACTTGTGCTAAATTCCTTATCTTAGGGTCTATATCTGGATGACTTCAAACTAAGACAAAATTTAACTTTCCCTTAATCCATATTAATTCAATGCACTAAATACTAATTATGGACATCCCACAGGTACATGATATGTGCGCCTAAGGGGTTCACAGAGAGAGAGAAAGAGAGAGAGAGGCTTTATACAACCAACTTAAATATATAGAAGATACACAAATGAAATGAGTGTAAGTGTATAAAAAAGGAACAATGAAGTGTGACTACTGGCACTAGTTTGGGATAGGAATCATGAAAGAAAACAACAACAGATCTGGGTCTGGAAGTAAAGCCATTTTTTACATTATACATTATCACCACCCTAAGGAGCATTTTAAGACTTTTTTCCCCCCTGAATGCCTCTTCCTGCCTATGAAATTCTATCCCTGCCACAGATATACTATGTATCAGTTTATGTTCTATAACTAGATATTCCCACTGTAATATCTAATATTTCCACACCCCCACCCAAGAATGAATTTTTGCTCCCATTGAAAAAAACATGAAAAAAAAATTCAAAAAAAGAAAGTACAGGTAAAGAAACATCATGAGAAATGCTGAAGGGTATGAAAGTGAACAACCTACAGAGGCAAAAGTAGATAGTCCAATTTGTTCTCTGGCAGACCAAATTAATGATGGCTGCAACTTCTTTGATACGCCTACCTCAAGAGGAGGTGTCTATGTCCCCTCCTGTTCAACCCTTAAAAGACTGGCAGCTTCAATTTATTGTCTTAAGAACACTAAGTCTTGGCATCCAGCTGCCATGCTATAAGGAAACTCAAACAGCCCCATAGAGTATATGTGGAGGGGAAACAGGACAGCCTAACTCAGCTCCCAACTGATCACCACCACCAACTTGCCAGCCATGTGAATAAACCACTTGGAAGTAGATTCTTTAGTACCTAGTAAGCTGTCCCTGCTGGCCCACACAGCCCTACCCAAATTGTAGATTTGTGAACAGAATAAATGTTGTTGTTTTGAGCAACTAATTTTGCAGGTGATTTGTGATATAGCAATTAATAATCACAATATGATGCTTGAAGACACACTACCTAAAGCTACCAAATCACACAGCAGGTCCACTACGAATTCACACACCACAGTTTGAAACAAGCTTTATTAATTGTTTTTGACTGTATTAACATACTAAGAAACTCCAGCAAACACTGAGTAAACAAGAAATTTTAAAGTGACAGATTCATTAATTAAGGTCACAGGGTCATACTTCGTCAAATATATATTTTTTAAAATGTTAAGTAAAGCTATTCTTATTTATGAGTCAATTAGCTTGTAAACAAACACTATCACAAGTCTCCATGAACAACGTGATTATATTTTCCTGCTTCCAAGAAACAGGAAGACACTTAATAAATACTTTGAAATAATAAATTGAACAACCAGTCCTAAAAGTTCAGATCAGAACTAAATCAAGCGAAAATATTTTCAAATACTTGTGGTGAGCAAACTGCCCCACCCTCCTCCTGGAGTAAAACATAAAGAGGGATAAGGGAGAGGGCTAAATAAATGATTCTTTTACACACCCACCCCATGCCCTGCCAATTCCTCTGTGAGGACCACTGATTTTCACTATCTTTTAACTATCTTTTGTTCTAAAACAAGTAAGAACTTTTGTTATCATTGCTTCCATTCACTACATTCAATCAAATGTTGACCTAAACATGGGCCACTCAACACTATGATCAGAGTTATTAGAAAATATATTTTTATAGTTCAGAGCCAGATACAGTGGCTTACACCTATAATCCCATGATTTGGGGAGGCTGAGGCAGGAGAATCACTTGAGGCCAGGAGTTCGAGACCAGCCTGTGAAACATAGCAAGACCCCGTCTCTAAAAATGAAAATAAAGAAAATATATTGTTACAATTCAAATGAACTTTTCCATGTTTGCAGCCACAAAGGAAGGCTTGGGAAAGTGGGGTACAATTTTCCCTATAAAATCTCCCACTGACCCTAACTGGACTTTCAGAGTAAGAGGAATTCTGTGATTTCTTAAGATAGATTCCACCATCCCCATGCCTGCTGCTTCCCATAATCTGCCTCAAGTACAACTCAGGCTCTCTGCACTTATGTCTATCAAAGTCACAAATTCAAAACAGGTGCACATTTAACATGTAAATGTAGAACAACTTTATATTTCCTTAGCTGCATTCACAACATGCTCATAAAATTTGGATTTCTGCTGTTTAATCCAAAGTTCCTACAACCTTAAAAAAAATTAGCAAATTAAATTATAAACAAGAAGGATATGGAAACTTGACTCCCCACGAGTGAATGGACTTGGTAAACAAATCTTAAGTCCACATCCAAGCGTCCATTAATTGGTTCCATTTGGCTCCAAGGTCCCCCGCTTGCTTCAGCTCATAGTCACACACCCAGCTGACTTTGCCCAGAGGGCATATGATTTTCAGTTCCTGGATTCAGCTCTCACTCCCCATACAGCGAGTGCTATATGTTGTTCCTGTCAGGTAACCAAGCCCCCAAGTTCAAGAACCTACATTCTTCCAAGTTTCAAAAACTCTCGTTAACACTATAGTGCTGATAATACTTAATAATACAAGATATTTTCCTGTAACATAGTCTGCAGATTAGTCATGCCTGATTTCAACAATTCTTGATGGATGCCTACATCAACTATGTCTTTTTTTTTAATCATTAATGTTTTATTCATTAATGTTTATTCACCTACCATGAAAAAGAGAAAGGTATTGTATGAGCCCTTAAGCTTTCAAATATTTATGTGACAGATATTTTTATGTGCTTTCTCCATGAAATTAACAAAAGGAAGCAAAAAAAATTTAAAAATCAATTGTGGGCCAGAAAGAAAGAATATATCACACCAGTAGGTCAAGTATGAAGTTGAGAAGCTCTACTTCTTCCATAACAGCTAGGGTTGCTGAATTTGAATCCTTGTTTCACCTCTTATGACTCTGGAAGTTCACTTAACCTCTCAAGCCCCAGTTTGCTCATCTGTAGATGGGCAAAGTATAACACTCACACGTCATAGGGCTGCATAAAAATGAATGGGAGTAGAGCAGGTAGCCCAGGTCTCAATAACAAAAGACAGCTCCAAAGTTACCCATAATTGTAATATAAATCATCACTACCTAATTAATTGTTATTGTTATTTTCTTCTTGTCTTTATTTGGTTGTCTTTTGTTTTTGTCTTTGTTTTCTGCTTTTCTCATTCTGTTAATTCTTCATGTCTCTTTTCTTCCCCTCCTTACTGCACTGATGTCAATATTTCTTTTCATCCTTCTTATCTCGCCAAGTGATCTATTTCCACCCACAACTTATTGTTTGATTGATGACTGATTGATTGAAAGACAGGGTCTTGCTCTGTCATGCAGGTTGGAGTGCAGTAGCACGATCAAAGCTCACTGCAGTCTCAAACTCTTGGGCTCAAGTGATCTTTCTGTGTCAGTCTCCCAAGTAGCTAGGACTACAGAAGCATGCCACTACACGGAGCTGTAACTTACTTATTCATTAGTGAATTCTGCAGATTGTTGTTTTTGATACGTAAAGGATTAATATGAAAAGATGTTGATCAGACAGGCTCAGGAAATGACTACTCAGTTAAGCTTCTGACATCTTACATTATCATCTTGGCTAACAATTATTGGATATTAGGTATAATGGCCCAGAAAACATTCACAAAATCTCTGGGGTGGAAACTGCAATTAAACCCACTTTGCAGAGGTCAAAACTGAGGAACAGAGGTTATATAACTTAGCCTATGCATGTAGCTCAAAGTCAAAATGCCCAAAATTAGACCACTGTTTTCCCCAGGGTCCCTCCCCATGAACCTTATTTTCTTTCCAGGGTACTCCTCAGTCACAGCATCAACTTAGGGACTCAAGTCAGAGACTGAGGTTATATTTTCACTCCTACTCCTCTCTCTCTTTCTCTTTCTTTCTTTCTTTCTTTCTTTCTTTCTTTCTTTCTTTCTTTCTTTCCTTCCTTTCTTTCTTCCTTCTTTCTTTCCTTCCTTCCTTCCTTCCTTCCTTCCTTTTTTCTTTAAAAGACAGACTCTCACTCTGTTGCCCAGGCTGGAGGGTAGTGGCACAATCATAGTTCCCTGCGGCCTCAAACTTCTGGGCTCCAGTGATCCTCCTGCCCCAGTCTCCTGAGTAGCTGGGTCTACAGGCATGCACCAAAATGCCAGACTAATTCTTTTAAATTTTTTGTAAAGTTGAGGTCTCCCTATGTTGCCCAGGCTGGTTTCGAATTTCTGGGCTCAAGCAATTCTCCCACCTCAGCCTTCTAAAGTGCTGGGATTACAGGTGTGAACCACCTCGCCTGGCCCCCTCTCTCTTCCTTAAACTACAAATTTACTTAATCAACATAGTCAGCCAATTATTTTAATCAAATCCTGCCATTATTACACTTTTATCAGAAGCTGAGGGGAAAAGGTAGAAGCTCTCATACTTGAAGCAAACATGAATTGAAATTGTGATTTCCCCCTCAGGGCTCTCTTTTCTCAGAAGAACCACAACAGAACCAAAATATCACAGTGGGATAGCCATCTGGTGGGCTGCTCATGATGGATATCTCCTGGGCAGTGTCCCTTCTCAGCAGTCATTAGCAGTTGCCTAGCAAAACCTGTAAGCTCAAAAATCATCTTGATTAAACAGGCTAAATACATACAGATTTTAGCTTATTTTCTTCAATTATTTTTCTAAGAAAAAAACATAGGTTATAATTATTGTATTGGTGATTATCTTATGTTCCCACTTTTAATCCTGATTGTATATCTATCTTTTTCAGTGACTCTAATCGTTCTTGTAACTGTGCCCTAAATTTTATGGTTCATTTTCTATAATAGGCCATGATGAAAACAGTTCACTCATTTCTCATGCCTGTTTATTAATTACATTCAATGATAAGTATTTTATTATTCATACAAGCATTTTAAATTACCCACATTGAAATTAATTGTCACCATTTCAGTGTCAAATACTATACAGAGCAGACTATGTGGTCGAGACTACGCATGCTCTAAAATTTCAGAGGCAGGAAGGATTTCTTGCGGTCTGGAGAAGCCGGAAAAAGATGCGAAAAGGGAAGTGGGACAGTCCATGTGCACTGGGCATGACTGGGGGTGGGAATGGAGAACATATGCAAACCATGCAAAGAGCAGAGCCAATTCCAGGGTGAGGCTCCATCTGACTTTCCAGAGAGCAGGCCCCAACCCAAAGCTAGATCCTTCTGAAAAGATCAGATGGGAAAACTGTGTCCAAAGAAACTGCATGTAACCCCTTTAACTGCTGGCATCCACAACTCATCCCTCTGGTTTGCATATGTTTGAAAAGAGAGGGTAAAAATTTCACTCTCCTCTTGGCCCAAGACCATCATCAGCAATTCTTGCCACCCATGATCTTGCTTCTGCCTCTCCTCAGCCTGTTCCTCTCCTCATTCATTCAGAGGTTTGCAATTCCTGGGATGCAAAAGGGAGGGGAACTGGCCAAAGAGTGGCAGGTCCTTGAAGACAGAGCCCTCAGACTGGGAACTCTGAAAGCTCCTACCAGCCCAACCCCCCAAGCCTGCTGAAAATGGAGCCCAATCATGTCTATTTCCTTCTAAAGAAATTAGCAGAAGACTGGCTTCTCTGGCTGTTGATTTTATGCCTTCACATTAAAAATTTAAAGCCAAAGTGGTAAAACGGAGTGATAAATAAGAAACGTCAAAAAGGAAAGCAAATTGGGGGGAGAAGAAAAACTACTCAAAAGGAAGTTATAAGTTTTAAATTGAAGTTTTTAAATTTTTATACCATTTAAAAAGAGATGATGGCATCCATTTTGAAGAACCGAACTATCCTCATTACTAATCTATTGAAAATTGTATTTTCCCTTTAATGCAATATTATAATAAAACTCAATCATGCAAGATTCCAAGCTTAAAAAAAAAATCTCCCAAAAGCAAAGGTCACTAGATAAAAGTAAATGCCAGATTTTATCTGGCTGTTTGAGAACACAGTCTGCTGAGCTGATTTAAGCAAAGGCAGCTGCGTGTAGGTCATTTGTTTGTCCTGGATTTAGCCCCAAACAGAAAAGCACAAAACAACAAAAGAGCCTGGACCCTGGTTGGCCACATGGACCTTTGCTCAGAAACAGCCCCATCTACCCAGACTCACCTTGCGCCTCCTGTCCTCAACAAAGTCCCTCACTGAACATACTCCCCCAACACACACTCCACACAAGCCCAAATCTTCAACAAACACAGAGGGACTGGCTAAATCTCCTGTAGTTCAAATAAATGCCAATAATTACAACCACATGCACTTTGTATATGTGTTCCAAATCCAAGGTCTCCCTCATCTTTTAAACCTCTACTTCATCAGTCTTTACAGAAGTTCAAACTACCTATTTTTTTCTAGAGTACCAAAAGTGGTTTATGTTTATAATGGTATACCTTAGACAATGCATAGAGGTACCTGTCAACTCATCAAAGATTAAATTATGTTCAATCTAATCTCAAGTATGGTAATTTGTTGAAAATTAGTAATCCATCTGAAGTGCATAATTCATGTGTATATAGAAGGTGTTCAATAAATAATTCTTACCTAATAAGCATGTGCTAACATTATGTTTGCAGTGTGGCAGAATGAAGTTTTTGCTGAGGGGGTTAGTATCAGAAATGTCAATGGAACTAGGAAAATTATTTCAGGCCTTCTGTAGTTCTCAAAGTGTGGATTCCAGACTCACAGCATCATCACCTGGGAAGACTTTGGAAATGCAAGTTTCTATGTCCCACCTCAGATCTGTTGAATGAGAAATTCTGGGAATGGGGCCAATCTGCCCTCTAGCAAGCCCTCCAGGTGATTCTGACGTGCAATATTGTTGAAGAATCTCAAAACTCCAAGGGAAGTCTCCCTAATAAGAAATCCTCTGAGCAGGGTCTTGAAGGTCAGGCGTGATAACATGATGTTAACAGATGCAGCCCTGGGAGGAGGAAGAACCCAGGGATAGAAAGCAAACACTGTATGTAGTATGTGAGAACCAACAGGTAGTCTAATTTGGCTGAAATATACAGTACAAAAAGGTGAACAGCAGCAGTTGATGCTGGAAAAAATTAGACAGAGGTCAGGTTATGAAAAACTATACTATATTCTGCAGACCGCAAGAAGTCACTGAGAATCTCAGAGAAGAATAAGACAAGATCAAAGCTACTCACTATCAGTAAATATCTTTTGAAATCAGATTTGTCATTACCTTACAAATGACAAAAGGTGACAGTGAAGCCAGGAAGTTACACTGATCAGCCTTTTCTCCAAATATTCCTCTAAGTAAGGCATCTCTACTGATAATCAAAAGAATCAAATTTATAACTACAATATCCTTAGCATCTTAATTTTACATTTAGAAGTTCTGAACCATTGAACTGCAATAGAACAGCTCAGAAATGACATGCTGCTTTATTTCTCTTTGTAGACATTACCATTACCAGAGATGCCTCCCACCTAAGTGATGGAGACTTAAGAAAGCATCACCAGTATGAAAAGATTACTTTTTTGTAATGAAAATTAATAACCCTCTGAATTTGCCTCCAGCAAGAAGATCAAATGGAATAGTTAAAAGTAATAAAGAGAAACTTAAATGCATATTTCTAAGTGAAAGAAGCCAATCTGAAAAGATTACATACTATATGGTTTTAATGATACGACATTCAGAAAAAAAGCAAAACTATGGAGATAATAAAAAGGTCAGTGGTTGTCAGGGGTTTGAAGGGAGGGAAGGATAAACAAGAGAAACACAAATGATTTTTAAGACAATGAAACTATTAGGTAAGATACAAAAATTATGGCCACATGTCAATATATATGTGTCCAAACTCTCAGAATGTACAACAGCATGCGTAGCTTAATGACCTATCTGTGTGGATGCATCAGTTGTAACAAATGGGCTGGGCATGGTGACTCATGCCTATAATCACAGAAGCACTTTGGGAGGCTGAGGCAGGAGGATCACTTGAGATCAGGAGTTCAAGACCACCCTGGGCAACATAGCCTGTCTCTATTTAAAGACAAATAAATTGAAACAAATGCATCCCCTCTGGTGGGAGATGTTGATAATGGGAGAGAGGTTGTGGGGTAGGGAGATGTAGGGGGTATATGGGAATTCTGTACCTTCCACTCAATTTTGCTAAGAACATACAACTGCTCTTTAAAAAGTCTATTTTTTGAAGTATTTTTTTAAAAGTCTCACTAGAACAACAGTTAAGTGATTTTAGGAAATTTATATAAAATTTTAAGTATTTAGAGTTCACTTGTCAACAATTCCATTTTAAGCATCTAACTCTCTGACCATGACAGTCTACTTTTTCAGCTAACAGCCAGGGATGCCTCGAACTCTCACTATCTTCAACCAGACAGGGACCTGAACCCATTCATCTGCTACCTGTTCCCTGTGATTCACTCTCTCATGTCCCTTGGACCTTCTTACCCAGCATTATTCCCAAGGTCAATCATCATAACAATTCCCATTCATACATTTTCAACGGCCACTTCATCAACTCTTTCAGAAAATCAGCCCTGGTAAAATCCAGTTTGGGCTCCAGTCATGGATATATACACACACACAGCTGCTCAGAGCTGGAAAACTCCACACAATCAAACTGGCTGTTCTCACATGCAATTCATGACCATAAACCCCAAGTGGGCAGTTCAGGCTGCTCGCCGGTCTCATTGCACTTCCTTAATACACTCTCACATGACTGCTTTACACCTTCTTCTCTTCCCCATTCTCATTCTCAAGCTGAGGGCTTTGTCTCCCAACATGTTTGAGGTCCTAACTATGGAACCCGTGAATGTGACCTTATTTGGAAAAGGGTCTCTTTGCAGATGTAATCGAGCTAAAGTCAGGTTATACCAGGTAAGCGTGGGTTCTAATGACAGTTGTCCTTATGAGAAGAGGGAAATTTGGATATGGACACATATGAGAGTATACCATGTGAAGACAGAAGTAGAGCCACATGTCTACAAACCAAGGAACACCAAGTTGCCAGCCACCTGCAGAAGCAAGGGGAGAGGTATGGAACAGACTCTCCCTCTGAAGAAACCAACCCTACTGACACCTAGATTTTGGACTTCCAGCCTACAGAACTGTGAAAGAATAAATTTCTGCTATTTTCAGCCATTGTGATACTTAACTTTATGTGTTAGTCTGATTGGGCCACAGGGTCCCCAGATATTTGGTCAAACATTATTCTGAGTCTGTCTGTGAGAGTGATGTGGGTGAGATTAGCATTTGAATTGGTGAACTGAGTAAAGCAGATTCTTTTTTTTTAGTGTAAATGGGCCTTACCCAACCACCTGGAGTCCTGAATAAGACAAAAAGTCCCTCAATTAAGAATTTCCACTGCCTGACCTCCTTGAACTGATACATCAGACTTTTTCTGACTTCGAACTCTAACTGAAACATCAACTCTTCTTGGGCCTCCAGTCTGCAGGCTTTCAAGCTAGAATTTATACCATCAGCTCTCCTGCCTCTCAGGACTTGGACTCAGACTGAAATTATTTATTCCATTGGTTCTGTTACCCTGAAAACGCTGACTAATACACCTAGTTAGTGGTACCCTGTTATAGCAGCCTTAAGAAACTAATAAACTTACTATTTCTCTAAGGAAACTGATACATAAAGAGGAGAGCCTTTCAAAGATTACATCCCTTAACATGTGCCCTCCGAGACTCTGCCTTGCCTCATGTTTCTATGGATGCCCTGCTTATACTCCTAGACATGACAATCAGTTGGTCCATTTGCACATTGTTCCCATGCCTGCCTGTCTACTAGAGGACACTGCTCTAGCAACTCTTCCCCTCTTATTTCACTTGTTTCCCTCTCTACAGGATGATCTCCATATACATAAACCATGCTATAAACCATACTATAATTACCCTTTTCAAAGTTTCTTTCCTCTCCTCTCCTGTTCCCCTTATTCTACTCTCTCAGAAACCTGCATTAATCAGGATTTTGCCCCATAACTCCAGTGAAATAGCTCAGAAATATTTGCTGAAGAACAGACTGGCACCATGCCATCCTGGGGAATATTTTTACCCTTCACTTTCCTCTCCCTACTTATTCCTATTGACTTTTAAACCCATAGTTTATCTCATCAATCCTGATACATGACACAAATTACATGTTACAGATACACATCATCACAACTATACAAGTGATGTGACTGAGGTAAGTCATTTGTTCACTCTAGGTTTCTTCATCTTTGAAATAGACACATTAAAAGACTCTTCCTACTTTGATCCTGTATGACTGGCTTCCATTCATTGCCTGGTGGTCAGTTATGGTATAACAGTGCCATGACCCATAAGGAAAACATTTGCATGGTTTGATATTTTCAGATGCATTTACTTCTCCCCTAAAAATAAAAAGGGAAAGACAGGGAGAGGAGATTAAAAGGAGAGAGATGGAAAGAAAGAGGAAAGAAGGGGGGGGAGGAGAGGGAAGAGTTAGGAAGGAATGATTAAAAGGAAGGGAGGAAGAAAATCAGGAAGGAAGGTAGTACCACTCAGAACACAGTTCTGTTAAAGAATACTGATTTTTTATATCCTTGCTCTACAGAAAGAGATATCTATCTCCTTGATCTTTAGTAAGCATGCTTTTAAATATTTATATAAATTCTACTTTTCTTCTATATTAGATGCTTCTCAATGACAATTATTGGTAACTGCTCTTTAAGTGTTCCACCAAACAAGGAGAATAAATGCATCGAAGGCATACCTGAAAAAAACTAAGCTTCTCAGATTACCATCATGAGAAGAACTTGAAAAAAAACTAAGCATCTCACATTATGATCATGAGAAAAACCTAAAAAAGTTCTCTTCTTATCTATTAACCCATATCTCATTTAACCATTGTATGCAGCAGTTGGGTATGGTTGTGTAGTTTGTTCTTGCAAGAGTGTCTCTCAGTTAAGGGCAGGGGATGGCTTAAATTCACCTGATCCAATCCTCTGCTCACCAAGCATGCACCCATGGAGCTGCAGCCAACCCTAATTCACACAGACATGACCTGTGCACTAGCTGGAGTCATGTACTGCCTGTCCATGGCCCCAGATTTATTCAATCATGCAAGTGACAGATAAGCACTAACTGCTATTCTATGTCAGGCATGGTTCTTGGGACTTGGAACACAAAGGGAAATAAGAAACTTCAAATGGCTCATAATTGACTGTTGATGAGAATGTATGGAACAGGACAGTCAAGGGGCTGATGAGGGAAGGGCACAAAGTTAACTGAGCTAAGCTTGGCCAGTATTTCCCATAATGTGGGAGAGCCCTATGGGGTACATGAGATGATTGCAGGTAGTACACAGATACAGAATTATAAAGTATTTGTCACAACTAAATGGGAAGTTATTTCCATATGCATTATCTTTCAAATCACATACTGTTATTATGAATAAAGCACAGATATAACTACAGAACATAAACCATTAAAAAATACAGTACATTAACATTTCATTGGGGATGGTGTTACTAGGGGAAAAATTATCAAAAATGTAAAAAAAGTGTCCTCCTACATCTTTAGGAGGCCAATAATGAAAAAAGAAAAAAGGTTGAGAAACCAGAGTTGGGTTTCTTAGCCTTGTCACTGCTGACTTTTGGGTCACATAATTATTTCTTATGGGATTGAGTGTATAGAGCATCCCTGGCCATTACCCATTAGATGGCAGTTAAATCTCCCCGTTGCCTCTAAACATTGTTACATATCTCCTGGAAGGAGGGCAAATTGCCTCCAATAGATAACCTGGTTAAAGGAAACTGTTCTTAGGTATCAAATGAAGGTAGCCAGGAACTAAGTTACATGGCTGAGAAGAAGAAGCTCCTAAAGATATAAACATCCCCTGTCAAAAGAATGGAATGAAATTCTCATATACTAGGGTCTTCTCCCAGGACTCCCTTGGCAATGGCACAGAACCCAGGTCCATATTGAAAATGGTTCTCAGTAAATAACATGAAATGATACATCCATCAGTGCCTCAAAGAGAGCTTCACCATGAATAAATTTGAGTTCAGCAGCTAATACACACCCTGCAACTAAGCTCTAAAAGGCTTAGGGATATTTTTCAATCCACTCAGCAAGTTCATTCATGATATTATATTTAGATACTCTTAATACTTCAACCAAAATTAATGGGCTCAAAGCACCAGGGAATGCTATGCAATATGTGAATCAGCACTCTTAAATTGGATTAAGATTTTTTAAAGAATTGGTAAGTCAAATTTAAGTCAAATGAATCTCGTCAACTAAAGGGCAGGCTCATGAGAGACAGGGAGGCATATTGTGTATTATAAACAGGGTTAGAAAATTGATTCAAATCCAGTTCCACTTTTTACTAGCCAGGTGGCTTTAGAAAACAAAATCGACTTAAAATTTTTTTTTTTTTTTTTTTTTGAGTTGGAGTCTCACTCTGTCACCCAGACTGGAGTGCAATAGCCACTCCCGGCCACCGCAGCCTCGACCTGCTGGGCTCCAACAATCCTTCCACCTCAGCCTTCCAAGTAGCTGGAAATATAGGCGCACACTACCACGCCTGGCTAATTTTTGATTTATTGTAGAGATGAGGTCTCACCAAGCTGCCCAGGCGAGTCTCGAACCCACGGGCTCAGGCAATCCACTCACCTCAGCCTCCCAAAGACAGGATTACAGGCTGAGCCACCGAGCCCGGCTCACCTAAAAATTTTAAATGTTAAATGCTTAAAAATGTAAACTTGACACAGCATATGTACAAGCACAAATTAAAGGCATCCGAAGAATATTAGCGGTTTTCCAATGTATTTCCTTTGTCCTTTCTCCTTCTCTCTTTCCTTCCTTCCTTCCTTCCTTCCTTCCTTCTTTCCTTCTTTCCTTCTAATGAAAATGAATATACACTATGCAACTACAAGTATACAAGGAAAGAAAAATTACTGGAAGAAAATAGGGGGTACAAAAAAAGGAAAACAAAAAAAATACATAAAATGTAGGGCAATTTATTTTTTACTAATAAGTAAGATGAATACCTAGTTATTTCAATACACAAGATAGCTCAACAATTGTCCTTGGAGTGTCTTTTTTACCCTCTCTGCCAAGATTCATTTCTTTGAATGAGTGTTCATTGTTGTCACTAGTATGCTTCCATTTGTAAGGTACACCCTACACTTTCTCATATGGCTTCCTTACAATCTGACTAGAAACCAAAAGAAGAACCTTTTTAAAAAATTATTTTGAAAGCAGTATTTATCAAAAGAAGAGAAAATCTCCAAGAGGAGGAGGGGACTCGAGGGGATTGCTCCAATTTTTTTTTCTATTTTTATTTTAGGTTCATACTGGCTACATGGACATACTGTATAGTGGTGGGAACTGGGTCTGAGATGGCCCATTCTCCAGATAATGAACATTGTATCCAATAAGTAATTTCTGAACCCTGATAATCCTCCCCACCTTCCCCATATTGGTGTCCCCAGTGTCTATTAATTGCCATCTTTACGACAATTTGGTTCTTGCATACGATGAGAATATGTGATGTTTAGTTTTCTGCTTCAGGGTCAGTTCATTTAGGATGATGATCTCCAGCTCCATTTATATTGCTGCAAAGGAATTATTTCATTCCTTTTTAATAACTGCATAGTATTCCATGGTTTATATATACCACATCTTCCCTTTGACATTTCTGCATCTTTCTACTGTTCCAATGTATCAAGAGCACTGGTATAAAATTCACTTCAGATTCTTAAGATCTCTTTTTTAACTAGTTTTGTATTACTTTATAACTATAAAATTTCTTTTTGTACAATGAAAATGAAGTTATTTTTTAGCTATTACAAAGAGGAAATTCTAATTCACAAGCAATAATTTGAAGAACCCTAGACATAGAATAAGTAGAGGACTAAAAGTTAACAGCAAAAATATCTTATAGCACATGCAGAAAGGCAGGGCGTGATGGCTCATGCCTATAATCCCAGCACTTGGGGAGGCCGAGGTGAGAGGATTGCCTGAGCCCACAGGTTCAAGACCAGCCTAAGCAACTTGGCAAGACCTTATCTCTACAATAAATCAAAAAAATTAACTGGGCTTGGTGGTGTGTGCCTGTAGTTCCAGCTACTTGGAAGACTGAGGCAGAAGGATCACCTGAGCCTAGCAGGTTGAGGTTGCGGTGGCTGTGAGTGTGCCACTGCACTCTAGCCTGGGAGAGAGAGTAAGACTCCAACTCAAAAAAAAGAAAAAAATACAGGAGAAGGTTTCTCATTTTTCTAAAGATGTTTCCTCATCTATAAATTGACAATAATCATAATAATATCTATAATTTACAAGGATGGTGTGATGATTAAGTTAGAAAATGCATGAAAACAGTTCAGTGCCTGGCACAATTGTGTTCAATAAATGTTTGCCCTCACTGCATTGAGATTTATTCTTCTTGTTGTTACTATTATTGAGTCAATTTTCTTATTTTGTTTCTGAGAAAAAGTTGAGAGAAGTCAAGTAATTTGCTCCCAGCCTCACAGATGACTAGACACTAAACTAGAACTTAAATTTCCCAGCTCCTAACTCCCTGCTGCTTCCTAAATAAGCTGTTCAGTCATTATAGCCAAACTTGTACTTAAGAGATTAGTGTATACATTATTTTGGTTACCTCTTACTGTATAACAAATTATTCCAAAATTCAGTGGCTTAAAACAGCATGGTTTTTTTTTTGTTGCTGTTGTTTTTCCTATATCTCATGACTTAGTGATCAGAAATTTGGGCAGGGCTCAAATTTTGCTCCACAAGGTACTGATAGTATCACTCAGTGATATTTACCTAGTGGACAGGCAGGTCAAGACAACTTCATTCACAGGTCTGGTCCCTTGGCAGGGATGAAGACTGGGTCAAGTGAGACTCTTGACTAGGCTCCTTGCACATGGCTTTGCCAGTATGGTCTCAGGTAGTGAGACTTCTTTCATGGTTGTTCAGAGTTCCCAGAAGTCACAGTCAAAATGACCTAGGCAGACACTGCTGCTGCTGTAAGGCTTCTTCTGACCCAATCTCAGAAGTCTCAGAAAGTCACTTTTGCCACATCCTGTTGGGTCGCTGAAGCCAACCAAAATTCAAAGGGAGTGAAACTAAACTCCATCTCTCAATGGAAGAAGAAGCAATAAATTATCAGTCATTGTTAGTCTACCACACAGCTCACATGTAATCACAAATGATAATATTTTTGCTATTGCAGGGCAAGTCCCTGAGGTATTATAGAAGAGGGTTTTTTTTTTCATTTGTCAAGTCGTGTGTGTGTGTGAATAACTTAATTGATGTGTAATAAATAATTAGTATATATTTAATAAAATTATGTTGTAACCTTATTGGAAAAATGACCTTTCAGAGTAGTTTTGCCAAAAGAAAAACAAGTAAAATTGATGTCAAATACAATTTTCTCCCAGCCAAATTAACACTGGCTGCACAAAATGAAAAGGAAGCCATATGTTATTTTCAAAATGGCTTCCCAAGAGGGCCACCAATACTGTGAAGAGATTTTGAAGATACAGAGCGGGGAACACTGTCAAAGAGGAATTATTTCCCCATGTAGAACAAGAATAATCTCTAGTCCCTTGCCACTGAGTTATGGTCAAGAAAGTCTAATGAAAATTCTAAGAGATAATTAAATTTAATTTGTTGTCTTGGGCTTAGAGCTGACCCACAGCTCTTCCAAGGGTATATTAAATCTTCTGAGTTTTCAAAAAACAATTTCAAGATGGCTAGTTAATCTCAAGGTCAGAAGAAAAGAAAGACACAAATGAAAAAAAGAATAACTAACTAACTAATTGAACCGAAGTAAGAGAAGAGCTAAGATTTATTACTAGCTTAATCTTTATAAACTTAGGCATATTTCTATTTAAGAAAAATAAGAAACCAACACAGAGCCTTTGAAAAATATTCTAGAACAATACTACTGAGGTTGCTAAATAAAAGAAAAGAAAGAAAAAAATATTCTACAATAAAGGAAAAGGATGTTATTCTAAACACATAATAAAGTGGCAAGCTTTCGTGTATTGTTTACTATAGAAACCCAAAACAAAATTTAGAAAATCATTTTTCAGGTTCAATAGCAAGATGATATTACCTTTAGGAAACAGAATTTTAAAATCAAAAAGAATGTGAGTTAAAATAAAATGTTAATAGGAATACATTAAATACAGAGATAATTCCAATTTAAATTCAGAATTACAGGGTTTTCATTTAATTCTGGGTTTTTAATTTGCTAAAATCTAGGTTCCTTAACAACATACACATAATCACTAATTTGTGTCTTTATTTTATAATGCATATGGAATATATATAATAGAATATAAATCCTATTGTCTAGGTAATTTGGTGTTAGTGGTTAGTGTCAGTGTGTGTACACACAGAATAAAGCAAATGAGTGATAGAGAATAGGATATTGTATGATAGACTATATTAACATAAAACAATGATTAATCATACATATTATAATCATATATGTATGAGAGGACACACACACACACACACACACACACACACACACACGCACACAGGATTTTTTTTTTTTTTTTTTGGAGGGCAGGCCCCTTGTACAGGCTTCCCTTGCTAGGTGTTTCAGAAATCCATCAGCATCAGTGTATCAGCTAGCTGTTGTGAGGGGCTGCGTTCGACTTCAGCGATTTTTCTTTTTAAGATTCTTTCAGTGTGTTTGCCCATATCATGATGGGTGATTTACTAATGCACCTGCCCACACTGCAGACTCCCGTGCTCTACCCTTCCAATTCACACAATCTCGCCCTGAGCAACATTTTTCTTTTGTTTCCCCAAATGAAAAGAGGCCTTAAAGAGAAACATTTTGCCAGTGTGTAAGAGGTGAAACAAAAAACGACAGGAGCACTAAAAGGCATCAAAATTGACAAGTTCAAAACCGTTTTGAGCAGTGGAAAATGTATCTCGAAAGGTGTATTGCATCAAATGGAGAGTATTTTGAAGAGGACTGAAGTTCAAACGTAAGAACACACATTTTTTAATAAATAAATTTTGGGTTTTTACATATACATATACATATGCAAATATGCATGCATATAGTACACATATATCCCTATACACAAACAAAATCAGCTCAGAATAATAATGCCAATGGTATTATAAAAAGATTACTAAATACTAAAAAAGTTTAAGATATCTTTGCAGCTTTTTTATTTGTTTTAAGTTACACCTTATTGATGACGGAAAGTCAGTGAATGTTTTACAATTATTTAAAATAATTATTTTCCACGAGATTAAATAATCAACTTAATAGTTACCTTCTTTTTTTAAAATTTTGCTTTCAGTTTCTAGAGATTACATATTATATTTTGCTTTAGTTTTATCTACAATTATGTAAAACATTTACATGGCTTCATAAAAATTCTTCTGTATTTAGAAAAGTCTGGACTCTACTCCATCTCTTGTACTCTTCTACCCTGTCCCTGCCATCCCTCAGTGTAACCCCATTTTTATTTTTGTTTTTTAAAGAGATGGGTGTCACTGCTGGGCTCGGTGGCTCAGCCTGTAATCCTGTGCCTTGGAAGGCTGAGGTGAGTGGATTGCCTAAGCCTGCGGGTTCGAGACCCGCCTGGGCAACTTGGTGATACCTCATCTCTACAATAAATCAAAAAATTAGTCAGGCATGGTAGTGCACACCTGTAATTCCAGCTACTTGGAAGGCTGAGGCGGAAGGATCTCCAGAGCCCCAGCAGGTCGAGGCTGCAGTGGCCAGGAGCGGCCACTGCACCCCAGTCTGGGCGACAGAGTGAGACTCCAACGCAAAAAAAAAAAAAAAAAAAAAAGAGATGAGTGTCTTGCTATGCTGTCCAGACTAGTCTCAAACTCCTAGCCTCAGGTGATCAATCTACCTCAGTCTTCAGAATAGTTGGGATACTAGCTACTACATCCAGCTACTGTATGCAGCTGAAATCTCATTTTTTAATCTTTCATATATACAGTTTAGCCTTCATATACATATGAAGAATACATACATACACACACATGCAAATATATATACAAGTTCATATATACACATATATACATACATAGCGACATACATGTACACTGCACATACATACACATACATATTTATTCACATTTTCCCATTCATATTGTGTCATTTTTCCTTAAACAATAAGATACTATTCACAATCCTCCCTGCTTCATTTTTGGCTTAGCAATATGCCCTAAGTTAATTCTTTTTTTAAATAACTGCACAGTACCCAGAGCATGAGTATTCCACAATTTATTAAACTGATCCCCTCTTTATGAATCTTGAAATACTCCCAGACTTTTGCTAATATGGTGTTGCAATAAATAATCCTGGTATTATGTCTTTTTATATTTTTAGCTACAGTATTACAGAGTTGCAATCAAAACAACAAAGAATCCATTATGACATTTATATAGAGTTCAAGTGGTCAGAATATATCACCCACATTATCTTATTTTCTTATAAAAGACGGAAAGATGCAAACTGAGAGAAGTGCCAACACTAAGAACTCAAGGAATGTAATAGTATGATATAGAATTAACCCCTAAACCAATTAAACATCAAGGTGAATGTAAAGAATTACCAACATATGGATGCAACACAAGTTAAAAGAAGAGATATGGAATCCAAAAATACTCATTCAACAATAATAGCCTGGGCATAAAACACTTAGGTTACATTTTTAAAGACTGGAAAGTAAGGAGGGAGAAGAAAATAGAAGTTTGCTTAGTTCCATTTTATACTGAGGAAAAACATACAGCTTCATTGTTAATTTTAATAAGAGAAATATAGGTTAATCTTTTCAAAAACATTCTTCAAAGATAAAAAGTTACCTATACTTTCCAAATTACTAGAGAAAACATAATTAAATATAATTCATTTAAACACTCAGTATAAGGAAGCATGAAAATCACAAAGCTCAAAATAAAATGATCAGAATAGTTCTAAGTACATCAGTTATAACAATATATGTAAATGAGGCAAATTATGTTAAAGTGTGCAGCCTGGGCCATATACAGTTCATTGTAATAATTCTTATAAAACTACTTGCAGAGACAATGAAGGGCAAATTTGAGATCAGGCAGACTTGGGTTAAAATTCTGACTCCATCATCATTAATTAATTATTTGCTCCTATGCAGGTCATGTTTGTGCTTTGGGTTTCACTTCCTTTTTCTATACAGTGGAACTAATATCTACTTCTTAAAGTTTTTGTGAGAATTAGAAATAATGGGCCAGATGTGGTGGTTCATTCCTGTAATCCTGGCACTTTAGGAAGCCAAAGTGAGAGGATCACTTGAGTTCAGGACTTTGAGACAAGCCTGGGTAACATAGCTAGACCTCATCTCTACAAAAATAAACACAAAATAGCCAGATGTGGTGGCATGTGCCTATAGTCCCAGCTACTCAGGAGGCTGAGGTGGAAGGATTATCTGAGCCTGGGAGGTCAAGGCTGCAACGAGCTGTGATGGTGTCACTGAACTCCAGCCTGGAAGACATACCGAAATCCCAACTCAAAAAAAGAAGAGGAAGAAGAAAGAAAGAAACAATGTATGTTATGTGCTTTGCCTAGGCTAATATTGGTTTGTCTTTTATTGAGGCTTACTATTAGAACATAAAATTACAGTGGTATATTATTATACAAATGAGTTAAAAATAAATGAACAGGCTAATAGACAAAAGGTAAGACAATATCAATTGTATGACACACAGTAAAGACAGGTATCATATTGATAAGGGACAAAATTTTTAATTAAACTATAACAAGCATACACCTTTATGTGCCAAATAACATACAATCCAAATGCATAACACAAAATACATTAGAATACACAGGGAAAATGTCAGGCAAATAATATTATAAGACAGTAACAAATCACTTTCAGACGCTAAGGAATGAGATAAAAAAAGAAAAGATACATGAAGAATTTGAATTATAGAAATAATAATGAAAATTTTAATCTATCAAATTAAAGCTGGTAACCTTTAACAGTACATGGAACCTTTGCAAAAAAATTATTAAAAAAAATTACTGACAAAAAGAAAAATATATCATTTCTTGTTTTAAAGTACACCTGGTAATCACACCATCTATGCAGTAAAAAATCACTGGGTATTAATATCATAGTAATCTAACTCTAATTAACTCAAAAAGAGAAAAAAAATACAGTCATCCAGGTACCTCCAGGGAATTGATTCCAAGACCTCTAAAGGATACCAAAATCAGCACATATTCAAGCCCTGCCGGACACCCTGTGGAACCAGTAGATATAAAAACTAGGCCCTTCTTATAGACGGATTTCACGTCCCTCAAATATTGCATTTTAGATCTAAGTTTGGATGACAATTCAGATGCGGGGACCAACTACATTTGTTAAAAGAAACTCACATACAAGTCAATCCACGCAGTTCAAACCTGTGTTGCTCAAGAGTCAATTGTACATTATAAGAATGTAGCACCATTTAACATAAGTAATTCAGTTATTCTTTGCCCATCTTATGTAATTATATGCTATAAATCATATATTTCTTTTTTTAAGGTCAGATAAAACAAAATGTTCCATCAGACATTTAAAATGTGACAATTAAAATTATAGAAATAATACATGTTTCGTGCTAAATATACATCGGGTAGTAAACAATGACAAGTTGGCGCCATGATGAAGGAAAAAATTCTTAGTTCTTCAGAGGACAACTAATACAACCCATTTTGGTTTTATTTCTGATATTCACAACACGGGAGATAAAGAAACCAATGCCTTGCCAATGCTGTACATTTGCTTTAATTTTTCAAATAATAGAAAGTTGACATTTGTTGGATCATCATGCTTCCCCCTTTATAACTATGGTACAACCTTTTCAAATACATTTCACTCTTTTATTTAAAAAAAAAAACAAAAAGACAATGCTCTGAAAAACTCAATTTAACATCAAGTATTCTGGCTCAAAGCACAGGGTTATAAAATAATGGTAGCAAAATGAACAACAGGAATGAAATTTTTCTGAGTTCTTGGTGTAAGCCCAACAAATTGCAAATAAAAATGCTGATAGCTTTCAGGTTTAAAATAACAGGAGGCTATAAAATATTGGCACATTGAGAAAGCAATCTCAGTTTTTCAAACCAATATTTCCTGGAAACTATATGCACAAGTCTTCTCCAAATTTATTATCTTTCCCATTGCATTAGGAAGATAAAAAAGTAAAACACATGAGGCTTTTGCATGAAGATTTCATAATTTAATAGAGCTTTATATGTGCAACATGAATAGCTTTCAAACATGCACCAACTGTAAGGCAATAATCTGTTCTCAACATCTGTCCTCAGAAGGAGTTGATACAATAGTCCAACATTTCAAGGTCTAGTACACCAGGAGTCAGCAGAGAAGCTCTGTTCTCTGCCCACACTCTCCTAGGTAATCTCATTCTGCTCTATGACTAAATTCCAACTTTATTCCAATAAACTCTCAAACACATATGCCTAGATGAGATCTCTCCCATGTGATTTAGATTTGTACATACACTTGCCTTCTTCATGTCTTTAATTAGATGCCTGAATCAGGATTTCAGAATTGATATGGCCAATTCAGAAAACAATTATTTTTCAAAAAATAAAGTCATGATCTCTTCACCAGAATCCTTCCCACCTTAGTGGATGGTTCTACCATTCACCTATTTCTTTAAGCTAAAATCCTAGGAGATACTCTTGACTCCTTTTTCAGAGAGTCTACCCTATCTCTCAATAATTCCTATTGGGTCTATATTCAAAGTATATCCCAAATCCGACCACTGTTCACTATCTCCCCTGCAATAGCTATCATCTTCCCTTACAACTTAGTATAACAGTCTCATACTGGCCTCCCTGATTCCCTTAACTACAATCCATCCACCAAATCAACAGTCAGACATACTCTTTATGAAAAAAATAGGCCATATAAGGTCAACTCTGTTTTAAGACCCACCACCAGCTTCCCATCACTCATGGGATAAAATTCCATTCCCTACAATGGCTGACAAGGTGTAACTCCTGACTTTTCTGACCTCATTTTCCTCCTCTGTCCTGTTTGTTCACAATGTTCTGAACACTGTGACCAAGTTTGTTCTCAATCTAGGGCCCTTGCCAGTACTGTTCCTTCTGACTGCAGTGTCCCTCCCCAGATGTGCATCAGACAACTTCCTTATCATCATGCATCTTTCCATGAGCACATTCTCAGAGAGGTCTTCCTTCTCCTGAGCTCAAACATCCCCACCAAGTATTATATTGCTTTATTTTATCTTCTACATGGAACTAGCACTACCTGATGTTATGTTATATTATTGCATATTATACAGCATTACATTTTCATGTTTAATTGGCTTATTTATTATATATCTTCCACCACAGGAATACCAGCCCCTGGAGAGCAGGAACTCTGACACTCCACCACAGTGTATTGGTACCATTGTTCTGGTACCAGAATAGCATCTGCCTTATGGCAGACTTTTAATATATGTGCATTATTATGGTTGGCTATAACAAAATAACCAAATTAATTATTTCAAATAACAAGAACATAGATAATAAAATAAAGTGAAATTGAGGTTAATTAGGATTCACTTCCTTAAGCAAGAAAGCTTTGGATTTATTAAATCTGTAAACTATCTATCTCCATGACTAAATTTAAAGGAAACTACTTAGTGTTGCATGGAATATATGTCTTTAAAACAAATGAGAAATGTCTAACTTAAAAAATTACATATAGATATTTTTATATCAAAGTCTATTCCAACAGTCTTCCAACAATATTTGAGACTTCTGCAAGTTAGAGCTTGTTTGTATAATGAAACATATCATCTATCAAAGAAATTTAATTTTGAAATCAAATTGAAAAATATTCCTACACATGCTATATATAGGTGTGTATACATATTCAAATGTTTTAAAATAATTTTTAAAATACTATTATATTTTGTTTTACATTCAGGGGTACAAGTGCATGTTTGCTACATGGATGTATTGTGTAGTGGTGGGGATTGGGCTTCAGGTGACCCATTCCCCAGACAGCAAACTTAATCATTATATTTTACATCAACATTTTTAGGGGGTCAACTTGAAACTCATGCCATCTTCTCCTTGTTCTGACGGGAGGCACAGATTCCATCATTTAGAGAAGGGAATCTGGTTCATTTGTGAAGCTATATAGCTGAGTGGTAACTCTGCTGAGACACTCCACCAACTCACTCTGGGTCTAGCGGGAAGGGAGGCCATGGCCATCTAAGGAGCTGCTATAATTCCTTCTCAGGGAGGTACAACAGTCTGCCTCTTTCTTCTTTATGGGGACCAAATAATCAAGTACATGCATAGAGAGAGCTGTTTTGGGCAAATGTATCCCAATTTTTTGTTGTTGTTGTTTTTACCAAAAAGGCACCGAGGAAATAGTAGATGGCCAAATTAGCATTCATAAGGGCTCTGTACCATATAGATGCTATAAAATAATTGTCTCAGGACACTTATCTGTGGAGTTCCCTGTGAAGAAGCTAGTTCAAATATCCATATTTTGTATACCCTACTGCAGCATAACTGTGAGCAGCGGAATTGATCTGCCTCACTACACCATCAGCTTGTCTGGGCAAAGGAAAAGGTCTTTTCTAAGCTTCCACTGTACTACCTGTCTATCCAGCACCTCCATCTCCTTGCATTTAGGACTTTCAACCATGTTGCCTTCTTTTTTCATAACTATTTACCTCCACATTAGAACAACATGATTTTCACTGAAACATTTAGCAATCTCTTAAATTTCTTTCCAGCCATAAAAATGAAAATAGAAAGCTAAGCATATTACAGAAAAATTATATTAAGTGACATATAATAAGCCAAATGAGCATGTCACAAAGCAGAATTCATCACCTGTTTCTTGTTTTGTGAAAGCATGCGTGTGCCTACATATGGTTGTACAAAAAACAGAATGTAGAATGGACACCAAAGCATTAACAGTAGAGTGTTAATTGAGTTTTCTTTCTATCTCATACCTTTCTATACCATGAAATCTCTTACTATGAAAATGCCTCTGTTGTTGTTTGTTTTATTAACGATGGCCATTCTTACTGGGGTTAGGTGGTATCTCAATGTGGTTTCGATTTGCATTTCTCTGATGATGAATGAGGCTGAGCACTTGTTCATGTGTCTGTTGGCTACCCGTATATCTTCTTCTGAGAAGTGTCTATTCATGTCTTTTGCCCACTTTTTAAAGGGGCTGTTTGTTTTATTTTTTCCTTCCAGTGTGTCTGAGTTACTTTTAGATCCTAGATGTTAGGCCTTTGTCAGATATACATATGGAAAATATTTTTTTCCATTCTGTGGGCTGTCTCCCTGCTCTCTTGATGGTTTCTTTTGCTTTGCAGAAGCTCATTAGTTTGATGAGGTCCCACTTGCCTATCTTATTTCTTAAGGTATTGGCTTTTAGGGTTCTGAATAGGAATTGGTTGCCAGTTCCAATTTCCATAAGGGTGTCTGCTGTATTTTCTAAGATTCTTATAGTTTGAGGTTTTACCTTTAGGTCTTTGATCCATTTAGAATTATTTTTTGTGTATGGAAGACAGTGTGGCGATTTCTGAAAGAACTAAAAATTGACCTTCCATATGATCCAACAGTTCCCCTACTGGGAATATACCCAGAGGAACTCAAATCATTCTACAAAAAAGATACCTACACACGTATGTTTGTTGCAGCTCTATTCACAATAGCAAAAACATGGAACCAACCATGTTGCCCAGCGAAGCTGAACTGGATAAAGAAAATGTGGTACATATACACAATGGAATATTATGCAGCCATAAAGAAGGACAAATATATGGACTTCACAGCAACTTGGATGGATTTGGAGTCGATCATATTCAGTGATCTATCGCAGAAACAAAGAACAGAGTACCATTTGTTCTCACTCATAAGTGGACCTTGAACAATTATAATGCTATAAGAAAATGATTGGCAGTATTGGGAAACTGTCAGGGGAGGGAGGATGGGATTGGCAGTTGAGGGAAACAGCTAGAGGTAGGAGAGGCATACCTCATCAACAAGGGTACCTGCATAATCAATGTTTGTGTACCTAACCCTGAACTGTATCCCACATCTTTATAATAAAAAAATTAAAATTAAAAATAAAGAAAATGCCACTGTGCTCAAACCAAAAATTAGCAAAGACATTGTTTAAAACTGGGTGAAAACACCTTTAAATAATCTTCCCTTTTTAATATGTTTTTGACTGTGGTCAAATACAAATAACATAAACTGTAATATCTTAACAATTATTAAGTGTACAGTTCAGTAAAATTAAGCACATTCATATTGTTGCATAACTATCACTACCATCCATCTTCAGAACTCTTTGTTTTCCCAGACTGAATCTATGTACAACATATAAACAACTCCCCTTTTTACCCTCTCCCTAGTCCCTGGCAACCACCCTTTTACTCATCTCTATGCTTTGACCACTACAAGAACTTCAAAAAATGGAATCATATAGTGTTTTTCCTTTTGTTTCTGGCTTATTTTACTTGGCATAATGTCCTCAAGGTTCATCCATGCTGCAGCATGTATCAGAATTCCCTTCTTTTTAAGGCTGAATGATATTCCACTGCATGAATATGCCACATTGTGCTTACCCTTTCATTCATAAACAGACACCTGGGTCGCTTCCATATTTTGGCTATTATGAATAATACTGCTATGAATATGGGCATACAAATATCCATTTGAGGCTCTGTTTTCGATTCCTTTATGTATATACCCAGAAGCAGAATTGCTGGATCATAAGGTGATTCTATTTTTAATTTTTGAAGAAGCGCCATACTGTTTTCCACAGTAGTTGTTTCATATTCAATTTCTCCACATCCTCACAGACACTTATTTTCTATTTTCTGATTGGAAGTCATTCTAATAGGTGGGATTTGCTGGCTCACTGTAGTTTTTATTGGCATCTCCCTAAGGATAAATCATATTCACTTTTGTTTCAATGGCATTTGTTTTATGGCTGTGAAGATGAAAAATTTTTATGTCTCAACCAGTCAAAGTCACATTCCCACAGCTCCCATCATATTTTTTAGGCCTGGGCTTTTTCCCTGCCACCTGCTGTTATGTGAAAAGTAATAAAAATGAAACAAGTACTTAAATTATTTGTTTCTTCACTCACAAAGAGAACCCTGACAATTCTGGGAAGTAATTGTCAAACATATCTTAAAGAGAAAAGTACACCTAATCCCTAAAGAAAAACTACCTGCTAATTTGGCATGTCTGAAGAATATGAGGTTCTTATCACTATTTTGCAAAAAGTCTTCATAACCAAGAAGTTTTAGAGAACTGAAGATGCTACAAATCTGGGGCAAGAATCAATTTGCCTTTTATTCACTTCTCTTATTGAACCTCAAAGACTTTTTCTTAGAATTCAAGTCAACTGCTTTGATAACATGATTATTTAATCTCTACTAGCACTGTGTCTGCCCTGAGTTATTAATGCCATCCTACGAAATGAATGGCAGATGAGAGGTTTGGCATATGCTAAAAACTTCCAAAAGCATTGCGCTGGGGTAACTAATTGTCTGAAAGAGCTTTCCAGTTGCCTGTCCTACTATTCATAAGGTGTCTTCAGATTCAACCATACCAGGCTCAGGTAAGGTATAAGTTATATACTTCTGCAGATATAATATAAACCTAATCTTACTGCATTGAAAAAGTACATCAAATGATATTTCCAAATCAGTACTCTTTCTCATGGAATGGATAAAAGTAGAAAAATTAATTTTTAAAAGCAGTACTTTTTATAAGTTTGAAAGTAGAAATGATTTATTCTAACAGTGTTCCAATTATAATATGATTTCATCACACTTCCTGTGAATTCAATCTATTTGAGCATTTCAAACTCAAAGAGTAGTACGTGTATGGTTACAATTAATAACCTTCATCCCATGCACAAGAACAGTGGTTCCTAAACTCTTTTTGGACGTCAGGCCTCTCTAGGAATCTAAACAAAGCTATGGATCCTGTCCCCAGAAAATGAGCATAATCCAAATTTTAAAAATAGTTTTAAAGGTTTCTGGTCAGACCTCTATGAAGTTCATATATAGAGCCCATTCCTTATCAGAATCCTCTGGAGCACTGGTTACAAAATAAGATTTTGAAGTAGGAGAAAGTCATCCCCATTTTAAACAAAAACTTCTCGGGAGTCTAAAGAACACTAGTACTTGAGAATAAGTATCCTTAAAGCTAATATACCCTAGGTAAAAAAAAAAAAAATTCCTTCCTGGGCAGAGTGGCTCACACCTGTAATCCCATCACTTTGGGAGGCCAAAGAAAAACTGCTTCAGGCCAGGAGTTGGAGACCAACCTGGGCAACATAGCAAAACCTTGTTTCTATAACAAAAAAAAAAAGTTTTAAAAAAAATTAAAAAGTAACTGACTGTGGTGGCTCATGCCTGTAGTCTCAACTACTCAGGGGACTGAGGTGGAAGGATCACTTGAGCCCAGGAGTTAGAGGCCGTAGTGAGGAATGATCATGCCACTGCACTCTACCCTGGGCAACAGTGAAACCCTGTCTCAAAAAGAAAAAAAAAAATTCCTGATATAGCAGGTGGGGCTGCAAGATAATGGAATGGGTTTCAGTTCTAATTTGCACAATCAATCTTATTAGAATCACATCTATGAAGAGGATAGGGGAAGAAAATCCTTAAGTCAAAATATATGAATACAGGGCAGTAAGTCTTCACTCAATGTCATTGATAGATTCTTGGAAACTGGGTTTATTTTTAGATTTTTGAAAATTTTATTTCTTAGTTAACATACAATAATTGTATATATTTATGGGATACATAGTGATGTTTTGATACATATATACATAGTGATCAGGTCAGGGTAATTAGCATTTCCATCATTTCAAACATGTATCATTTCTTTGTGTTGGTAACATTCAATATCCTCCTTCTACCTATCTGAAACTACATATTATTGATAACTATAGTCATGCTTCAGTCATATAGAACACTAGAACTTATTCCTTCTATCTAGCTGTAATTTTGTGTCCTCTAATGAAAGGAAATTTGACTCTAAGCAAAAGAACATACAGCAGGACCTTGAATAATGCCTTTTCCATGAACATAAATTTAATTATAACCTTGATGAGAAAAAATGGTTTTGCCATACATATGTCATTTTGCTTAAATCACAGTTTCCAAGAGCCTATTGACAATGTAAAATGAAGACATAAGAAAAATAAATAACATAACTACATATATATTCTACACCATAGACATTATATTATACTACTATAATTTAGCATTTTTAGTAAAATGTTCTTACCTTGAAATTTTTACTGAGTCAACATCTACACACAGATGGACACACGAAGTTCTTTGAGCATCTAGCCCAGGCTTCAAACATCTTTCCCTCTCCAAGTGTAGAGACTAATGTCTTATGCATGACAGATACTCAATACATACTCTTCATATTTAATTTTAATCTGTCTCCACTGACAAGTCTATTCCAAATCCAACTGTTTATGCAATGATAACTGGACAATATTCCAATAGTCTGAGGTTTAGACCATATGACCTATTTAGAACCATGAGACCAATATGGTCTAAAGTAACAGATCTGATTGAGGTTCATTACAGTATCAAAATGGAATTTAATAAAGTTGAAAATCTGACAACCTATATTTGTTCTTCTCTTAATCTGGAAGGGCCCTGATAAATACAAACCATACCTTCACTCACTGCCTTCTAAAGCTAATGAATTTTAGAATGATCTGATGAGGTCAAGTCTAGGTATCTGTTGCTTTTTGCCAGAACTGTCAGTTAGGGGTGGGGAATATAGCTTATATAGAACATGACCAGTAGGAAATGAAAATGAAAAATGACTTTTAAATGAGTGCTTAGAAACATCAGTTTCTTAATTTCAGAATCATGTTTACTATACCAAAAAAATTAATAATAGTAAAAAAACACGTTAATCCATTCAAATATGATTTGACATATATTAAATGAATAATTTGGTTTTGTAAAATGATACTTGCAGGGATCATGGACTGCTGGAAGAATCAGATAAAACCCAAGAAGCAAAAATTTATACAATATGTTCACGACCTGTAAAGGAGTTCTTTGCTCCCTGCAAGGAAAAGGCCATCTGTGCCCACCATTTTGTTTCAAGAGCATTTAGTAACTTTCTCTACCTACCTGGACAATGATGAGGACAACTCAGGCAAGGGGAGAAGAGACATGAGGGATGAGGTGACACAGTTTTGAACATGGGATTCGGATGTCCCAAACAGTCCTGATTCGAGCTCAACTATGTGAATTTGTAACCACAGAACAACCAGGACTGCTGTATGGATCAAGTGAATGAATCATTATGGGTGGTCTCCAGCTAGAAAATGTAGATGTCATCTGTAGTAAACAAATATTATACATTTTTCCTGATTATTTAGGAACCTAGATGTTTCTATACTCTATCCAGCTTTATGGTGTGAAACCTCTCAGATTACAACCAGAACTAGAGCTCTGCATGAAATGACTTTGGTATTTACATTATTAAGACCTTTTGGATAAAATTCAAGAAAAACTTGACTTATACTAAGTCTATTCCCAAGTGAAAAGAAGAAAGAAATCTTTATTACATAAATAGAATAACATTTAACTTTAAATACCTTCTTAAGAGAAAGCCAACATCATTATTCCTAAAAATGTAAATGTTTAAAAAGTAGCTAGAATATACATCATTAAATCACATCCTAAATATTTATACCATCAAGCTAGCACATAATCACATATACATACTATATATATACACACACACATATATTTTTACATCTATTCACCTAGGTATCCATCTATCTTTCTATACACTTGTGTACATGTATGCATATGAATCATTATATAATCTTGATTTATTTTTCATTTCCTAGACTCTTCTTGTCGATAATTAACTCTTTTATCTGCCAATTAAAGCTTACCGCAAATGTGTGTCTTCCACAAATTAAAATGCACTTTATAAAAGAACACATAATCTGTTGGATGGAGGTCGTGAGGATTTTGCTCAATGGAAGACTTAATTAAATTATTATTTTCTCATAATCTTTTACCAAAAAAAATTATATTCAACCCTAAAAAGATATTATTTCTCCATCTTATATCAACAAAATGCAGTGTTACAAGATCAGCAATAGTGAGCACAGGATTTTGTGAGGTAAATTCCACCATTTCAAATCCCAGAGTCAATTCACAGTAGCTACTTAAGAGATGCAAAAGGCCTGGCAAGAGTATTTATTTCCTGCAAGAATCCTCTGCAAGCAAACTGTCCATTCAGCAATTCTGCAGGCTACTGTTTCACCATGCGACAGGCTCACTTATTCATAAACAAATCATTAACATTCTTGACATAAATCCATAGTGGACCATTAATCCCAGCTATGATAATGTTTTAGTACATTTGCTCTTCCCATCGTGAATGGGAGTGTTGTTTTGCAGAACCCATCCCTGACAAATAAGAGACAAATTATGCCCCGTGAGAAAACTTGGAGAATGAACGGCTTACACACCAATTACTGTCTCATTATCTGGCTGATGCAGAAATAGATCCTGTGTGCTTTGGGTGAAATGTAGATTTTTCTTATTCAGACCAAAAAGTGTAAGTATGTACAAAACCATTTGCCAAAGTGATTTTTGTTGCTCAGATTCATCTGCAAGCCATACTCTGGGAACATTCCTCATACAAGCAAATCAATAACTATTGATTAAGAAAAAGAAACATATTAACAAAATCCTCAAAAAAAAAAAAACTACAAGATCCTAGCAACTACAAAGACCAATGGTTAATAAGGTTTTGTTAGTATTTCAATGGTCATTATATTCTGATTAAGAGTTATCAAGAAAGAGATATGAATGATAGAGAAACAATCATGGGGCATAAAAAAACTTACTTAAGGTAAATAGATTTTATGACTGATAAGTCCCTTAAATTCAGTTTATAAATTCTCCCCACAAAACTTGAACAATAAAACTCTAATAAAAAGCATCAGATAAGCACCTATACATCAGTTCTGCTATATATTTTTATGTTCTAAGCTAAATGGATCCAATTCTAGCTCTCTAATCCTGACATCTTAAGTTAAATAAATATACTAACAACTCTACAAAGGCAACCAACTCAAACATTTTATTTTATATGTTGGTACCCATAGTTCTACCTACAAACCATCTGCTGGGCTGAAGTCCAGACTCATGCTCTGTCAACCAGCACTACATATATTTTCACTGGCAGCAACAGCACTAGAAATCTATTCCTTTCTCCGTAAGATATCTGGCTTCCAACAGTTATTGGATAGAACACTGCTTCTCAAACTTTATGTATATAGGAGTCACTTGGGGATTTTGTTAAAAATGTATATTCTGGGTCAATAGATCTGGGATGACATTTATAATAGCCTACATTTCTATCAAGCTCCCAGATGATGCAAATACTGCTCTCCTGGGACTACAATATGAAAAGCAAGGTAGAAAATGACTGTGTTTTAATTATGGTTTGGTAAACCAATAACTTGGCTCTCTTTAGACATGAGATAGAAGCCACCTCTCTATTTAATTTTGCTTTCCCTATAACTAATATAGTTATTAACTTAATCAATACACACAAAATTTAAAGTCAAGTTTTACGTGACTCTTCATTTAGAGTAAGATTGAAAGTGCAGAAATCTAGAGGAATACCCATATCATATTGGTGTGAGAAAGGGAGCATCCTACTTATCACCTGGTTTTGAATCTTATTCTCCTCTTCCATTAAATAAAACCATAAGCATGAGACTGAACTTCTCTCAGTCTTAGCATCTTGATCTCTATAACAGGGATAGAAAATACTCACCTCACAGTATTACCACAGGATGAAACAAAAACATACAAAAAGTTCTTTGGCACAATAGGCCCTCAATAAATATGAGTTTCTGGGAGGCCAAGCTGGGCAGATTGCTTGAGCCCAGGAGTTCAAGACCAGCCTGGGAAACAGTGAAATCCTGTCTCTCTAAAAAAAAAAAGAAAAAAAAATCAAAAAATTAGCTGGAGGTGGTGACATGAGTCTATAGGTCCACCTACTTGGGATGCTGAGCTGGAAGAATCAACTGGCCCCAAGAGTTCCAGGTTGTGATCATCGTGATCATGCAACTGCACTCCACCCTGGGCAACAGAGTGAGACACTGACTTTAAAAATAGATGCGCGCACGCACGCACACACACACACACACACACACACACACACACACACACGTAACTCATATATGTAATGATTTTCTTCTCTTTCCCTCTTTGATTATTGTCAAACATTAACTAGTGACCTAGTGTAACCCTGGATCTAGTAGGAGGGGCTCAATCTGGTGTTTTAAAAAAAAAAAAGCCCAGCTACTCTTTGATCTAGTAGGAGGGGCTCAATCTGGTGTTTAAAAAAAAAGCCTAGCTACTCTTTGCTCTGCTACTTATTACCTGTTTATATTTAGGCAAATCACTTATCCTAGTGGTCCTTGGATGCAGTCTGTCAGACCCATACCAAGCTGGCTGTGTAATAATCACTTAACAAAACTTCATATTCCTCTGGTCGCCACCTAGGAACTCTCATATAAGTTTGAGATGCCACATGAGAACCTGTATTTTTAAATAACTCCCTAGCAAGAATTAGAAACCACTGTCTTCACTTTTAAAACCTCAGGTACCTCGAGTGCAATGACGCTTATGATAACAGTGATGCCCAACCACCTACTCTAATGGGGCTAACAGCAGGGTCTATAACTGGCAAATGCTAACACTGTGTTGTCATTGCTATGCCCATACACAGGCTAAGAAGATTAACTCAGTGACTCTTTGTAGCTAAAGATACTGCTTTTCCTGAATTTATCCTCTATTTTACAACTCTGGCCATAAGTAGATCAAAAACAATTGTATGTTTCAGTTCTTGATTTTGTTTTCTCCCTTTTTAGTCATCACAAACAATCCATTTGTTCTGCCCAGGCCTCTGGTCATAAGGGAGATGGCTTCAATGAATCTTCCTATCTCTGAGTTCAATAAATTGGTCTCTTCCAGGTCACCTCCAGACTCTGGCTTTCTCTAACACTTCTTTGCAAAGCGGAAGAGCAAGTACCCAATTACTGTCCAATAACTCAGTGCATGACTAGTGCAACAGCCTCATCAATCACTCTGAACAGTCTTGTCAATCAGAAGGGAAGAATATTTTTTCTAAGGTTATCACTTTATCGTACCTCTTTTACCATTTCCCATCTGCTCTTCCTTGGATACGTATATAATCTAAGTAACAATTGTCACAAAAATAAACATATATTCCTACCCTTTGGTTCTAGAGAATAAAGATCTTATTTGCAATTACAAATCTTAGATGAAATAGAATAGGGCTCATAAAACATATTTATGTAAAAGGTAGCTAGGTTTTTATGCAAAGATCTGGAAGTTTTTTGCAAAAGCATAGGATGCATTTCCGTCACTTTCATTCTTCTCCCCCATCCTAACCTCTCTCTGTCTTCCTTTCTTCCTTCCTTCCTTCTTTTTTCCTTCCTTCCTTCTTTTTTTGTCATTCCTTCCTTCCAATAGAATTTACAATTCTATAAACTCACTGAAACATTTTCTAACTAGCCAAAGTATTATTTTTTAGCCTTAAATGTCAAAGCAAATGTGTCCCTTAACTCCTATGATATGAGAGAAGAAGGGAGAAGAAAGGGAGAAGGAAAGGGAAATGGAAAGGAAGAAAGAGAAACAGGCTTTAGTCAGTGCTCTGGTTTTCAATCCTGGAGTCATGCAGCTAATGAAAATTAGAGAAGAACCCTGGTGTAAGATAATACATGGCAAATGATACTTGGTATTTGTGACTGGGGAGTGGGGGTTAGAGGATGACAAGGATTGACCAGAACTGTGGCAAACAGAAGAAATATGCTATTTGAAACGTAGAGTTACTGCTCAATTCTAGACAAGAGTGACATACAGAAATATGGAATTAACACTGTCAGACTGTCAAATTTTTCAGTAAGGCCACATCCTATGTAAGATCTCCTGATCCTTTAGTGCTTACTACAATTTTAAATTCTACAAGCACAGTGCTGGCCAAAAGAATTACACTAGTGAGGCAAACGTGGCTTTCTGGCCAACTACTTGCAAACCCTCACCTACACAGTTTCTGTGGCAGGGATGCTAGCTGGTCACCAGAAAGTTTCTTCTTCTTCCTGGGCACTCAGCTGGACCACATTTCTTCACTTACTTTGGAATTAGGGATAAACTGATGATTGAGTTCTATTCAATAGAACGTGAGCAGGAAGAACATTTGCCTCTTACGAGCAAAAATTATAAGGAAGCAGCTATGCTCTCTCATGCTACCTTTCCATTTGTGCCTGCTAGATGAAAACAATGAGACTGCAGGGGCACAAGGAAGAAGAAGCCTGGATCCCTGAACCACCACATGGAAGAGAGCCACCAACAGTTCAGGAACATAATTTTGAATTATGACTTGGAAAAACAAACATTGATAGTGTTTTATACATTTTATGTAACAGGACCTATTAATTACTGCAACATAACCTGGAATCCTTTGACTTTAAAAGACCTCATCATTCTTGAGATGTCTTCCCATCAAATGTGAGTGGAACACTATTCATTTTTCTCTCCTAGACAAGTTTATTTTTAATTATGAGTATAATAGATCTTCCATGCCTAACCAGATTAGCTTTCATTTGTCAGTTGTGTAAGGAAAGAAATGATCTTCCAGAACATCTTAAATCCAGGCACTTTGAATCAAATTGAATAGCAGACTACCATGGCAGGTCTATCAAGGAAAAGTTACTACAAGGGAAAAATGAATACACATTTTGAAAATTCTCTGACATCATTTTTTTTCAAACTACAAACCATCTACCAACAAGAAGGTAATTACCTTTTATTAAGTTCCTTTCCCTATATTTTTGTCTATTGACCTTTTTTGCACCTGAGATGAACTCTGGAAAGTTTAATATCAAAGGAGAATAACTGCACTTTTTAAAAAAATGGTTAAAATACATAAAAGAGTAGGGAAGGATGCATTCCAGATTAGAAAGAAGATGGCACAGAATCTTAGAAGTCAGAAGACTTCCCATGGCACTTTTCTCAACATCTTTTGCCACATGGGTAAAGATAAAATTCAAAGAATGGAGATTTTTTTGCCTTACATTTTACTTCTTCATGTACAGATACTTTATTAGAAAAGTGGAAAAAGAGACTAAATGCCAAGTGTCCAAATGCTAGAAGCCAGCAATGAATGCTGGCAGTTCAGGGAATAAGATCCAACCCTCCAGGCAGGCTGTGCCATCTGCCAGCAGCAGTGGTTCCCCTCCAAGGGGAATACCTAAAAGCTTAGGGAAAGCTTGGTAAAAAGCTTGGTGAAAACAGTTAAGAAAGGTTAATCACTTTTTCCATTTATTTTTAGCCAATAGGATTTAATTAAGTACACTTTAATTAAAATTTAATCAAGCTTTCTGTGGCTGCAGACAGTCACTACGGAAAACTGCATTAACCAGTATTTTCTAAAACTCTTCTCCAAATAAAGCTGCCTTACAACAAAGAAATATTTATTGTGACGATGTTGTGTTCTCTCCTTCAACGTAAGAAAAAAAGACCAATTGGGGGAAGGGAAATTATTATATAAAAGAGCTTGTATAAAGAATTGTGTGAACAAATATGAGAGGCTGGTTTGGGGAAAATAAGTTATCCATAAATCAGAGTTGAGCAAAGGGGTGTTTACTAGATTCAAAATTACAGTAACAACTGGTTTATGCAAGTGACTGAGAAACAGGATGTTCGGTGTAATATAATGACTATATTCCTTCCTTCCTTCATTTATTTGTTCATTCAACACATTTATCGAGAGCAACTGCTCTAGGGACAGTGGCCTAAATACAAAACTGATGTCTACCAATGCCAAATGTGTTGTTTTCTATGATGAATGAAAAGTCTTTAGTTGCATACTTATGGTTTTCTTAAACAGAGCATATGAGTAAAACTTAGTTGTTTATTGATCACATTTCTAGCCCATTTACACATAAATTGTTACTGGACTTAAAAATGCTCTCCAGAGAAGTGGAAGATGTGATTCTCTGCCTTTAGCCAAACAGTATCACATTCTATTTTTGATGTACAGTTTTGAGCTCTCTATCTCTTTTACAGAATGTGATACATGGGCTTTATGGCCATCTAAGTCCCAGAGGACTTTCTTACTTAATACTGGCCAGACCCTGGTTGTGTTATGGAGGAATGAGGTTGTCACAAAAGGAACTTTCCAGGGAAGAGAACATCACAAGGCAGCTTTATACATCCCTTCTAACAGCACCAGAATTTTAAGAAAATATATGTTCTAGATAACTGAATTTCTTACCCAACTTGAGGATGGACACTCTTCTGAAAATAACTGCAGATTTCTCCAATAAATAAGAATCTTCAGCCGGGCTAGGTGGCTCAGCCTGTAATCCCGTGCTTTGGGAGGCTGAGGTGAGTGGATTGCCTAAGCCAGCAGGTTTGAGACCCGCCTGGGCAACTTGGCGAGACCTCATCTCTACAATAAATCAAAAAATCAACTGGGCGTGGTAGCGCATGCCTGTAATTCCAGCTACTCGGAAGGCTGAGGTGGAAGGATCGCCGGAGCCCAGCAGGTCGAGGCTGCAGTGGCCGGGAGCGGCCACTGCACTCCAGTCTGGGCGACAGAGTGAGACTCCAACTCAAAAAAAAAAAAAAAAAAGAATCTTCATAAGTCTCAAAGTGCTTCTTTGGAAACCAATTTTAACTTTATAGTCGCACAAATATAGAAGGTATCAGAATGATTTAATGGAGAACAAACCTAGACCTATTCAGTTTGTTTTTAAAGTTGTCTTTTTTATGGTCTGTTCTTCACATTTTCTGGGTTGAAAAAAGAAAACAAAGAAGTATCTGGTGGATGGCACCTATTTAATTCCTTTTTTTTCCATAATGGTGTGTTTCCTAAGTCATGTTTAAAACAGAATTGTCCTCAATGACCTTGAGTCAAGTGTCCAAAAGTTTCTTCTGGAGAAATGTATAATTCCCTTTCAAAGTGAAACTTTTTGAAGTTCATCAAGAGATTAAGTAGTAATTCATCACAGAAAGATGTTATAACTATCCCACATTGTGCAATTTCTTTACTTTTTTCCCTTCTCTGTCAAAAGTAACACAGCCCAGGTTCCTGTACAGCAGGAAAAAGAAACTCCTATGAGAATGTCACTAGGAAATGAAGACAAGTATGAAGTAGCTCTCTGTGTCCTGTCTAGAACTGGAAAGGGGAGCTAGATTTGGAGAGATGTCCTCTCCAATGTCCTGTTTTAGACTACTGTTTTCATGCTAAGATATCCCTATAAAAGTACTAATAGAAATAAGCCACAAAGATATGACAAAAGGATTATTTTACAAGGGCTAGACCTTGTGGTCTTTCCTGCCATCTGGAAATTTATAATGCCAGGTTTTGACACAGAAACTTGGCCAAAAACTGTACTAGGCACTTTTCAGACTTTCATCATTTACTTTTTACACAAAATCTGTCAGACAGGTCATATTATTTCCATTTTACATATGAAAAAACTGAGAATTAGTCACCAGCCCCAAAAGACAGCAAGGCAAGTGGAAGAGAAAGAATCAGAATGCAGGAGCTCTAACCCCCAGATTCCAGTCATTCTCCTTCCCAGCACATCCCAGCTGACCCACCATGAAGTACATACTCGCACTTCACCCTCATCCCATCACCCTGAGCAGGTTCTTCAAACTCACTCTCATATCTAATCCCTTTGCAAGTTATGACACAAATTAATGATGCCAGGGGTGGGAATTAAGGATAAATTCTGGTTCAGGAAATAGAACAAAGTTAGTCAAGGAGAATTGAGGAAAAGAGAAAAACATAGGAATTGAGGAATAGGTCAGGCCTGGGTTCCAGTCTAAGTTCTGTGACTTACTACCTTGTAATTTTGGTAAATTCACCCCTCTGGGCCTTTATTCTTCAAAGGTAATATGCCTAAAATCCAGGATATCTGTGAAAATTAAGTGAGATAAATAAGTGGAATATAGGCCCAGCACACAGAGGGTGCTCCTTTGCACTCCATACCTGATACACTATCCAATAGTATTCTCTGTTCAATTACACCAGGCTCTCCAATCATTTTGAATGTCACTTATTTCAAGGAATATGTCTTTCTACACCATCCATTTACATCAAAGGTTGGCTTTTCTCAATGAGGAAAATTAAATTCAGAGAATCTGAGCTCAATGAAAAGATCCCAGAAAGGCAAAAAAAAGTGTTGACTCAGAGAAGGGCAATTTTCACATCTTAAGCTCTAGGGCCCCTTACAAGAATAACAAATTGCTCATGATTCTTCCTCAGTCAATAAAATGTTGACTGACACAGTCCATCTTATGGGCAGCTCCTTCCCCCAAATTCTACTAGTCATATACCCTTGTACCTCTCAAAGGTAAACCTTATATCTTCCTTCTATTCTCAGTCCTTAGACAACAAATATGTGACATTGACTTGGTACAGATATATATTATTTTTGTCAAGGAAAAAAAACACATTCTGCAATGTGTTATCTTCATTTAAGCTAGCCAAAGACCTTTAATTTTTTTAAAAATTAAGCAGTAAATTTACTATCAAACACCACAAACGCCTATACACAATTTTAAACCATGTAGGATTTAATACAGTTTATGCCAGAAATACAGGTATTAAATCATTAAACTTTGAAACTGAAATAAGAACTTTCATTTTATTTTGTTAAATTATTCTCTTAAATTATAGGTAAGGAAACTGAAACATAGAGGTGAGACAGGCATGCCTATAAATGATGTAATATGGACTGTGTCCCAGACTCCCTTCTAAGTGTTTTATAAGTAGTATTACTTTTCATTTATACAACTCTACACAGTTGGTATTAATAATTCAATTTTACAGATGTGTAACAGAGGCTGAGAGAGCCTAAGTAACCTACAAACAGCATAAAAACTTTAGCAAGTGATAGAAGGAAGATATAAACTCATGTTATCTGATTTGGGAGTTTTTGTATTTTTTTTTAATAACCACTGCTCTTGACCAAGAACCTGGAACGTGAGATTCCTCAACTGGAGTAAGCTTGGTGTTCTTCCACCCTGATCTATATACTGCTGAGATTCCTATGAGCTGTCAACGCAAGTCAATCAAAATATTCTTACTTCTTAAGAAATATATCCTAGCCGGGCTCGGTAGCTCAGCCTGTAATCCCACGCCTTTGAGAGGCTGAGGTGAGTGGATTGCCTGAGCCCGCAGGTTCGAGACCCGCCTGTGCAGCAAGACCTCATCTCTACAATAAATAAAAAAATCAGCCGGGCATGGTAGCGCATGCCTGTAATTCCGGCTACTCGGAAGGCTGAGGCGGAAGGATCGCCGGAGCCCAGCAGGCGAGGTTGCGGTGGCCAGGAGCGGCCACGGCACTCCAGTCTGGGCGACCGAGTGAGACTCCAACTCAAAAAAACAAAAAAAAGAAATATATCCTATGGATATTGAAGCATTGATCAATTTTTTTAAATTTACAATTATTTAGATTTTTTAAAACAGAATTCTAGACTCATATGAGGAAGGATTAAGGCACTATAAAAGAATGATTGAGAAATAATGGAGCAATATTTTTATTAATTAGTTTTCTTATCACTACATATATACCTCTTTGCTATAAAAAAATTAGGTCATATAGAAGGGTATATGGTAAAATATTTTTAAAATTCCTCATGTCCTAAATATCTATGTCAAACCCTGGCATCAACTACTATCTGCAAGTTTCTATTATTGTTGTTTCATCTTATTTTGTTTTTGTTTTGCATCTCTTTCTAGATATTTTCTTGTTTTATTTTTATTTTGTTTTTGTTTTGCATCTCTTTCCAGAAATTTTCAATGCATTTATAATCACAGGGAGATTTTTCTTTCCTTTTTTTTCCTTTTTAAACTATATACATAAATGTTACCATATATACTATTTTACAGCTTACTTTTTTCTTACTATATATTGAACATTAAACTCTAACAGTATATCCTCTCTCTCTCTCTCTAGCTCTCTCTGGCTCTATAGTGTTGCAATAAGTTGTGGTATCACAATTTCACTAATCAAATATAAATGTTTAGGTTTTCTAGCAGTTTGTGTGTATTATTTTATTATTACAAACAATGTAGAAAAGCACTGTATCTTGAGCACATATGAAAACAAATTCATAGAAAAAAGGGTGTTGTGTCAAAAAAAGTGTGCCCTTATTTCTTCACCTAAATCCTCCAAAAGAATCACAGCAATTTACAGTCCTACAAATAAAAAAACTGTAGGAAAGTACCTGTTATCTCACATCTAATAGCATGGACTTTATCTTACTTTATTACCACTACCTGCCTGGCAGTTGATTGTGGGGCAGAGGGAGTAGCAGGGGTGTGTGTAGAGACTCTTACTATTGTTCCATTTTACAGTTGATTAACTGAATCAAGTTGAATATCCTTTTGCATGTGTATTGGAAATGTATACTTTTTGTGAATCTATTTGAGTCTTTTGCCTATTTTTCTACTGGATTGTTTGCCTTTTCATATTGATTATGAAAGTGCTTTGTATAGTAGCAAAATTGACCCTTTGTTAGTCAAATGTTTTGCAATACATTTTCCCCAATGTGCCATTTATCTTTTAGGGCTATTTAGGATCCTTCTGCCTTAAAGCTTTGAGTGCTTACTAAATCAAATACACAAGATTGCAGCATGTTTTTTTAATTCTCACAAAACCATTTGACCATGAGCAGAGCAGGGATCAAGAAAGTGCCCCTGGACCTTCCTAAAATTAAACTGACTGCTCAAACATGCCATGGTGGAGTGGTCCCATGAAAGCTTATGTATATGAAAAGGTACAGGCTTGAATTTAAAAATGAACTGTGGAGAGCTAGCTTCTAGTCAGATACACACTTATCATAAGTTCAAATATGTGCACAGATATGGCAGAAAATTTTTAAGACAAAAAAAGAAAAAAGTAAATAAAAGAGTAAATTGTCCATTAGTGATCTCCAATTAATATACTGGTGGCTTACCAGTCTATCAAAATGTAATGTGGAGCCAGGGGCAGTATCTCACACTTATAATCCCAACAATTTGAGGTGTTAAGGCAGGAGGATTGTTTGAGCTCAGGAGTTTGAGAACGGTCTAGCCAACATAGTGAGACCTCATCTCTACCAAAAAAAATCAAAAGTTCAAAAGTTAACCACGCATGGTGGCATGTCCCTGCAGTCCCAGCTACTTGGGATATTGAGGCAGAAAGATCGCCTGAGCCTAGCAGGTAGAGGTTTGCACTCCAGCTTGGACAACAGAGTGAGATGCTGACTCCACAAGTAAATAAATAAATAAATAAATAAATGTAAGGCATACCATTCAATCATTTATTATATGGTTTTTAAGTAGTGAAAAGATACTTTAAATACAAAATCAGGCCAGGCACGGTGACTCACGCCCATAGTCCCAGCACTTTGGGAGACAGAGGTGAAAGGATTGCCTGAGATCAAGGACTCAAGACCAGCCTGTGTAACTTGGCAAGACCTTGTCTCTACAATTAAGCAAAAACTAGCTGGGCATGGTAGCACGCACCTGTAGTTCCAGGTACTTGGAAGGCTGAGGTGGAAGGATCACTAGAGCCCAGAAGGTTGAGGCTGTGGTGACAGAGTGAGACTATAACTCAAAAAAAAAGAATAAAAATCATTTGTGAGAAACCAGAATCACCTTTTTAAAAAGTGGTTTGGAAATTACCGAGTACCAGGAAAAGGCCTGCAGAACTTCATTTTTTCCTGTGGAAGAGGATGTTCCCCTAAAGCGACCCATTTCCTTTCAGGCTTGACAGTTAGACACTTGGCTTTAAGAAGAAAGGCTCAGGGAAAGTGAAATATTTAAAACTTGGCCCTGTGACTCTAACTGCAGATGTCTAGCAGCAGAACAACAAAATATAAAGATAGCTTTTTTAAATGACTAACAGCAAGTAGGATGCCTGCCATGCTATTCCCTTTAACACACCCAGGGGCCACATGCATTGGCATCTGTATAGGAGAAGTGGACACATATTCATTGTGACCTATGGGTTCTCATGATTCTCCCTTCCAAAATGACGGGGTGAGAAAGTAACATTGATAAGGACTCCAAGGAAGAAGAATATACTACCACCAAGATGACTAACATCTAAATGACCACATTACTCAGAGAAAAAATCAGAAAAAATGATGAAGATGCTACAAGTTAAAGAGTCAGTAGATTAGGACCTTAAATTTTAATCTTCTAGCCAGGCTCGGTGGCTCAGCCTGTAATCCACGCCTTGGGAGGCTGAGGTGAGTGGATTGCCTGAGCCCGCAGGTTCGAGACCCGCCTGGGCAACTTGGCAAGACCTCATCTCTACAATAAATCAAAAATCAGCCAGGCGTGGTAGCTTGCACCTGTAGTTCCAGCTACTTGGAAGGCTGAGGCGGAAGGATTGCCGGAGCCCAGCAGATCGAGGCTGTGGTGGCCGGGAGCGGCCACTGCACTCCAGTCTGGGTGACAAAGTGAGACTCCAACTCAAAAAAAAAAATTTAATCTTTTAAAAATATGTGTCAGCTGGGCTCAGTGGCTCAGCCTATAATCCCGGCCTTTGGGAGGCTGAGGTGAGTGGATTGCCTGAGTCCGCAGGTTCGAGACCCGCCTGGGCAACTTGGCAAGACCTCATCTCTACAATAAATCAAAAATCAGCCAGGCTTGGTAGAGCGTGCCTGTAGTTCCAGCTACTCGGAAGGCTGAGGCAGAAGGATCTCCGGAGCCCAGCAGGTCGAGGCTGCGGTGGCTGGGAGCGGCCACTGCACTCCAGTCTGGGCAACAGAGTGAGACTCCAACTCAAAAAAAATAAAAATAAATAAATAAATTTTTTAAAAGTGTCATGTTTAAGTTGTCAAGCTCTTAAAAAGAAAACAAAATTTAACTCTTGCTGCTGTTGGCATCTTAAATTTTGTTTTTTAACAAAGTATTTACTAAATGTCCTTCTCCTATGAGGGAGAAAAAAAAAACAGAAACAAAGCCAGAAATAAAACCAAGAACCTGACATGCAATTTTCAAATAAGGAAATGAATACATAGAAGGAAATAACTGAGTCAGAGCTACAGAGGATATTGTTATTGTCATTGTCCCTTTAATTTTCAAAATTCTCTTCTGGAAAAGATATTTGAGAGTTCTCATTTTTAAAAAAGTAAAGGAGAAGGGAAATTTTTTAAATAAGTAGATAGTGTTTTTACCTAGAATTTTTATTGGATATAATTTACATAGAGTGAAATGTTCAGCTCTCAAGTACAAATAGATTTAACTTTTAAACAGATAAATAGATAAAATCACTCTATAACCACAACCCAGAGTTCCATATTTCAGGCTGCTAATATAGCTGGCCATGAATGTTCTTTACTATCCATTAGTTTCTTTACGGGCAGAGCATACTAGTGACAGAGTCATCCTTGTTCAGGATCTACATGGTGACCCACTAGAGTTCAGGATGGCTCTAGAAGACTCTATCCAGACAGGAAAGCAGAGTGTGAAACACTCCATCAAAATGAATGTGTGCACTAGGTAAGCTCCAATTTTAATTTATTTTTTGCTGATAGGGTTTATGAGTCTTTTAAAATATGAAGCTCAGTTGTTCAAGATTTGCTGTGTTTACTTTGCTTTAATTAATAATAGTGCCTTTCTGGAGAGAAAACAGCATCAAGAAGAAAAATAGTCAGAAATGATCCATTCAAAGCCTCTCCTTAGCCCTGGCTGTGAATTGAACAAGGCTCTTTAATCTCACTCAGAGAGGAGTGGGTGGAGAGTGATTGACACTTGCAGATAGGGTAGCTGTCACAGAAAACATGAGATCCAACCTGAATGTTGGGCTGGCCAGAGAAGGTCAATGTATGGTCAGTAATTTACAAAAAGGAAGCAGAATTACTAGTCCACTAAACAAGATCTCCAAAGTCTTCACATAATACAGGATATCCCATATGAAATGAACACTAATTGTTTCCCATGCTCCTCGTGGTAAAAACTCATTAACTTAGAGTCAAATCATTCAGTTTTGCAATAACTCAATATTGCCACCAGACAGTCGCTTCTCACTGCATTCCAAGATAGGTCTAAACATAGATTCAGCTCTGTCTTTCCAGGTTCACCTTCCACTTCTCATGCATGCTCCAGGCACCCCAAACTACTTCATTTTCTTTTCATTTCACTATACTGTTTTCTCCACCTACAATGCCCTTCACTATTCGGCCTAATGGCCACTACCACTGGGAAAACTCCCCAAGCATCACTCCATTGGTTGTCATCTCTGCTGTGCATCCCTAAATCTTGGTACATACCTCTATAATAGCCCTTTATTTTCATTAACCCATTATTATTTTTCTCCTCCACTAACTGGTTATTATTGTTCTCCTCTACTTTTTCAACAACCAAAAGGGAGCCTGAGACAGTTCTTGGCATATAGCAGGTGACTGAAATGATTCAACATGAGTTAATATAAAAATTCATGATATAGATGTGTATAGATTCTCTCACGAATTTCTTATCACTTGAAATAAGCTTCTCTACAATTTTGTTCCTCAGCAAAAAAAAAGAAAATCATAGCAATAAAAGAAATATAATAAAGAAAAACCACTGGCAATCTTCACTTGTTTCACTTTCTTTTATGTGCATTCATCCCATGTTCATATACCGTGGAGTTGCACAAGTTGCAATCACATAGTGACTCTTGCTGCACATACTGCAGAAATCAACAATGGATCAAAGCTAATCTTTGGTGGTGACAGAACAGAGCAGGATAAAGGCCAAGATCAGGGTCAGCAATTATCTGAAGAAATGTTACCCCAAGGCAGGCTGGAGCAGACAGGTCTTAGAGGATAGGTAAGCAAATAGGCAGGATGCCCAGCACTTGAGAGAAAGCGGGTGAGCCCAGTCTGGAAGCAGATTCCATATACAGAGGCCAGGTTGAAAGCCTTGGGATTCAGGGTAGAAGGGAAGAGTAAACGGAGGACTAAAGTCTAAAGGCACAGGCCAGATTCATAAGTGGGAAAGAAGGGACTATGGCGACAAATGGAAAGATGGGAGCAGACATGCAGGCAAACAAACCTAAAATTTGCCCAACTTATCTATTTGCTCAACAAAAACCCTCTGCATGGATCTGCATAGAGACAGGTTAACTAATCTTGATCCACACTCCCTTCTTTGTAGACGATATGAAAGTCTTTCTTCCTCAGCTACATTTTTCTTTTCGAATGTCAGGATGTGTTAAATTAAAACCTCTTGAAGTCAATATCTTTGAATATCAAGTTAATACACATTTATTAATCCTCAGTAAAAGCTTCAATCAATGGTAGACAAAATTCAATGTTCAAAACCTGGACAGGATCCTGCAGATCATCTAGTTCAGGTGTTTGTTTTTTAAACAGATAAGGAAGAAGAAGACAAATTACTTGTCTAAGGACACATGGCTAGTAAATGGCTGAAACAGAACTAATAATAATAAAAACACTAGAGAGAAACTGGACTAAGTTATATATATAAGTTATATCATATACATATATATATATATATATGATGAACGTTAAATCACACAACACCTTTAAACCTCTTTTACAGAGAAAACCGAGGCTCGGGAACATTGGGTGACTTGTCCAGAACTAGCAAGTAGCAAGCAGCCAGGTAAAGAGCTCCAGACAGAGGGACATCCTTACTTCACAAACATTGCTTTTAATTCTCACAAAAGGATAGTACAACTTATAAGGAGAGTGAGTCACAGAAATATAGAAGCTGACCCCAAGCCCACATGGGTTGAACACCAGGACTCCAATGGTCTACGCTCTTCAGTGAACTAACAGGCAATGTGGTTGGGAGCCTGTGCCAGGGAACCAGACTTGGGGTAGGAACTCTAACACCTAGGAGTGACAGCAGGTCTGGTCTGGTCTGGCAAACAGGGAGGTATTCCATGAGCTCAAAGTGATCCACTATATGATTTGGGTGTTTTCTAGGACTAAGAGGTTATTATCATGGCACATCTTTAAACTCCTCAGTGTTTTCACTTATCAGCTAGCACTTCATCTCCCCATTACTGTAAATTAATGAGGTGTTGTTATAAGTTTTTATTTGCTTGGTATAAAATTAAGACTAAATAAATAAAACATTAATTAGAAAACTCAATAAAGATGCTATTTAACTTAAAACTGACAATGCTTACACAAGCACATTACTTGCCATGGTTTTATTGTGCTAATCTGTCTTGACTGGTTCAGCTAAAATTAAACAAAAAAAAGCTCATTTTTTTCCCTAAATTTCACTAAATTTCTTGAACTCAAAAATATTGTCAAAAATATTCTCAAACTCTCTGTCCCATTGAATTGGCTGATCAGTGCAGACTTTGTACATTTCCTTGTACTGCTACTTAACTGCATCAGGAACATACTTCTGGCATTCACATCCAGTTTGAGTAGTGTGATCAACTTGTCCCGGTTTGGCCAGGACTTTTCTAATTTGGGCAATGAAGTTTCCACTTAGTCTCAGGCAAAGTGGGTTGTTGAATCTCTTATATTCACCTCTCTTTAGCTTCTCACTCACTCCACAGTCTCTGATTCCTTTCCCCTGTTTTGTCCCCATGCCATGCTCCACTGTGACCTGTCCTGTTCAAGGTACAAATGGCCTAACCAAAGGTCATCTATGAGACTTTTAGCCTCCTGGATCTGCAGCCCTGTTTGGCTCCATTGTTTTCTTCTTGAGACCCTCTTCTCATTCCATTTACACATCTACCTCCAACTACTCTTTCCCAGATGTTCTCCAATGCCTCATTCCACCTGTAAACCTTGAACTTCCCCAGGAATCCATCCTCAACTGTCTTCTTTTTCTCCTGAGATGCACTTTTCCTAGGTAACTCTCACTCTTCCAAGTTCAATTAAGCCAACATGCCCAAGTTCCACAGCATTCTTCTCTACCAAGGACAAGACCCAAATTCCAACTGTCTTATGGAAGAAATGGGGTGCCTCATAATGACCTGACTGCCAACACATTCAACATAAAACCCAGTATATTGCCTCTCTCCCTATTCCTCTTAGCAGCATCACCTCCAAGCCAAGAGAATGGTAGTCCTCCTTTTCTCCTCCCTCTTCCACATTCCCACATCTGAGCACTTGGCAAATGCTGGGAATCCCCCTCTGACAGTTCTCTCAGACCACTCCACTCCTCTCCATCTTGTTGAGAGCCGGCCATGGAGGCCCACTGAGCGTTAGGGATCAGGAAGGGTCATTGACCCCGAGACCACTAGGATGCGTTTGGGAGCTATTGACCCCATTTCCTCCCCCTTTCTACTCAGCACTAACCAGATTAAGCTCCTGTGAACTCAAAACATAAAAACTCTGAGACCGGGATGAACACAAGCTAACTTTAGAAGCTCACTGCTCCCATTCTTCCACAAACTGCAGTTTTGGCTTTCACACAACTTGTAATTCAAACTCAGGTCACATCTAAGAGCCTTAGTATTTCTCACCGGCTTCTGGGTCATGATCTTAGGATTTATTGAAGTTGAATAAATGGATTAAGGTTTCATCGATTAGGTTATGGGATTATACCTGAAAGAACATCCGGTGGGTGGGGAATGTCCCTCACTCACCCGACTGTGTACAAAAGACCAGTTGTAATTCCCATTAAACGGCTTCTGCACTAGACAGGCGTCCAGTCTCTCTCTCTCTCTCTCTCTCTCTCTCTCTCTCTCTCTCTCTCTCTCTCTCTCTCTCTCCCCCCCCTCTTTCTTATTCCCCCCAGTCGCTGATGCCGTCTCCACCTGTGGGGTACCCTGAACCAGGCTGGAGCTGGTCTCCAGCACCATCTCATTACTGCCATGCCTAGAGGAGGCTCTCACCACCTGCCTGGACCATAGGAAGTCCACCTAACTACTCCTTCCCCACTTGGAAGCCCTTGCTGTTGTCAGAACTCCCCAAACACACATTTAGTTATAAAATATTCAATGGCTTTCCAATGCCAATAAGAATAAAATTCAAACTCTTTAGAATGGCATCTGAAACTTTTCCCTACTTGACTCCCACTTATATTCAACATGATCTTGAGACACTCCCCTCTACACATCCAGAACTCGACTTACCATGAACCACATGCCAGTGCCACAAAAAGTCCACATAGGTGCAGGTCTGAGATGAGCCATAACCTCCTCATCCTGTAACAGCCATTATTTTCATTGTTTAAAATACTTTGCATATTTACTCTTAATGCTAACCCATATCTGAACTTTTCCTTGCAATTAAAAGCATAGTATGAATATAAATTTTCTTCCCTTTCTCAGTTAACATCATTAGTAGTCTCATTAATGTATGGCTTCTATAATTTAATGACTATATAGACTATAATAGTCAATCTTATGTGTCAACTTGACTGGGCCACGGGGTGCCCAAATGTTTAGTTAAATACTATTTTGGGGAATATCTATGAGGATGCTCCTGGATGAGATTAACAATTGAACCAGTAAACTGAGCAATGCAGGTGGCTTTCCCCAGTGTGTATAGTCCTCACCTCATTTTTGAAGGCATGAATAAAACACAAAGTTGAATAAAAAAGACTTATCTCTCCACCTGTCTTCAAGCTGAGCCTTCAATCTTCTCCTAACTTCAGACTAGGACTCCAAAGGAACCTTCACCATCAGCTCTCCTGGGTCTAGACTTCCCAGCCTCCATAAGGACATAAGCCAATTCCTTATGATAAGTCTTACTCTACACACACACACACACACACACACACACACACACACACACACACACACCCTATTGGTTTTGTTTCACTAGAGACCCCTGACTAACAATATACACAGACCCATAATCACTGAATCACTTTTCCCTGTTATGGGAGCTTTAGATGGCTCCCAATTTTTTACTATTATAAATATTACTGCAATGAACATTTTCTTACACATGGCTTTCGTTGTGTTTTCAATAATTGCCTCAGGACAGATTCCCAGGAGTAAGATTGCTAGGGTCAAAGTGTGTGGAAATTTCATGATTCATTATAATTGCTGCCAAATTGCTTTTCCAAATAGGCTGTACAAATTCCATTGCCACCACACCAAGGGCCTAGTAATTTCCTTAGCATTAGCCTAAAAGACTGAAAAAAAAAAAAACCACCATTATTCATTTGAAATATGTAAAATACTACCTCATTATTATTTTAATTTGCATTTCCTTTATTATTAATAAGCTTATTTTTTCAAATGTGTTCACTAATGTTTATTAATATCCCTTGTTCATTTATCAACATGGTGTTTCTTATGTATCTAGTTAAGACATTTGTTATAAAATTTAACCCTTTGACTGCCATATTTGATGCAAATATTTTCCCAGTCTGTTTTACTATCTTTTTCAGCTATATTATTGTTCTTTTATGGAAATCTAAAAAGTCTCCTACAAAAGAAACTGCTAATGTCTTCCCTCACTGTGTTCTAACAGTGAAGACAGAAACAATCCTAAGAGCCCACAGTGGTCAGCTGCACTCAATCTGGAGTCAGAACCATGGAGGTACCTACTGACTGCACCACAGTCTGCCATGAGATTCTAGGCAGGTTTCTGGGCCTTAGTTTTCTCATCTGTGATGTGTGTGTTAACCTAGAGCCAAGGCTGTGGTGAGCCTTAGATGAGAAAACACTTTCTAAGTCCCTAAACTGCACCCAGCAGTTAGTAAATATAAAATTCAACAACATCAGCCATGACCTTCACATAATCTCCTAGTTGTCTCTTCATAAATTAAGTATTTATATCTGACTCTGTAGCTTATTAATTAATTAATTCTGGTATTTGGTATATCACATAAATTATAAATCAACTTTTTTTTTTAGAAATTGCTACCCAGTTATTCAAACATTTTCCTTCCTCTTAATTTTGAGTCATGCACTATATATTCACTTATTTTATAACAGACCATCACTATTGGTGGACTTTTCAGAATGGGTAAAATTAAATATAGTGATTCATAAGGTAAAATAGATATTAATATTTCAGAAGAATATCTACAAAGCATGGCTTTTCTTCTCTTATGTTTTGGTTTTGGCATAATTTAATTAAATTGTTCTGTTGTCAGCATTTTCTAATTAGCAATGTGGTATACTTGACTGACGAATGGATTCAGAATCAAAAACCTATTTCAAATGCCAACTCTAAGATAGTGTTTTGCAGGAAGTCATTTGGCCTGAACCTTTGCTATTTTTCACCAGGAAAGTGAGGATAATAATGCCTAATTTTTCTAATTTCCAAGAATATTATGAGGCTCAAGTGAGATAATATCTCAGAAATGTAAGGCAGGAATATTCTTTCCATTATTATGATTATGGGTGTTACTGTAAGGTTGGTTTCCTTATTCCTTCTGCTTCTGTTACATCTCCATATCCTTCTCAAAGCATAGAAGTTAAGAGCTTGAACTAGAAGTTTGAGGACCATTCAGGCTACTGACTTGGTCACTGATCAGTTGTTGGAGTTGAGGAAATTTGCACAACTTCCCTGAGCTTCAGTCCTGTCATTATTAAAACTGAAATTGTAGTGAGAATGGAATTAGCTAATGTGTTTGAAAGTATTTTGCAGCCTCTATCCACAAAGTATTTAGCAGCACCGGATATACTACAGTAATGTGTTGGTTATTCTTTGACCTTCAAGAGTTATTCTCCACTGTGTATAGATTGTGTTCTTCACTTGTCTTCAGGCTTCCAAGAGGTGCCAGGTAGTGGGAGACATGGGAAGAATAAAGAAGCAACTGGAGAAAAATATAAATGTATTCATTCTCCCACCCTTCCTCCAGAACCAGGGTTTTCACAATGGCTGCTTCTCCTGCATCCAGGGACATGGCTCTTATTTGGCAGTCTCTCTTCCAAAGCAAGGGCTCTACTGGGCCCTTTTCAGGACAAGAGGCCATAAGAGCTTCCCACTGACACAGGCCTTGGGTACTTCATTATCTTTCTGGTTCCCTTAACCCTGTCCACACTTCTGTAAATAGTCTCTTTTTAAAGTCACTTCAGTTGATCCTTTGATCTGTTTCCAGACAAGATGCTGATACACATATGAGTTCCTGTTTTAATTGATGATCCAAGTCTTCACAGTTCTTTGAGTACTACAGGTCTGACACTTAGGTAGCAGTGTCTACATCCCACCTAGGTCTGTGGCCTGGTCTAAAAGTAAGCACTTCTCACACCTCCCAACTTTCTAGAATTAGTTTAATGGTTGCTTTTAAAGCCTTAGAATTTCTCATTAGAAAATTTCATGACTTCTCTTCTGAATACTGCATAATAAAGGACATGTTATTGAACCTAAAAGCAACATGAATATTCTAACTGGAGGATAAACTGTCTTGTTTATTTCATATTTCCTGACAAAACTTAGCACAGGATGACATCTCCCAAATCCATGGGGCGCCACCCAAGATGCTAGACCTCCAAGCTCCAGTGATGATTCCTATTAGCACATTTGAGATCTGTACTCTCTCAGCTTGGCCATGTTCATCCCATCAGAGCTTTGGCCAAAGAGCACTGCCAGAATGCTCACCAACACCCAAGTGTACAAGGAAATCAGGGCCTGGAAGGACTCGCAATATTGAAAGTTCCCTGATCTTCTCTGATATTTCTTTCTCATGAAACTTGCCAGAAATAAAATTAAATCTAAAATAAACTCACACATTTCAGAGGTTGAACCATTTCATGGAGGAAAAATACATTTACAGTTTATGTAACAGCAGACAGCAAGGAGGTAAACTGTGAAATGACCCCCTTTTAAAAATCATTTTGTTCTGTTGCTACTGCAGTACCATCAAAATGTATTATGGGAAAAATAGGGTGTTTACAACTTTTTTTATTTGCAGCAGTGTCCAATTTTTATAACTATAAAAGAGCAATCTCCAAAGTAAAAATTTTCTAAGAAATCTGTCCTTGGACAGAGAAATTGATCTTTAGGTTGATTTTATAAAGCAAAAACAAACAAATGCAAAATAATGACATATACATGAGGAAATAAACACTTTGATATTTGTGTTTTTGATAACAACACACTTAACCACAAAAGGACTTGACCTCCCAAATGTCAACATCACTCTCCAAAATTATTCAAATAAGTGTTCAAACTTGTATTGCCCAATATAGTAGCCACTAGCCTTGCCACATATGATCACTTACATTTAAATTAATTAAAGTTAAATATAAAAATCAGTTCTTCAGTCTCACTAACCAATTTCAATTGTTCAACAGCTGTATGTAGCTGGGAGCTAGCATTGAACGCACAGAAAATTGATCATTTTCATCATCACAGGAAATTTTATTGGATAGCATTGGATCCAACTACTTCAAGCAATGTACTTCATTCATCTATTTTCACTGATGGCAGATAAGTAATGGCAATCACAATTTACTAAAGTTACAGATCTTGTCAGCAATTATCCATTTTCCCAACCTCAGCCTCTCTCTTCAGAGGCTGGAAATGCAGGATAGAACTGTGAGGTTTTCATACAACTCTACCAATACGATGCAAACAGGACTCTACTGGGGACTCCTAGGGAAAATTTTATTTCCCTCATAAGGGCACTGCACCTTACTCCTTCTTTATCTTTGATCATAAATATAGTCAGTCCTCTGTATCTGTGTGTCCATATCCATGGATTCAAACAACTGCATATCAAAAATATTGGAGATAAAAGTTCATCTGTACTGAACATGTGCAGACTTTTTCTCTTATTACTTCCTAAACAATATAGTATAACACTACTGACACAGCATTTACATTGTATTAGGTATTATAAGTAATCTAGGAATGATTTAAAGTTTACAGGAGGATGTGCATAGTCTATATGAAAAAACAATGTATTTTATATCAGGGCCTTGAGCATCTGTAGATTGTGGAACCCACAGGAGGTCCTGAACCAATCCACCAGGGATACAGAGGGACAACTGCATTATAACTGGAGTTATAACTGGAGTTATAACCATCTCACAATCAAAAGGTAAATGTGTGAAGATGAGGGTCAACACATCAAATTCAATGCAGTAGAACTGCAGAAAGAACCTGCAATTTTGATGACATATTTAAGGAGCTAACAAAATCAATATGAGCAATTACTCATCTCTATACTTCTTTTTAAATGAGGAATTGCATCTTTGTGTGCATTACTATTTTTTCTTTTCTTTTTTTTTTTACTAATTTTTTTATTTAATTTTACCTTTTGTAGAAATAGGGGCTTACTATATTGCACAGGCTGATCTCAAACTCCTAGCCTCAAGTGATCCTCTTGCCTTGGCCTGCCAAAGCGCTGGGATTATAGACCTGAGTCATCACACCCAGTTACACCACTATTAGAAGGGCTTCTATTAGTTGCAGTCTCTTTGCTGTTACAGTTCACAAAAGGGAGGTAAACTAAGTGTCCTAAAATCTAAGATAATCCAAGTCATTGGAATCATTAATTCCATAACAACCCAACTGCTAATAACAATTTATAATTATATTTACTTTTGTGTCAAATTTTGCATATATTTAAGCAGATAACACAATCACAAAAGAATTTGATTAACTGGATTTTATACTTACTATTTATTTAATAGGTACATATGTACATACATATATATCTTGCAAAATATAAATTTATATTTTTAAAAGCATGGAAGAAATTATAGCTAGAAAGGCAATATACTAAAGAATTTTAACAAATGCCTTTGGGTATAAGTGTGTGGATAAGTTTTCTGCTTTAAATGTTTTCTGCTTTAAATGTGTTCTTTAATGGGAACAGACTCCTTTTGTTTGTATATAAGTACAATTTATAAACATCACAAACATATGTGGATAGATAATTTAACACTTTCAGATTTAAACAGAAAAGTATCTGCTAAAAGTATGTTAGTAGTTGTTTTTCTGAAATGATCTTAGAGGTTAATGGAAGGATTCCTTTATCCACAGAAATACCATTTGCTGGTATCTGAAATCCCACCATAAGAAATACCTTTAGCTTAAGCAAAATGGGAATTTTTAATCCCATGAAAAATACAATACTCCTTGAGGAGAAAACTTATCTCTTGCTGGTCTTTTACATTATTGGTGTGAGAAACGCACCTTATCTCAAAGGAATGCCAGCACCCTGGAGGGCTATGGCTTGGAGTCTCATCAAAATGGAATAATGGAGACTTGGCTGCTGACTTTCCTTTTCAACCTCCCAGTGTCACCTACGATAGCCTTGGGCCATCACTAAGCCTTAGTAAAGACTATGACTCAGAGCAGGAGCTGAGTAGCTATTAATAGGTGAATGAATGAATGAATGAATGACAATAAAGCCTACCCTATGCTCTGGAATACATGCACTTTCTCCAACAGTATGGTCTTATCTCAGAATGCTGCCAGCAAGCTCACCTTGAAGCCACTGTGGCCTCCTAGACTTCACATGCACTGCATTTTTTTGGAGCTATGCATTCTATTTATTTTAACGCCAACTTGCAAGGTGATTGGATGTTCTTGCATTGTCCCAAACAAGGGGAATATAAGCAATGTTACGATCACTGTAAGATGATTAAAAAATTTTTTTACCAAATTTTCCTCATATCAAAAAGTTCTACCATTCAGACAACTCAGATGTAGGACACCCACAGGCTTTCCAATGGGTGTCTCTTATCTACCACCTGATTTCTCCCATATGTGCCCCTTTCCTAGCTAGATTTCACCTTTTAGAAAGTAAGAAGCTGTCTTTTCTTAATGTACCCTACATCAGGGTCCGCAACCTCCCCAGGCATGGCCAGTAGCTGTCCATGACCTGTTAAGAACAGGGCCGCAAAGCTGGAGGTGAGCGGCAGGTGCACCCAGGCATGCTTTTAGTCAGATCAGCAGTGGCATTAGATTCTCATAGGAGCAGGAACCCTATTGTGAACTGTGCATGAGAGGGATCTAGGTTGCTCACTCCTTATGAGAATCCAATCCCTGACGATACCCACCCTTACCCTCCCTACCCCTGGAGTTCGTAGAAAAATTGTCTTCAGGCAACTGGTCCCTGATGCCAAAAAGATTGGGGACCACTGTGCCTACACCATCACAGGCTGATTCTACAAAGAACACATTTGAATTTGGCTTCAAGCAGATATTTCATTCAATAACTTGACTCAGGTGATCTATTAAGTTTTACTTAGCTCTTCTATTTACACATGTGGTACATATTAAGACTTTCATAAAGACACAAAGCATGCTGGGAGAAAGCTCTGCTAAGATTTTATGGAGTAAAACAACTGTCTGAGTTTGATATTTTTGACATTTTAATTCATTGCTTGTACAATTATCTAACTGCAATGTTTAACCATGGCCTAGGAAAGGATACCAATCTAAAAGAGAGTAATCATTTCTAATACATTATCAAGTAGGCTTTAGATATATTCAGGGTAAATTAAAGGTGTTTGAAACTATAATATGGTGCCAAAAGCAGGTGCCATATTGCACACCACCATCAGAAAGAAAGAAAAACTGACTGACTGACTGACTGACTGACTGACTGACTGACTGACTAGAATAATAATCTTTGGTCAGTGAAAGAGAGACCACTGGGGTTTTAAAGCACTGAGATTCTTTAGTAATTCCTGTGTTTTGCAACATGAACCCTTCTTGGTCTTTACTGCTACTCAGATTAAGCACTACTAAGATCCAAAGCTTGTTTATCTCTTTTACAAGTGGAAGTTTTTCTGAGAATAACTTCCATAAGCCCCTTTGGTATAAAGCCCCCTTAAGTCGACTGTTTTGTCAGCTATATGATTTCAACATTTGTTTCACAGGCTTGAACCCTAATGGGATTTAAATCAACAAAAGGAATTTATTGCTGCCTTTGGGGCTTGGTAATATCTGTTTGTGAAGGTTTGTCTGAATTACTGAGGATGAAAAAAAGTTAGTTTTTTTCATTTTTCATACCAAATCACAGTCTACTCTTAAAATACAGAACACTATAATTTCCAAGGGGACATATTTGACACACACACACATATAATGTTTATAGAGTGTATATGTTTGTGTGTGTTGAGTGTGTATATATATAAAAACAATATAAAATATAGTATATAAGCATACAGAATATACTTGATTTGTTACTCTTTTATTCGTGTAACACTTAGCAATGTTCATTAAACTGAAAAGTCTCCTTAAAACCTCCTCACAAGACAACCAGTGAAGCCCTCTTATCTTTTTAACACTGAGGTCTGCCCAGCAATGGGGACCCACAGTCACATGAGGTGCTGAGTTCTCACCCCAACCGCTGTCCCAGTATAAGACCAACCACCAAAGGTCAGAAACAACACACAAAACATCCATATCTCAGCCTGCTTCTGTCTGCCTGAAGACTGGGTTAAAAGTCACTGAGATCTCAACAAAATCTGACAGTCCACCAACAGCCAATGCAGCCCATCAGGTCTACCATGAGCAGACTGGGTCTGGTTCAAGTAAATCACACAGCCCCTAACCCAATAAACTCAGACTCAAGTCATCCCTTTGGTTTATGACGAACTCATTCAATCCCCACATCTGGCCTCCCATGGAAATTTTTAGAGTCAGGTGTCCCTACGCTCCTTGAAGTAGATCTCTTTGTATATGAAGTCATCTTGAGAATATATCATCATGTGAATATGGCACAGAGAAATAATGTCCACCACTTAATATCTACTAGGTAATAGGCATTAAGCCTATCATCTCTGTAACCCTTCAAAGCAAAAACCTCATTTTACAGACAAAGACAATGGCTCTCAGGCACTCTGCGAAACCTGTGCAAAGTCACTCCGCTAATAAAGAAGCAGAACTAAACCCAAATGTGTGTGGTTTTGGAGCCACTTGGAATGCTACCTTGGAACAGCACTCTCTCAACCATCCTGGGGTTCCCAAACTTTGGCCAGTTCTCGACCATGAGCAGATATTTATCACACATGTTGCCATGGATATGTCTCAATATTCCAGATGTGTGATGCCATTCTACAAAACCTACTTCCCACATCTCGTCTTTAACTTCCTTGTCTTAGTCCATTTATGCTGCTGTAACAAAATACCACAGTCTAGGCAATGTATTAAAAACCAGAATTGATTTTTTTCCTCAGTTCTAGAGGTTGGAAAGATCAAGGTGCTACCTGGTTTGGGAAGAGTTGTATTCTCAGCCGGGCACGGTGGCAAAAGCCTGTAATCCCAGCAGTTTGGGAGGCTAAGGTGAGGGGATTGCCTGAGCCCAGCCTGGGCAACTTGGCAAGACCTCATCTCTACAATATGTCAAAAAATTAGCCGGTTGTGGTAGCGCACGCCTGTAATTCTGGCTACTTGGAAGGCTGAGGTGGAAGGATTGCCAGAGTCCAGTATGTCGAGGCTGGGGTGGCCGTGAGCTTGCTACTGCACTCCAGCCTGGGCAATGGAGTGAGACACCAACTCAAAAAAAAAGAAAGAAATCCGTATTCTTTGGAAAGGAGAAACACTGTATGCTCAGGGTGTGGAAGGTAGAAGGGCAAATTGAACACTGTGTGAAACCTCTTTTAATAAGGTCCTTAATCCCATTTATGAGGGGAGAAGCCCTCAAGTTCTAATCATCTTTTAAAGGTCCCACATCTTAACATCATTACATTGGCCATTAAGTTTCCACACCTGAATTTTGGAGGGGACACGTTCAAACCAGAGTAGTCCTCCATCGTGTACACAAAGATGGAAATCACAAGGTAGGAAGGTTGTGCTTCCTAATGTTCCCCACCCTTGTCCAACCTCATCCATTTGCACTCCACCAAAACCATATAAATGTATGTAATATATTCTTACATGCATATGTGTGTGCATACTCACACATACAGGAAAGAAAGTGATGGGCTGAAAGGAAGTATGTGAAATATAAAATGCAAACTAAAGCAACAAAAAGTCACTCTGAATTGTGATCAGAGGACATTTCTTAATATAATATGGCCACTAAAATAAATGTGTGTTCTATTTTTCAATAAAGCTGAGCTGTAATTGTTCAGATGGGAAGTGTCAATATACTCATTACCAAAAAGGGCAAGAGAAAGAGGTAGTGAATTTCTTCATAAATCACATAATTTTCTGTTTAATTTTTAAAATAATTTTCTTTGTAACAAAATAAAAGACCAGAATGATTAAAATTGCCTGTAATTCTTTCATAATATGATTTATTCTAATCAGATTGCTTATTCAAAACTAGAATAAGAGATTTTAGACGTGCAGGGAGAACAACAAGATGAGAATAATAGATTTTGTTACATGGGAACCTTCAGAAGGTAAAGGCCAGTCAGCATGCCAACATCAGGGCTTTTTTTTTTTTTTTTGAGTTGGCATCTCACTCTGTCACCCAGACTGGAGTGCAGTGGCCGCTCCTGGCCACCGCAGCCTCGCCTACTGGGCTCCGGCGATCCTTCCGCCTCAGCCTTCCGAGTAGCTGGAATTACAGGCATGCACTACCACGCCCGGCTGATTTTTTGATTAATTGTAGAGATGAGGTCTCGCTTCCCAGGCGGGTCTCGAACCCGCGGGCTCAGGCAATCCACTCACCTCAGCCTCCCAAAGGCGCGGGATTACAGGCTGAGCCACCGAGCCCGGCGCATCAGGGCTTTTGAACCACGTAATATATCTTGATGTACATGGACAGGGTTGAGGAGGGGTTATGAAGATTTTTTTAGAAAAAAAGGTATAGAAATGGAGGTCTGAAAATTCCCATAACTGAAAGTAGCCAGTGTGCTAAATTTTTTATGGTTACTATACAATGTGGAAAGCTCTAGTACTAAGAAAACATCATTTATTTTCATAAAATCACTTTTTGTCAGTCATTCAACAAACATTCATTGAGTATTAATGACAATGCATCATGTTAGAATATCCACAAAAATGTGCTTAGTCTTTTTTTTTAATGTTTTTTATTTTTTTATTTTATTTTATTTTTTTGAGTTGGAGTCACCCAGACTGAAGTGCAGGGGCACGCTCCCGGCCACCGCAGCTTTGACCTGCTGGCCTCCAGCGATCCTTCCGCCTCAGTCTTCCAAGTAGCTGGAACTACAGGCATGCGCTACCACGCCCAGCTAATTTTTTATTTATTGTGGAGATGAGGGCTCGCCAAGTTGCCCGGGCGGGTCTCAAGCCCGCGGGCTCTGCCAATCCATTCATCTCGGCCTCCCAAAGCACTGGGATTACAGGCTGAGCCACCGAGCCCAGCCTGTGCTTAGTCTTAAGGAGGCATATACCTTGAAAGGCTAAGACTTATCCAGGAAATACCTTAAAAAATATGTATGATACCTAATAAATAAGATGAACATCATATGTCAAAGATTACCAAAGCTAAAGGGAGAAATCAGCATGTTGTCCAACGCTTTCAGAGCTACATAGAAAAGGTATGATCTGAATTTAATTTTGAAAGATAAAGAGGAATTAGAGACACTGAGAAAGGTAAAGTCATCGAGGCAGAAAATATAAATTGAACATAAATCTCTGGAGAGCCCTGAAAGAAACACAAAAAGGGTACTGGCTAGGCTTCAGATATAGGATCCAAAGTTGGAGATAATCCCATATTATCCAGGAGGTGCAATGTAATGCAAGTGTTCTTTACAAGTAGAAGAGGAAAGAAGAAGAGTCAGTTTCATAGTGGTGCCATATGAGAAAGATGTTACTGCCCTTGAATAGAAAAAGGAACCATGAGCCAAGGAATGCAGGCAGAGAGTCTTCTAAAAGCTGGAAAAGGCAAGGAAACAGCATCTCCCCTAGTGTATCCGGAAGGAACTCAGCCCTACCAACATCTTGATTTGAGCGCAATGAGACTCATGTTGGACTTCTGACCCCCAGATCAGTAAGATAACAAATCTGTGACGTTTTATCACTAAATTATCACTAAATGTGTAATAATTTACTATAGCAACACGAGAAAATTGATACATGTAACATTCTCAAGTTTCAGGTAGTATGGGGAGGACTATTTGGGGGGGCTATTCCATCTACTAGATGTGGAGTTTCTGATGGCCATATTACCATCAAACAGAACCCTATTTTGAAAGGGCACTGTTATTATAACAGATTGGGTATTCAGAGCACCTAGTATGATGCCTGCCACCTAACTACCCTCCATAAATATTAACCATTATTCTTAGATCACTAGTGACTGTGGGTCCTGTTTTCTGCACCCTAGTAATACAGTGCACCAGGCTTTAAGTTCTTAAATGCCAGTTGTAATACTGTCATTTCATCCCCCGATCAACTTCTCTTCTCCCTTCTTGGCCCTCTCCAGTCTTTCTTCCTCTCTCCCACCCTCAACACCCTCTACTCTAAGTTTTCTCTGTTCCTTTTCACCACTCAGCTCCTACAGGTGCAGTTCTCTATCCCCACAAAAGCTTGACAACTGTGGCAGGAGGAGCTCTCAGAAGCAGTGAGTCTCTTCACTGGGAAAAAGGAAAAGTAAGATCAAGTTCAGGAGGAAAAATCAATCAAAACTGCCACTCTGGATTCCAAGACCCGGGCAGAGCAAAGGAGCTGCCCACAGGCTGTGGTTCTGAAAGTTGCACTCAGGGGAGAAAAACAGCAGGAAGAGTTTTAAGCCTGTTGACAAAGACCTCAGAAGGCAATGGCTCCTAGGGAAACACAGGAGAAGGGGAAGACACAGGAAAACAAACAGCAGTCAGATGAATGTGCTGTAATATGTTCATATGGGGTTTTTTTTTTCATTAGAAATTTGTTTAAGATTTATTTTCACTAATTTTCCCAGCTGTTGAATACTTCTTTCTAGAAATGCTGAAATTAATACTTGAAATAGCCACTAGAACACTGGCATTGACATTTTCCTCCACTGTTGCAATAATTGACAAGTATTATCATTGTTCTTGAGCAAGGAAGGGGATAAGCTCATGCAGTGACATTGTGGTTCTATTAGTTACTTTGAATGAATGGACTGGAAAGATAAGAGATTAAAATCATTCAAAGAAACTGGCTAATCGGCATTCCAGTTTGAAGCAAGGAAACTTCAGCCAGAAAGACCTCCATGGAAAGAAAGTCAACATGATAGCTTCCAGGTATTTTGCAGGGAGAAAAAAAGGAACTTGTGACCAGCTGGACAAAAGAAGAAACTTGTGGCAAAGTTGGCAAAACACATGAAGACATTTCTTCTTCAGTAGTTCTTCAGTGGAGTGGAAAACAAAGCCTGTATTTTGGAGAAAGGGGTATGTATATTATCTTGGAACAAGATTTCATGACAGCTGGAGACAACATATCACCCCAAAGATGACCTGTTGAGGCCAGATGAGCATCCAAATCTGCAAATGAATTATTCTATGACCATATTAGTAATGGTTGTCAGCTTTTGAGAAAACCATGTCACATTTAGACAGCCACCCATAAAATCAATTCAGGCACAAACTTTTAAGAAAGGGAACTCTTGTAAGCACAGAGGTCTCATTAACATAAACTCACCCAAAAAGAAAAGCATGGAACAAAAGGAAAAGGAAGGAGAGGCAGGAGGAACCTCATGACCATGAGTCAAAATCTTCCAAGGGATCTGAAGAGTCGAGGAGACCATTTTCAGATATAGTGGTCAGTTGCAGCTTTATGGAGATGGCTCTCCCATAATCCCTGTTGTGTCAGAAGCAAAGAAACTGCTTCATCCCTTAATTAATAAAGAGTCCCCATTATCTGAGAAGGTCATCTTTTTTTTTTTTTTTTTTTTTTTACCAGGAGTACAATTTCAACAGGGATCTTCCTGGAGCGGTAAAGGAGAAAGGAGAAGTTGAGTCTAGACATTCAGACCAACTGTATACATTTGTTATCAATGGGGAAAAGAGGGTGTCACCAGGTTACCTTCACATTCTGCAAAGGAACCTTTAAGGAACAGCAGAGAGCATGCAGATAGGAAAGTACATTAAGGTGCAGAGTACAACTTGAGCAAAGATGGAGAGGAAGACAGCACCTGGTTCTCTTCAGGTAGAAGGAATAGGCATAGGCTGACATAGAGGAGGGCAAGATATATAGGACAGATAAATCGAGTTATTCACATAGAGCAGGGTGAGAAAACTACAGCTCATGCCAAACCAGCCCACAACCTGTTTTCATATTAAAATTTTATTGCAAGACAGCTACACTCATTCGGTCATGTATTCATCTATTGTTTATGGCTGTTTCACACTATCAGAATAGTGTGTTTTTAAAAGCCTAACATTGGCCAGGCTCGGTGGCTCAGCCTGCAATCCCAGCACTTTGGGAGGCCGAGGTGAGTGGATTGCCTGAGCCCGCGGATTTGAGATCTGCCCAGGCAACTTGGCGAGACCTCATCTCTACAATAAATCAAAAATTAGCTGGGCGTGGTACCGCACGCCTGCAGGCTGAGGCAGAAGGATCCCTGGAGCCCAGCAGGTCAAGGCTGCAGTGGCCGGGAGCGTGCCACTGCACTCCAATCTGGGTGACAGAGTGAGACTCCAAGTCAAAAAAAAAAAAAAAGGCTAACATACTATCTGTCCCTTTACACACATACACACACACATACATACACACACACACACACACACACACACACACACACATGCTGACCTCTGAAATAGATGATAATCTAAGTATTTTTGAAATATTATAAGATCTCACCCTACTATGAGGAAATGAAAACAAAATAACAGAACTACATGGTAGGTCATGTATAACCAAGAAAATTATCCACCTTAAGAACTAGAGAATCTTTTGTGTCCAGAAAATCATAGAAATCCAAACTAAACTTTTATTCATTCTGTGAATATGTTAAAGAACTTAAGGAAAAAAAATATGCAGTCAACAACACTCACCAGTGTTGCAGAATGAGGCAGTCAACACATGAAAAGACCACTACCATTCTGAATTACTTGCATAGATTTAAAAAAAGCAAACAAATGTTATATGAATACCTCCACTTATCATTTTCATTTAAGCATGTCCCCTACAAATACTGCCATACTAAACTGACCTAGCAAACATTATTCTCTAAGTTGCACACTGCTTTGATGAGGAAATAGCAATAATTTGCAAAAAACACTATGCAGGAGAAAAAAAGAGAAGTCTTTGAATCTCGTGCAAGTGCAAAACTGTTCATTTGTTTCCAACTGTATGTGGTATGAGAAAGAGGGAAATGGAACTAGGTACAGAAGGAAATAATGAAGGAGAAACTTTTACCATCTTAAATATATATTTAGCTTTAAAAAGGCTAGCCTAACATAAATAAGAAGTTGGAGTATAAGTGACGATTCTTAAGTAACTATACATTTTCATGCCCTCTCCCCCACCCATACCACACAACACACACACATACAAATGCTTTTCTGAATTCTTAGGAATGACTGATAAACACTCAGTTACTGAAGCAAACCATGGAAAGGAGGTCTATGGAATTACTAATATTGGAGTTAATTTAAACTGACATTGGGATTAATTTATGCTGACTTACACATAATGAAATTAATCATTCCAATTTCAATTAATGTCCTTCTTTTGCTCTCCTCTACTAAATGGAATCTACATGGTGGGAAGGGTGGGGCCAGCATCAAAGTAATTAGTAACTTTAAAAGTTACTTTAAGTTTTCATTTTAATGTTAAAATATGATAACATTACATTTCAATTTAGATAGCCCCTTTCTCTCCATTTAATATTGTTTGTTTTGCTTCATTAAAACATTATATTTCCTTGTTAGTCAAGAAAATAAAAATATCTTAGAAGTAAAATAAATCCCTCAATTATCATGAGTGGAATTTGAAAGGCTGTGTCTAATCATCTAGTAAAGTTTTTTAAAAGGGTAGGGTGGGGGACCATAACTGAGTAGGATAAGAACTTCATTCAAGCATTAACTGTTTTCAAAATTATCCAACTTCGTACTGTATTAGCTGTTTAAAATGCCAAACCACATCATCACTCAGTTGCTCTTGGAAAGCTTCAAAAACCACAAGCCCAAAGATAAAAGGTCAGTGAATTCATTACTTCCAGAAAGAGATAAACTTTTAAAAGAAAAGAGGCCATAAACATTTGTTTGCACAGGGAATAAAGTATAGCATTCCCACTACTCAGTCAAGGTAACTTTGGATATTAACTTGGGAGAAGGGATAAGCCACAAATGAGTAAGACAGAAGCTTATCTACAAAGACATGAACTCTAATTCTACATCTTGCATCTTTAAAAAGAAACAAATAAGTCTTTGGCCTCACAGGGGAGATAAGGGCAGGAATAAGAGGAGACAGGCATTGCATGAGATCTCAGAGAGCATTACCAATGGGTTGTGGCACTGGTGCTAGTACTAATTAGACCAGCATCAGAATGCTGGCTCTACTACTAAACAACTTGACCTTGGCCAGGCTCTTCCCTACACCTGTTTCCTCACTGTAAAGCGGCAATAACATTGGTACTGACCTCAGGATATTATGAGGAATCAGTGGAGATAAAGCACGCAAAGGACTTGGCCCACAAAAAAGTGTTCAGTAAATATTAGGCTCTATGATTTCTTTAGTATTACTACTAATTATCGCTATCGTTATTATTTAAAATATCTGCTTAATTTGAAAAGTGGCTTATTCAATATCCTGCTACCACTGCCACCAAGAATACTTAGATTCTGTTTTACCTTTGTTGTTGAATAACAAAAAGAAAAGTGAAAAAACTATACAAAAGTGTTTTTTGACTATAGAGAACTGGTTCTCAAACTTCATGAAGACTCAGAATCTCTGGGAGAGCTTGTGAAAGCAGATTGCTGGGCTGCACTCCCAGAGTTTCAGATTTAGTAAATTGGTGAGAGGGGCCAAGAATCTGCATTTATAACAAGCTTCCAAAGTGACAGATACTGAAGATCTGGGGGTCACCAATTAGAGAACCACTGCTGTAGAAGAAGTTTATAGTCTTAGGTTAGAAATCTTTGGTTAGGAGGGAAAAGAGACTGAGACTCACAAATCCCTGGAGGAAATGAGAGAGGAAAATGTCCACCTTATCCTTAACAACACAAGCAAGAAGACAAAGCACACCCCATCTGTAAATCAGTGCTAATACACTGGGAGCCTAGGAGCCCCACTGTGGGCCATGCAGAGATTTCAAACCCAGCTGTGGAAAGGAAATGTGTTAGATTTCTAGGGAGCTAAGACTGGATTTAGGAATAGGAGATGAGGACAACAAACACATATCAAAACAAACCTTTTAAATGGTGATCTCTTAAGCTCTATTTTCTAATATACTCAAAGAGAAGTTCATGTCCTTCAGTAGCAGTGGGATTTAAGTCACTTAATCCTTCACTGAATTATTTCAAAAAGTTGAAATTTTATTTTATTTAGATGGCTTAAGTCATTTACAATGTCATTCTGGACTACTTTTACAAATTGCTTTTTGTAACATTAATTTGCAACACTCCGTGTTTAAACTACACATAAGAGTACACATAAATACTCCTAAAATAGAGACATGAAAGATAATGATTTTATTGTAACCCAACTCAATCTATATTCCTGGCACTATTATACTCATAAAATATGTATTGAAAACTCAAGGTAGGAGTTCTATTTTCATCTCTATATGAATAGTCCAGCAAGGTAACACTGAACAATTTAGCCCTGCTGGAAAATATCTCATCTGGAAATAATCTAAAGTCATTCAAATCTATGTGTTATTAAAATAAAGAAATGGCAATTTAGGTAAAACTTCACTTTTCATTATTTCAGACAAAACAGATAGATTGCTAATTATATTCCAAAATTGCTTTATCCTGGAAATACCATGAAAAGAAAAATAAAAAACAAATAATATCAAATTCCATTTCTGAAGCTTAGTTTCCAGAAAAGTTTTACAAATAAAAATAATCCCCTGATACATTTTATGAATAAGAGGTTTATGGTCCAAAAACACTTGGAAATTGGTGAATGTGACATCCTTTCCTTAGAACTTCTCAGTTACTAAGAAGTCATCCAGTACAGAAACCTGTTTAGCTTTGTTTAACTCAGAGGTTCTCTGACTAGGTAAACAGAAAATCCTGTTTTCACAGTCATGGTATATCTCCTGTGGATATAGAGTTCTGGGTTGACAGATTATTTTCTTTCAGCACACAAAACATTATCTCCTGCTTTCCATTATTTCCGATAAGTTAGTAATCATTCATAGCATTGCTCTCCTATATATAATGGATTGCTTTTCTCTCACTGTTTTTGTGATTTACACATTATTTCGATTTTCAGCATTTTGACTATGATTTGCCCAAGTGTGGTTTTCTTGGGGTTTCCCCTTCTCTGGTTTACAGTGGTTCCTGGATATTTACATTCATATTTTTCACCAAATTTGGGGGTTTTCATCCATTATTTGTTAAAATATTGTTTCCTGTGCCAGTCTCTTTCTTATCTCTCTCTGGGACTGCAATCACATGTATCCTATATTGTGTGATGTGTCTCATATAGGACTCTGTTAATTCTTTTCATTTTATTTCTTGTTTATTCTTCAACTAGGTTTGTATCTATTGATCCATTGTCAAGTTTGCTGACCCTTTCTTTTCCCTTCTTCAGTCTGTTGTTAGGTCATATTGCAAAACTTTTCATTTGGGATATTTACTTATTTTTAATTTTATTTATGTATGTATTTATTCATTTAATAGAAACAGGAGTCTCACCATGTTCCCCAGGCTAGTGTCAAACTCCTGACCTCAAGCATTCGTCCACCTCAACCTCCCAAAATGCTAAATTACAGGCATGAGGCATCAAGTCTGATCAATATTTTACTTTCCAATTCTAGAGTTTCCATTTGGTTCTTTAGTACACTTTCCACTTTTTCTATTTTGAGATTTTTCCATTTGTTCACCTCTTATGATAAAATTGTTAGTTCCTTGAAAATTATTATAGTAGCTGCTTTAAAGTATTTGTTATTCCCACATCTGTGTCTTCTTGGGGTCTATTTTTATTGACTCCTTTATCTCTTGTCTATTTGTTTCATTTTCCTGCCAGAATTTTTTCATTTTACACTGACCATGGTAGATGATACATTTTAGAACCCTGGGTTCTGTTTTCATTCTGCAATAAAAGGACAGTTGATTAGTATTTTAAAAAGCAGTTATGTTACTGGCTAACCATTTTTAACACATGGAACTTTAATTTCTATACTTTGGTGGGATGAGTATGTTTCTATTTTCCCTCAGTCTAAGAGAAAATTTTATTTTACCTAGAAAAGTTTATAAAATATTGTTTAGCCACATGAGATCTGAGTGTTGCACAAATAAAACAGAATTTTAAAATTCTTTATGTGAGTATAAGTTTTTAAGGTGTCAAGTATTCTTTTATAATTCTGAAAGCTACCCAAAGGATATATTTTCCTGAAAAGCTGGTGACCCTTTAAGTAGTACAAAAATCACTTCATGTGTAAATACAGCTTTATTTTCTTATATGGGTTGAAAAGTTTTAAGGACCAACCTAAATCACTATATAAGAACCAAAATACCTTATAACTTATCTGCTATAGTCAGAATAAGTCTTTAATTGTTTTCAGCTACTTTCAGATAAAAGTTACCCTTTTTCAAAAATCAAGTATAACAATATACTTGCATATCATACAGAATTTATTTGAGCCCATCTTCACCACTTTTGACAAATTTGTTAACTTCTATAAGTGTCTTTTTTCTGCCCTTCAAAATACTAGTAACAACAGGTACCCCTTAAGAACAATACCAGGTACTGAGCTATCATTCAGTAAACAGTTATTTTATTTTTTGTAATGAAATTACTCTAAGTTTAATAGTTATTTTAAAGGCAGAGACCTTTACCTTTAGATCATGAGAAAATATTTAATCCAATGATTAAGATACAGGTTTCCTGTTCTTCTTAATTAGAGGCCAGATAAAATCAAAACTCATGCCACTTGCTGTGACTCAGCTTACTCTACTAACAAGAACTGCCCGCAAGCTAAAATAGTTCTAGGTTTGAAAGTAAAACCTGTGATTCTGTACCCACCCTATCCCACTGCCACCTGAAATCTGCTCCTTCTACCACAAAGTCTGGCTGTTTTCTTATGTGGCCTTGTGTGACACTCAGCTGCCCAGATTAGGAACCTCAGGATCCTCCTCTACATTTTCTATCCTCTCTAATCTGCTATCAATCCATTCTGCCTCTTAACTCCCCCTCAAACTCTGCCACCTCTTCATCTCTTTTTGCCTACACCATTTCCAACAGCCTCCTATAAAGTTCCTTGCTTTTAGTACATTTTCTGTACCACCTCCAGAATGATCTTCCTAAAACCAATCTATCTGAGTCCTTTGTCTCCCATAAGCCCCCAGTTTCCCAATGCCTACAAGGTAAAGTCCATGCTCAGAAAAATCCCATAAAAGACCCTTCCAAATTGTGCTTTGGTTATATTGTAGTTTCCACATTTTTTCACCCCTGTCTTCTCCGACCCTCCCACCTCACATGATGTGCTTTCTCTAGGTTGTACAAACCTGAGTTCGTGGCTCTGCACAGATTCTTCTTTATGAGTAGGATAATCTTCTCTAACTAGCAAATGCCTATTTATCCCTGAATAGCTTATATCCCCTCCTCTGTGATGGCATCCTGTCTAGGACAGGGTTCATAACTCTCCCCTTTCTGTTTTTATCACAGCACTGATTCCATTGTACCATAATTACACTTTTATATATCTATTGCATCCTCAAGACTGTGAGTCCCAGAAAACAAAGACAATGCCCGTATGGTATCTGGCTCAGAGTAGGTGCTCAAGGAACATTTGTTGAATTAATAAATGGATATCACTTTTCTAATGTTGTTATTTCTGTAGCTAACAATCTACAGATATGTGCCATTTGAATATTAAGCCCAGAGGAAAAAAACAAAAACAGAACAAAATATTTGCCTCACAGCAAATCTCACCACCCAAGGGAAGTAATCAAAGAAAGCAAGAAATAGGGCGGCTTAGTAGTAATCTCAATCATCTTTACCTGCATTCCTCCAGTACCAAGAGGAATAAAAATCTTTTATTTTTACAAAATCAAGGTCATTTCTACACTAGTCAAAGCCCAATTTAGTAACTCTCAGCTTTTCCTAGCTCATACATTTTGGTTACAATGCTTTCTTTACAGATCATCTGACATAAAAAAAAAATCATCTTGGTTTCTGTCAAGCAAAGATTAATATTGGATACTTTAATCACAAAATTCATGTTTGGCACTTGGGTCTTGGCAGAAAGCTCCACATGTAATTTATCTGGGACTAAATTACTCATTTCTAATACAAACATAATAAAGCAAAAACCAGCATTGTGTAAACAAAATATGTTCCTTTTTAGTTTGCAACAGAAAATTAGTGCAACCTCATTTAACCACTATTTTGATGAGACTTGAAATTTTAATGTTAGACAGAGAAACCAGGATTTCTTGTCAAGCATTCAACAAAGTCCAAAAGAACCTCATGGTCAGTAGCCTTTTTCCAGTCAAATTTTAAGGAGTCTGGCATCATTTTTTCCAAATACGGAACCAAGTATCCCTGATTCTTATCATCATGCAAACAACTGCAAACAGCTGTGAAAACTAGAACTGGGACTCAAGTCTGTCTATAGCGAGTCCCCTTAAAGCTACCAAGCATGACTGTTTTCATCAACAAGTATTCATGACCCTTCTTCCCAAAATTTCAACTCTGCAGACCTACTCATTAAAGAGGGAAAAAGAGACTCGATCCTTCAAAATGCTTTAATTTTTTTCATTTTAACTCAGTCATGTAACCTCTCATAAGAAAACTGATTATCTTCTACTCTTTTTAGATTGTATTTTGTATTCCTCAAATAAGGCATTTATTACGAACACAAAAGACCTGTTTTATCGCCTCAATCTTTACATATTATCTAATTTGCAAATGCAATTCCTCATTTTTTAAAAAGCAAAACCATGGACTCTTTCTTTCTCCTTCCTTATGAGAGCTTCATGTGCCAGACTTTGCTCTATGAATTCCCATCAGAAGGTTCCTACAAAAATCCTCCCCAACTTATGCTTTGCTTCTGGCAGTATTAGGTATGACATCTGCCATGGTACCAGCCACTTCGGTGCTCAGAGAAATAGGAAAACCATCTTGGAGAACTTCAAAACTCCATATACAAAAGTTTCAGGTAATAGAAGGGGAATGTTACTTGCTTTTCAATTGCCTAAGATCAAAAACCTACACATAGGTCTGTCATGTAGCAAAGCCCATCTCCACCAGTAGGCATGTTTTTCTTTACACTTAAAAGAGCTGTCCAAACTAATTAAGGCATTTGCATCTTCTCCTTGACAACACTCTTAAAAGCCCACCTGTTGTGCAAAACTCTTCTGCATGACTAAGTCTCTTGCACTCCACTTTCTCTGTGTTCCCTTTGGAGCACAGGACTTCATAAAGCTTGTCTCTTGGCCACATGCCTCTCTACTCCCAAACAGGGCCAAAATGCAAACGATGCTTCTTGTAACACTCCAAGCTTCTTGGTAAATGTAATGCAGTTGTCGATATATGCTTAAGAACTTCTTATCCCTCATTCCCAAGGTCAAGACACAAAGGCAACTTGTGTTACCTTGCCTACTTTCCCTCTTACTAGCTTTCACTAACAACAACAATAATCCTGAAGGTATGGAAACGCTACTCATTTTAATGAGAATATATTTTTGCACATTACTGTAAAAATTCTAACAAATTCTTAACAATTACTGTTATGTAGAGTGCAAATTACAGTACTGCTCACCAGGCAAATCAGCACCAGAGGTCTGGAGCAGGCATGCCACTTCTTTGGATAGCTGACTGCAAAAAAATCCTTAAACATATTTTTATAATTTATGAAACACTCTTACATATATGACCTCATTTCACACTTAGAATAACTCCATGAGGTAGACTTTATTAGACTCATGTTAACGAATTGGGAAATTAAGGCTTAGAGGTTTGTGTAATTTACTGAAAGCCATAAAGACAGTACCTAGTAGGTCTAAAACTTCCTGATTTCTAGTTCTACGCTGTTTCCACTATACCAGTCTCACTTACTCCAAGAGAATATTTGTCATGTTTTATTCTGTATCCCTCTACATTTTGATTTTAGTTTGTTTGGTCAGTAGCTATCTTTGATGTTTTGTTTGTTTTATTTTGCTGACCAAATTGTGACAGGGACTTCTTTAGTGAGACTGAACAATGAAAATTATTTATTTTTTTCTGTAGAAACAAAAATAAAATTTGTATATAATAGCAATCACTGATTCCTGTCTAGGATAGTTGGAGTTTAAAGAGTTGGAATACCTCACTCATAGCAGTTCCAAAGAAAATCCTTTGCATTTAAATAATTATCAATTATCCTTCAAATTTTTATTCGCCAAGGAACCAACACAGCCAGTCCACCAGGAAATTATGCCTGAAACTACAGAACAGTCAGCATTCAGGCCATAAAATAATATTACTATGGAAATTATACAAGTAAATGCAATCTTTATTCATGTAATATTTGAAAAATAAATACTTTAAAGGAACTAACGCAACACAATGCAATATCCTTGCAAGGTCCATTTTCAAGTTCCTATGCTTCATTACACAGAAACGCACACACACACACACACACACATAATTGAGGAGTTAAGCTTCCTTGCTTACATACCAGTCTAACAATAAACAAGTTGCAAGTCAGTTAACTGTATTTATGTTGTGCTGTGGGCACACACACCCATTTATTATCTGTGGGACTGACTGTGCCACAAACCTTAGTGGCAATAAATAGTTTCAAAGGAAGAACCATTCGCTGAACAAGTAAAAACATGAGTGGATTCAAAAGGTACAAAGATTTGCTAAACAAAACTCACCAGGCAGAATGAGCACTTTAAAAACCTGCTCCGAATCCTTCAACTGAAGTAAAAAGTTTCTGGCAACTGGAAATAGTTAAAATTTCCTATTTTCTGATTATTCTAAGTGCTTACCTCTGCATATCCGGTCTCCAGCTAGGTTGGTCAGGACAAGAAATCTCCTAAGAAAGTCAGTTCTCACAATCTTTTCAGACCAATTTAGCAATTTGCAAAATGGAGGTTTATCATGACTGTGAAAAAACAGGGTGTTCTCAGCATGAAAAATACCCCAAGTCACAGATACTGACCCATACTAGCTCAAAGACAGAAACAGAATCATATCACAATAAGAAAAATTCTACTAGGGAAAACAAACAAAAGCAAAGCCAGAGAATTTCTACAGTTAACGTACATATGGGACAAACTGAATACAAAGCTCCATAGAGCAACAAAAATTCAATAGTGATGATTTTTAGAAAGTACAGCGTATCACTGAGGATTTGTTTCAACTGCAAATGAAAGAAAAGCAAAATAACAATGGTTTAAAGAAGATAGAGGTTTCTTTCTCTTGCACAGATGAAGTCTGGAATAAGCAGCCCCAAGTTAGTAAGGCAGCTCGTATTGGTATCAGGGACTCAAATGCCTATCTTTTTGTTCTACTGTTCTTAGTACATGGCTCCCCCTACATGGTTTAAAGGGGCCTCTCAAATGTCAACCATCACATGTGTATTCCTCCCAGAACAAAGGAAGAAGAGGACAGAGAAGCAGGCACCCTCCCTTTAAGACCCCACAGCTTATGTTCCACTGGCTACAACTAGTTATATGACCAGAACTAGTGCAGGGGAACTTGGAAATAGCAAAATACTTCACAAGTGGCATTTGCAATTGTGGGAAGATAAACATTCCACAGTTCAAGGCAACTCAAGGCCCCAGAGCCCATACAACCATCAAACAAATATTTAGGAACTACCTACTTTTGTCAGGCACTGGGTTCTGCACTGGAAAACAAACACCTACCCTTAAGCATAAATAGCTCAGTCATCATCATTCCCCAAAACAATTAGAATGACACTTGTGCCGGGCTCGGTGGCTCAGCCTGTAATCCCACGCCTTGGGAGGCTGAGGTGGGTGGATTGCCTGAGCCCACGGGTTCGAGACCCGCCTGAGCAAGTTGGTGAGACCTCATCTCTACAATAAATCAAAAACTTAGCCGGGCATGGTAGCGAGCACCTGTAATTCCAGCTACTCGGAAGGCTGAGGCAGAAGGATCGCCGGAGCCCAGCAGGTCGAGGCTGCAGTGGCTGGGAGCAGCCACTGCACTCCAGTCTGGGTGACAGAGTGAGACTCCAACTCAAAAAAAAAAAAAAAGAATGACGCTTGTGAACATGTATACATAATGTGTTTTGCCTTAACATTTTATTTCAAAAAACTTCAAATGTACCCAAACACAGCAAGAATAGTTACAGCTTTATCAGATCTACCAACCATCAACACTTTATCACATTTGCTTTATAATATATTGTCATTCTCATTCACTTGCTTTCTTCCTCCTCTTTCACTCCTCCTTCCCTCTCTTTCCTTTCCTTCCCTTTCTCCTCCTTTCCTCCTCACTTCTCCCACATGCATTTGAGAGTAAGACACAGACATCATTACCCCTTCATCCCTAAATACTTCCATATATATTTCCTAAGGACAAGAACATTCTCTTGTTTAACCATAGTAAAATTATATGCCACCAACTAACTCAATGAAGTCCTTATAGAAATTTTTTTCCTGGTCCAGGATCTAGATCAAGATTATGCATTGGGTTATCATGTCTATCTAATCTGGAAATGTTTCTCAGTCTTTTTTTTGTTGTATGTATCCAGATTTTTAAAGAGCACAAACCAGTTATTTATAAAATATATGCTCCTGTGACAAGAATACTATGCTACTGATCCTTCTCAGTACATCATACTAGGAGGCACACAATCATGGTTGGTTCCATGGTTAGCATCACTGTGGGTGATGCTACCTTTTATTATTGTCTAAGGTAATGTTTACCTGACTTCTCCACAGGAAAGATAAGACTTTCCCTCTGTCAACTGATAATTTGTGAGGCAATATTTTAAGAATCTGTAGACAACCTATTCTATATCAAACATTCACACAACTAGTTTTCGTATTCTCTAATGATTCTTGCCTAAGTTAATTATTACTGTGATGATTGCAAAATAGTGATTATCTAACTCCATCATCCTTGCTCTATTTTTTAGTTGACATCCCTTTCTCATCTATTTTTTTTTTATTACTTGTTTGCTTGTTTATTTGTTTATTTGTTTAAATCAGTTCATATTAGCAAGAACTCGTAGACTTGTATTTTTTCAATGGGCTATAATCCACAACAGTTGTTACTTATTTTGAGGTACAATGTGTACCATATTTAACTAATGAAAGTCAAGCTGGCTTCTGTGTCTTACTGAAATAACTTCTTCTCTCATTCCCCTTTTGAGCACTTCTTTGTTTTCTAACACAACAAATAATGTGTTCAGAAATTCTGTAGACTTCCAGGTTTCTGATGATGCTTCAGTGAACCTCATATTATCTTAGACAAGGAAAAGCAATCAAAAAATTTCTTCTGGTATAAAAGTCCATCAGAAGATAGATGTAATTCTAAACAAGACTGATTCTACATTTTATATTTTCAATTAACTACCATTTATTATGACTAGCTCCAACTGTTGACATCTCTTGCACTCCTGAAATTAAATATAACAAAGATAATACCCCTAATAATAAGCAAGCAATAACTCAGGCACAAGCTAGATGCAGTGTGTAACATTTTGACTTAAATGTCAAGGAAATCCAGGACACATTTCAAAGAGTTTAATATAGACACAGAATTTTGTGCTTTCTGGCATTAAAGATAAATACAAAAAAAAAAAAACTTTCTCAATATGTAAATCAAATTCTATTCTTAGCATCCTCATTACGCCATTCTACCTCTGCCTTTCTTTCCACATAAATTAAGAGAGATAGATAGCAAAAAATAAATGATCAGCTCTCACTAGTTCATTGAAGTACTATATCAATATATTCATTGAGCTTGTATTGTGTTTCCAGCCTTATATTCTAAATATTATGCCAGGTGCAAAGGACATACAATGAAGAACTAAAACCCAGTCCTCATTCTCTAGGCTTTTAGGAGATAAAAATGTACATATAATTCCAATAAAAATAAAAACCGGAATGATTTAGGTGGTATAATTGAGACAAAAGAACAAACTGTGGACACCCAGAAGGGATGACTCATTGCAACTGGAGAACAGGAAAGACGCTGGCAGAACAGGGGCAACTTCATCTACTGTGAATGAGTATGATACCCCTGAAGAGAAGGCAGCTGATGGGAAAGAGTATTTCAAAGTAAAAAAAAAAAAAATTAGCAAAGACATCAAGCATCAAAGCATGGAACATGGTCCGGAGTATATGGAAGGATGTAGAGAGAGATGAAGAAAATGGTTTATGAGCTAGAGCGAAAGCACCAAAGCAATGTCTTAGCATCTGATAAAAACACTTCTTTACAAACACCAGCCACAAAAAAGGGGGAAATAATGGTTCCACCTAATCACTAATATTTTAATTAATTTGGCCTTGTTCCATACAATCTGCTCATATCTAATGTGCTAAATATTGTAGAAGAAGGGAAGAAAAGAAAAAGAGGTATAAACTAAACATTTTCCCAAATAAAAAATTAGTCAAACAGCATCTGTCCAAACAAATATAAAATTTCTAAACTTCTGAGCACTCAGATGCAATTTTTTAAATAACAAAAGTCTTTCTTTCTAAGTACTCTTGGCAATATTCAACACATGCCATTGGACAAAATGATTTTATTTAAAGATGGGCTAGAAAACCATCTGATACCATATCAGATGCAGTATCAACTGATGGTTCAAATCAGAGGATTGTGTTGATTTCAACATCATTTCAGCAACCCACAAAAAAAAAAAGCAAAAAGTTTCTAAGGCAAACAAAGAAACTCACAGAATCTGGGGAATATGGTACCTTCCACATCTGTCGTTATTTGAAATTCAGCAACTGTGTAGAGATGGTTAGTGAGACGACCACCATTTTTCCTGTTGTCCTTACTAACAGAACTCTGATTTGGTTGGGTGCAAAAGTGTGCCAGTTAAAATATTTTCTCTCCCAAGCAAATATATGGCTATATATCACAGTGCTTATCCCTGAGATGTTAGTGACTTCCTGGGCAAGACTTGAGGGAAAGCTTTTGTTTTCCTAGTAGAAAGGAAATTATTAGAATGACTCTCATTTTTGCCCTTCACAGGCTCTTAGGATGGAAATGTGCTACATAATTACAACAATCCTTTTGGTTTTAACAAATTGAAACCTTCCTGAGCACAGAAGCCACTTCTTTATACCCACCTTGGAACTTAGTTTGGCCTCTTGTTCAAAAAAAAAAAAGGTTAGTAAACACTTGTTGAAAGTAAAGACTAATTTAAAATGTTTAAAAAAGTAAATGCCAGGCTCAGTGGCTTAGCCTGTAATCCCAGCACTTAGGGTGGCCGAGGCGAGTGGATTGCCTAAGCCCGCAAGTTCGAGACCAACCCGGGTAATTTGGCAAAACCTTGTCTTTACAATAACTAGAAAATTAACTGCGAGTGGTAGCACATGCCTGTAGTTCTGACTACTTGAAAGGTTGAGGCAGAAGGATCCCTGGAGTCCAGTGGGTCGACGCTGGGGTGGCAGTGAGTGTGACACTGCACTCCAGCCTGGGCGAAAGAGTGAGACTCCAACTCAAAAAAAAAAAAAAAGTAAAGACTGTAGGAATTGGGCATGAGGAAAAGCACCATGATGAATTTCAGTCAAAGTCAGTGTATTTTTACCCCCTGTAATCTGCATCAATCCATTTGAGAGTGCACAAATCTTACAAGTATTGTAGTCCTTTTTAAATCCACATTGTTGCTGACCCACATATAGGACTTTGGTGATCACAGATGGGAAAATATGCATGAAGTCCAAAATCCACTGAAAATCAATAATTTCAAAATATTTATTTTAATAAAGAACATAGGATTTGAAAATTAGTTGATATATTTGCGAGGTACTATATATTTTTTAAGTTACTGTATATTTTTTAAGTCTATAGGAAATATATAATGCACAGAAGGTGAACAAATGCCTTGAAATAAAGCCATGCCCCTCTTGAGTTTCAAGATCCATTGGTCAAGAATTATTAATCAACACTAGGAGCATTTTAGTTGAGTCTATTCCACGGTCAGCATTCTACCCAGAACCTCAAGGGTGTGAGCTCTAACATAGCCATGACTTTGCCTTTTGCTTTGGCCAACCTTAATCTAGCTTTAAATTTCTAAAGCAGGCTTCTGCTCATATTTATAGCATGAAATTTTTCATAAATGTTAACACTTATGAAATCATTATGCTACATAAAAATTCCCCTGAGTCGGGAGATTCATGAAAATATGCAAGAGATGGAAAATAATTTGCTCTATCACACATTTTCATATTTACCAGTAGGTATGAGTAGCTTCAAATTAAAGTTAAATTTCTTATTTAGAGGCCAATGATTGAAATAAAAAAGAAAAATAGTATTGGTTCCTCCAATTAGTGAAAGTAGTCATCAGCTAAGTTCCAAGATAGACTTTCAGTGCATTTCACATGAAATCAACAATATATCAATTTCTTCCAGTCTTTAAATCAAAATGATTCAATTTGTTTTCTTCATCTGTAACTCTGCTTCCATGGCCATCTAAAGCAAAGATCATTCCCTCTTAACCATAAGCCAAAAAAGAAAGAAAGAAAAGTTAAAAAAAAAAAAAAGAAGAAGAAGAAGAAAGAAGAAACAAAAAAGCAATCATTTTGAAGCAACAGCCAAATTTGTTTTTGTCCAATTCATTTGTGACCTCTCACCCACCAAGAGCCTATGCCACTAAGAAAGGAAGATAGGAGAAAGGAGAGGTGGTGCTTGTCCCTTGGGAAAGCTATGAAAAATGTCTAAAAGGCTCAGCAGTTACCAGGAGAATTCAAAGAAATTCAGGAAAGGAAAGAACTTCACTACCATTAATTGTGGGGAAAGAAGGAGGAGAGAAACAAGCAAGAAAGAAAGTCAAAACAAAACAAAACAAACAAAAAAACACGGGGAGAAAACACAGATGTGGTCCCAAATCACAGAGCAATTCCACTTTATGTATTAAGTAGAGATCTCTGCAAATGCAAATTAATTTGATTTCCAAAAAGACTCCCTCCAAGTTTTCACTGAATGCTTGCCCTGCTCCTAGGATGTGTCAGCACACATCCCCTCCAGTTCTGAGCAAACACATATCTCATGGGTCAGTCCCTGTTCAGCAAGGGCATTGAATTATGTTATGAAGAAAAACGCCAATTCTCTGGGCCAAGGAGTAAAAAAGAGATCAGCACTGAGCCTGTGCTATTTACCATTAACACAGCAAAAAGAAGGAAACATAAATTAGTAGGTTTTTTAAAACTCTGTATGCTTCATTCCCTAGCCTGGTTTCCTTCCAGAAAACCACTGAGCTGTATCATTCAGTCTGTTAACTTCCTCAAACAGATATTGGCTGTACTCTATACCTGAATATTTAAATATAATTTCCCTAAAAGGATTCCCACAAGGGGAATACTAATTTGAATTGTCTTTGGTTGCACAACACTTTCCCAAATTTGCACTTTTGCAAAGCCATTCATTTTCTACAAAGCATCAAGCTCCTAGAGAAAAGACAAGGAGGTGGGTGGGGAAGGGGGCGGGGGTGTGCCAAGCTAACTAATGCCAGATGAACTTTCCTGGATTCAGAGGGCTTTGTTTTGAAGGTTTCCGCCTTGTGTTAAATCAAAGTACCAAAGCAGGTCTTGAAGACTAGGGAACTACATTCTCTACCCAGAAGGTCAGGGCTGCCAAAATTGGAGGTATTTAACTTTCTGGGCTAAGGAATCCACATTGTCCTAGAGTGAACTTACAGAACCATTCACATTTTTTACCAAAAACTACAAATGTTTCTCATGAAATGAAGCTCAGACAGCCTGAGACAGTGTCTTTGGCTATTTTAGCCAAAACAGCTGTTTGCATCCCTGACACCATTTCTACTCCAGGCTCAGAGATAAGAGGGATTTGTTTTATAATGTGCACCAAAATTACTTTATTTGCTTTGGATGCAGTAAAAGCATCATTACTTAAAATGACACTCTTGCTTTTCCAGTGCAGAGATTTGGCAGGAAGGTGAGAGTGACATCCAAGTTATAAAAATCTTAAGATTTACAGCAGATGCCAATAGCAGGGCTACACCCTTATACATAACGAGGACAAAAATCTTTCTCCAAAGATGGTCCAGAACATGGATGCTGTGGCCCAGGACTATGGTAAAATTAGGAATATCTTTGTTTGAAGTCGCTGAATAAAGCAAGGGTATGTACATAAAAAATTCTACGGGAAAAAAGTTTGCATCCTTTTTTCATCCCTCAGTTAAACATGCACATTTTTTACAAGGAAAGGGCACCCAAAGGCAATGATATGTATGCATCTATGGGTTTCTGGTATCCTATAGAGCTTTCAAGCATGGTCCCTCACTTTTCCTCAGACAATAACTCTGCTCCATGCATCACCTTTTGTAAAACATTATTTGAAGACTGAACATCAACAAATCCAAGGAAAAGTCTACCAGTATGTCTGTCAATCAGAGTTCTGTGGTTGCAAGCAATAGACAACAACTCTGGCTCACTTAAGCAGAAAAAAAAATTGCTGGAGTGACACTGAATTGAAGGGAAGTAGATAGAACTAAGCTCAGAAAGGAGAGGAATAGAGCAGATCCCAGGGTCTATGCAGCAGGACAATAGACTATCTTTTTAAAATGGTTGACAGAATTATCAGTGCTGGCTACTTTCAGTCTTTTTGTCACCCTACTCAGAATTCCATCTCCTGGAAGAAAATGAATAAAGTCTTACCACCAGAATGAGGGAAGAAAAGTACCCCAAAGCAAAATCAGGGTGCTGTTAACCAGAAGATGGAAAATGAAGCTGAGCAGAAGACACAGATGTCCACTTCTACGTCTACATAAACAGTCTTAGTATTCCTATTCAATTGTTTGTTTTTTCAACTTCAAGTGAAAACTTAGGCAAAAACTACAAGTACTGCTATTACTCAATAGTCTGTGTTACAATGCCCCATATAAAGAATCACACGATAAATTCCGGGGTCTTCAAGTTAAAAAAAAAAAGTTCAGGCCTCCAGATGAACTGATGTCCATTCTTCTTTTAGTTAATAAGGGCTAAGTAACTCATCGTGTTTCGCTTCTTTCTTGAGCAGCCAGCAAGCTCAGAGTTGAAAGTTTTAGGCTCAGTTATGACCTTGGTTATAACCTTAGTCTAGGTTTTCAAGTAAAACTAAATCCCTCCCTCCATTATACGACTGATGTTCAAGGGATTCTATTTTGGTCTTTTTAATGACATTTTTATGTTTTATTGATAAGTACTTCAAAACCATGTGATTTTTTTCCTCCTACTAACCAAAAGCCAACCTTTCAAAACTATATTTATAGGAGTTTAATGTATATTTGTATTTTTGGAGTTTGTAGATTGGCCAGGACTTCTGTATCCTGGGAGCAGCATCATCTCTTTCATTTTGTGCTACTGTGAAAATAAGTTGGCATAGTAATGAATTTCTGGTATTAAAAGGTGCTATAGGAAAAACTGATTATATATGAGATTTCTCAATCTCAATATGATTATAGTATACAATAATTTTTAGAATAGTTATCAATAAAATTCACCTTTTGTTGGAAAGGTGTCAAATGGCGCATCAATAGGCAACTGTCTCCAACCTGTAATGGACAGCCTCATCCAACTCAGATGGATGAGAGACACCTCAGGAACTAAGAATGCCACAGCATCGGAGCTTTCATGAACCAAACAGATGGGCTAAGGATGGGAGGTCAAATTCATTGTTTTGTAGCTCAAGCCACTGTGTGAGTTAATCCAAGTGTTTTTAATACTAAAAAAAAAAAAATCAGAATCCCATAACTACAGAAAAATGGACAGCATTAAATAGAATGGTAACACACCTGAGAAGACAAGAAAAATATCCACCAAGTACTTCTGAGTGTTTTTTTGTGGAAACAAGGATTCCCTAAATATAAAGGTGCTACCACCATTACAGATGTGTTTCAGTTTGGGTCTTCTGAAACAACATTTAAATGGTTCTACATTGACTGATAATCTGTGAGGAATATGTTGAAATCCATTAAATTAGAAAATTATTCTCCACCCTCTAAATTTCCCCCCTTTTTGGAAGTAATCTGTTCCAATGTTTGGCAGTAAAAATTCCCCAAATGAGCCAATACCATAACAATGAGAAGCTTTAGTTGCCTGGCGTGGGATACTAGGAAACAGAGATCTGCATTCAGTTAAAAGTAGAAGAAGCCTCCCACTTCTCCCTGGAACCCCTCCCAGATGCTCTAGATTAGAAAGTAGGATGAGCAGCAACACTTCTAGTTCTTGTGCATCGATTTGCCCTGAAAAGAAGGGCTGCCCTTGTCTCACCACTTCAACCACACAATCTCCATCACAGCTCTTGAATGAGAGGAAAGAGGAAATGACCTCCAGGCACCTGAAGGTGGGCTGCCAGAGCTGCACTCGGAGAGCAACGAATGGTGCTAAACAAATAAACTTTGTTTCAAAATTCATCATCACCTTGGCCTTTACGAGTCAGAAGACCAAGGACCCGTTCCTGATTCTAACTCCACGTGAACTTGGGATTTAGCTTCCACACAGTCCAAATGCAGGGGCTGAACTAGATTTGTGTTCCCAATTCAAGTACCCTCGGGGCCCAGCAGGTCGTGTGACTCAGTAAGACGTAGTGAGAGGCACCACGTAAGGCCCAGGACAAGCTGAAGGCCACACCCCACCCACATGGAACAGCGGCTGCTCAGTGGTCGTTGTATGAAAATCCAGGCCCTCTGTAGTCTAACCCTCCCATTTTTTTCAAAAGAATCAAGATGTCCAGATTTTCCTATAAATTCCTCTAATTTTTAAATCCTGGAAACTAATTTGTGAAGTTTTTATATACACTGTGGGCCTGAGACCCAACCCTCAGGCCCACAGTTTGTCAACTTAAAGTTCAAGTCCAAGGAGATCAAAGTACCCTAGGCAATGAAATCCCCCTTTCCAAAAGAGCTAGAACTATCTTATTTCCTCACTTGGAAACACATGGGTCATTGGCATCTTAAAGGTTACAGGAAATCCTGTACTAAGTAATCAGACTCTCTTTGTTTCACCTAAGGATTACCAAAATGATTTAAAATCTTTGTGGCAAGATTTGCATAAACAAATCACAGAGCTCAGGAAACACACTTTGGGAAACACTAAACCCCTATCATCCACTTGGCACTAAAGTTCTATGTTTTTATTTCCAGTTTACTCTTGAATGTGAAATAGGGGAAGAAATTAGTATTGACTGACTCCCAAAGATGTGCCAGATACCATACTAAGCTCTTTATAGTCCATATCTCAATAAATATTCACAATAACCAGGTACCAAATGTTATTACCCCCATTGTTAAGAAAATACAAATTGAGATTACAAGTTGAAAAATATAAATACAAAATACAAATCAGAGGCCAAAGGGAATCCCTAATAACTGAAGCAGCAGAAATGTGTGTACCTGGATACCTGATAAAAGATCCCATAGTCTTTCCACTATTTAACAATCTGCATGAATTACAGGTGGCCTGACCTGTAACTAAAGAAATACTCGTGTCATCTCCCATCCCCAAACTGCCCACTCCTATGTCTTTAGATCTGTTTTTTATTATTCCTCAGAGTGCCCAGGCTTTTCATCTAAAGCACATTGGTTTTCCAATAGAGTCAGATAATGCACCAAAGCATCCAGCCCACAAGCAGGTATGAGTGAGAGACTCAAAGGTCTCAAAAGAACTATACTTGCTATGAAAGAAACATTTACTATATGAATTCCTACCTCACATTCACTGTATTTTATAAATCCCTACCTCAAACCCCATAAGACTAGGCAAATGTAAGGCACCTGGTAGTAACTGTGACCGTAAAGTTACAAAATATTTGCAGTGTTTGTACTTAGAACTTTGTTAAGTTTTCGTTTGTCCCATAATAACCATGTTAAATGAAATAACCGGCTTCTTCTGCTTCTGCAACCACTGCTGGCAGTGTGTGAATGTTAAGCAATAAGGCCCTCCTGGACATTCTTTTGCTTGAATTATGGTGGGCTCTGTGGCACCAGCCACTCTTCTGGTGGGCTCTGTGTTGTTTCAAACCTGCTTGTATGTCAAAGCTGACTGTAAACCATAGCTTATCTGACATTCCAGGAGGCTTAACTACCTCCCCTCCACCCGCTTGGCCGTTAGTAGTCAATCACGGGCAGCCGAGCCCACGCCCGCGCAAATCAAAAGCGAACCCACCAGTCTCAAGCACTCCTGTCCCCCAACATCACCGCAGACCTAATTGAGAACTAATTATGCAAGGTCCATGGACTTCGTTTTCTACGTCATGCCCTCTTCTAATTGAACAACGTCTCAAGCCTAGGAAAAACCAGTCATGCCCAGCCCTTCCCTCGCAACTGTGTATATAAACCACCTGCTGTACTAGGTCGGGGCTCTCGTTCCTGTACCGCTGCGCCGGTTACAGACGTGAGCCCAGACTCGAGCCTGAATAAAGACCCTCATGTGATTTGCATCGGAGCTGGTGGTCTCTCGGATTTAGGACTTTGGGGTCCAACGATGAGCATGTGATGACTTTGCTCAAAGTAATAACATATTAAAGGCCAACAACTGCATTTAATATTTGACAGCTAACATTGTAGAGCTGTCAAATACACGTACATAACATGTACGTGTATGTGCCAGAATGATGCTAACTGCTTGTGTGGCTTCTTTCAGCCTTCCATTTTTTCCCTCTCTTTGTGCACACATCTTTTAGCCCCCTGTCTTCCCAGTGTCCCCTTTTTCTGGCTTTGTTGTCCATCTGATGACCCTCGCTTCAACCTATTTTGTTCCCTTCATTCACTCACAGAGTGAATATAGTTAGGAACAGAAGTCTAGCATTTTACTTGCTCTCTTATGATGACCATATATTCTGGTTTGCCAGGGGACTCTCAATTTATGTCTGCCATTCCAGTTAATTATTTTATTTATTTTTTATTTTTTGAGTTGGAGTCTCACTCTGTCACCCAAACTGGAGTGCAGTGGCCGCTCCTGGTCACCGCAGCCTCCACCTGCTGGGCTCTGGCAATCCTTCCACCTCAGCCTTCCAAGTAGCCAATTACAGGCATGTGCTACCACACCCAGCTGATTTTTTGATTTATTGTAGACATGAGGTCTCGCTGCCCAGGCGGGTCTTGAACCCACGGGCTCAGGCAGTCCACTCACCTCAGCCTCCCAACGGCGCAGGATTACAGGCTGAGCCACCGAGCCCGGCTCCAGCTAATTATTAACAGTGTCTCCATCACCTCAACAGGACTCTGGAGTGGACAATATGCCACATCATTTCTTTACATAATTATCAAACAAAGTCTTATATTCCTTGCCTTTAAAGGAGGTTGAGTCAAATGCCTCAATTTTCTTCCTTGAGAGGAAAAGTATTTTTAAACTACTAAAATCAATTTGTGAATGCTTCTCAATAGCTTTTTATGAAGGGTCAATGGCCATTGGTAAAGTAGTTCCATTCTGTCTATACATTTTTTAATTGCCAAATTCCTGAGAAAAACAATAGTCTCCTAAGGAATCCAGACCCCACGTCAGCTAGGCAAATTGCTTTGAACCACAAACTGGATTCAAGGCCCACAAATGGTTTTGCATAATGTAGTCCCTCAGTGCTTTCTGTCACAGGAGGAAGAATAACAAGAAAGTGGCCCAGTCACTTTATTCTTTCTATAGAAAGAAATTTACTCTTTCTATAGCAACAGCTCCTGAGTCTACTGGCCACTAAGGTTGAAGCTGGTCACTGGGATATGGCATAGAAAAGACCTCAGAGGAGCCAGCTAGGAAAGTCAGCTGGAAAAGCAACATGGTAGAAAAGAGAGGAAAAACACAAATGGAGAGAACACATGAGAAACAGGGTCATCTGGAATGACCAAGGACCAGTAAGACACGAACTTGAACTCTATACCCTTTGGCCTAGATTTGTTCTCTTGCTCAACCACTTGTTTCACTAAGAGCCTTAGACAAACTGAGACAGATGAAAAATGTCATTTCATGAATTACATTAATACATGTTTTAAAAAGAAAGAAGAGAACTCCAAGAAAAATCATAGAGTTTACATTCTGGGTTAGAACTTCAATTCCTAGTGATTTACTTGCTGTCTTAGGATGCTAGACATTACTTGTTAGAATTTAATTGTAAATATAGTACAAAATAATATTTGCATTCTGGGTCAGAATTTTAATTTCAACTTAATTTTAATTTTAAAAGAAAACTGAAGCTACAGCTAATTTTCAGGACTGAGGGCAGAAACAATGTATCGTTTAGTTCTTCCAGCATCTAGCACTGTGCCTGGCATATAATGAGTATTTCACAAATGTTTAACAACTTTGCATAGGTATACTTAACATATAATAAATGGCACAATTTGACATGTTTTGACATACTTATAAATTCATGAAACTATCACCATAACCAAGATGCTGAACATACCCATCATCACCCCCTAAAACTCACCTCAAACTCCTTTCTCTCAGTCCACCTCAGGCATCTACTGATATGTGCTCTAACATTTTACCTTCCCATCAGTACTGTGTGAGAGTTCCAGTTCCTCCAAACTCTCACCCACACTTGACATGGTTATAATCTTTTTAAATCTTAGTTGTTCTGATAGTTGCATAGTGATACCTCGTTATGGTTTTAATTTGCATTTCCCTAAGGACTAATGATTTTGAACCTTTTTTCATGTGCTTATTTGTGATCCATATAACTTCTTTGCAAAAATCATTTGCAGCTTTCCTTTAAATTGGGTTGTTTAGCTTCTTATTACTGAGTTTTGACAGTTTATTTATAAATTTTGGATCTAAGTCCTATAACACATACAGATTTACAAGTATTTTCTCCCAACCTGTATCTTATCTTGCTTCATTTTCTTATCAATATGTTTTAAAGGGCAGAAGTTTTAAATTTTGATGAAGTCCAATTTTTTCTTATTGACTTTGTTTCTGTCATTATTCTAAGAAATCTCTACCCAAACCAAAGAAACATTTAGCTATGATAGATATGTTCATTATCCTGATTATAGTAACATTTACACAGATATACACAAAGTAACCAAGATTTTCTACTGTTTTTGTCTAGAAGTCTTATACTTTTAGGTTTCAGATTTTGTTCTATGCTCCATTTTGAGTTAATTTTTGCAAATTGCATGATGTGTGAATTGAAGTATTTGAATTTATCATTGATATTGCTGCTGTTGTTTTGCATGTAAATATCAAGTTGCTCCCGTCATTGCATTTGTTGAAAACCCTATTATCCTTTTTCCTGTTGCTATGGTCTGGATGTTTACATCCCCTTCAAAATTCATATGATGAAATCCTAAGCCCCTGTACTTCGCAATGGGACCTTATTTGGAAGTAGGGTCATTGCACACATGATGAGGTCATACTGGACTAAGGTGGGTCCCTAATCCAATATGACTGCTGTCCCTAAAAAGGCGGAAGTTTAGACACAGAGAAACACACACACAGGGAGAATGCTACATGAATACTGGAGTTATGTTGCCACAAGCTGAGGAATGCCAAAGGTTGCCAATAAACCGCCAGTAGCTAGGAGAGAGCCATGGAACATATGCTGTGTCTCTTGCACAGTTCTCAGAAAGAATAAACCCACCAACACCTTGATTTTAGACTTCTATCCTCCAGAACTGTGAGACTACAGATATCCGTTGCTTAAGCTTTCTAGTTTGTTGTACTTTGTATGGCAGCCCTAGCAATCTAATACCCTAAGCTACCAAGAATTTAAGTTCAAAAGCAATATCTACCTATCAGTACCAGGCCCATAGCCCACAGCTCAGTTCCTACAAAACAACCTCAAAAGACTTAAAGGAAATTCCAGGTGTCACTGGCCCTCATTAAGGTGGCTTGTACACTAGGATACAGCTCATAACCCAGGAAAAGTTGGTCCATTCCTGATGTCAAGGCATCAAAGCATGCGGTGGGCTATGGAATTTGTGTTTGTCTTCAGGCCCACAATTACAAAGAAACTGGGAGGAAAGGCTTATTGTGAAAGGATTAGGGTGGATCTAGCCTTGAGGAAGGATGACAATTAATAATCCCCTTTCCCCTGGTAATTCTCTACTCCCCTGCTCCCATGCACTCAGGTAATATTCCCTCTGGAGAAGAGAATGAAAAGCAAAACAGCATTTTAATACTAGAATGACTCTCCACTCTAAGAAATAGAAACTGAAACAGCATTTTGCTGTAAGATAGACACCACAAGCTTGTCTCATAAAGACTAGAAACATTTGTGTCATTATGGTTATTGTACCAGAAAGACAAGCTTGCCCAGGAAAGCAAGTACTATGACACCAATGACATTTTCTTTTGTCTTAAATATAAACTCCAGAATAGGAATAGGTTTTTCATTAAAATTATTTCTACAGTTACCAAGTGAAAGATAAAATAAGTATGGAACCAGATACAAATAATCATCCTGACATACTGAGGCTGACCCGGGGTCAATTTGAAATATATTCCTTGGTCAAACTGCACATTTTCTTTGTTGGAAAGAGGAAAATCACAGAGGTGCTGGAGGGACTCTGACAACCTGTATTGCTTTGAGGACAAAACCCTAAATCCCAGTTCTCACTTGGTCTCAGCCTGTCTGGAAGTTTCACTGAGATCTACCTCAAAGCTACTATGTTTCACATCCCAGTCTGTGAGTTTAGTTACCAAAGTGAACCATCTTGAGTTCTGAAGCATACTGACTGTATTTTCCAAAGACCTTCCCTTTAGCAGCATGACACATGTTACAGTCTGGGTTTGCCACATTTTCCTAGGATGTTGACCAGAAAGAGATGAAGAAGGAAAATGCAACTGTTCAGCTTTTTGCTGTTTTCTCTTTTTCACATCCACAGTAGATAAATTCACACTCAGTATAAAAAAAGCATTCCATATAGACATAAGTATCTTGTCCAAGTATACCTACTGCCTGATCAAGGTGGGATCTGTCAGCAGAGGAAAAGATGGGAGGACTGACAGGTAGCAGCTAATGGACTCAAACAAAAGTTATCATAGTCTCTGGGCAACTGCCACATCACCCATAAAAACAAAAAACCAAAATCATCCCTTAGAATTTTCTGAAGGATTAAATATGCTTTCCAAATAAAGTAAAATGTTTGCTACTGATATAGGAGGCACGGTGTTTAGAAGTACAAACCCTACAGCCAGTCTGCTGGAGATGAACCCTAGCTCTGCAGCCCAAGGTTGTTGGCAGACCAGACAAGCACCAGGAACATAGTAAATGCAAAGTAAAACTTGATTGCTATTATTATTATTATTACTGATACTACTAGTAGTAAGCCTTCAGTGAATGGTAGCTAGCATTTCTTGCTTTTCTTCTACCTGAAAGTGAATCTGACTGGAAAAGTAAAAATCACCAATAAATCTCCTGTTTAAATGAAAACTCACTAGTCAGCACCACTGGAGTATAAGGAACCTAAGGGACTCTAACTTTACTTTCGTACCCCTGCCTTTGCCATCCTCTTTGGTCACCAAATTCACTGAGACTATGTACCACACTATGTAACCTTCCAGCTGTGGATAAATGGAAGAAAATGTGTATTCGGTGGCTTTTTAAGTGACTTAAATAACCTAGAATTTCTTTTAGAGCGATGAACCCTCAAACCAATGTTACACACAGGACTTCCTAAGGGTCATCTCTAGCATGACAACAATACATTTATTACATTAAAATGCTAACACCTCGTTTTGACCTAGAGATCATCGCCTGGCAAAAACTAAAGATGTGCTAGGTATTTCAGCACAGACTCATTTCTAGGTCGGTCACAGGCAGAGCCCTCCAATACAAGGGCCCAAGTGATCAAGGGCTACGGGGTAGGTGGCCTGCCAAGGCCCAGTCAAGTCCACGCACATCCCCTTACCCATTAGAGACAACTTAAAACTGAACACTAAACCTTCATCATATTCACCTCCTAACTGTAAAAGCAACTGCATTCAGTGGGTCACATGTTCCTATAAATCAAGAGTAAAAGGAGCTTTCCACGTGAGGAAATAAGCACACACTGAACCGGTCCTTAACGCACTGGCTCAACTTATGAAGCTGATCTAGACAAGGATTTTCATTATAAACAGAAGCACTGAAAGTTATGATCATACCAGGAAACATAAAAATATTAATCCCAACTTTGAGTACTAAGGGACAAGACTATGAGTCCTCTAAGTTTACAACTATGCCCTACTTCTCATCCACCACCACAGCCAGCACGGTGCTTGAGACCCAGAAGATGTACAATAAAGATGGATGGAAAAAGAGACAGGAGCTTGGACATGAGTTCAAAACACTTTATTCCCAAAGTGACCAGCACTAACAGCATTAAGAAGAATAACTCCTGTTTATTGAACACGTACTATATACTGAAATCTCTGCAAAGCACATGTCTTCATATTACAGGCAGGGAAAGTGACAAAACTAAACAGAAACATTGCTAGTAAGCGATTGAGTCAAGAATATTTATAAAGAGATGGGTTTGCTTTTTTAATTATTTTTTTTACCCAAATGATTTCTGATTCAGGAAACAGCATGGTTGATAAGGCCATTACCAGAATCACCCTTGTCAAAGTAAGACCTAAGTTGAAACATAAGAGGGCAGAGGAGTCTTGGGCCATCAGGCATGAGAAAGAAGACTTGGGCATGATGAAAGCTCCATGCAGCTGCAGCATTAACTGGAAGAGCTTGCTGAGACACTGGAAGCATTGAAATATGCCAAAATCACAAAACAAGTCTGTGCCTCTTTTCTGACACCTTTCTTTTGCAGTCCTTGGGCTCCAGGATTGGACCTGGTGAATACGCTGATGGTTTATCACTGATTACCAGCTACATTGGGATAACCACATTTTTTTAAGTAAACACAGAATGATAGCAGACTAATTCCACTGGACTTTAAGGAGATCTTTAGACAAATATCTCAACAATTTCTTCTTGCTCCACTTATATAAAGCCTCCGTTTAAGTGTACCCATGGGGGCTGAGAGAAGTACACTGCAGTCATTGAGTGTTTCTGGACTAGTTTTATTTGCTGACCACTGAACAAGTCCCTGAACTGCTGCTATTCACAGAGTAAAATACCCCTGTGGAAGGCAGCCTAATCTCCAGTAGCCTTGAGGCTGTAAGGCTGACTCTCCCACAGACTCCTCCAGAGCTGATTTATCTGGTAGAATGGAGCCAGTGTGGAGGGGATTTGGGGGAGAGAACTAATCTGGAACATCAAACAAAATGCAAAAGTTGCCTAACACTTCCAGATAACTTAGTATAGTCAACATGAAACAGCCATTAGGCAATGGGTAACCAAGGGATAGAAAGTATTTCCCAAGACTAACATTTTGGAATCACTTGGTAGAGATTTTGCTGTCAAATTTGGAGAAAGATTCAATGACATAAGAGAGCATTTTACTTCTGAGAAAGACTAAGGCCCCAAATTAATGATAACTCCAAGTTTTCTTTATGAACAATAAGGTCTGATGCTTTGTGCTTATTCAACTACAAGGGATGAAAAGAACAGCAAAATCTAAAACATGTAATGAGAAACCTGTGCTTCTGTAAGAATCACTATTTTTTATTTCTAAGAAACTGCTCTGTAACTCTCCAACCTCCTTCCTCCCATTTCTTGTCTAAACTTGGAATGGACTGCATACATGATCCAGCCTGATCACCAGCTTTCAGGGTCTCCAGTTTAGATAAATGCTATGTGATGCAGTTGAAGAGACTCTTCAATGGCACTTGTAAATTCCAGTTTCAACATGACACAGCGGCTTATTTCATTCAGAGATTTGGGCCACCAAAAACAGGGTAGCCCTTGGTCAACATACTGCTTCAACAAGAAATATGATAGTGAACTCAGCCCACAAGACGGTTATTGTGAAGTGGTTGAGAAGTAAGGTTTGGAGTCAAACCGCCTAGTTCAAATTCCAGCTCAGTTCATTTCCAGCTGCCAGACTCAAGCCAAATAATCTCAACTCTCTGGCCTTCAGTTTCTCCATCTAGAAAATGGGGATAAAAGTGGTTGCGGGAGGTAAATGGGCTAGAAAATTCAAACAAAACTCCTTAGCACAGTGCCACACACAGTGCCTGCTCCATAAAAGCAGTTGTTATTATCTTTCCTTTCTTGTTCTTTGTTCCTTTCGTCAATTCAGTCTGCCTGGAAAAGTGTCAGATTTGCCCAAGTTTTCACTCTGCCTGATGGGCCAGGCCTAACAGTCTCCAGCTGCCTTTTTAGAGGGTCCTTTAGTCCCACTTGTCAGGAGAAAAGTGGAAGTGGCCTAATAATAGAAAAATAAATCTAGAACAATCACATTCCAAGTCAAGACAAGATCTGCCAGATGATAAGGCAGAGATAAGACAAGATAATCCTGGAGGAAAAAAGACTTTACCTCCTAAAATTCCCAAATATTATTTAGCTAAAAACATCAACCTCTTTGTCAACCAAAAGTTTTAGAAGAAACCAAAAGAAACATTCTTCGGGATCTGATTTTCTCCCTACCCTTCCTCATTTCTCCCTCTTTTGGAAGTGCTAATGCGTAGACACTGGCCAAAATGAGAGTGAAAAAGGAAGTGATAGGAGAGAAAAAATAGCCCAGGCTGAGAAATCAAAATTCAGCTTTATGGATATAAAGTTCTGTATTTTCTGGAACTGCCTGGAGAAACGGTCATCCCAAGGAAGACAGGCAAATAATTAAATTGAAAACTTCATAGACCTCATGAGAAGATGGTCACATGGAAAAGTCCCAATTAGAATTTGCTAGAACTTGTTTCTGATACATGCCTACTATCATATGACACTCTACCCTGGTAAACTACCCCATAGACAAGCATACATGGCCCTCCTTTGTTTCCAACTCGGACTTGATTCATCTTTCTCCTTCTTTCCTAGCCTCTAGAAAATGCATCTGGTAGCTCACTAAAGACATTTGCTCTGGGAAAATACACGTTCCTATGGCTAAGTTAGGCCACATTCTTGCACAGATAGGTCTGTCACTTCTAAAGGATCTACCCAGCACAATAATAAAGTCAATCCAGAAATTCATGCAAATGTCAAAATATCAAGGCCAGAAGTAATCTCGTCTCTATTTAAAAAAAAAAAAAAAACCTAGCCTCTTTTTCTGCTGAAAAGTCCCCTTTTACTTTTCTGAAAAGAGCGTGTTTCAAATCGGCTTCTTTAAAAATTTACAACTCTCCCGAGACCCTTCAAGAAAAAAAGTCCACTATGAGCGGAGAAGGTGAAAAGAGAAGAATTCATATTTATACGTTTTAAAAGTGAGGGTGGTAAATGAAATCCTCACATCCCTTTTGATCCTATTATATTTTTAATGGCAGAAGCTCCCAGCAAGGGCTCTCGTGGGATGCAACAGAAGTTTTAACATTCTGGGGAGCAGATGAACTTGCCGCGGTTCGTGTGACTGAATGAGAAATTACCCAACTCAGCCCTGCTCGGGGCAATAGATCCCTTTGCCTGTACTGGATTTGGGTCAAACAGCTAAACCTCAAATTAGAAAAATGTCAGCAACATTTTTGGGGGGCACAGAAGTAGGTAATGACAATGATAATCAAACCTAATCAAAGATGCCATTTCCTAAGCCAGGGACTTAGTTGCTACACTCAAAAGTCCACTAGTCAGAGGCTGTCATCTAATGTGAACTATAAAATCAACTCAGAAAAAAAAATAGGCCTTTTCTTCCCTTGCCTCTTTTGTTATTGATACAATAAATTGACTCAGTCCTATTAGGAAGCTCTGGGAGTGCTTCTTTGAAGCATTTTCTTTACTCCAGCTCATCTAAATCAGGACGTTGGAATTAAAGATTAATGAGAAAAAAATTTAATGAGGTCGAATGAGAAGGTTGAAAAAGATTTGTGCAAGAAGGATGGGGCTCAAACATTGTTAAAGAGCAGGCTTCATTCACTATATCCCCATCCAACATGACTTCCACTGCTACCTCCATGGCCACAGAACGTGAAAGTAGTCTTGTAAAGGAATCAGAAAGGCAAGTCTCCATATGATGGTGGTTTGAGGGCAAAAAGGGGAAGAAAGAATCCCAGACAGAAAACAGAAACCATGACAAAGATAACCACAAGGAATGTAAATAAAATATTATAACAAGCAGCCTACTCACCAGCTCATGCTCAACAATGCTCTCCTTCAGAAGCAAAAACTGAAAACATAAAAATTATGTGTTTTCAAGAAGAGTTGAGCTGCTATGTGGAGAGAAGCCATGAATATGAAGATAATTTTCCCACATTTGTCTCACTTTTATAATCCCAAGGCTTGAGATGTACCTACTTTTAAAAGAACCAGGTCCACTAACTAATTTAAATTTGGAGTCCATGAAGCCCTGGATTAGTACATATCTTCCAACAAGTGACTGGACCTTAATCGTGGTAAACCCTATTTACGTGAGTTTTTGAAAACCTAAAGCCAGGCTCTTTCGAGACACAACACCTTGAAATAAAACAAATGCAAACTGCAATCAACCAAACACATGCCAAAATGCATATATGCACATTTCACAGAAGGAGGAGGAGACACTTCTAGCAAGGAACAATCTCCAAGGGGAACACAAGCCGGAGCGCTTGCCTGCCAAAGGTCACGTGCTCCGGAGCGTACAGGATTCCTTAAATGAAATAGGCCTGTAGAAATAAGTTTAGTAGGCAAAAATCTGCAAACTCTTCAGAGGCACAGATCATCAGGCTATTGAAGTCACCTCAAGGAACTTTGTTCACATCTCTCAAGGACTTCCAAAAGCTACTCTCTGCACTTGGATGGGAAGCCTGCCACCTCCTCCCTCAATCATTCTGCTTCTTTAGAATAGAATTCATGCCTTGAACTGAAGGAGGAATTCAAATGCACCACTGGTATCTGGTGCCACGGCCAAAATACATTTACATCATCACCTTCTGCCAATCATTCAAAGCCTGATATTGATACTCTCTTAATAAGACAAAGAGGGGGGCTTGGTCACCCACCTCCCCATCTGCAAAACTGAACACAGGTTTTCATGTTTATTCTGTTTGAGATCCTGAGTAACTGGCCTAGTATTTCAGACTCTGATAAAGTGAACATACTCCCCGCAATCTCAGCCCAGGGAGACTTGGAAAGGAGCTGTGGGGCACTGGTTTCTGCTAAATGCAATGCCCTCTGTAGGTTAATCCTAAATATGAGGACTCCTAAGCAAAGGTTAGTCTCTCACAGCATCTAAGAAACTGTGCTGGAGGCTTTCAATGTTCACTGAGAAACCTCCAAGCCAGTCAGGCCTCTGGCCTCACTGTCCTCTCTTCAGACAAGCCCAGCCTCCAGCGGTGCTATATTTTACCACTTAAACACTTCTTCAAAGTTTACTACAAAACAATGTGGCTCTGAGTCTGCCAAAAGTTTAACTGCAGGATTCAGTGGATTTTATCTGGTTGAGTAGCTGCTATGGCTCTTGAGAACATTTGCCAGCAAAAGGCAGTCATCAAACCTTGCAGCCAGGGCAATTCCAGGACCCAGTGTCACTGAATGAGCACCTCTGGGAAAACATCTCTTTCTCTCTTTGACTCCCTCCCCCAACCCCTTAGCTCCAGAATCCAAATCAAAGACACTCTGGCATTTCAGGAGGCAACAGTAAAAAACTTTTGATAGGATGACTGACCGGGCCGTAACTATTCCTGGCTGAACTTAACTTTTAATTCTAGAGTATCCAGAGGAGCTTGGGTTCAGGGGAGAAAAAGAGAGAGTGCCAATGAATGGGGGAAAATGAAAATAAGTAGCATACCATGACCAAGCCAAACCAAGCTTGATATTTCCAAATTATATTGGCAAATGGATGCTTTCACAAATCATTTGTTCTGTCTTTCTTGGAGACCAAAAAAAAAAAAAAAAAAATCTGGATTCAAAAATTCTAACCTCAGACTAATAAATTGTGTCAGTGAAATGCAATCTAAAATTGCCGGTTAGAAAGTCCAACAAGACATATACCAACACGCACACAAACACCTTCAAGCCAAAAGTTGTCACGCCTGAACCCGTGCGTTCGTCAATTTCATCCTCCCCACACCCCGGCCGGGTGCCCGGCTCTGGGCTAAGCCCACGGCACCATGTTCCCATCGATGCGCCTTACACGACCGTTTGGGGCAAATCGCCCAGACTGGGCAGAGGCAGCACCCAGGCTCGTCTGGCCCCTGGCACCTCCTCCTCCATGCTGGCCCCTTACCTGCAGGCGCTCCGTGGCCGGCTGCCACATCTTCCAGCCCCGGGGTTTGGCGGAGGAGACGCCGGCTGGACCGTCGATCGCGCCGGGGGCGAGGGGCTGCGGTCCGGCTTTACATCTGGGGGGGGTCCGCGGGATGTGCGTCCCGGCACCGGCCACCGCCGCCGGGTGGGCGCAGGGGGCCGCGAGCGGGAGCAGGAGGCGCGGCGCTCGGCTGCCGGCAACTTGTGGGCACGGCCGCGCCGGCTGTCCTGGCGCAGCTGCGAGAGGACTGCGCAGCTCCGCCCGGGCCCGGCGAGCGCGCGGCGGCGGCGGCGGCGGCGGCCGCTCCCTCCTCCCCCGCCGCCGCCGCCGCCGCCGCCGCCGCCGCCCGGACCTGCGCGCTCTGAGCATGCCCGGGGCGGGCGCCCGCCCGGGAGCCGGCGCCGAGGGGCCTCGTGGGAGCGGGTGGCGGCGCAGCAGCCCCGCATCCCAGCGAGGGGTGAGTGGGGAGGCTAGCCCCGCCGGCCCTGCCCTCCGCGGAAGCCCCCTTGGGCTGGGGTCTGGGCAGGGGGACAAACTCGCCGGGACGGAAGGAGGCCTGGAGACCGGGAGGGGGCGGGGGGCAGCTTTCCAACGAAAGAACCGCGGCCTCTGGGGGTCCCGGGCTTTCGGTTCATTCAGCGGGGATCTCTGCGGCGCTTGTGCTGTGCCTGGCACTGTGCTGGGGAGAGACTGCCATTCCTTGTTCCCCACTCGTTAACTGAGCATCTATTATGCTCCAGGTCCTAGGCCGGGTTCTGAGGATGCGGCGACAAAGAGTAGAAGACAAGGCAGGTTCCTTGTCTCCTGAGCTTACATTCCGGTGTCGGGAGACAGTCATGACTGAGAAACGTGAATAAGGTGGGGCTACCTCAGGTGGTGATGGCTGTTAGGAAGAAAACAAAACAGGAATGATGCCCCAAAGAGGGAAGAGGAGAGCTTCTAGATAACGGCCCTGGGGGATGTCTGCAGTCAGACCTGAAAGATCAGAGGGATTGGTGGTGAGGAGTGGCTTGCTGGGCAGAGGACTCAGAGCCTATACAGGCATGAGAAGGGCAGCATAAGCTCCCCCATCATTAATTCCCCCTGAGATTTTCCAGGTGCTTCCAAAGGCTCTAGGAATCCAAGGGCGAGCCACTCTGGGCTCCCAGGCCTGGAGGCTAAAGTGCTAGTTGGAGCCACCATGAAATAACTACCTTTCCTAAACAGGCCAGCTCTTATTATCCTCTTGACAACTCGGCAAGATAAGTATTAATACTTCCACCATGAGGGTGAAACTAAGGAGGCTTATGGCGTTTAGGTCACTTGGCCAGATCACACAGCCAGTGGGTGGCTTAGAGGGTGCACAGTCAGATGACTTCAGGGTGGGAGTTCTTGCTATGGGCCACTGACTACTCTGACCACAAAAACGCAGTGGTAGGAGCTCTGTCTGGGGTTCCGGGCTGAAGGAAGCTTGGCAAGACAGGAGACTGAGCTGACTCAGGAGAACTGAAGAAGAGTGGAGAGGACACCATGAGGTGAAGAGCTTGCTGGACAGAAGGACCAGAGAGAGCGGCAGGGAGAACACCATGTTTGTGGTGAGCCCAAGGTTCTTGAAAGGCGGGGTCCCAAGAGCAAAGGGACTGGCAGGAGAAGGATCCTGGGGGCATTTCATACTGAGACAGCTGCACAGCCTGGGTCCTGAGCTACCTGTGCAATGTCAAAATACACACCCCATGTCTGGGAGGAAGATCTGCCCATTTCCCTTATCCTTCATGTTTGATTTCCAGATATGGCAGCACTCTGGAATGCAGCCCTCAGCTCATCAGACCCTCCCCGCCACTCTCAGAAGGACAGAGAAGTTCCTGTCTCTCAAGTCTTGGGAACACTGTTCACAGCCGCACCGAGGGGAGTCACAGGCTCCAGGGGACTCCTCTGGACCACGTGCTCCCTATGTTGGTGCCACCCACCTTGGTAAGCCCAGGACCCTCAAGCAAAGCCACAGAGCTGCCTCCAAAGGGCTGGGCCCTATCTCCCCAGGTGTCCATAGGATTCTCCCACTCCTGCCTGAAAACCACAACGACCTTCTCAGCTCCTTCTCCAGTCCCTGCAACTTGCTCTGGAGCTCTCAATAGGCCCCTTTTCATGAGGCGTTGGTGTGCCAGCCCTACTTGGAAATGCACCTCAAATGCTTGGTGATGCGGTATCTGTTTGGAGATGGATATTTTTTCTTTTTCAATAACTCATCCTGCACACCTCCCACACCTACAAAATTTCTGATGAAAATAATAGACCTTTCCTAGCCCCCTAGTTCTCTTTTACCAAATCCCAAAGTAGAAAGAAATGCAGGCAGTTCGATACAAAAAATATATATATATAGAAAATCCAAACGTGCATATTAAACCCCTCAGGAAGCTAAAACAGGAATATTCAGTTGCCAGGGATGTCTTCAGACCTAAGCTTTAAAATCATCCTTGGTTGCAGATGCTTCCATGGAAAAGTGATTTTGTTTTAAATAGCAGTGGGATGAGATAACGGCCTAAATTCAAATCGCATTAGAGCGTTAAATCCTGTCTTCTCACCTCTGAATGTAATTAATTGTTATGACTCAGTAATACAGATTTCAGTTCGGAGGACGGTGCTATTTAAAGAGAGAAGTCTTTGGCTCTGTAGAGATTGCTTTCAGTTACCGTTCCCACTTTGCAAACAGATTTGGTAAAGTAGAGAATGTGTTTAAACTCAAATGGCACTCCTGTTTCAGTTACCTTTCTGCCAGGAAATCAGGAAACCAGGGGTGGAGTTGGGGGTAGGGGGAATTGGAGGCTGATGGGAGGGGACGAAAAGGTCGGGACAACCTCCCTCCCATAGATTTTGCTCCCAAGTCTTCCCATTCAGGAGGAACCAGCAGTGAAGGGTGAATGAAATAGAGACATCTACTGGCTAGAGATGGGACCTGCATTCCGATCTCTTCAGCTCTGTTCTGTGACACCAGAACCTCACCCTTCTGGTGTATCTCAATATGCTGCTTTACAATGTAAACAGGGTTGTTCTGAGCAAAGAACCACCCCTAAAATAAGCAGGTGTTCTGGTGCAATGGATGGAAATATTAGATACATAAATACATGCCTAAATTCGCATACTTAGTCTTCTACAACTACCTAAGTAGGTCTAACCTTGTTAATAAAAACCATTTTTAAGGAAAATGACATAAATTTTAAAAAAAGATTGACAGTACCCAGGTGAGTTACAAACATGACATTTGGTCCAGAAAAATAATTACAGCCATCTCCCCAAATTGTATTAAGCCAGATTTAATCTAGTTCATGGTTCTGAGCCCTCACATAAGCAAACGCAATGTCCAAATCAGGATAATATGAATTAAATTGTGATCCAGCATATCAAAGAAATATTAAAATATTTTATATAGACACAAAAGGGGATAATTATGAAGTTAGGTTGCAGCTGAAAAAAGGCTTAACTTATATTAGTTTTTCAAAGTAGGCTAAAGTGTGTTTAATTTGAGTACATACATAATATATATATTAATCTCTCTAAATATTGGGAAGGAGCTAGGACAGGGGGATTACTTAGGTTGAATCCTGATCTTCAAACTGTCTACCTAGGTGACAACTTTTCACAAGTCATTGGCCTTGCTGAACTTCAGATTTTTCACCTGGAAAAGGGAGGTAATATTACTTAATACTTAAGATTACTGGAAACAGTGAATGAGTTCAAATATGCAACATTCCTGGCACATGGTAAGTGTGCAGGAAACATTGGTTTTCATCCCCATTATGTTTCCCCCTCTCTTATTATTAAAATGTTCAAATTCTTACAAAGTGCCCCATGCTTCCTGTGGTTAGGTCATTTCCATTTGGAATATTTGTGGGTTTCAATTATTTGATTTACTTTCTCAAATAAAAGTGACAAACCATATTAAAGCTCACTTACAATTCTAATTTAAGCAGATGGCTAGCAAAATGTATTATGGCTGTATATTTAGCAGAGTGAGCATTAGAAAGTCCTTCTTCTGGCATCATTAACCTTATTTTAAAATCACTAAAACAACTGTAGATGAACAGTATAGAAAAGTCTGATGATTTATTAAATCATTTAAGCCTTCCTGTATTGACGGAGCCACTGGCTTTTGCCCCACAGAGTAACAGGAGTTTCTTGAAATATTAACCCTTTTCCTCCCTTAAAAGGAAACCTTCACAATTTGTCTTTGCAAAGTTAGTTAAAAGGCAAATGTTGCAGGACTGGTTCATACGTGTGTTGTGACTTTCTTTCTCGCGACTTCCTCATACCCTCTCTAGCCTTAAACATGTGGTAGATTATTATCAAAGATGGCTGCAAAAACCTCTCCTCCCCCAGAAAGTCATGTTCCTCCACACTGTAACTGGCCTGTTTCTCCCATCATTAGATACAATCTGTCCGCACACCTTGAGTCTGTACTGGATTTGTGTCTTACTTGACCAAGACAGCGCAGCAGATGTGCTCTGTGGAAATTCTGAGCTTCGGCCACAAACCACCCTGCAGCTTCTGCTCTCACCCTTTTGGAACCTGAGTCACCCATGAAGAAGCTCAGGCTAGACTCCTTAAGATGAGAACCACGTAGAGGGAATCCAGACCAAATTTTGGCACCCAAGTGTGAGTGAGCTCTTCTCAGAACATCAGTTTAGGCCACTAGAGGGCAGCAACGACATTGGTGACTCCCAGTATGACCAGCAGAAGAATCACCTGGCTGAGACCTGCCCAAAACGCTGGCCCACAGAATTGTGAGTATATAACGTGGATGGTTTTTTTTAACCCTTAGTTTCTGAAGCGACTTGTTAGTTAGTGGTAAGGTCGGTCGTTCCCACTAACCATCACGCATTCTTCTTAACATTTTCCAACAATCTATCAGAGCTATCACTAAATAAAAGCCTAATAGTCTAACATAAAGATTTATTTTCTCTTTTTGTTTTATTTCTGCTCTCACAATTCCCTCATTCACACTCCTCCATCCTAGTCTTAGATTGTATGGGCCATGTTTCAAAGTCATATAAGTTAAATTTTCTAGTAAGTCCCTCTGAAAAAAAGATGGGAAGCAGCCTGGGCCCTTGCCATATCAAGGTAAATTATTTTTCTGGCACAACTTGCAATAAATGTGAAGTTATCTGCTCTTTAACAGCTCTTTCTCACCCTCTTGGTGATACTGTCTATATAAGCAACAATCTGCCCATTCTTTTGGATGGGCAAATACAGCTCCCATTTCAGTTAGAGCCTGGGGAGTTGAAAGTAAAAAGGAGTGTGCTACATAGATCTGCTTTCACAGTTAGCCCAGAAGGGACCAACTCTGTGCTATTACTGTTCTCTGTGGACCAGTTTCTAATGGTCTTTGTTGTCTCAACTGTATTTCTGATGAACTGATTAGCTCTGTGATCCCAAAAACATTCTCATGGGGACTTGTGTGAAGATACACCTTATGCTATCTTCCCATTTCATTACTTTTCCATCTGAACTGATTTCACACAAAAACCAATCTTCCTTTGCTTCTATTTTTTTTTCCTCTTTCTTCCTATTTCCATTATCAAAGCCAAGAATTACTTATCCAAAAACCTATAGAAAATGTTTTGGCACAACTTATAAAAATTAAGTGGTTAGCCGGGCTCGGTGGCTCAGTCTGTAATCCTGCACTTTGGGAGGTTGAGGTGAGTAGATTGCCTAAGCCCTCAGGTTCGAGACCTGCCTGGGCAACTTGGCGAGACCTCATCTCTACAATAAATCAAAAAATCAGCCGGGCATGGTAGCACATGCCTGTAATTCCGGCTACTCGGAAGGCTGAGGCGGAAGGATCGCCGGAGCCCAGCAGGTCAAGGCTGCAGTGGCTGAGAGCGGCCACTGCACTCTAGTCTGGGCGACAATGAGACTCCAACTCAAAAAAAACATTAAGTGGTCTAGGAAAAAAGTCTCTATGATAAGAAAGATGCTTCCTGATCTATCCTGGCCTTTCCTTAACTCAGAACCTCCATGTAAAATACTACAGTGCACACTTTGCACTGCAGAGCATGGTAGTCCTGGCTAGACTAATTCCTCTGCCCTTTCTTCAGAGAGCTGCAGGACTACTCCATCATAATATCATAAGAATGTGGCATAGATAAAGTTGGTGACCTTATGGATGAGAATTAGGAGAGTGGTAAGGAGAAATTAAATCATCATTTTTAACAAACTCAACCTAGATTATGGGTAGAGTATTACAGAAACTATGGCTATGTATTTCATTCTCTATTTTTACTGGTCATAATATAAGTGGCAGAGAAAAAGAGAGGGAAATCACCAATGTCCTCATGAAGTGTGGGCAACATTCAGAATTTGTTAGTATTGATGTAGTGGATGTTGTAATGTGACATCCAGATACCCGCCCCACAGAAACACTGAGCTCATTGCCTCAGCAGCCAGGAATATTGGTCAGTGCTGGGAGTATGAGCCAGTGTCGCATATATGAGCCCCTCTCTCAGCATTGCCTTTAGTCGAAGGGAGCTGACTTGTCTGAGGTTATGTTCCTTCCCTTGACACAGCCCACTCCCAAGAGATGGTCGGAGTGGGGGATACAAAGGCCTTAGTGGGATTGCAGAGGCCTCAAGGGGGGGCATGTTCCCCACTGTAGAGCTGCCTATTGGATCAGCCAAAGCTCAGTTGCAGCTGCCTCACAGTTCAACTTCTTTTTGCATTCAAACCTGCTTCCCTCACTTGCTTACAGACTCCATAGTAGGGACTTGGGGGCCAGACCACCCACGGATGGCAGCAGGTGGAGTACTGATCACTACTGCAAGCTGGTAGCAGGGCAATTGTTAAAATTTTCATTTTCATCTTAAATGGGATACACATGGAAGGGAATGCACTGGTGGGTTGTGTTTCTCAGGCATTAGAGAAACTTAGGGGAAATAGTAATTATAAGGATTATAGAATCACATGGCTATTGCTGAGTGCTATGAATGCATTGCAGAATGACAAAGAAATGCTACTGGTGATTAAGGAGTGTGAAAGCCAGGGTGTTCCTTTGCAGCATACATGGAGAGTCTCATATCTGTAGCTAATGGTGGAGAAAGTTGAGATCAGGCCTAGGAATTTGCTATACAGAGAGTAGAGCTCCAGAGAAGACTGAATTTACCAATCTAGAAAATGCTGCAGCAAGTTCAAGACATTTATTGGGAAGGAATGAGATCCCGAGGCTTAGGTTGGAAATACAGGTTGATGCCCTTGGAAAACTTGAATTTCCAGATTCCCTGACCCCTCTGAACCCAGAGAAGTGGTCCACTGCTCTACCAGGAGAAGGGCTGCTTTTCTTGATCATAAAGATGTATCAAACTCTGCTTTGCAAGATAACTTTTAACATAATTGATTTTAAAAGAACACTGCTCACAACAAAAGCAGAATATACACTTTTTTAACTTTTATTTTATTTTATTTATTTATTCATTTATTTGAGTTGGAGTCTCACTCTGTCGCCCAGACTGGAGTGTAGTAGCCGCTCCCGGTCACCGCAGCCTCGACCTGCTGGGCTCCAGCGATCCTTCCGCCTCAGCCTTCCGAGTAGCCGGAATTACAGGCATGCTCTACCACGCCCGGCTGATTTTTTTGATTTATTGTAGAGATGAGGTCTCATTGCCCAGGCGGGTCTCGAACCCGCGGGCTCAGACAATCCACTCACCTCAGCCTCCCAAAGGCGCGGGATTACAGGTAAGACACCGAGCCCGGCTACTTTTTTTACTTTTAAATTGATTTTTTTATTATGAAAAATGTCAAACATATAAAAATATAATACATTTCCATGTACCTATGACATATACTTTACAATTATAAACTCTTGGATAGTTTTGTTTCAAGTATACTCTCACTCAATTCTTCCCCACCTGGTACTTCTGAAGCAAATTCCTGAATTTATACAATTTAATATATGCCATGAACTGATGGATTGAATGCTTGTATCCACCAAAAATTCTTATGTTGAAATCTAATCCCCAGTGTGATGGTATTTGAAGGTGAGGCCTTTGGGAGGCAATTAGGTCATGAGGGCAAAGCCCTCATGAATGGGATTAGTTATCTTATTTTAAAAAGGCCAGAGAGTGAGCTTTCCCTCTTTCCATATGAGAGGATACGAGGAAAGGGGCTACGTGCAGCCTAGAAGAGGGCCCTTTCCAGAACCCAACCACGCAGACACTGTGATCTTGAACTTCCAGCCTCCAGAAATGTAAGAAATAAATGTTTGTTATTTTAAGCCACTCAGTCTATGGTAATTTGTTATAGCAGCCAGAAATGACTAAGACAATATATCATAAACAGTTGGCCCTCCATATCTCTGTGTGTGTTCCTATCCTTAGGTTTCACATTTGTGAATTCAACCAACCATGGATTGAAAATATTAAGAAAAAAAAAAAATGGGTGGTTGTGTATGTACTGAGCATGTAAAAAAATTTTGGGAGGTTCATTATTCCCTAACCAATACAGTATGACAACTATTTACATAGCGGTCACATTGTATCCTAAGTAATCCAGAGATGATTTAAAGTATATGGTAGGATATAATGTAGGTTATATGCAACTACTACACTATTTTATATGACCCACTTTATGTAAAGGACTTGAGCATCCATGTATTTTGATATCCAAGGGAATACTGAGTGATGACTTTATTTTGTTTTTATTTTTATTTTTGTGCTTTATTCTATTATAATTATTATATTTATTCATTTTTATATATTAAAACACCCTTGCATTTCAGGGCTCAATGTCACTTGGTCATACTGTACAGTCTCTTCAATATTTTGTTAAGTTTGGTTTGCTAGTATTTAACTGAGAATTTTTGCATTTGTGTTCATCAGGAATATTATCCCGTAGTTTACATTTCTGGTAGTATCTTTATCTGGCTTTGGTAGTAAGGTAATGCTGACTTCGTATTCTCTTTAAGTGCACATGAACATTCACCAATATAGACCATATACTGCTCCATAACACAAGTCTCAAACTTTAAAAGAATTGGAATCATACAGAATATGTTCTCTGAGAATTAACTCATACAATGAGTAACAAAGACATGCCTTGCAAAATCCACAAATATTTGGAAATGAAACAGCACACTGTTAAATAACCCATGGATCAAAGAAGAGATAACAAAGGAAATTCAGAAATACTTTTAGTTAAATAATAATAAATACCAAGCCTATCAAAATAGTTGCATACAGCAAAAGCAATATTTTGAGAAGAACTTATAACTTATATTTAGAAAAGGAAAGATGTCTAAAACCAGTTATCCAAGCTTCTGCGTTAAGAGTCTAGAAAAACAGCCAGCTTATGGGAACTTTCCAGGCTTGCTGCTTGGAACATAAAATGGCGCAGCCATTTTAGAAAACAATTCAGCAGTTTCTTACAAAGTTGAACATATGTTTATCATATGACCCAGGCAATTCCACTTCTAGGTATTTACCCAAGGAAAGTGAGAACATATGTCCACACAAAGACGAAAGTATTTATAGCAGCTTTACTCATCATAGGCCAGACTAGAAACAACCTAAGCATCAATCAACAGGTCAATGGCTGAACGTATTGGGGTATGTCCTTATAGTGGAATACTTCTCAGCAGTAAAGGGAGCAAACCATTAGCACATGCAGTGACACGGAGGAACCTCAAGCTGAACCAAAGAAGCTAGACACAGATGATTCCAGGTTATATCATTCCATTCATATTAAATTCTAGAAAAGGCAAAGGTTATATATAGATAGGGTGATGGAAAGATTTGTAGTTTCTTAGGTTTGGAGGTGGGGGCTGGGGATGGGCAATAATTGAATACAAATGAATATAGAGAAGCTTTCTGAAATAATGAAAATATCCTATTTCTTGATTGCAGTGGTGATCAGTCAAAACTCATCATACCGTAGACAATACACGTGCATTAGTTTTATGTAAATTATATCTCAAAGAAGATTTTTAAAAATATTTTTAAATTTAAATGCTAGCTGTGCCCACTTACTTTTGATGTCACATGCCAAGAGGTCAGCAGTCAAGGAAGAACATATCTTGCTGCAGAGATTATTGACCTGTATTATCTAGAGGCTGGAGAGCTGTTCCTTTACATGGCAGCAGGGCAGGATTCATTTGGATGCCCATGTGATACACTAGGATGTCTCTTAGAACTCCCCTACCCAGTTCTAACAGAAAATAGGTAAATATAAAAGCCACAGCCCAAGAAGGACATGGATACCTGGAGTTGAACTGCTTTCAAGTACCTTACCAAGTACACTGCTAAAATCAGCTGTGTTGCCAGTTCCCAAGGTCGAATGGAATCTAGAATACGAAACTAAGGAGGGAGATGTCAAGTGTCAGCTGGGCCTTGACTCTGGGTACATTGATGAGGCTGTACCTACTAATCTTTGCTCCTACTGATCTTTGTCTTGTAAGTTTCCTCAGGGAAAGAGACCTGTCAGAGACCTGGAGGAGACTGTTCCCTCATGAGGTGAACTTACTGTATGAAGGAAGTGGATGGGAACCATGCAAAGGGTGGGCTGTGGTGGATAGTGGACCCCGCAGATACCTCCTTATTGCTCCTTCTGCTAGGATTGTTGACTGTTAACAGCTCACAGCTGAGTCCCACGGGGGCTTTGCCTTCGGCCAAAGGAAACTAACTTGCCCAAGGTTATGTCCTCTCCCTGGGAGTAGTTTCCACCTAATGGCTGGTTGGTTCAGGGATGCAAAGGTTTGTCTGAATGGAGGACACTTACGAGGACCCAGAGGTCTCTCCAGGGCTAGCCGAGACTCTTTAATATGCCATCACTGTTTAACTTCTTCCTCTGCCCAGCCACTCCTTGCTTAGGGATGTGGCTTCCTAGAGAACTTCCCGATAAATCTCCTACACATACATCTCTGCCTCAGAGTTTCCAAGAGAACCTGACCTAAGATACAAGGTAACCTTGAAATTACAAAATGGTGAAAATGTGGATTTAGTGAAATTGATTACCTCTTGCTCAGACAGCATAGACATTAGCACTTACTGATGGAGCAGCAAGCATTGCTCACTTCTTTTCTTCCTCTCCACCCCTCTTCCCCCGCCACCACCACCACTCACAGTAACCAGGAACCAATTCAAAATTTCACAGGGGATCTTTCTGGAAGCTTCCAGAAATTTATATTTTTGCAATGATGTTCCTCTAACATTGACCTGTTTTCTGTTTTTGGAACTATTATACCATTTGGGGTTTTTCCCTGTGAAAGCAAACATCTGTGCTATTTCATTACAGTGAAATATGTTGATTTCCAAGGTCATTAAAGGAAGTAATAAAGGGAACAAACAGGAAGAGGTTAGTATCACTAATAGATGTTTTAAGGGATGACCGCCATGTAATGGGAATGCTTGAGTACCTTCATTTTAGTTATAAAAAAGAATCTTTCTGGTGCTCACTCTTGAGATAAGCATAGAAATTGCGAGAATACTGCCCAATGACACTGAGAAATCTTTAGAATGTAACTGTTTCACGAGATAACCCATAGACCACAGACACAGTTGAGGCACCAAGGCATCAAAGTCCTTAGGGAATGAGACCGTTTTTCTGAATGCAAAGGGCTGGGCAATAGTTGGTACCTCAACCTAATACCATTATAAGCCACCAAGTATATTAAAAAATACTTAAAGATGAATTGTGAGGATTTCCTCTTCCTATAAACGAGAAGAGCAAGGAAGCATTCACACCTAAAAAGTTAACTCATATTTTTGTCTCTGTATAAAAAGCAACACATGCTGATTTTAAAAAGTTGGAAACTAGAGAATATGATCCAAAAGAAAACAAATATTTCGCATCATCTGGTCAAGCAAAGAAAATCATTTTTAACGTTTTGGTATATTTTTTTCTAGTCATTTGGATAGTTGCACATAAAAATAATTCATATAATCTACGGCCAGGTCACACTAAACATGTCCAATCCTGTCTGATCCTGGAAGCTAAGCAGGTCAGGCCTGGTTAGTACTTGGGTGGGGGAAATAATTTATATCAATATTTATATGGTTTATACAATATATCCAATTCCAGCACTACCCTTTACCCTCCTTGCTACATGCTCAGCCCATGTGTATACTCTTCCAGGGAAGATCCACAGGCAGTATACAGAGTATACAGGGCAGACAGAATAGAGGCTCTCTGCTTGCAGAGCTCACCCTGGAGGGTGTGAAAGTACCATCCTGTCTTGGGTGTTACAGTTGACTCCCAGATGTCCTGTCAATGGACAAACACACTTCCAGAATTTTAATTTACAATAACATTTTTCGAATATTATTCGGCCCATCTTTTCCAAAATGTTTTTGTTTATGTGTTATAGCTAAAACCAAATTCACACTCATTGTAAAAAAAAAGGTAAAACACAAAATTGAACATACCATATGATCTCAATGAAGGTCGGATATGCGGCTTGGTTCTGGCTTCTGGGAAGACTGGGGAAGGGTTTGCCTGGTTGTTCAGGAAAGAAACAGACACACACAATGAGGGAAGGCACTTCAACTACCCTCCTTCCAACTGACCACACAGGTTTCTCTGCTTCTCTTAACTTTCAGTTTGTGAAATCAGTTTAGTGAGTCATAATCAGCATTGTAAAAAAAAAATGGATAGAAGAGAGAGAGAGAGAGACTCTTTATCCCTTATCTTCATTCCTATCTATTTTTTTAAATTGCATAGGAATAGGGATAAGGATGGGTTTAAGGACAGAGGAAGAGATAGCAAAAATAATTTTAAAGTCAAGAAAAAATATGTCAATAGAAGGGAACCTACCCAATTAGTTTAATGGTTATCTCTAGATGATGCTTCTACAGACTATTTTTAATTACATCTTTCACTTGTTCTATAATTGTCTCAACTTTCTAGCAGGTGAGAGGAGCTCAGGCTCCAGAGCCAGACAGAACTGGGTTCAATTATAATTTCAAAAACTCACCAGAAACTAAAACCACAGAAACAGTCCCACTACATCTGTAAATAAATACAACCTTCTTGAATTTTAAAAAATGTTGAGAATTTTTATGTATGGTCACATTCTCTCCCACTGACAGTGCATTAAACTTTGGGCGTGCCATGTTCCCAGTAAGATTGTTACAGTCATCAGGAAGTCACTCTGGCTTCTCTTGGGCTACCTACAGTGAGTCAACTTTTTCATCTTTCCTTCTCTGACATATACTTTTTCAGTAGAACTAAAAATCAAACTTTAGAACTTTGTGTTGTGTTAAAAAATGTAGAGGCAGTGTTTCTATGGTTTTCATTTCTGGTGAGTTATTGAGGTTTTCAATATTAAGCTTCAGGGCTGATATCCATCATTTCGTATTTTTCTGGTTCCCCTTCACCCACCCAAAGTCTCATTAATAATGGCAAGAGTGCATAAGCAGAGAGCCTCTGCTTTTTAAATCTACAATATGTTTCACATGAATTCATAAATTTCATAAGCATTCCTTGCTTCCTAGATAATCCTGTGTTGTCATCATGAAATGTAAGGAAGATTATGGTCTTCCAACATCCATAAGGACAGCAATAAGTGCCGTCCATGTCTGGGTACTAGTCCCAGTCCTACCACCACTCACTGAGTGACTTTGAGAAGGTCACTTCCTCTCTCTCAGTCTCATTTTCTTCATCTGTAAGATAAATTATTTGGATTTGTTTACCTCTAAGCTTTGTTTGAGCTTTAAAATTTTATCATTCTATTCTTTGGCTAATGATCTCACTGAAAGCATATAATGTGGAACATCAATAACACTAATAGAATTCTTTAAGATCATGACTGTTTCACATTTTCCCCCATCATGTAAGTCTATTTTTAGAACAGGAGTAACTGTGTGATTTGCCCTTTGGGACTCTCCAGCACCAAATATGGTAGGTAAGGGTGAAAAAGAGTGAGAAGGGTAAGAGGAGTGGAATTAGAAGTCATTTTTATCCTAATATGTAGGTATAAGGAAAATAAGAGATTAAAACAGGAAATTCCATCCCATAAAATAACAAATCCTCAGTTGCTAAGGACATCATTGTTACACTGCTATTGGCTGTAGTATCAGTTCCCACATTTCCCTAGAGCTGGCTAATTTCAAATATATGATCCCACTCCAACAGAATTCCACCTGATAATTTCCATTAGTAAGTCCATGTCCACTTATTGTGTAGTATTTCCCAAAGAATATCACCACCCTTGACCCTTACTACTGCCCAACATCCATCCACCTCTTCTCTAGCCATGATTTAAGAGTACAGTGAATGATATTCAACCTTATTTTCTGACTAGGTAGTTTTAGAATTCTGAAAAATCCCAATATGCCCAATAATCCCAAGGGATTATTCAGAATTCTGAACCTACCTAGTAGCAAGAAATTTTACTGTGAATAAATATTTGAATTCTCAGTACAAATTATAGTTCATGTGGACAATTAGTAGAATTTTTGAAATCAGAATGATTATTATATTTCTAGCATCCCTACCAATGCCCAGAAACTGTGGTAGTGTGATTCTAACCATGTTCAAATAACAATAACAATAGCTGTCTCCTATTGAACTCATATTGGCCAGTCATTCTGCTTATATCTGCACCTTATATCTGCCATCTCCTGGAATCTTCACAACAACCTTAAGAGGTAGATACTCTTGTTAGCTCCATTTTACAAATAAAGAAATGAAGGCACTGGGGGATTAAATAATATACTCCAAATCTTGTTGCTAGTAAAAGGCATAGCTGAGATTTAAATGTAGGTAGGTATGTCTTGCTTGAGCACTTTAAGTTCTTAGGTATTGGGCTAGAAAGTACTGTCTCATAAGCAAATTTCTAAGTTTGGAAGAACCTGCGAGTTATCTAATCCAGTCCAACTCTCTGAAGGATTAATTGATGTGTCCAAACTCTCCTGACTAGTTAGTAGTAGGCTTCTAGAGTCTCAGATCTCTGGAGTCCCTGATGGATATATTGCAATGACTAAGAGCCAAGGTTTATTTAGTGGTCAAAATGTGCTAGACACTGAGCTAATATTATCTCATAGGTCCTATTAACAACTCTGGGAACTATTTTGTATCTCTATCTTATGAAAGAGGAAATTGAAGCACAATAAATTCATACAGAGTCACACAGCAAATAAACCAGGATCCAAATCTTGCTAGCCAATCTCCAAAGCACATGCTTATGACTACCATCTATGAAGGCCTAGGTAAGGAAATTGGACCAATATGTTAGTACTGAAGGCTCCTCTGCTCCTAGGATCTGCATACCATGTCCCTGGGTTGTGTCTTGGCACTAGCCCTTCCTTTATTTTGCCTGAGCTCACTGCCTTTCTGTGGTTTGGCACTAACCACAAACGATTTTCTAAGCAAGTTCCTGAGTGACTATACAGAATCCTTTTTCCACTTAAGCAATTCCTGAAGCTACCTTGACGTAAAACCAACAATCATATTTCAATTTCTCTATGTGTTTTAATCTTAGAAAATACTCCCCAAGAATTATGCAAAAGATATGAACACTTTTATGACTCTTGATACATATTGCCAAATTGTCTTCAAAACAGATTGTGAAAATACAGAGTCAACAAAAAAGTATGAAAATATATCATCATTAGCATTGGGTATTTTTATTAGATTGCATTAACAATTTAAAAAACAAAATGCTTTATCATTTTAGTTTATATTTCTTTAGTTGTAAGTGAAATTGAACACTTTTTGTTAATAAAACAGTTGTATATATTATATATAGTTGTATACATTATATAGCTGTGTATATTATCTTTTCAATAGGCTCTTTTCAATGTAATTGTCTGCTTTATATACATTTTGGAATTGATTACCATAGGTAATATATATTAAATCTTTAGACTTTTGTGCTGTTCCTATTCCAACTTCTAATTTTATTTGTTATTTATTGATTAGAATGGCCAGAGAGTTATTGGTTTCATTGTTTATCTCCTTTACTCCCATGCTCTGATAAGAAAACTTCTTCACTATAAGCAGCAATTTCATTCTTTAAAACTTCCTGTGTAGGACAGTAGTTTAATATATTTTTATTATTGAATGTCAGAGACTTTGAGACCATAATTTTTATTATACTTTTTATTCACTCCATACATTTTATTGGAATGTCCTTTACAATCCTATAAAAACACACTTGTATTTAGAACACATTTTTGATGCTCAAGTTATCCAGATATCTAAAGTTCATATGATTTGTTTCAATTTTTATTGTGTTACACTCAGACAATATTATTAAACTATTACAATAAGTTATGGTTTATATTTTTATATATGTGTGAGTATGGCTAATTTTGAAAATGTTTCAAATATACTTAAAAAGAAATATATTCTAGAATTGAGAATACAAAGATTAATGTGTTTTAACCTTACTTTGTATTTATTCAATTTTTTGTGTTCTAACTTTTTCTAGAATGATTTTTAGAATCAAAATGTTTACATATATTTTAAACATCATATAAGACATGAATTTTGTTGCTATATCATTTGGATCATACAGTTTAAATACTATAATTATTTACTGTTTATTCTAATTTTATCAATCTAAAATAATTCTCTATTAGATTAAGATATTTTGTCACTATTTAATGATATTTATATTGATTGTTCTTATTCTTTAGAGTTCACTGACATTTTACAAGCTATTATTAATATTTCAATATCATTTTCTTTTTTTGCTTTTTTCTTGAATCTGAAATCTGTTTATCATAGACTTATTAGTAAATAAATACTTAGGATTGTAGTAGTTATATGTTTGACTTCTGTATTCACTGTTTTTAGTTTTTCTTGATACTTATATTTTCATTGAATAATTTGTTATGAATATTTATTTTTACCATCTCAGTTTTTAAAAATACAGCTATATTGCTTTTTTTTTTTTGAGTCAGAGGCGTCTCACTCTGTCACCCAGGCTGGAGTGCAGCGATACAATCACAGTTCACCACAGCCTCAACTTCCTGAGCTCAGGTGATCTTTATGCCTCAGCCTCCTGAGTAGCTGGGACTATAGGAAGGCACCACCATGTCCAGCTAATTATTTGATTTTTTTGTAGAGATGAAGTCTCACTATGTTGCCTAGACTGGTCTTGAACTCGTGGTCTCCAGCAATCCTCCCACCTTGGCCTCCCAAAGTGATGTGATTACAGGCATGAGCCACCATGCCTGGCTGCTATATTGCTTTTTAATTCTACTTTTAATTTAATAAAAAGTTTTTTTGTGCATTTTCAACGATTATTTCTCTCACTTTAAAAAATAATGATTTGGGCAGGGCATGGTATGTTAATGATATTGGAAACCACGATATTTAGCATAAAAAAGTAATTTGTATGAACCGGTGATGTGTTATTTTCTTAGAGAAAAAAATACATTTTCTAGTTCTGTCCACCAAAAAAGCCTAGAAATGATGACCATCCCAGTAGCAATAAGCGTCTGCAGTGCCCAGATTGTAGTCCCTAAATAACCATTTCTAACTGAAGCTACCAGGGCTCCTTGGAGATGACTGATCAAAGAAATGTACAAGATGAGCCTGGAACATCTTGTCATACCAGAAAACAAATATTCTACCAGAAAAACTTAATTTGTATCAAAATGAAGTATGAAGTAGGAACTAATTTGAAAAACCTCCCACTGCCCAAAGATGGGACAATTTGAGCATCAACAATTCAATAACTACACATCAAACATGTTTAAATTTGTGAGTAAAGATACCTTTAAAAAAAAGATACATATTTTAAACTCATTGTTTGTCTTTGAAGGATGCTAGAGAATCAATTCATAATTATAAAAACATCAAATCTAAGTGTCTTCTCCACACACACACACACAATGGTAACTAATTGTGGTGATGGATGTGGTAATTAATGTGATTGTAGTAATTATTTCTCAATGAAGATGACACAAACAAATGGAAAAATATTCCATGCTCATGAATTGGAAGAATCAGCATTGTTAAGATGTCCATCCTACCTAGGGTAATCTACAGATTTAATGTAATACCCATTAAATTACCAGCAGCATTCTTCTTAGACCTGGAAATGACAATATAGAAATTCATCCAAGTGCTAACCAGGCCCGACCCTGAAAGAACCTATATGTCCTTTACAATCATGTTATTTTTATGTTTTTTAGTTGCTATTTTGATTAAACTAAATATTGCTATTTGATTAAAATAAATATTAAACTAATTATTTTGATAACTAAAAAAAAGAAAAAGAAATTCATACGGAAACATAAACAATCACAAGTCACCTAAACAATCCTTAACAAAAGTTGTATATCAAATTATCATGCTGTACACCTTGAAAATATACAATTTATATTTGCCAATTATTCCTAAATTAAGCTGAAAAAGTTAAAATAAAAATTAAGAACTGGAAAAGAAAGAAAAAAGACTAAATATGTACCTTGACTTACCTATACAAACTGTATTTAAGATAAAAAAAAGTAGTTGATGTGGCTAAGTTTTATTTTTGGGCATTTCAACTAATACATTAAGAAGGAATGATATTTTGAATGATATTTTTGATCCTTAATAATGTATCTTTAAAAAATTTAATTTCTGTTAAAAGCATTACATAAAAAACTGAGAAAGGACTTATAAGATGTAATTCATCTTGTCAAATGTAATTTAGTATGACCTGAATCCACCAAATAAACCATACATCACAAAAGAGAGATGCTATGGACTTCTTTATAGAAGCACATGCCACCAACAATGAAGCCCTCTGGTTTTAAAAAGTCACCAGCAATCCAATGAAGCATCTAGATCTGAACTGGGCAATATTGCAGCCATTAGACACATGATTTCTAATCATTCAAAATGTATCATTTAGAATAGAGACATGATGTAAGGACAAAATAGACATGAGATTTTGAATACTTCTTATAAAATGTAAAATATTTCATTACTGACATTTTAATATATCATATACTGTTTCAGTCATATTGAGTTAAATGAAATACTGTATAATATTATAATGACCTTGGCTTACTGCTGGTAGAAATGTCAATGGTAAAACCACTTTGGAAAACAATTTGAGTGCTTTTTAAAAATTTGAAACATACACCTACCACATTACCCAGCCATTTCACTTCTAGGTATTTACTCAAAAGAAAAGAAAACATATGACCATAAAAGACTTGTACACACAAAGTCTCAGGGTATAAAATAAATGTGCAAAAGTAAGTCGCATTCCTATACACCAACAATAAACCAACAGAAATCCAAACAAAAAGCACAATCCCATTCACAGTAGCCACACACACAAAAATATGAAATGCCTTGGCATCTTCCTAACCAAAGAAGTCAAAAACCTTTACAATGAAAACTACAAATCACTGCTCAAAGAAATCAAAGATGACACAAACAAATGGAAAAATATTCCATGCTCATGAATTGGAAGAATCAGCATTGTTAAGATGTCCATCCTGTCCAAGGTAATCTACAGATTTAACGTAATACCCATTAAATTACCAGCAGCATTCTTCTTAGACCTGGAAATGACAATATAGAAATTCATATGGAAACATAAACAGCCACGAGTCACCAAAACAATCCTCAACAAAACAACAAAAAACACTACAAAGTGGGAGGTATCACACTCCCAGAATTTAAGCTATATTATAAAGCTACAATAATCAAAACAACCTGGTATTGGTACAAGAACAGGCATCTAGACCAATAGAACAGGATAGAGATTCCAGAAGCAACTCATCTTCGACAAAGCCTCTACCATCAACCACTGGGGAGAGGACAACCTATTCAATAAATGGTGCCGAGAAAACTGGTTGACCACATGCAGAAGATTAAAATAAGACTCCCTACCCACCCCCATACACAAAAGTCAACTCTAAATGAATCAAAGACCTAAACGTAAAAAATCCTCAAACTATAAGAACTTTAGAAAATGCAGAAAACACCCTTCTGGAAATTGGAACTGGCGACCAATTCCTGATCAAAACCCCCAGTGCCCAGGCCATAAGAGATAAGATAGACAAGTGGGACCTCATCAAACTGACAAGCTTCTGCAAAGCCAAAGACACTATTGAGAGAGCAGGGAGACAGCCCACAGACTGGGTAAAATATTTGCCAACTGTATATCTGACAAAGGCCTAACATCTCTAGGAAATACAAGGAACTCAAATGTGCCAAAAGAAAAAAACAAACAGCCCCATTACAAAGTGGACAAAAGAGATAAACAGACGCTTCTCAAAAGAAGACTTATGAGCAGCCAACAGATACATGAAAAAATGCTCAGCCTCACTGGTCATCAAAGAAATGCAAATTAAAACCACACTGAGATACCACCTAACTCCAGTTAGAATGGCCATCATCAATAACTCAAAAAACAACAAATGCTGGGGAGGATGTGGGGAAAAGGTAACACTTCTATTCTGTTAGTGGGAGTGTAAACTAGTACAGTCTCTGTCGAAAACAGTGTGGCAATTCCTAAAAGATTTAAAAATCGACCTTCCATATGACCTTGCAATCCCCCTACTAGGAATACACCCAGAGGAACTCAAATCACTCTATGAAAAAGATCCTGCCCACGCATATTTATTGCAACATTATTTACAATAGCAAAAACATAAAACTAACAATGCTACCCATCAAAAGAGGACTGGATTTTTTTTTTTTAATGTGGCACTAACCATGCTGCCCATCAAAAGAGAACTGGATTTTTTTTTTAATGTGGCACATATACACAGTGGAATATTACACAGTCAGAAAGAAGGACAAAATTGTGAACTTCACAGCAACTTGGATGGAATTTGAGTCTTTAATACTGAGTGATGTCACAGAAACAACTGAGAATCACCTGGTCTCAGGCATAAGCGGACCTTGAACAATTATCGTAATACTCTAAGAATAATAGTCTAAGGATTGGTAGTAGTGGAAAACTGCTGGTAGAGGGGAAGCACACCTTATCAACAAAGATACCTGCATAATGAATATTTGTTTACCTAACCCCAAATTGTACCCTACATGTTTAAAATAAAAATTGTTTTAAAAGACTTATACACAAATGTTCATAGCACCTTTATTTTGAAGAAGCAAAAACCTGCAGACACCCCAAATGTCAATCAACAGATTAATGAACAAACAAGTTGCGATATATGGGTATATCCATACAAAATGTAATAATAATAATAAGTATTAACAACAGAAAGGAATGAGTTGTTTATACATGCATCAACATAGATAAATGCCAAAATAATTATTCTGAGGAAAAAAGTTAGATAAGAATGAGTACATATTATGTGACTTCATTTATATAAAATTCTAGAAAATGCAAGGTTATCTACAGTGACGGAAGCAAATTAGTCATTGCCTGGGAGTGGGAAAAAGTAAAGGAACAGAAGAAAAGGATTGCTAAGGTCACAAGGAAACTCATGAGGTTAATGGATATGTTTGATATCTTGATTGTGGTGATGGTTTCAAATTGAACACTTCAAAAATTTTCTGTTTGTTATATGTCACTTTCCTCAATAAAGCTAGCATAAAATTAATTCCAACTGTTTCTTAGTATCTGGGTATATTCTTTTATTGATGCAAATCCTTCAGTTCTTTAAGCATACTGCTACCCCAAATATGGTCCGTGAACAAATGAACAAACAAATCTAGAAACTGAGAGTAAGAATTTAGATATACTTGTATAGCAATTTGATTAATTTTATATCTTTTATATCTAATAAAAAGCTTGTATTTCATATGTTTTATTTTTAAATATTTATTTTATAGTAATTTGTTGTTATTATATTGGCTTATGAAGGATTAGAACTTTTTAAAAATGCTCCTAAAAGTAGCAAATATTTTAAACAGTAATGGATAATGTCTCAGAGTCTGGTTGGTAGACCACCTACCCGTGAAACAGATGCTTCTTAAAAATGCAGATTCCTACAGAGTACCATATGTTCTCACTCACAAGTGGACCTTGAACAATTATCATCATACTATAAGAAAGGGATTGGCAGTAGTGGGAGACTGCCAGGGGACTGGGGGGATGGGATTGGCAGTTGAGGGAAACTGCCAGGGAATGTGGGGGGGCACGCCTCGTCAACAGAGGTATCTGCATAATGAACATAAGTATGCTTAACCCTGAATTGTACTCCACATCTTTAAAATAATAAAATAAATGAAGATTCTTGGATTCCACCTAGGACCTATTGAGAATGAGATGTGAAATCTGCATTTTTTTCTTCAACATTTACTTATTTCTTAATTGATAAGAATGGCATATTGTTATTGTGTACAACACATTATTTTGAAACACGGATACATTATGAGATGGCTAAATCAAGCTAATTAACCTATGCATTATCTCACTTATTTTGTTGTTATTGTTGTTGTAAGAATACTTAAAATGTACTGTCTTAGCAATTTTCAAAAATACAGTCTCTTTTCTAACTATAGTCATCATTATACAATAGATCTTTTGAACTTATTCCTCCTATCTAACTGAAATTTTGTTGGATTTTTTTGGTTTTTTTTTTACTTTTTTATTATGAAGATGTGGGATACAAGCCAGGATTAGGTACATGAGTGGTTTACAAGCAAGTGAAGTTTGGGCCTCTGTCTAGACCTCACTTCACCCGGTTTAGGATCTGGTACCCTTAGTGAGGTTACACGCCCACCTCCTCCCCTGGCAGTGTCCTGTTACAGTCAATTTCTTTCTTCTAGTATTAAGATAAACGTTCAGAGACCCACTGATAAGTGAAAACACATGGTATTAAGTTCTTTGTTTCTGTGATAGATCACTGAGTATGATGGACTCTAAATCCATTCAAGTTGCTGCAAAGTCCATAATTTTGTCCTTCTTTATGGCTGCATCATACTCCATTGTGTATATGTACCACATTTTTTTTATCCAGCCCACTTTCAGTGGGCAGCAGGGTTGGTTCCATGTTTTTGCTATTATGAGCAGTGAGGCAATGAACATGCTTGTGCAGGTGTCTTTTTTGTAGAACAATTTGTGTTCCTCCAGGTATACCCCCCAGGAGGGAGATTGCTAGGTTATATGGAAAGTCAATTTCTAGTTATTTTTAAAATTGCCATGCTGTTTTTTATAGAGGTTGTATTAGTTTCCAATCCCACCAACAGCATAGATGCATTCCCCTTTTTCTGCATCTGTTGTTTTTTGATTTATTGATTATGACCATCCTTACTGGTGTTAGGTGGTATCTGTGATTTTGATTTGCATTTCTCTGATGATTAGTGAGGCTGAGCATTTTTTCATATATCTGTTGGCTTTTGTAATGTCCTCTTTTAAGTATCTATTCATGTCTTTTGTCCACTTTTTTATAGAGCTAGGTTTTTTTTTTCCTTTTAACTCATTTGAGTTTCTTGTAGATCCTGAACATTAGGCCTTTACCAGATATACAGTTGGCAAATATCTTTTTCCCATTCTGTGAGCTGTCTCCCCCCAGTCTCTTGATAATTTATTTTGCTTTGCAAAAGTTTTTCAGTTTGATGAGGTCCCACTAGTCTATCTTATGTCTTATTGCATACACTTAAATTTTGTATCCTTTAACCAAATATCACTCCAACCTCCTTGACTCCAGCCCCTGATAGCCACCATTCTACTCTATCTCAGTGAGTTCTTGTTTTTTGGTTTTCACGTGTGAGATCCTGTGATACTTGTCTTTCTGTTCCTGGCTTATTTCATTTAACATAATATCTTCCAGGTTCATCCATGTTGTTACAAAGTATAGGATTTCCTTCTTTTTTTATAGCTGAGTAATACTCCATTGTGTATATGCCACTTTTTATTTATCTATTAATTCATTGATGAACACAACTTATTTCTATAGCTTAGCTATTTTGAATAATGCTGTGATTAACACAGGAGTGTTGATGTCTCTTTGACATACTGACTTCTTTTTCTTTGAATATACAAGGGATCTTCAAAAAGTTCATGACAAATGAGTATTATGAAAAAACTATGCACAGATTTCAAAATTTTTTGCACCAAAATAAACTCATACTAAGTTGTTTTAACATGTCTGAACAGAATCCAGTCTGAGGTATTAAGTATAAGAAATCAATTTGAAAAGAGCCCCAATCAGAGCAACATTAATTCTGCTAAAATTGAAGCAAGAACAAACATCAAATATATGGTGACACTTGGGTGGAAGAATAATAAAATCATTGATACTTTACAAATAGTTTATGGGGACAGTGCCCCAAAGAAATCAGCAGATTACAAATGAATGACTCATTTTAGAATGGACGAGATGATATTGAAGATGAAGCCTGCAGCAGCAAACCATCCACATTGATTTATGAGAAAAAATAAAAACTTGTATGTCCCCTAATTGAAGAGGACTGACAATTAATGGCAGAAGTAATAGTCAATGCCATAGACATTTTAATTGGTTCAGCTTACACAATTTTGACTGAAAAATTAGAGTTTTGGAAACTTCCCATTTGATGGGTGCCAAAACTGTGGCACTCAGATCAGCTGCAGACAAAAGCAGAGCTTTCAATGGAAATTTTAAACAAGTAGAATCAAGATTGTGAAACATAGTTTTGATGAATTGCAACAGAAGATGAAACATGGCTTTGCCAGAATGATCCTAAAGACAAAGTACAATCAAAGCAATGGCTACTTAGAGATGGAACTGGTCTAGCCAAAGCAAAAGTGGACCATTCGAGAGCAAAGGTTATGGCAACAGTTTTTTGGAGATGCTCAAAAGTATTTTGTTTATTGACTTTCTGGAGGGCCAAAGAACCATGAAATCTCCTTATTATGAGAGTGTTTTGAGAAAGTTAGCCAAAGCCATAGCAGAAAACTGTCCAGGAAAGCTTCACCAAAGAACCTTCCCTCATAACAAGGTTTCTACACATGCCTCTCATCAAACAAAGGTAATTTTACAAAAGTTTTTGACGGGAAATAATTAGGCGTCCACCCTATAGTCCTGATTTGGCTGCTTTTGACTCTATTTTGTTTCTTAATTTTTAAAAATTACATAAAATTTTCTTTTTCAGTTAATAATGTTAAAAAGACTGCATTGACATGGTTAAATTTGAAGGACCCTCAGTTTTTTAGGGATGAACTAAATGTCTGCTATCATTTCTTATAAAAATGTCTTCACCTTGATAGTATTTATGTTAAGAAATAAGGTTTATATTTTTATCTTTGAATTCCATTTTTCCAAAAACTTTTTGAAGTCCCCTCTGTAGTGAAACTTCAGATATCCAGTAGTGGTATTGCTGGATGATATGGTAGTTCTATTTTGAAGAAGCTTCATATCATTTTTCCATAATGGCTGTACTAATTTATGCTTCCACCAAAACATGCAAGGGTTCCCTTTTCTCCATATTCTCTTCAATATGTTATCTTTTGTCTTTTGATGATAGTCATTCTAACAAGTATGAGGCAATATATCAATGTGGTTTTCATTTGCATTTCTCTAATGACTACTGATTTTGAGCTTTTTTTCACAAACTGTTGACTATTTATATGTCTTCTGTTGAGAAATATTTATTCAGATTCTTAGTCCATTTTTAAAATCAGGTTGTTTCCTCACTCGAGGTTTTGTTAATGTATGTGTTTTGGATATTAACTCCTTATCAGATATGAGGTTTGCAAATATTTTCTACTATTTCATAGTTTTCTCTTCCCTCTATTGATTGTTTCCTTGGCTGTGCAGATTGTTTCCTTAGTTTGATGTGAGCATCTGCATCTTTAACAAGATTACTAGGTAATCCTTATGCAAAGTAATGTTTAAGAACCACTAAGCTAGACCAGCCCTGCCTAATAGAATGTTTCTGCTGTAATGGAAATGTTCTATATCTGTACTATCTCATGTGGTATCTATTAAGTACATGTGGCTACTAAGCACTTGAAATGTTACTAGTATGACTAAGGAACTGAATTTTAAATTTTAATAAATTTTAATTAATCTAAACTTAAATTGCCACATGTGAAAAATGGCTACTGTACTGGGCAGTGCATCTCCAAAGCTTTAACTAGGTCTCTGTAGCTGATGTCAATTATATCTTTTTACACACACACATACCCCATACATGTGTGCACATGCACATACACACATGCATATACACACAGTTATATTAGGTCATTATCTGAGAGTTATTTCTCAGGGTTTTTTATTTTGGATCTGAAGTGAACATTATTAGATTCATAGAAATAACCATCTTAAAAAAAAAAGAAATAACCATCTAGATAATTGTCTGTTCCTGTGAATGTGGACTCACTTTATCCATAATACAATACAATGACTACAACTTGTTAGTCATTTTTATATTGAAAAAATCAACATTTGGGTTAGCAAAGAAATATTATTCATGACTTTAGTTCTGTCCCAGTGGTTTTCAAGGTTAAAAAATTAGAAGGCATAGGCATGACTCCCAGAGTGATAAGGAGCTCTATTATGAAGAATTTCTTTTCCTGATAAAGAGAAAAGGAAAATGTGAAAATATAATTAAAAATTGTTTTTAAAGTAGTGTTCCATATTAAATTTACTGGAAAGAGTATTGTATTGAATGAAATTTCTAAAAATAACTGAATAAATGGAGATATATTCCATGTTTATGGATAGGAAGACTTGATATTGTCAAGATGTCATCTCTTCCCAACTTGATCTTTATATCCAATGCAATTCCAATCAAAGCTCCCAGCAAGTTATTTTTTTAATATCAAAAATGGATCCTAAGGTTTATACAGAGAGACAAATGACCTAGGATATCCAAAACAATACTGAAGAAGAAAAAAGAGAACTAACATTATCTGGCTACAAGACTTATAAAGCTACAGTAATCAAGACTGTGTGGTGTTGAAATGGCATTGTGGATGTTTCCAAAATCTTCCAACTCTAACCTTAAATCAACTTTTCTTTCTTCACCCTGAGATTTCTAAGTCAGACCTCTTAAAAAGAATTTGTGGGGGGCAGAAAAGAGGAGAGGTTGAAGTAGAACTACTTTAAGAACATTTTTTAAATGTTTTTTTTTAAAAGAACAGTTTTGACTTCATCAATTACATTCTGAGTAGCAGACTGTAAACGATATAATGCTGGAATAAAAGCACACCCTCGGCATTAAGCTACCTGGACTTGACCCAGGTTCTGCTGCCAACTAGCTGTGCAACTTTAAGCAGTTTATCAGTACATCATTTATACAAAAGAGGTTATGGCATTCAGCACATTTTAGGGATGTTGTAAGGACAAATGAAATTATATTTAATACATATACACACATGCACACAACTGGCACATAGAAAAGATGGAAAATGCTGCATAAATGTTAACAATTTTTATTATTACATAATTTGCTAAGAGTTACATTGTTAGTTAGATTCACAAGTAAATTCGCAACTCTCTGTCTTTGAAGCCTGTGTTCTTAACCATTGAGCATACTGCTTCTAAAAAAGACCTTGTCTTTTTAAGGGATTAAAAAATGCTGGGATTAAGTGTCAACCACCTAGAAGGGTTTTGAATTTGGGTGCTACAAGCTCCATCTAACCGGCAGGTACAGGAATATCTTCATTCTTCTGAATTTCTTATGGGAAATGAACTAAGACCACTAGTTCTTTAAATTAGAGAGTTAGTAATCAGATTAAGAAAAAGTTCTTTAGAATAGTCACTCCAGCTTACATAGCATGTATTTTCTTAAAAAAAAAAAAAAAGACGCTATCCATAGCTTTTAAAGTGCATTAAACGGTATGGTTGATAAAGGAAAAAGCAGCAAGCTTCGATTTGGTTAGATGTCAAAGGCCATCTTTGGGGCATCATAAGATAGAGTAAGAATAGGCCAATCCTTTGCTTGCTTGCTTTCCACGCAACTTCTAGCTGCCACGTGTCAGAGAGAAGGGTCCCTGATTATTTCAATCACAGTTGAGCAAGAGGACAGTTTTGCAGGGCCTCTTGGAAGAATTTCCCCCATTGACTTTCAATAAGCAGATGAAGCTGGCTGACCTCAACTTTCCTAAAATTGGCCTAACAATTATTTTGAAAAAGTGAACTTCCAGTTCCAAGTGAGAAAGACAAGAAGAGAAGACATAAAGTCCCACCCTGGCCAAATCTCTATTGATGTCACAAGACTTGGCTGAAATGTGACCATGGCCTGGAGCCTGGGGTATTATTAAGAAAAACTAACTTTGGAGAAGAGGACTCTTTATTTCCTTACACATTGGCAGAACCCAAAAGAGGGGTTGATAAAATATTCTCCTTTTAGTAAAAAAAAATTTTTTCATGCTCCTGTTTTTAAAGATTCCACACACTGGGTCCTGAAGGTGACATTGCTAAGCATGCTCTCCCTTTTGAAAAAGACTGCTACATCTAAATTTTACATTTCCATAATGTTTCACTTACTTCAGCTTTTCTGAAATCTTTATTTCATGCCACAGGCCTTGAGCTTATTTAAACCAAAATAGAAGCAAATAACATGAAAAACAAACTCTCAAATTTTTTTTGAATTTTCTTTCTTATCACCCAAAAGGTCAGTATTTCATGTGTTGTTCTTTCACTTCAGACATCAGTAATGTATCTACTACATTCCATTTTCTAGAATTAGCTGCAATTTACATGAGAGCTGTCTTGTTGAAATGCAGGCTGGCTGTGCTCCTTCCTTTGATTCAAACAACAGCAATTGGCTTCCTTTAATAAGCATATTTTTTCCTTTCAATATTTTCTTTTACTACACTGGAGAAAATACTGGTTAAAAGAATGCTTAAAAGTGGATTGGGGCTGCTCTTCTCAGGCTAAGGGGTTAGCAGACAGGCTCTGCTTTTTCTGTTGAGGTTTCCTCTGTGGTTTCACGTCCTGAGTTCTCAGAAGGAAGCATTGGCACTAACAGCCATGCCAGCAAGACCGTAATAATGACATGAGAACATGAGAGGCCACAAGTATACTAAGGTGTTCAAACAAAGTCTTGGTGATGATACCTTAAAGGATATTCTGCCAGGTTCCAGCAAACAATTGTAGGCTTTCTTTTGTTGTCACTTCAACTGCATAATTACAATTCTATATCCTTTAATCACCCTTCCTGTTGAGCCAAAAATAAAAGGGTTTGCATTTCCTTTGATTCACTGGAAAACTGGAAGGGAAAGCACCCAGGAATAAAATCTGGAGAATATACATTTTTAATATATAAAATAAAAATATTAGGGAAGATATATTTTCAACCAGCTCAACAAAAGATCTAAGGCACTGAGAAGAGGTTAACAAATGTTAGGGTCAGAGAGTTCCTTAACTATTGGCCTTGGGGCTGTCTTAACTCTTAGACCTAAATTTCTCTATCATAAAAGTAAGAAGAATGGATGAAATTGCTTTCCAGAAAGCCTTTCCAAAGATCGTTTTGATTATGCATGTTTCTTGACAAATATTTGAAAATATTTTTACCAACAAAAGAACTGCTTATAAAACAATTCGATTGATTTCTCACTTCCTTATTCAAAGATATATATAACTGCTAATCAGTGCTCCCACTCAGTAAGAGATGAACAGCACACTAAGCTGATAAAATACTTTCCAAAGGCAAATAATCTTATTTTTGTTAGTGTGCATGATCTTATCATAGGAAAATGTATGGTTTCTGTTAAGTTCTTAGAAAAACTGAAATTACCTTATGAACTCCTTTTGCTATATGGGAAGACTCTGAAGTTGAAAGAATTGGTGATAGCTGGTTATTTCTCCTCCACTGGTGATTTCTGCAATTCTGTAATTCTTCTATCCTTGCCAAACTGGATAAGATAAACAAGCAGAGATTTGAAGAAAATATCACAATAGAAAGGGAGCCTAAAAAATGTATTAAACCATTTCCTTCTTCTAATTACCAGAATAATAATCTTTATTATTAACTGGCAACCAATATCACTTATTTTTTTGTAGAAAATTCAATGTTAGAAATAATTTTCCTCACATTTTTAATAAGCATTGTTGCATCCACTTTCTTTTATAATCCAAAGGACAGCTGAGAGAGGAGCATTAGCTCTGGATTTTCACCCTTGACTGATCCTTGATACCATAGCCAATCATCAAGAATAATATGTCCAGAGTATTTTCGTGTAGATAAAGAGCTGAGCTCCATTCAACCTGAGCTTTAAGATATAGCTCTTACCTGCTGGAAGCTTTTAAGCCAAGACAAATATAATTTATTTCTTTGATCAGAAATCTCCACAATGTTGGCTTACCTTGTCTCATCCCCAGCCATCCCAATAATTAAAGATGAAATCCAAAATAATTTGTCAATCAAAGCTCTACAATCTAGCTCCAATTTGTATCTTCAATCATAAACCCTTCTTGGTTCAGTTCAATTGAACAAATTTTACAAGTGACTTCTATGTGCCAGACCCTGTAATAGAAAATAGGGACAAAAAGATAAATAAAACACTATCCCTACCCAAAAGATACTCACAACCTTTTATATGAGGAGAAAGGCTTTGACACAGATTTAACAAAAATGCACTAGCGTTTGCCTTGTTGGACTGTTGTGATCATTAAATTAAGTAGCACATACAAAGGGCTTAGCATGGTGTTAGGCATAGAGCAGCTAAACTGGTGTAATCAGGTGTGGCAGGTACTCATGGGTGATTTTGATTCCCTGCTATTCTGCCACTCACACACACTCACATCCATACCCCCTCTACACACACATACATGCATACTCCACCATAAGACTACCCATTGCCCTATCTTCCAAACAGATCCAATCACACAGTATATTTACAAGTTATTTAGATTCTACTGAACATTTTACAAAGAGGTAAAGAAGGGAACTTAGAAATAAAATGCAATAATTAGACATTTTCATATTTCCTCAGAACATTTTCTCTTCAAGTTCTGCCACTCATCTCTCTACTCACCACTCCCTTGCCATCATCCCAGACAACATTCACTCTATTGGGCTGAGCTCTAGCCCTTCCCAATTGGGAAAAACAGCCTTATAGTTTAGGGGATATGACCTTTTGGAAATCACTTGAAGTTCTATATATTATCCAAGCATTCCTCTTGTTGTTGTTCTAGAGGGTTAGAGAGGTTGGTGAAGGGGCTTTTCTTCTCTATCAAACATTTTTGCCCAATGGAAAACTGATCTATTATAGACAAAAGGAGCTAATATTGCCCTTCTAAGAAAATAAGAGTTTCTCCACACTATTGGACTTAATAGCAGGAAGCACTAAATGTGCTTAAACCTGAAAATCTCACCAGATCATCTCTAATTAAATGTCAACCAAGCTCAAAAACCGACAGACAATGACTAATAGGGAACTTCTTTTCCTGGCTTTCGACTCTGAACTTTGCCTTGAACACTTCTTCCAGGATCCAGAGGCCAGTCTTTCTAGGTTTCCCATAATTTCACTCTCTGTGTTATCTAGATCCTACATATACTCCCTGGATGTATTCTTACTGTTCACAGACTTCACTCAACTTCCTGTGGTTTGCTGGTTCATTCAAGTAGAACCATGCTGCTTAGAGCAGAAAAGGGCATAGTCTTCCTAGAAGGACTGTATTATTTTCTCCTGTGGCTATCTGCTTTTTCATCTTATGGAACCAGGAAGTCAGACTAGGTGAAACTCCCAGCAACACCTTCCTCTGTAAGTATACACATCTCCATGGTTCAACCACAAAGCTCTTAGCCTTATTCACAACTTCCTCAGTAGAGAGAGAGAGTTAAGCCATCATGAATACCACACTGAATACTGTGTCTTATTTCATGGTATTGTGTTCAATATTTCTGCTCTGGAATCAGATCCTTTAAATATTATGGAACAGTACAATAAATAGTGAGGTATCATTTTATATTTGACTTGATTTTGTGATTGGCATATTCACTGTAGGAGAAGTCACTTTGCTGTGACTTTGAATGTTTCTCATTCCCAGGTGGACTGCCCTCCCTCTGGACTCCAACTTTCTGAACCTTTGGGACACTAACAGGGAGAGAGATACAAACAGGCTTTTGCTGCTAGACCCAAGGAGTGCTAATGTATTCTGCCACTGAAAGTCACATTCTCATTTGGAAGCCTCAGAACAGGCTGTGTTCATCACTCTCCTGGGGAGTTTGTGCAAATACAATCATTCTAAGGAGAAATCTTGCACATGGATTCACATTCCAACACTTAGAACCTCCCATGAGCTCTGCCATCTCATCTCCCAGGAAATTCTACTGAAATCCAAACAATGAAGAGTAGTTCCCTAGTGTGTTTGGCATCTCAGAGCTTTGTGTCTGCTCCACACAGCTGTTTACTTGGCACCCAAGCAGACCTGGCTCCTTTTTTTCTCATGCTATCAAGATGTTCCTTTTTTTCTGATAATGACTATTAGTAACAATATTTACACTAACAAGCCTTTTGCTGTGCCAAAAGATCTCAATGTGCTTCAGAAGTAGTCTGCCACAAAATTCAGGGCCAGATGTACTGAGGTGGGGCATCCAGTGTGGTCCCTGAGAGCAGCCAACTGATGGTTGAGTGAACACAGTAGAGGAATACTTTCTGTCCTTAGTACAGTATGCATAGACCAGCTGCCAGCTGGAAAGAAATACCTAAGAATACTCTAGGAGATGTACACTAATTAAAGTGTGCACAAGCTAAAAATGGAATGCTCAGATGAAATTCTCCATTTTAAAAAGGGAGCTAATGGTGGCCATTTGGCTGCCAATTTTCTATAAATTTCTTATGATTGTCTTTTGGGGGAATGGGCTTCACCTCATTGAATACAGTTGGGTGGAACAGTTACTCAAGGTGCCTTGTGCTGTCTAGCCAAGGATTGGGCAGGTGAACCAATATGGGACAGTGGCCTAATCTGTTTAGAACTAGGATCACATGAGAGTGATAAAGACCATGAAGCTGGCTGAAGCTGATGAATATTAGCAGCAAAGTCTGATAATACTCAGAGTTCTACTACCAAGACACTTCAAAGTCACTTGTTTTCTCTTCTTTCTTTGTCTGGAGCTGTAGTCATTATTGCTCTATTTTGTGTTGTTTTACTTTGTTCTTTTGTTTGTTTAATATTGTGACCATTTCACAGCTTTCTTATCATTTGTTTGTGCTGAGTTTAGCCAGAGTAACTTTCTGTTGCTTGTATCAAAGAACTCTAACTAATACAAGGTAATTAAGTGCTTTCCAAAACATTTGGGAGATATTTTATTTTTACATGTTTGGGACAGTATTGACAGAATATAGCATGAATTTTAAAAATTAGGATGAATGTAGAGTTGATAGAGGAGAAAGCAGTGTCAGAGGTAAAGGGTCACTCTTGTTAAATATGCTGGAGATGGTGACTGATTTTATTTAACCTGCATATATTTAACAGCAGCAGAGAACCTTTCTGGGGCTTTCTTCTCCTTTGGACACATGCTAAATATTTTTTAAGATTAGAGACCAAAAATTAATTTTGTAGTTCCTTTGGAGAACAGGTGAACTCCCACCCAGCACTTGAACCACTCTGGCTTAAGACCATAGAGCCAAAGTGCTGAGACAGTTATGAGAGGCACTGGTGTCCACGAATGTGGGATGTTCCCCCATGCTGGCTAGTCATGCCTACACACAATAGACTGTCTCCACAGTGATGGACTAGAACTGCACTCATTCATCGATGAAGATCAGGAAATAATACCAAATGGCAGACCCTCATACTCATAAAAGTTCTGGATAGAAAGCTGACCGATTTCAGATGTGCAGACAATAAATTCTCCATAAACCAAGAAATGCTAGTGCTACAAACAAATGGCATTACTAACAGCAAGCTTTCACTGCTTCACACAAGGAATTTTGTTTCTTCAGGAAAAGAAATGAGTGGAGTTGGAACTGAAGGTTTGTTACATTGAAAATAAACATTGGTGTCATGACTAGATAATCTTTCCTATGGATCAATAGGAATAACAAAATTTCTAGTCCAAGATTTTCAGTTTATTCTGGGTATGGTCTAAATGTGTCATAAGACTAGTTATAACTCAACACTTTTTAATTTAAAACATAAGATCTATCCTCTTAGCAAAATTATATATACACAATACAGTATTGTTAACTCCATGCAGAGTTTTATACAGTAGATCTCTAGATCTTATTTTTCTTGTATAACTGAAATTTTGTGACCTTTGACTAATATTTCTTCCTTCCTCCAGCCCCTGGAAACCATAATTCTACTCTCTGCTTCTGAGTTTGACTATTTTAGATTCACCACATTAATGGTATCATGTGGAATTTGCCCTTCTGTGTCTGGCTTATTTCACTTATCATTATGTCCGTCAGGTTAATCCACATTGTCTCAAATGACAGAATCCCCTTCTTTCTTAAGGCTGAAAATATTCCATTGTATGTATATGCCACATTTTCTCTATCCATTCATCTCTTGATGAACATTTAGGTTGTTTTCATGCCTTGGCTGTTGTGAATAATGCTGCAGTGAACATGGGCATGCAAATATCCTTCATGATCCTGATTTCAAACCATATATGTATATCTCCAGAAGTGGGATTGCTGGATCATATAATAGTTCTACTTTTAGTTTTTTGAGTAATTGTCAAATGATTTTTCCATAGTAGGCACACCAATTTACATTCTCACTAACAGTGTACACAGTGTACACAGATTTCCTTTTCTCAGCTCGATTTGCTTCTCAGCTTGGTTGCTATCAGTGTATAGCAGTGGTACTGATTTGTGCGTGTTGATTTTGTACACTGAGACTTTACTGAATTCACTTATCAATTCCAGGAATCTTTTGGAGAATATCACTTATAATCTCTTGTTATAAGATTATATCATCAGCATACAGAGATAGGTTGATTTCTTCTTTTCCAATTTGGATTCTCTTTCTTTCTTTTGCCTGATTGTTCTGGCTAGGACTTTCAGTACTATGTTGAATAAGGGTGATAAAAGTGAGCATCCTTGTCTTGTTCCAGTTCTGAGGGTGAATGCATTCAATTTTCCCTATTCAGGATGACATTGGTTGTGGGTTTGTCATATGCAGCTTTTATTATTTTGAGGAATATTCCTTCTATGCATATTTTTCTGAGGGTTTTTATCATGAAGGATGCTGGAGTTTATCAAATTTTTTTTCTGCATCTATTAAAGTGATCATATGACTTTTGTTTTAAATTCTGTTTATGTGGTATATCACATTTATTGACTTGCATATGTTGAACCATCCTTGCATCCCTAGGATAAAACCCACTTGATCATGATGGATTTTTTTTTAATGTGCTGTTGAATTTGGTTTGCTTAGTATTTTGTTGAGCATTTTGCATCTATGTTCATCAGAGAAATTGGTCTGTGGTTTTCTTTTTTAGTTGTGTCTTTTCTTGGCTGTGGTATTAATGTAACACTAACTTCATAGAATGAGTTAGGGAGGATTCCCTCCTTTTCAATCTTATGGAATAGCTTCAGTAAAGTACCAGTTCTTCTTTGAAAGTCTGGTAGAATTCAGCTGTAAGTCAATTAGGCCCTAGACTTTTTTGTTGGGAGACTTTTAATTACTGATTCAATCTTGCTGTTTGTTATTGTTCTGTTCAGGGTTTCTGTTTCTTCCTGATTCAAAGTTGAGGGGTTGTAGAAACAAGATAATTTTTGGTCAACTTGGTGAGGCTAAAAGAAAGCTTAACAAATCCAACAAACCAACATGTGTATGTGCATGGGAAAGACACATGATGAGTAACCAGTTGTAGAAATTATGCTTAATTTTAATGATTTTTTTCTCACATAGATATTTGTTTGTGGTACCTAGCCCAGTAGAGATGCCTGCAAAAGTCTTTGTTGTGTGCAGAGGGGGAGAAGTGCTCGAAAGCAGTTCCTTCAAGCACAAAAAATTGCGGAACTTCAAAAGATTTTTTTTGGCAATATTTAACCCCAAGGATCATGAGAGGGGCAGAGTTGTTAATGCAAGTTGGGGAAGTGAACTGGAGAACTGGTTTTCTTCCCCCATTAAAAAGAAAAATGACCAGATTACTCATGTGCAGTTAGATTCCCTGCCTTGGTTTCTAATGTGACAATGGTTCTGATTCCTTCAGGACCCAGCCTAGAGTCTGCTGATCGCACTACCTAGAGTCAAAAGAGCACTGGGTAAAGCATGCAATAAAGGACTGAACTAGTTGTGGGAATGGACAGGGGCTAGGCCAGGTGCTTCTCCAGACTAAGCCTACAGAATCAGAACAGCCAATACACAGAGTCCTGGTAAACTGTACTGTCAGATAAACAAAGAAGGTTCAGAAAGATGTCAATAGGTGACAGCCTTAAAATTTCTCAGGTCTATTTTCCTATCATTTATTCCATCACAGAATTTGACACATGTGTTGATGGGATCATGAAGTATGGCTGCTCTGCTTTCCCCACGGTAGTCGTATGATGACAAATCTATAGAGCAAAGTCTCAATAAATATATGTTGAATAAATAAAGCAGAATTTTAGTGGAGCATTGGGTGATGGGCTAAAAGGGAAACTATCCTCAAAGCTAGTAACACTTTTAATAAAATGACAAAATAGGTCCTACACAGACTATAAAATAAAGTCCCACTACAAAAAAAAATTTTTTTCTTTCTAATCAGAACTTTTGGATCCAGGGATGGGAGGGGAAAAGTGAGGGAATTTGTAAAAGTAGAATACCTTCTTCTCACTACCCCTTAGCTGTGCCCTCCCTATTACATCTTACCTCATTCTCAATACTGTTCAGGGTTCTGAGAGACAGGGAGGAAAGAAGAGATCAACTTCAAGGAAGGCAAAAAAGTGAAAAAGAAAGTGGAAATAAATGTGGAGAAGGCAACTCCACTAGCCAATGTTCAAGATAGCAAAATTTAAAGTGTTTAAAATGTTTGAAGAATCACTTGATTCTTTCTCCTTCTTCTGCACCTTCACTATGGATGTTCCTTCCTAGTTAAGGACAATGCCTCAGAAAATAGCTTTGCAATGTGCATTTGCTGGTTGTCTTTCCAAAATCCATTTCTCCATTCACCCTTTCCCAAAGCTGCCTGATTTTAGGTCTCTCTATGGTTTGTGTAAAACTGAAGCTAGGGATAGAACAGGTGACCCAGACCTAGAAAATCAGTTAATTCCATTACTCTGGCCACCTTGAGGATGGACACTTGATTTAGGCCATTTAGCAAGACTATTATCAAGACTTTTTCTAGAAATTTTTAAGCAAGAACTTAAAGCCTTGTTGGGACTATGGGGATCCATTTCCTCTGGTGCAAGATAACTTGACTCCTGCTTCTAGCAATAGGGAGATATCAATTCAGAGAACTGTCATGGAAAGTTCTTCAAAAGATCAATTACATTTAGTTTCATGTAACTTGTTTGCCTTGGTCCTAAAGTTTGCCCACAGAGAAAGTGGCGTAAGTCTGTTTGACCTTCTCCCTTAGTCTAGTATCCCCTTATGAACTGAATATCCCAACACCTCCAAAGTTTCCATGTGTGACATGCTTTCTAGAGCTCTCACCCACCTTTGCTTCAGGTGCACCCTACTTAGTAAACATCTCCCTTAAAATATGTTTGTTAATGTCTGTTACAGAGTTTAGCAATCAGGTCACCATGATTCTGTTACTATAAATTGTTTAGAGTAGCTTCTGTTCAATGTCAGCTCCTATTTGATGTCAGCTCAGAATAGTCAAAGCAACAGAATGTGGTGGCTGGGATATGCATATAGAAAAACATAAAGCATGGGCCCTGACCTTCAAAGAAAAGAAATGGAGAGAAAAGTAGAAGAACTAAGAGGGAGGGAGGGAGGGAGGGAGAGAGGGAAGGAGGGAGGGAAAGAAAGAAGGAAAATGAAAGGAAGATAAGGGAAACAAGGGGAAGAAATATGGATGGATGTGTAAGAAATTCCTCCATACATGCATTTTCTATATGAATTCATAAATTTTCTGTATGAATCTCCATCTCTCTCTCTAATGACATTTTCCCTACCTCATATATAAACAACAGCAAGCAAGTACACACATGCCCTTCCTTTAATTAACCCTGTATCCTCTTATGACTATGGCTCTCATTGTTTTTCTCATCCCTTTCCCTTTTTTCAAATGTGCAGATGATCCCCACCAACTCCATTTCGCCAAACCTTTTCTCTCTTGGCCTTTGACATTTAAGCTTTCACCTATTTCTCCCTCAGAAGCTGTATTTGTCAATGCCATTGGTGATCTAGCTTTTGCTAAATCTAATTGAAATACTTTAGACCCTGAATCCTGTTTGACGTCATGATAGCTTTTAGCATTGTTTGTTTATCCCTTCTGAAAATTGTCTTCATCTTTGCCTTCTGTGATACTAGCTCTCTTAGTTCACCTCCTGCGGTCCTGGCTGTCCTTGTCTCCATTTTTTTTTAAAAGCACTCTTTATTCTAACCACAACTCTCTTGGTTTCACATAGACTTCAATCCTCAGCTCTCTTTTTCATTTACTCTACACCTGCTTCCATGGAGATTATCGTCACATCTGTGGCTTCAACTTCAACCCAGCTGACGACTTTCATACCTTGCTCCTAAATCTATATTTCCAGCCAGTTCATGAGAGGTGAGAGCTTGAAATACATGCAAATATTGTATCACATGTAGAGGCCACATGCTTACACACAAACAGAACCCCAAATCAAGGACAATTATTGAAGTAGGACCAATGCAGAAGGTTCACTGAGTTCTATACTGTTAAGTAGCATGCACACCCAAATGGGCATGTGTGGAACAGCAGATTCAGGATAAAAAGAAATCAGAGATGAGAGCCATGGAACATAGGATAATAGGGATGGCCTCAGCTATAGTGGGCATTGCATATGAGGAAAAACTACAGAAATAGCTTCAGGACTATTTCAACAGTATGGCTGAAAATGCAGACAAAATATTTCTTGTATTCATCCTTAAGGCCAGCAAAATTTAAGGGATAAACCAGTGAATCAGAACAGCAGAGACACATGGATTCCACAGCCAGAGCTAAAAGGCTAAGGGATTAGACATTTGGGTGCATCATTAACATTCTCTTTCCATGAAGATCTAAGTATAGAATTTTACATTTGTCCTTGTTAAATTTTATCTTGTTAGTTTCTGCCTAGTGTTCTACATGTCAAAATAATTTTGAATCTCAATTCTTACATCTGTCATATTTGCTCTTCTTGTCAATTGGCTTTGTATCATCTGAGATTTTTATGTGACCTTCTATGTCCTTAGCCAAGCAATGATAAAAGGTTGAAGTCAGTCAAGAGCCCAGTGACGTGACTTTTCTCTTCAGCATGTCCTGCAGCTGACATCAACCCATTAATCAACACTTTTTGAAAAGTTATTGTTCAACCAGTCATAATTTTACCTGATTGTCCCAACACTTAGCTAATATTTCATTATTGTGTCTACCAGACTATCATTTGTCTTTGGCAAATGCTCTTTTGAAATCAAGACAGGCTTTTCTAAAGATTTCCCTCAATTTTTCCTGTTTCACCAGTGTAGGAGTATAATAAAGAAAGCGGATGATTATGAGTTTGGCATGACTTTTTCCTAGTGAGTCACTGCTTCCTCTTCTCTGCTTACAAACCATCTGTTTAATATTCTATTTTCGAAGCTTTCCCTGGAATGAAATCTGATTTGTTAGTGTGTAGTTTGAAGAATTTCTCTTTTTCAAAACTGAAAGTGTGTTTGTTCACCACCAATATCCTGGTCCTGCTTTCATTCTTTAGGGTCAAATGGTGCAAAGATTCTTGAAAGGGACTCTGAGTTCACATACAGCTCTGTTCCCTTTAGCTCTTATAAAATGAAGTCATCTGAAATTCTTTTTTTTCTTTTTTTTTTTGAGTTGGAGTCTCACTCTGTCGCCCAGACTGGAGTGCAGTGGCCGCTCCTGGCCACCGCAGCCTCGGCCTGCTGGGCTCCGGCGATCCTTCCGCCTCAGCCTTCCAAGTAGCCGGAATTACAGGCATGCGCTACCACACCTGGCTGATTTTTTTATTTATTGTAGAGATGAGGTCTCGCTGCCCAGGCGGGTCTCGAACCTGCAGTCTCAGGCAATCCACTCACCTCAGCTGAAATTCTTAAATGTTCTTAGTATTTCCATATTTATCTTCAGTTTTTCTTCCCATATGATAATAAAAGTACAGAACAAACCAGTTTTATTACCATTCTTCATGTTGGAGTTGATAGAAACACAAGTGTCTCTCCTTTGTCACCTGTTCGAATCTCATCAGGTGTCCCAAGCAACTGGACTTTGTTTAACTTATTGACTCTGGACACTACATATATACCCTCTACCCTTATTTATTTACTCAGATCTCAGCTAATTCTGACCTTTGGTCTCTGATAGTGTGTTTACATGCTCTGTTTGCTCCATCTACTTCTTGGACAAGTATTCTTAAAGTACCATTTTATTCCAAGGTTTCCTATGTAGCCTGACCAATCCATGGTCCTTGATTCTGTGAATGCCACAAATCCCCTTTAGACATCTTTTTCTTCCTAAATTAACATTACAGCATTAACCTGATATTTATGATTTTTTAAAATATTTTTTGGCTCTCCTATTCAAAGAGAGTTCCAAACAAGCCAGGAATCTGCTGGGCTTTTTTTGTGCTGGTGTGTGACAAGACAAATAGCAGTCACTCATGGTATTCTTTAGTAGAAAGGAATCCAAATCCTTCCTGCGTAGTGTGGTCTCAGACCCCCTCCAAATTTCACCCCAAATTCCATTTCCAAAGTAAAAACTTTCAGGATTTTTGCTTCAGTTCTGAGTACTGTATTTGGAGATGACTCTGCTCATACATCATTAGCCTGAGAGGAGAACACTATTCCTGGGGCAAGAAGAAATAACTCTGACACAGTCTGGTTTTTAATTGAGTTCTCTACCACTTATTCTGATTCAGACTAAGCTCCTGGCTCATTTGCGTGTTGTGATCTCAAGATCAGAGACTCTTGATAGTCCCTTTCTCTTTAGCCTGAGTCTTCATATAGCATGTGGACCCAGATGAGTTCTTCTAAATCTGTGTATTTAATACATTCTATTTCTCCTAACATCATCTAAAGAGTATGGTCTCAAATTTACATCAGCATATCACTTTAGCTTTATAAACCCTCCAAGCAAATACATTTTATATAATTAAACCTTTAATATATTTTTCTCTTTCAGTTTGATTCTTTTTTCTGTCAGTACTACTCCTCATATCAAGTTTGAGCCAGATTGGGAGGTCTAAGAGAATATATTTTTCAGAATATTCTTTCTTAACAAAGGACCATTTTTTTCTAAAAAGTTTTTGATGTATGCTTCTTCAATCGTTTCCTTTGCACTTATGTCTCACAAGCACCCTAAAGAATGTGGAAAACAAATATATTTTATCCAGCTTACCAACTGCGTTCCAACCATAGCTCTCCAACCTACTCTACAGATTTTAAACTTGCATCCCCCACATTCACATAATTACATGAACCAATTCCTTACAATAAATCGTGTGTGTGTGTGTGTGTGTTCTCTCCTACTGCTTCTGTTTCTCTGGAGAACCCTGCCTCTTATAGAGTTTGATGCAGCCATAACTCTAGATCCTTGGTGAAAAGCTTTTTCTCTATCAGTATTTTAGAAAAATTATCAATTGTTATATGATTAAAATAAATCTGATTTTTTAAATTAGACAGTGGCTTGAAACAGCACATAAGCACTGTTACATGTCAGATTAAGAGGCCCTGGAAGTTGGGTCCACTCAACAGAAATGCCTTACAGGGATGATTGAGGGGGCAGTTCAAGTCTGTGTTCAGAACTGAAGTGGAATAGGATCAAAGCCCCAAAGGTGTGGGAGAAGCAACCTCAGTGCACACTGGCCTCCACAGTAGGGAACTGGAGGAAGCTAAAAGGCTAAAGCTAGCATGAGCATCATGACATGGGATTGGAGAAAATTTCTGAATTTACAGACTCTGTTCCTAACCCCTCTTCTACAACTTCACTCTTACTAAAGGAGAAAGTAACCCTGTACAGGCCAGGTTCTCAGTGATTCATCCCGAGCAAGGCTGAGTCTGCTATTAACAGGTTGTTAGAACTGGAGCCAGTGGAGTTAGGGTGGGAGCTGATGAATGCTTCTGATGCTGCACACTTAGTCCAGATTTCCCATTTATGCAACTACAGGAACTATTTGAGATTGTGTGTTTTTATAAATATCTTCACATCAAAATAATAATAAAATGTAAAATTATTTGATTTAGCCTTTTGGCTTTGAATAAACTCATTTCAATATTTTTCTTTACTGAATTATTATGCTGATAATTATATTTGCCAAATCTTTTCAATTTTAATTTTAATAAGATGTAAATATACTTCAAATTTTTAATTCTATTTTCTTCCACAGATTTTCTTAAGAAAATTAACACATATTCAAAGTTTTTTGTATGTCTCTGCGTTAGCAGTTGAGATATCTTTCAAATATTAATTCATTTGAACAGATATTTGCGAACTACCTACAGGTCCGTGGCACTGCATTGGGTCTTGAGGATGACATGTATGAAATTGCAAAAGTTATCCTTCCCCAACAGATTAAAGTTCCCCTATTTATCTTTCCCTAATTGCTGTATTGGAATGTATTTTTAAAGGCCTTACTCCAAAGAGAAAAATCCTTATCCTCAGGAAAGGTGGATATTAACTGCCTCTAAACTAAGGTTATCCCTACTGTTATAAGAAGAAATTTTTTTAAATCTCTAACAAATTTGCCATATGCCTCGTCAGCCTCGTGCTGTTAGTAGAGTTCTGTTAAAACAGTTTGACCATATCTACACTATTCCAAAGTTACTCTTTGCAAATTTCCAGACTCTCTTTCCTCATCTTTATCTCTTGAATCATTTGAGTTTTGTACTAGCCTTTTAATGAGTCTTCCTTATACCTTGATGCCTTCCAATGTTTTTTAAAATTTTTTATTGTTATGCAATACTTGTACCTATTTTTTTTTATTACAACTTTCTTTCTTGGATCACTCTGCATTGAATTATATTGAATGTGACTCTCTATCACTCTTGACAGTAAAGCTGCATTCCGCTTTTGTTAGTCATCCTGCGTGACTTCCCACATTGGCATTCAGTATACCTATTACCTTCTGCTCGTGATTGCACTTATCCTGAAGACCTAGCCTTCCACTGATCTGACCCTAATTTCCTCTCTGAAAATTAGTTGAAAGCCAGATTTGCGGACACAGACATGTTCTCATCCACTTCACTGTACCTCCCCCCGCCCAAGTCATGCTTGCCACTGGGTATAGTCTTCTCTTCATCCAGTTGGATGAGGCCATGGCAACCCTAACTCCTTTGCAGCAACTTCCCTCTTCTCTGAAGCAAGTCTCCAAGCTGCCTGCCTTACTCCATTCATGAATTGCCTCACTGGGGCTTATACTTCACTACCAGTTAGCCCTCTTGGCTTGAGTGCAATACATGTTTACAAATATTTTATAAGTCTAAAGCCAACATAGTTAAGGGTCTGTAGTTTTGATTTCCTAAACAAAGTAGATAATACTTATTCTTCTACAGACTTTGTCATTTCCCTCTTTACCTAAATTTTATGAAAAGCCTTAAACAAAGGTTGGTTCAGCTCTTCTGGGAGCCTTCCTAGCACCTGGCAGGAAGCCTTCTGTTCTAGGAGCAAGCAGTTTTCAGTAGCTTTCAACCACCCAGATACTTCCAGATAGTGTCTCAGTAAACACTTAATTTCTTCTGCTTTTGAAATGGTTTAAGGGACTCTAGAGCCTTCCCCAGGCCTTTATGCTTCCCATTTTCTGATGTTTATTTTTCATCTTTATTTTGAGATGATCTTGATGTCTACTTTTTTGTTCTCAATTATTTAAATCACATTTTATACTCTCTGCTTCTTGACGTGTTCTTGTTTTATCTATGGGTAAAACTTCAGAGAGTGATCACAGAAGATAATGTACATCAGAGCGTTCATGGGACATCAAGTTTGGTTCACAATTAGGTTATTGGTATCATCAGATTTATTTTACAATCTCTGCTATTTGCGGAATTTCTTGTTGGCCAAAAATATTTTATTTGAAGCATCTTTTCAGTTATTTAGCTTCATTTTTTTCTCAGGGATCCTATAGTGTGAAGTTTCCTGTAGCCACATTTATGGATTTGAATCCAGCTCTGACTCTTACCAACTTACAAACTTGGCTAACCCCTGTACCTCAGCTTTCTCATACATAAAATGGGGATCATGATAATATCTAACTAAGCTAGAGCTTTGGGGAAGATTAAATTAATTAGTATATGTAAAACACAACACAGAGTGTTGGTTATGTTCAATAATATTCATTATTACTATTATTCTCAATAGTTCTGATAATTCCTAATTACACCAAAAGCTAATCATACCTCATACTCTTATGACTGCCTTTGAATGATTATTTCATGTGCAAAATGTGATTTCTAGCTTTCTGAAATGCCCACAAATAGTCCAAGAAAAAAATTAAGATTAAGCAAACTGAAAGCTATGATTTTTTTTCTTTTTGCTTCATAAATAAAGTCAACGTGGCCATGCAATAGCAGGCTATCAATTCCATTTAGCTTCTTTCTTTGCCTATATTTATTTGACTAACTCTATGTAACTACTTATATAAATCATTCTATAAATCATTCTAAGAACACAATAAAAATTGGAAACAACCAGAATTTAAGAAGGTGAAACTCTAACCTTGAGGGTTGACCTCAAGAAGAACATCGTGGAGCCCAAGAATCTATTCTCTATACCACTGTGAGAAACAGGATGCTGAATGACAATGGGTTTAATCCAGATGGACAATCCTTGTGTTCTTATCCCACCTATGATTATGTCTTATTAGGAAAGATAGCTTAATTGCTGCCTTCTTTCATAAATCAGCCTAATACTTAACCTTGTCAGCAATTTGTCACCTCCTGTTATCACTTACATAATTACCACCTCCTCCAAAGTGTCTTTTGTCTTTTTCTTGAAACTCAAGGATAAGAAACCTGTTTCCAGTAAAAACTATTTCTCTCCATTTCATTGTTCAGCTCCATTAATGAACTTCATATTTAGTGCCCTCCACTTGATGTCTAATATCAGTCCTCTTTCACTTTTTCTCACTTTTACATGTGAGGAAAAAACTTAAAGGGAAAAACCTTATATATCCAATTCCTTCTTGCTCTTTAAATCAGAGTTTATTTGTTTTATAACTCAATGGACATGAAAATCAACTGCAGAGCCTGCTAATGTGAGTTCCTGGTCCTATAGGTAGCCTGGAAATCTGCAGACTTTATTTCAGCACCGCATATGAATCTGATGTAAGTGGTCCGTAACCACACAATTGAAGTAATTAGGTAAACAGCCTGATCTCTCATATACTCACTGTTATTATTTTGGATTTTTAAGACCCAGTTTTAACCTTTCCTCGGAACTCCATATTCAGCTATCTCAACTCAGCTCCAACACAACACATTCAGTTCTGAACTCACCCCTCTCTCCTCAGACTACTTCCTCCGTGTTTTTTATCTCAGCCGGTGTCATGACTATTGATCCCCCCACTGGAGCTGAAAACCTATAACCCTTCTTGCATGCCTCTATCTCCCTCTTTTCCAACACCCAGTCAGCTACCTAATGCCATTGACTTTTAGCTCCTTAATTTTCCTTGAATCAGTCCCCTTCTCTGCATCTCCATGAAGATGGCATCACTCCAGGTCCACCCCTCTCTTTCGGATTTATTGCAGTCTCACCTGATTTATTGCAACAGGCAGCTAGCAGCTCTCAAGCTTTCCAAATAAATTTTTCTACTGATGCCTCAGTGACCTTCCTTATAATGCAGATTTAATCGTGTAAACTGCCCTGTTTGAAGGTAAAGTCTAAAGTCTGTAAGATGATACTAAAGCCCTTAGGGATAGGGTTACTTCCAACCTCTTTTACCTAATTTAGGAACCAGTACTTTCCAAAGACCCGCTGTTCAATAATCCCCTTTGAACTTCATGCTGCAGCCACACGGATTAATCTATGAGTCACTACACATTCAACTTGTTATATACCCCCTTTTACTTGCACTTTCTTATGCCAAAAAATCCCTTCCAATTAACTAGACCAGAGAACTCCTTCTCACATTTCAAAACTTAGCCCAATCATCTCTTCTGTAAAAATTTTGGTAAGAGAAGTAAAAGATAGATTTAAAATAAGATTGGCTTTCTTAAAGGAGAAAGGGCAGAGTGAAAGAGTTAGGGTGAGAACTTACGAAGAAGAGAAAAAGAAAAAAAAGAGAAATTAATTGCTCTTTCTGGGATGCTAAAGAAAAATGTTGAGTAGATGACCTTTATATTTTAGTCCAACATAGATTTGGATACACAAAAATGTTCCCTAAGCAGTGTTGTAACTAAATCCATAAAAAGTATGGACTTTCACTTGTAGCCATCATGAATAATTGGTAGCAGACTTATCCTTCTCTCTAATCAACCAGAAAACTTGATAAAATATGCGAAACAACTATTTTCAGATATTGGACAACAGGCAACAGAGGACTTTAGTACCCAATAGAAAGAATTGTCCTGGTTCTCTGCCTGGAAGAACTTTCTGGATGCTGGGAAAGGAAAAAAAAATCCAAACAGAGCACAGTGGTCATAATGAACAGAAGAGACAGACTTCAAAGTTTGGGAAAGTAGCTGGAATTTGTGGAAAGAAATATCAGAAAGAAAGGAACTAGCAGAGAGAGAGCTCCAGAAGTCATCATAAAGCTCTCCTTGACTCTGTTGGTGAATACTAAGTTTCCTGTGTGGAAGGTAAAATTCCACAAGACTAGACAACAGTGACCAAAGATGGAAGCTGAACAATTTCCAGAGCACACAAAAGGCATGGGAACATTTGTGTTCTGAACAGCCATAGAGGAGACACATTGTTGAACACCACAAGCATGCAGCAAAAGGGATACACAGACACAGGTCAAACTAATCCTAGACTAAAGATTATTAAAGACTATTCTGAAGCTTTCTTAGCAAAGTTTTTTAAAAAGGACTTTAGAAAACCAAACTTATCCACAAGTAACTTAACTGCCTGCCATTACAAAGAGCAACAAACTCCAGAAAGAAGGCAACAAACTCCAGATCCCTAATAATGTAAAAATACTAGACAAAAAAGGGAGGCAAATTTGAATCATATCAGGAGAAAATCAATCAATAAAAATAGATTCAGAATGGCAGAACTAGTGAGTTAGACAAGAAGTTAATGCAGCTCTGATAAATATGTTCAGTTACTTAAAAATGTAAAAGAAAAATAAAAGATAATAAGATAAACTTCTACAGATGAAAAATACAATATCTGCAATGAGAAATTCACTGGATAGTATAAGTAGAAAATTAGGCACATCAGATAAAAGTACCAGTGAACTTAAAGACAAAATAGAACTCCAATATTAAGCACAAAAAGAAAAATTGATAAATGAATAAAATCTTAGTGACCCATGAGAAGCATAAATGAAGCTAAGAAAAGGAAAAGGTAGAAAGGAAGCAATATTTGAAGAAATATCAAAAATTTTCAAATTATATGACAATTATAAGCTCAGATAGTCAGGCAATCCCCTTGGGTCCCCTCCCACTGTGAGGGCTTTACTGTCCTCTCAATAAATCCTGCTTTCTCAAAATAAATAAATAAAATAAACTCAGACTTTCAAGAAATTCAAAGAAACCCAAGTAGGATAAGCACAAAGAAAATGACACCAAAGCACCAATCAGTTTGCTGAAACCCAGTGAAAAAGAGAAATTTTTAACGTTTTTCAGAGAAATAATGCAAATTACACCTAGAAAATAATAACAACCACAAAATTATCATTTAAGCACTATATAAACCAAAGAAAATACCCCAACAGGCTAACATTTTCTTAAAGTGCTGAAATAAAAGCATACCCTGAAGTTAGAATTTTATATACAGTAAAAATATTCTTCAAAAATGGACTTTTTTAAAAAAAACAAGAACTGAGAATTTGTCACCAGCAAGTTTCAAGGTAGAAACTTGAAACTACACAAAAGAATAAGGAAAGCTAGAAGTAGGAAATATATGAATAAATATAAATGCATTTTTCTCATTTTTAAGTTTTTAAAAAGATAATTTACTACTTAATAATAATACTTTGTAAAGAATAATAATAATTTGTCTATTTAAACATATATAGAAATAAAGTTTATGACAACAAAAGCACAAAGCATGGAGGAAAGGAACCAGAAATATACTGAAATACACCAAAAATATACTGGTGTAAGTTTTTTTCATGAGGTAAAGTGATAGGATACATTTGAAGGTAGAGTATGATTTTTAAAAGACATATGGGAAACCTTAAAGTAAAACCAGAAAAGTATAATGTAAACCAATGAGATGATTAAATGGAATACTAAAAATACTTGATTAGTCAAAAAGAAAGTAGAAAAAAGAAAAATTGGACAAATACAGATTTTCCGCATATGCTTATTGATAATTACATTAAATATGAATGATATAAGCATCCCAGTTAAGTGGCAGATTGTCATATTGAATAAAAAAGGAAGACCCAAATATATGCTGTCTGAAATCCATTTACAATCTAATTGCATAGATAAATAAAAGTATATGAATGGAAGAGGTATGTAATGTGAACACTAAGTGCTATAGACTGAATATTTGTCTCCTCCCAAAATTCTCATATTACAATCTTAATCCTTAAATTTATCGTATTAGGAAGTGGACATTTGGGAGGTGATTAGGTCATGAAGTTGGAGCCCTCATGAACAGAATTAGTGTCCTTATAAAAATGGCCCTCAAAACCTCCCTTGTTCCCGCCCTTCTGCCATGTGAAGTTACAGTGAGAAAAGGGCCATCAATGAGGAAATGAGCCCTCACCAAATAGCAGTCTGCCAGTGCCATGATCTTGGGCTTTCCAGCCTTCAGGACTGCGACGAATAAATTTCTATTGTTTTTAAGCCACCATGCCTATGGTATTTTGTTGTAACAGCTTGAATGGACTAAGACAGTAATGAGGAGAAAGCTGGAGTTCTTTGAGAAATCTCCAAACTGCTTTCCAGAGGTGCTGAACTAGTTTGCATCTCTACCAATAGTGAATGAGCATTCCCTTTTCTCCGCAAACCCGCCAACATCTCTTGCTTTTTTACAGTCATTCTGACTGGTGTGAAATGGTATTTCATCATGGCTTTTATTTATATTTCTCTGATGATTAATGATGTTGAGCATCTTTTCACATATTTGCTGGCTGCTTGTATGTCATCTTTTGAAAAGTGTCTGTTCATGTACTTTACCTACTTTTTATTTTAAAACAAAGTTTATTAGAGAAAAAAAAATAGGAAGAAAAGGCAGACATGCCAGAGCTGGCATCCCTTTGCCCATTTTTTAATGGGGTTGTTTGTTTTTTTTTCCTGTCAATTTGCTTAAGATCCTTATGGATTCTGAGTATTAACCCTCTGTTGGATGCACAGTTGCAAAAAATTTTTCCCATTCTATATTTCTCCCATTCTATTTACTCTGGTGATAGTTTCTTTTGCTGTGCAGAAACCTTTTCATTTAATTAGGTGCCACTTGTCAATTTTTGGTTTTGTTACATTTTCTTTTGAGGACATGATCATAAATTCATTACCGAGGCCAATGTTCAGAAGAGTGTTTCCTAAGGTTTTCTTCTAGGATGTGTATAGTTTGAAGTCTTACATTTAAGTCTTTAATACATATTGAGTTAATTTTTCCATATGGTGAGAGGAAGGGGTCAAGCTTCATTCTTCTGCATATAGTTAGCAAATTTTCCCAGCACCATTTGCTGAATAGGATATCCTTTCCTCGGTGTTTATTTTTATCGACTTTGTCAAAAATCATATGGTTGTAGGTGAGTGGCTTGATTTATGGGTTCTCTATTTTCTTCCATTGGTCTATATGTCTATTTTTGTACCAGTACCATGCTGTTCTGGTTAGTATGCCTCTGGTTTTGTTCTTTTTTCTTAGTATTGCTTTGACTGGTTGGGTGCTTTTTTGCTTCCATATGAATTTAAAAATCTTTTTTTTTCCAGTTCTGTGAAAAATGACATTGGTAGTTTGATAGGAATTGTATTGAATCTGTAGAATGCTTTGTGCAATACGGACATTTTAATGGTATTGATTATTCCAATCCATGAGCATGAAATGCTTTTCTACTTGTTCATGTCATCTTTAATTTTTGTTAGCAATGTTTTGTAATCCTCATTGTAGAGAACTTTCACCTCCTTTGTTAGATGGATTCCCAAGTATTTTATTTTTTATGGCTATATTAAAACTCTCCACAATAAAAACGTAAGGTCCAAGATGGCTTTACCAGTAAATTTCATCATAAATATAAAGAGGAAATTATACCATTCCTACAGACATCCTTTCAAAAATAGAGAAGGAAGGAAAACTTCCCAGTTCATTTTGTAAGACAAGTCTTCCTCTACCACCAAAATCAGAGAAACTATTATAAGAAAACAGCAAACCAATAGTTCTCATGAATGTAACCTCAAAAATCTCTAACAAAATATTAGTGAAACAAATCCATCAAGTTATAAAAAGAATAATACATCATGATAAAATATGACTTATCCCTGTAATAAAAGGGTAGTTTAACATTAGAAAATCAATCAACATAAATTCAACCATATTAACAGAATAAAGGTTAAAGAATCATATGATCACCTCAATAGATTCCGAAAAGGCTTTTAACAAAATTGATCACTCATTTATGGCAAAAAAAATCTCAAAAATTAAAAATAGAAACTTCTTAAATCTGATAAATGGTATATATGAAGAGTATGCAGTGAATATGCTTAATGATGAGACATTGAATGCTTTTTCCTCTATGATCAGGAAAAAGCAAGTATATACATTTATGCTACTTCTATGCAACATTGTCCTGGAAGTCCTAGGCAGTTTGATAGCAAATAAAAGGCAAAAAGAATGGAAAGAAGTAAAATCCATCTTTACTGACAAATGACATGACTATTAATACAGAAAATGCTTATAATTTACAAGAAATGAGCTTGAAGCAAATTTAGCAAAGCTCAGCATGAAAAGTTAATAAAAGAATAATTATCAGCCGGGCTCGGTGGCTCAGCCTGTAATCCCGTGCTTTGGGAGGCTGAGGTTAGTGGATTGCCTGAGCCCATGGGTTCGAGATCCTCTTGGGCAACTTGGCAAAACCTCATCTCTACAATAAATCAAAAATTAGCCAGGCGTGGTAACGCGTGCCTGTAGTTCCAGTTACTTGGAAGGCTGAGGCAGAAGGATCGCTGGATCCCAGCAGGTCAAGGCTGCAGTGGCTGGGAGCAGCCACTGCACTCCAGTCTGGGTGACAGAGTGAGACTCCAACTCAAAAAAAAAAAAAAAAAGAATAATTATCTTTCTATATAATCATAACAAAAAGTTTTAAATTGACAATTTAAATGTTAATTTTTATAGAAGTTAACAAAACATGAATAATTACCAAAAAAAGTTAATAAAACATGTAGAAGGCATACTCTGAAAACTACATAAAATTGCTGAGAAAAAATGAAAGGAGACCTTTGAAAAAGGAGAGATATACCATATTCATGGATTTGAAGACTCAATATTGCTAAGATGTTATTTCTGCTCAAAATTTCAGGCAGTTTTGTTTTTAGAAATTTTCAGGCTGATTATAAAATATATATAGAAATAAAAGTATCTTGAATGGCCAAAACAACATGGAAAGAAAAAGGCAGAGTTGTAGAACTTACAGTAGCTGACTTCTATAGTATAAAGCTACAATAAGCCAGGAATGGTGGCTCATGCCTATAATCCCAGCATTTTGGGAGGCAGAGGTGGGAGGATTGCCTGAGTCCAGGAGTTTGAGACCAGCCTGGACAACTCTACAAGCAAACAAACAAAAAAATCAGCTGGGCATGGTGGTGCACTCCTGTAGTTGCAACTACTTGGAAGGCTGAGGTGAAAGGATCACTGAGTTCAGCAGGTCAAGGTTATGGTAACCATGACCGTGCCACTTCAGCCTGGGTGACAGAGTGAGACAGCAACTTGTATTTATGTTTTTTAAAGGCCACAGTAATAAAGACAGTGGCATTGACATGAGGAATAACATCTAGATCAATGGAACAGGTAGAGTCCAGAAAGAGAGCCAGTCATAGATCATCAACTGGTTTTTGGCAAAGATATCAAAGCTTTTCAAAGATTTTCTTTTCAACAAATGGTACTGTATATTCATTGGGGGGGAATGAAGCTTGTATCTTACTTTACACTAGTTTTAAATGTGAACCCAATCATAGAATTCTAGACTTAAATGGAAAAGCTAATACATAAAAGTCATCTAAAAAGAAACTCAGCCGAGTTCGGTGGCTCAGCCTGTAATCCCGCACCTTTGGGAGGCTGAGGAGAATGGATTGCCTGAGCCTGCGGGTTAGAGACCCACCTGGGCAGGCGAGACCCCATCTCTACAATAAATCAAAAAATTAGCTGGGTGTGGTAGCGTGCGCCTGTAATTCCGGCTACTCAGAAGGCTGAGGCGGAAGGATCGCCGGGGCCCAGCAGGTCGAGGCTGCAGTGACCGGGAGCAGCCACTGCACTCTAGTCTGGGCGACAGAGTGAGACTCCAACTCAAAAATAAATAAATATAAATAAATAAATAAATAAATAAATAAATAAATAAATAAATAAATAAAAAGAAACTCAAGAAAACAATTTTGTGATTTGGAGAAAGGCATAGATTTCTTAGAAGACAGAATGTACAAATCATAAAAGGAAAAAATTATAATTTGGACTAACTACATCAAAAATTAAAACTTATGCTCTTCAAAATAGAGTGTCAAGAAAATGAAAATGTGGGCTACAGACTGGAAAAAAATCTGCAAAACAGGCAAATGACAAAGGCCTGGTGTCCAGAATATATCAAGAAATTCTACAAGTTAATACTAAAAAGATAACCCAATTTTTAAAAATAGGCAAAGATTTGATCAGACATTTCACAAAAAAATATGTATGAATGGCCAAGAAATACAGAAAATGATGTTCAACATCATCAAATAAATTAAAATAGTTATGAGATATCATAGTTGCACACCTAGATGACTACACCTAGATGACTACAATTAAAAACACTGGCAATACCCAATTTTGAGGAGGATGCAAAGCAATTGAAACTCCCATGCACTTCTTGACGAAATGTAAAATTGAACAACCTCTTTTAAAAACACTTCGACAATTTCTGATAAAGCTAAATACATACCACACAACTTAATAATTCTACTTTAGATGTTTACACAATACAAATAAGAACATGTTTCTACACAAAGGCTTATATACATATATTCATAGCATTGTTAGTAATAGTCCAAAAAGGGGAAAAACTCAAATGTCGATCAGCAGGTGAATGAATAAGCAAATTGTAGTAAATTTGCTCAATAGACTACTACTAAATAATAAAAAGGGGCAAACATATGTAAAAACTTTATCAAATCTCATGCATAGATTAACAGAAATAGAGAATGCATACTGTACAATCCCATTTTACATCATAGAATAATTAGCTCTAAGCTGGGATAGCTAAACACATGATTGCCTGGACACAGAGATACTGACCACAAATAAGCATGGAGAAATTTTGGATGATGGCTATGTCCTATATTTTGATTATATTGATTAAATGGGCTCATACTTCTGTAAAATTCATCAAACAATACTCTTAAGATAGATGCATCTTATTATATATAAATGATACCTCATTAAAATGAATTTTATTAGATGATGGCTATAAATTGGTATAGAGGCTCTTGAGGAGAGATGATCAAGGAGTGGTGAAGGAATATAGGGATCTTCTGAGCAAGATGCCAGTGAAGAATTCCCATGGTGAGATGGCTGAAAGATTTTTAAAGATAGGACTGCTTTGAGTCATTCAAATGTAAAAGCCATATTTACATATCTTCACTAAATACAGTTGTACCTACACTTGCTCTGTGTGATAAAGTAGCCACAAGAGCTTTTTTATAGCCAGTGCCAATTTTGACTGGTGGTGGTTCATTTCTATTCTTTAGTGTCCATTTCTATAATGTTATTTTTTAATATAACTCCAGCTTGAGTGAGAGCTTTTTGTAGAAATAGAAAGAGTTTTATATCTGGGTCAAAATGGAGCAGAGGGAAAATAAGCTATAAAATGTGAGACACGTGGTCTTATGGGTCTGATGTCTGTCAGATTCTCAGAGTCAGAAGGAACTGTGAGCCTATAAGACTGAAAATTGACAGAAATTTTGGAGAGGGTATTGGCTGTTCCCTAATTATAAGCCAGGGGACTGGAGTTAATTCTATTTAAATTTCAAAGGACAGCTGGCACATGAGCTGCATCTTCACTGACCCCCATGAGCTATGAAATCACTCTTTCTTCCTAATGAGTCCCATGCATTGTACAGATACCTGTGATTGGATCTACAGAGTGTCAGTGACACTCTCTAGACTGGGCAATGAGCTTGAAGTCCAATTAATCTTTATATTCCTAGCACCATGTATAGAACTTGGCACAGAGAAGTAATTCAATAAATGCTTATTGAAATAACCTCTTGGTTCTTCACGCAACTAAGACTTCTCATCATTCATCCAATCTTGGCCCTTTCTACTGTCATGAGTACCCAGATCAGGGTTCATTTCCACGTTTCCTTCTTCTGACTTCCTTATTTCTTTATTTTTTCTCTTGCAGATGGCCCTATGGTTTCACTTCCTATTTGGCTTCTAAATGCTCCAAGCACGAGACTTGGAGATGCAGAACCTTTTCACTTCAGCTTTTGTAACCTTTCCTAGGGCTGATGCAATGAATGCTTGGCACTGCAGAATTGCTGTGTGGGCACTTGGCAACTTCTCTGCTGGAGCCTCGCTGAGAACCGCTATCCTGTTGAATGGATCAGGCACACGAGGGAGGAAAGAAGACAAATGGCCTGGGTTAAAAGTGCCATGTGTGAGTCTTGGCCCTCTTAACTGCTGTGAGACTTTGGACAAATCAGTCAGTCCCTCTCCCCATCTTCTGATAGACTTTGCTGCTATTACCTGAGTAGCTCAGTGACCACCAGAGACCCCTGGCTCTTCCTCAGCATCTCAGGATTGTTTAGGTCCTGGTTTTTTGTACCTTATCAAAGGAAAAGGCTAAAACCTAAGCCAGGCTAAGTTTTATTCAGAAAAATACATGTGTCTTTTTTGTACCTAAGTATTGAGGAGCAAATCACACTTTTCACACCTGAGTCCATAAGAACCGTAGCCTAACTCCTCCAGAAAACTTACTTTCCTGTCTCTGCAAGAGACTCCTCAGCTAGATCATTGGGGGGGTGGTTAGGTGATGTCCCCTTCCTGCCTTCTTCGTGGGCATGGTCTGAGTCCATGATTCTCCTTTGGTGGGGGACCTCTTCCAGCACCTGAAGCACTTCTATCATTGTGAACATTGACATGGAATGGTGACACCTACCTGTCCCACTGATCATCACTCCCTTCTTTTCAGCACCTGCCTGATCCCTACACAAGATTGATGGGGTGGGACGAGGTGGAGTGGCAGAACTCAAGCGCAGCTTTTGCATAGGTTTATACCCAGTTATATTTTAAGAAAAAGCTTGTCTCTCTAACAACTGAGGTTCCAAAGAGTCTTCAGTTTCTGTCTAGTTCCTGTCTTCATAAAGGGAAATTTCAGTCAAACGGGAAGCTGTTGCCTATATATAGGATTGGAAACCTCCATACACATAATCTCAGAGGGGTAGTAGAGGAGACTCTATATTTAGCCAACCTATGGTTTTTGTCAGTGGAGATTATTTATTATTATTATTTGTATTTGCGGGGGAGTAGTAGTCGCACTCTGTTGCCCAGGCTGGAGTGCAGTGGCATGTTTACATAACCATAGCCTTGACCTGATAGGCTCAGGTGATCCTTCCACCTCAGCCTTCCAAGTAGCAGGGACTACAGGTGCATGCTACCATGCCCAGCTAATTTTTTTATTTATTGTAGAGACAAGTTCTCACCAAATTACCCAGACTGGTCTTCTCACCCTGGGCTCAGGCAATCCTCCCAAAGTGCTAGGATTACAGCCATGAGCCACCATGCCCAGCCATGGGTTATTACTTTTAAGTAAGCCAGATTCACTTTAAGATGCAAATGGCAACTGGCTCCCAAATTGTTGCAGGCATGGTGCCATATTTCAGGCACTTATGAATATCATTAGGTAATTATCATATTTACTGTCAATAGCACTCATTAATCTCATGTTCAAGGAGAGGAGCCCTTCAGAGCATAATTGCTGCAGTTGGAAGCATCTCTATCCCAAGTGTGAAGCAATTTTGTTTAATCTGCCCGTACGGACTGGTGGCTAGACAGTCCTATATTACTATACAACGCCATCCTCTGTAGCCACACACACCTCCACACACCTCTGTCTTCTTCTAAGCAATGAAGGGTCTCATTCAATTTTACTCAACCAAATTCATGGAGTTTCTGTGTCCGAAAGACAGAGCTGGTGCTAGAAATACAGCTGTTTCCTCTCCTCCAGGAGTTCCAGCTGAGTGGTGCAGCTGGAAAGACACACAAATAATCTGAACTCTGGGTGATAGGTATAATAGCAGAAAGATGTATGGGTGTGGTTCAGAAGGAAAAGGGAGGCGCTCTCTCTAGAGGACTAAACAAAGGCACCCAAAGAAGGCAATGCCTACATTTTAAAGGGTGAATAGGAGTTTAGGATGCAGTACTGGAGAAAAAATATTGCCCCTCATTCTCCCTGCTTCTTCTCACCCCTGCTTTAGTAGACAGATCTGGGGTATCAGGAAGGAAGAAAATAGGAAGACAGAATGACTGAGTGATTTTACTTTGGAAAAGGAGGATGCTTCTACCTGTTGAAAAGAGTTGAACGGGAGAGAGGCCAAATGAATAATAATAGCAAACACATCATCGCACTTACCACGTACCAGGCATAGTTCTAAGTACTTTACAGCTTTTAGCTCATTTCATCTTGTCACCATTTTATGGATGGGAAAAAGATTAAGTAATTTACTCAGGAACACACAGTTAGGAATGGGAGAGTAGAGACTGAAACTCAAGCAGGTTGGCTCGTCAGTCTGACAACTGTGATACTACAAAGTCCAGGGGTTATCAGTTCACATTTGGGGAACACTTTTATTGGGAGCTGAATTTGAGAGGAAAGAGATGAAATCCAAGTGAAAAATACTGATAGTGACAAAAATGCCAACAAAGAACTTTAAAGAATCATTGCTATTTCTTTGCCCCTGTTCATGTCCCCAACACACACAGCTTTACAGCTTTTCTCAATAGGCTAACAAAGATTTAAATTGCTTCTTGTGAATTTGTGTTCTGCTGAGCTACTTTTCTTTAAGCGTGACATCCTGTTGAGACCAACACTTGTAGGTAGCCAAGTATTATGAGAGTAGGACAAACCATTCTGACAGAGATGCCCAGATTAGGGAGAAGATGACACAGAGGAGGGAGACAGGTGTTCTAGGAATAGCGGTGGGCAGCTTGTGCATGCACCTGGGGAGAGCCTGGTGTTTGGGGAATTAACTGTAGCAGATGATGGCAGAATTTATTTCACTTTCCCTCTCTTCCAGATTTAACCCAGAGATTCCATGTTTCAACAAAACCCCATCAGGGACTCATGAGGGGCAAGAGCTTTAAGATGTCACCAGTGGCACCTTTCCCATTTTAGTGCCTCTTTTCTCTGCACCAATCCTCAATTCACAGAAGAACAAGCATGTCCCCATTAGCTCTCTTTTCATGCTCTAGAGAGCATGGCTTGTTCTTAGGCAATAAAGCAGCAGACAACACATTTGCTTGGGAGGAGGAGAGGAATACAACTTTTTGAAATTAAAAGAGTGTTTGGCTTTAATGGAAGGACATTCAGATCAGAAACTATGGGTTAGAAATAAATACTGCAGAATCAGAGAGAGAGAGCAGTTGCTCAATGTGGGGGTCTATTTGGTTTTCCAAGTGTCAACAGACTGGTCATTCCTAGGATCCATTTCTTCTGTGGTTGTGTTTACATGTTGGTTTCTGGCAAGAGCGAAGCATTTGCTTATGACTTCAAATAAAAAGCAGACATCACCTCATGGAGTCTCATCAAAAGCAGAACTTGTTCTCTCATTCATCTTTGTCAGACCAGTAGGCATAGTCAGGCTTGGTCATCCAGGGTCACTGCTTCCCTCACCACGGAGGTGAAAATTTCCTCCCCTCTCTGCTAATCAGGTTTGCGCACACTTTTACCCCATGCGCTGGTGATGCTCCATTAAACCTTAGCATCTTTCTTTGGATTGTTTCTCACTAGGATCAGAGAATCATAGGGGCTATATGGAGAAGTCTGGGGCTGGCTTTCAAGGGTGCTCAAGGGAGACAGTCCCAAACCTTTAAAATTAGATTCCACTTTCCAGTTTAGAGACTCCTCTCTTTACAAAGTGAGGTGCACGCGATTCAGGCTGACAGTCACTCTGTGCCCTGTCTCCAGCACCCTCTACCTCTCCTGTAGGGTGGTTTACAGATCACTGGATAACCCAGAGAGAGCTCCAGTGGAGCCGCTACCAGTCTGCTAGCTGGAGGAGAACTGTTTATCCTATTAGCAAAACCAACACAGCCTCGCTTCACCCTCTACTGAAAATTCCCCAGGGCACTGAGCAGACTATGACAGACTGTTTTGGAAACTGCTAGAAAAGGGGATCTGTTCAATGTTATTTACAGTTCAGTAAACCATAGCTTTTCCCTGGTCTAGCCAGTTTCCTAACTGACCAGACCAAACTCTGCAAAGCTTTTCTACTGCTCAGCAAATATGGTCAGCTCACGCAAGGGCTGACTATTCTCCAGGCCAGCATCTGAGCCTGAGTATACAGCCACCATGGCATCAAGTGACATGTACACAGCTGGTGGTCACACCCAGTCCCAATACTGTGGAGACAGATTGGGAGGGACGTGCAGACACAGGATGGCGTAAGAGTTGGGACTGACATGGATCAGGGAAACTGCTGGACCCAGAGTGTGTGCAGCAGACTCAATTCAGGCCCAGTTCTCTGCAGAGAAATAGTACAGGCAATAGGAACTTGCTTGAATTAAAATAATAGGTATGACAAAAATCACATAGGTAATTACTAATTATAAACACAACATTTTCAGATTTTTAAAAATTTTACTCATGTTGGAAAAATAAAACATAGTGATATAAAGCTTTAAACAACTCAGAGTTGTCTAAAGCAGTGTTTCTCAAAATTTAATGTGTATTCAAAACACCCAACCATCTTATTGTACTATGGATTCCAACCAGGCAGTCTGGGGTCAGGCCTGAGATCCTGCATTTTTTTAGCAAGTTCCCAGCTGATGCAGATGGTGCTACAATGGACTAGTAAATTTGGCTCTAGAAAATGTAATCGTTTCCATTGATCCCCAACCTACTCACATTCATCTCTCTGATTATATTTCAGATTATATTATACTGTAATCTGCTTTCATCACTAACTATACAGAATGAGCATCCTTCCAGGTCAACACCAAAAATGTAACTCATTCTTTTTACTATATGTAGTAAATTTCATAGGCCAAATACCATGGTTTATTCACTTCACTCCTTATTGAAGGAGAGTCAGGAAGTTTCTAAGTTTGGAACCATGTTTAAACGTACCCATATTCATCTCCTTTCTCTGCAACTGAGCCAGAAGGAAACCTGGATGATTAGCAAGTTCATGGATCTCACACCGAGCTCTGTATTTCTCCAAGTGAGGAACGGTAGTACACTTTGTCTCAGAATGAAATCACTGAACCAAACTCCACAACACACAGAAGCATAACTTCTGTGGTTCTCCAGCCAAGGTATACTTCCTACAAGAGGTTTTGCTGGTCAACCAGGAGGTCCATGATATTGTAGGATAAATAGAGTTCATCTTCCTTTTTTGTCAATCTTACTTGAATATTGTGGAGTCAAATTAATTCCTTATTTTTATGTTAAAACACGTGTAATCAAGAAGAAAACACAGAATTTACAGGATTTCTTGTTTCTTAAAAATGTTATTTTTGAATTTTAAAGATATGAGGTACAATTCAGGATTAGGTATGCAAGTGGTCATCGTACAGGTAAAGTTTGCACCTCCCTTTGGTCCCTACTTTGCCTGGTTTGAGGTCAGGTACCCTGTTGATGCTGTATTTCCACCCCACCCCAGCAATATTTCACTACTGCCTATCCTTTTCTTACAGTATTATGGTAAATGTTCAGGGTTCGCTTATGGGTGAGAACATGTGGTACTCTGTTCTTTGTTTCTGTGATAGATCACTGAGTATGATAGTCTCTAAATCCTTCCAAGTTGTGGCAAAACCCATATGTTTGTCCTTCTTTATGGCTGTGTAATATTCCATCGTGCATATGTACCACATTTTTTTATCCAACCCAGTTTCAATGGACAGCACAGCTGGGGTTTTTTTGCTATTGTGAATAATGCTGCAATAAATATGCATGTGTAGGTATCTTTTTTTGTGAGTTGGAGTCTCATTCCGTCCCCCAGACTGAAGTGCAGTGGCATACTCCCAGCTACCCCAGTGTCAACCTGCTGGGCTCCAGCGATCCTTCTGCCTCAGACTTCCAAGGAGCCAGAACTACAGACATGCGCTAAAAGGCCCGGCTAATTTTTGTATTTTATTGTAGAGATGAGGTCTCGCCAAGGTGTCTGGGCTGGTCTCGAATCCATGGGCTCAGGCAATCCCTTTGCCTTGGCCTCCCAAAGGGCTGGAATTACAGATCTTTTTTGTAGAATGATTTAAGTTCCTCTAGGTATATTTTTTAAATCATAAGGTCTTCAAAGTATTTTCTTGCTGGTAGCCAGCTGCTTTAAATCTCTGAGATACAGCTCACACCTCTCTGCACGAAGAAGCAATTTAATGGATAATGTTGAGAATCAGGCATCAACCTGGTTTCACACCCTCATCTAAAGGTGAGAAAACTGAGGCTCAGGGTGGTTGATTAGCCCAAGATAGTCGATTAATTAAAGCAGGTGAATTAGGTAGTCTAGATTGTTGACAAAAAAAAAAAACACGCAAAACTTTGCAAAGCTGAGAACAGATTATAAATCACTATAATCACTATTTTAGTCCAGTGGTGGTCAAACCTTTCTGCATATTAAAATCAGCAGAGAAACTGTTCAGGCCCAGTCAAAACCAATTAAGTTAGAAATTCTTGAGGTAGGTCCCAGATATCAATCTTTTTTATGTACCCAAGGTGAATCCACTGTTGAGCCTAGAGATGACAGATCCAGCAAATAAAATTATTAGGAAGCTCAGTTAAATTTGAATTTCAGATAAAAAATAAAGTTTCTAGTATAAGAATGTCTAAAATATTGTATGAAACATGTGTACACTAAAGAGCTACTCACTGTTTATCTAAATTCAAATTTGACTGGGCATCCTGAATTTTATCTGGGCCTCCCTAGCACTCCCCAAGTGTGAGGGCAGGGCTTTAGGGAAAGTCTTTGACTGCCAAGACTCCCAGACAGCACTTTAGGGTTAAGGCATCAAGCTCTGTGCACTGATGGGTAACCCTCAATCACAAATTGGTCCAGTCTGAGATAGGAGTCAAGAGCCAGCTATATGGCATCTTTTGATTAAAAAGGGGCCCTGGGCCTGACACCGGTGAATCTTCTCCTGAGAAAGAAACACGATGCTATTTATTGAAAAGCTAGTGAAGCAGGTGGTAGATATTAGTGGTTTATAATGCTTTGCTGCTTGTAGCTTACAGCTTTCCAAAGCTTTTTTCATCTGGTTCTGCAGTCATATACACAGAGTAAATACTTGAGCCCTTAACCAGACCCTGGCAAAGGCTTAAATGCTCCCAGCAGGAGTAAGTCCCTTCCCATAAACATCAATTTCCTGCCACGAGCATCTCTGCCTCTTCTGAAAGTGATTACAGGTTCATACGGCAACCTCCCTTCTAAAACCCACCTCTTGTTTCCCAGACGTGGCGAGTGGGCCACTGAGAAACCCTCTGTCAACTTTTACTAAAGTCTCTTGGGATGAAAAAGGCAGACAAGCCAAGCACATTGGTGGGCACCTATAGTCCCAGCTGCTTGGGTGGCTGGGATGGGAGGATCCCTGGAGTTCAGGAGTTTAGGGTTGTAGTGAGCTGTGATGGTACCACTGCCTTCCAGCATGGGACAGAATAAGACCCTGTTTCTAAAAGTGAGTAAATAAATAAATAATAAAATGCAACCAATATCCATAACCCCGTCATAACAGCAAACTCAGAAATGATGAAAAGAGAAAGACCAGCTCTGGGCCCAGTTGTTTTCTTCTTGGGTGCCTGGTGAAATGCTGACAAGTGCCCTTCATTGGAAGCTCTTGCTGCCAGCAGCTGCCAGCTGACCATGCAGTAATTGTCTAAAGGAGTCATCTCACAGGCCCGACACCCCCCGGGCTCAAGAATTTCTAGACCCATCTGTGATTTGCAAAGAATGAACATATTACCAGAAAGGATCCCTATGAGCTGCCCTGTTTATAAAAGTGCTAATGTCCTTGTATTACAACCCAACAATTCCATAGAATTTTTTCCAGTACATATTTGGTTACCATTTCACTCTGGTTTCAAACCCATAAATGGCAAACCAAGGTGGGTTCAGTTCTGCGCTATTCAACCAAGACCAGCTCCCATTCAAACAGACCCCAAATCCAAGACAAGCAACGTGTGAGCAAAGGGAATGTAAAGCAATGACGGGCCTTTTCACAAGAACACAAGTGGAGAAAGGAAGAAAGAGGCTAGCTATCTCCTGCCAGGTGTCCCAAGCTCCCAGCCCAGGGAGTGAGCCAGTGGCCTTGCCACCCCCGTTCTCCATCCATGTTAGAGGTTCCAGCCTCCCAACCATACACACACACAATCAATCAGCCCTTGCCTGCCTTCCTCCTGGCATGCCAGATGGCCTCTGCCGGGACGCCCCTGTGGTCTTACTCCAAACATGATCGATTACAGCCCAGAAAACCCTTAAAGGCATTTGTTGCCTCTGAGGTTAAGACCATGAATTCCCATTTCTTCACCGAGGTCCCTTCTGAACCTTAGAAACCGCAAAATCCTTCCTGGCGCAAAGAGCCCATTTCATCGGGCTGCCCGAGCTTGCTGGCGTCTCTCGGTGGCCACAGTGACTCATGTGGCAGCTGTCCACCACAAGGCCTCCATAGGCAAGGACACCATCTGGTTACTGGGAATGGTGTGCACGGCACCAGGCCACCCTGGAAGACCAATGGGGTGGGCAGGGGCCACGCTCCCATGAGCACAAATTCTCCTCCTGCTCTATTTGCTATGCAATTCATTCATCCATCAAATATTTCTGGAGCTCCTGTTACATGCAGATGCATTCTGGATGCTATGCTAGGTAATTGGAGTAAAATGAGTAAAGTGAAGATTCTGCCCTCAAAAATCCCAGTTCACAAACTGAAACGTAGGTTTGGGGAAGTAGGAAGGCCTCCTGGAAGGTGTGATGCCTGCCTATAGTGAGACAGAAAGATTTGTTTGGCATCCGGGGAGACAGAAAGGGTGGAAAGACAGCAGGGTTGTGAGTGCCAAAGATCACTGCATTGTAAGAGCCTTTATACACTCACCTGGCCCGGCCACACCCAGTGACCTGGCCAAAGAAAATACTCAGGAAACTGGTGAAGATTATGTACAGCGATGATCATTAGAGTTTTACTGCTAAAAGTGAAAAGTTGGAAATCCCTTGAATGTCCAACCTTGAATGATAAACACATGATAAAAAGATTCAAGGGTAATCATTTGATAGCCTATTATATGGCATTCATTCACTCATTTATTCATTCAACAAAGATTTATTGAGTACCTACTCTGTGCCTGTATGAAATCCAGTTTCTGGGGACACAGGTATGAGAAAAAGAGAGGAGAACTCTCTTACCACAGCCTTACTTACCACAGTTGAGTGAAAGATAGATATGGATATATAGATATGTATACATGACTTGCCACTTTAGATAAGTCCATCAGAGTAGACATTTATTGACCAATATCTACTAGAGTCCCCTACCAGAAACAAATGAACAATTGGCCAGAAGGTCAATGGGGGACAAATAGGATAAGTACAGAATGGAAGACCTTTTCAAGGTCCTCAAAAAAGTTTCAAGCTCTATGCATGATAAAATGTCTGTATGTCTTGGCTTTGGAGAAGTAGGCCTTATGTAAAAATACTAGCACAGTTTAATAATATAAATCTGAAAGCAGAAGGTCAATTCTTTGAAGAATACAGTAATTGTACAAGTTAGAACTTGCTGTCTAACAGGAATAAAATGACTCCTCAGAAGTCACCTCTATTATTTGAGGTTCTTTAAGGATGCTGTTGGGTGCTGAGGAACCCACCTGAGTGAGCTCAGGATGTCCATCCTCACCCACTATGTCCATGCTATTCAGGGAGGAGGGAGCTTTCTCCCAAAAGTAAGAGCAAAAAAAGATGCTTCTCTTTGTGGTGTAAAAGCAGGATGGGAGAGTGATGGCTCCCAGACCCTTTTAGTTCATGAATAACTTAAAAATTGACCCATTTCCAGTTCAAGGCTCAAGATAAGCCAAGCAGAGTGGAGACTGAAGTCATGCCTGACCCCTCCACTATATACTCATGTCCTTAGAGCCATCAGCCAACACAAAATCACCTAAGAGGCTTCCCAAAAGACAGAGAGGCAAACAGCCTTTGTTCCACTGAGTTCCCTGGGGAATATGAAATTACTTCTTTCAATCTGAGAATGTTTTGAACAGAAATATTTATTTTTAATACAAAAAAATTAAATGTATAATTAATATCTTAAAATTCTGGACTCCTCAGGAGCTGGAAGATTTGGGTTATTTTCAGTCATAACTAGACTTAAATGTGCAGTTATGCTGCAAATGATTTCCATTTTGTTGAAACCAGTCTTTGGCACTTGCCAGTTCACTGCAAGAGAGAGGGGACCTCTGGAATGCAGTGAGGGCCCAAGTTCCTGAAGGCACGTACCTCTGATTCTTGGATTCTTGGATTTTTGAACTTAGATTCTTGTGCCAGTCGTTTGACAGCAGCAAAATTGGTGAGTAGGCGTTATGGACAACAGTCAGGGTATGAGCAAAAACAATTTGTAGTCATTTGTTTGATTACCTTCTCCCTCAAGATCAGAACCTTCCAACTTTGAGTTGACCCAAGGTCCTTGCTCATGCAGTCTACTTAGCCCTGGGCACATAAACACTGATATCTGGCTCTTCTGCAGTCTACACCCTCTACCCACCTTTTACCTTCAGACATTACCTTTACCCTAAAGCCTTCAGCACACTCCCTCCTTGACTGCAACTTCTTGAAGACAATCAACCTGAATCAATATATTCAGGCTAAAAGCTGAATACATGGCTAAAAGCTTAATCCAAGGCAGAATAGATATTTGTTGAATCACAGTCTCCAGTAAGAAAGGTCCCAGAGCCTGGCATTTTTACAAGCGCCTCAGTGATTTCCATAATCAGGCAACCTTGGGAAATTCTGATTTGATGCAAACTAATTCATTTGGAATAATGGAATAAAGGAATTTTTTCAGGGAGCATGTGGGGGCTAGAAAGAGTTCACTGAGACTTTTCAACCACTCAGATGTGATCAAGTGGGGACAGGCATGGAAGAGAGTGTGAAGCACAATCACTTGACAAATAATGAATACCTCTAGTAAAAGGGACAAGAAGAAGAGATGACATTTCTACCCAGAAGAATGTACAATCTAGTTGAGTAAGTACCCAAACAAAGCAGAAGGGCTGAAAGAAAAGTTGTTTGTGCCTTGGGAGCAGTGAATCTGAGAATGAATATCTCTTGGAAGAAAACAGTTGGACATGTGGTCCTGTCTGTGTTAAGTGGTGATTGTCTTTAAGAGCAGTACCATGAGGAGCAGTATGGAGATACGTATCCTTATGGAAGGAATCCAACTAGTCATACTCTGTCAGGAAAGCTTCACTTTGCCGAATCCTGAAAATAGGGCCTTGAAAAGCAAACAACCCACTTGTACATTAACCATCAACTTAGCCCTAATACCTCAAGTTTACCCACTACATCCACAATAGCTAATTCCACATTTAAAAATGTTTGAATCACAGTTCTTATTCTATTATACAATTGTTTCTCATCACTAGCACTTGAGAATATTTGAGAATTGAAGTCAATTCATTTGTAGAACACCTTAAGACCCGTATAGAAAACAAAGCACATGAGTCGTGTCTCTAGGTACCTGAGTTGAGGAATGGAAGTCTTCCCACATGAATATTATCCTGTGCCAAGGGCTTCCTGTACTTAATCCCCTGAGTTCAAAGCTGAAGCATTCATAAGTCTTTGTATCTTGAATTGTACTAACATGTTCATGTGGCAAACTATTAGAGTTAAGTAATTTCTCCATTTCACTTGTCTTGTGTGCACACAGCTGACCACTGGATGAACAGTGGAGACCAGGGAGTAATGAGTTCTTATTTATTGAATGTGAACAACATTCCAGGCAATGTGCTGATAGTCCTTCCAGTGAAACAAACTCATCTTCTGTTTCTTAATAGCACTATTGTCCACTTACCTGGGGAAGTCACCTCCTGCTCTTCCTAGTCCCCAATAGGCTCATCTGTAAAGGGAGGGTTCAACAGAATAATTTTCAAACATCCTTCACCTATCAACAAGATGCTTGAGTCAGTATGAAAAGCTTGGCTATCTTTCTGGAGGCGCCTTCTTCACAGACACCCTAAACAAAAAGCTCAGTGCCATTGCTTGTTCTTTATCCTTTTAACTAAGACTCCATACCTACTTCTGTTAAGAGATACAGACAGGCCAGGTGTGGTGGCTCAAGCCTGTAATTCCAGCACTTTGGGAGGCCAAGGTGAGAGGATTGCCTGAGTCCAGGGGTTCAAGACTAGCCTGGGTAACTTGGTGAGACCTCATCTTTACAACAAATCAAAAAATTAGCTGGGCATGATGGCACGTGCCTGTAGCTTCAGTTACTTGGAAGGCTGAGATGGAAGGATCACCAGAGCCCAGCAGGTCAAGGCTGCGGTGGCTGTGAGTGCACCACTACACTCTAACCCGGGTGACAGAGTGAGACTCTGACTCAAAAAAAAAAAGAGATGCAGACACAGCATCCTTGATGCAGTTCATGATATCCAAGGCCGCAGGTGATTCTTGGACCATCTATTGTCATAGTATGCCTCTCCTCTCACACAGCAATCTTAAGAAGCTATTAGGAAATGATTTGCTGGCACATAGTAGGCATTTACTAAATATTTGCTGTATGGCTGAAACAATGAAAGTCTAAGTGGATGGATGAATAGATGGTTATTATGAACAGGAGTTCTGTTTTGTGTCTTAAAACTGGTTTCATGTCTTAAAAATAATAGGACCCTGGAAAGCTATTCTCAAAGACTTAGTTTCCTCACCTTAAAAATAGCAGTAACGGCCAGGCTCGGTGGCTCAGCCTGTAATCCCGCGCCTTTGGGAGGCTGAGGTGAGTGGATTGCCTGAGCCCGCGGGTTCGACACCCGCCTGGGCAGCAAGACATCATCGCTACAATAAATTTAAAAATCAGCCGGGCGTGGTAGCGTGCGCCTGTAGTTCCGGCTACTTGGAAGGCTGAGGCGGAAGGATCGCCGGAGCCCAGCAGGTCGAGGCTGCGGTGGCCGGGAGCGGCCACTGCACTCCAGTCTGGGCGACAGAGTGAGACTCCAACTCAAAAAAAAAAATAATAGCAGTAACAAAAGTTTCTACCTTATAAAGTTTTTGTGAGGATTAAAGAAGATAATTTGGGTAAACTGTTCAGCATTGTGACTGGCATGTAGGTATCTTTAGTAAATGTTAACTACTTTTATGGGACTAGTGAGTGCAAGTCATCTGATCACAAAGAAAATCTTGAATCATTCGAAATCACAAAAAGACAAGACACTTACAGAACTCAATACTTTCAAAATAAGAAGCAGGCTGCTGGCTCCACACCCCAAGACCAGCCATGAAACACCGGCGAGTTATAAGGAAGTGTTTGAGAACACTAACTGAACCATATACAGTGGGTGCTCAGTGAAAAGCTGTCAAATCAATGAATAAAATGAATTACAGCAGAGAATGAATAAATAAATGGACAGATGGAATAGATGAAAAGGCTAGGAGGGAAAACATTATCTAGCTCAATGATTCTTATCCAGGGTGATTTTGAACCCTGGGGGATATCTGGAAATATCTGGAGACACATTTGGACAACCTCAACAGCAAAGAATTTTCCAGTCCAAAATGTCAATAGTGAGGAGCTTGAGAAGCTCTGGTCTAGTTTATTGGTTGTAAAACTCTTCCATAGAATGTCTTCTCTCTCTCTCTCTAGCCTCCCCCCACATGCACGCGCGCGCGCGCACACACACACACACACACACACACACACACAGTATAACATATGTGTATGTTCTGAAGTAGGTCTGCCTAAAATTCAGTTTGGTCTAAGAATCACTTTGTATGGTTATCATGTTTGCTTATTATGTATGCTTATTATGTTTGTATGCTCCTTATGTCAAGGGATTTACAGACATCTCACTGTAAGAAAGATCACGCTATAATGAGTTAAATGGAAATTCCCCATGGGAGTTACATTTCTGAAAGACTGCAAGAGTTGCTTGGCTCCAATATAAGGAAATACAATATCTGAATTTCAAATTGTTAAGGGGACTTTTGGGTTGGGAAAGCAGGAAATCATCTTATTAAAAAATAATTTGACCATGGAGTATTTTCCACATAGACTTGTTTAATAATGAAAAAGATTTCAATTGTGTGAACATTCTCATTAGCCACTGGGAGATTTTCAAATAAACCAGCAAAAAGCTGACAACAATTGTTTGTTTTCTGGTGTCTACTGCCACACAGCAGTCTGGAAATGTGTCTGTGGGTTAAATTTTAATCTGCAGATTTGAAAATTTTAAATGACTAGCATGGAAATTCATCCCAGCAAAACCTACATTGCAAAACCATGGAGTTGCTGATTCAATCCAGAAACGGAGGTTTATAAGGCATTAACTAGAATTCATTTCTGATTGAATCTTTGCATCAGAGTCTTCTCCTCTTCCCCCCACTAACACATGACCTTTGTTTTCTTCCTGTCCTGGCATGGAAACAACCCCATCCCCACCCAGAAGTCTTTGTCTCCTGCCCAGTTTGCCATCTTCCATCTACCCTCCCTCTCTCTTGCACATTTTTTGGTGTGTTTTTTGTTTTTTAAGCTTTATTGATGTTTTAAATTTCATTTACAGTAAAATGCACAAATCTTAAGTCTATAATCTGATGTCATTTGACAGATGTATTTTATCTTGTTACTATCACTCAAATCCAGATAAAGACTATTTCAGTACCCCAGAAATTCCCTTTGTTCCCCTTTCCCAGTTAACCTCCCACCTTCCATATCCAGAAGCAACTATTTGGATTTCTGTCACCATGAATTGGTTTTGCCCCATCTGGAATCTCACATAAACAGAGCATGCATTAGGTCTACTGCTGTGTCCAGCTTTTTTAGCTCAAGATTTACACTTGCAAGATTGAAGTGCGTTACTGTATATTTCAATACTTCTTTCCTTTTTATTTTTTAGTGGTATTCTATTGTATTGTGGAAAATTATGATTAAGATTGCTATAAATATTCTTGCACAACTTTTTGTGAATGCTTAAATTTGTTGCTCTTGGACTTTTACCTGGAAGTGAAACTGCAGAGTCATCAAATGGTGCCTGTTTATTCTAACCTTGTACGATGATGCTAGATCCTAACTCCATTGTTTTTAGCTCCTCAGAAGTGTCCATTCTCACCCTCTGAGACTTCCAACACCTTCCCTACCTTCCCCTGGGTAATCCTACTTATCCTTCAGGTCTTGATTTAGATGTCACATGTCAAGAAACTTTCCTTGATTTCTACAAAATCTCCTGGGTCCTCTTTGCTATGAACTCCCATAACATCCTGCTGTTGTAACCTGGTGCAATGACAGGTTACTAATATTTGTCTTCACTCTATCATCTAACATCTACTGGGCAAGTACTGTATCTGTGAGGTCTACAAAACTAGTGACAGCTAATTCAGTTAGTGCCTAGCACATGCAGAGCACTCCATTGTTATCTGCTAGACAGAAAAACAGATTGAAGGATGGGGGAATAAAGAGCCTTAGGGACTTAGCTAGTCCAGTGGTTTTCAAATTGTCCTCTATGGGACTCTTAGGGTTCCTCACATCTCAAAAACCCGTGAATTTAAGGGTGGTGTGCAGATGAGGGCAAAGGGACGAAAGACCAGGGCTTCTTAAATAGGTTTGATCAGAGCATTTTGTTCATTTCAATCTGTTTTATATACCATACTTCCATGTGATATTTCACGGGAAGACAATATACTTTTGTTAAAAATAACTTTGAATATCTCCAATCTAGTCCTGACTTTTGAAACTCAGATCCTCAGGGGCCGGGAAGGTAATGTAAATTAGTGATTAAATCAGTTGTTTTGAGGTATTAAATACAAATAGTCTTCATTTTCACAATAAACTATGTTTACACTCAATTTTCTTGAAACACACAGCCTTCTCAATATAATCCCCATTTACTCATTTTGACAGTATATTTACAGAGAAATGTTTATTCACAAAAAGAAAACAAAGCAAAAACAAAAGGAAAATAACTGGGCAAATAAGATTCACTAACACTCATTTCTAGTGTCAGTGAGACTATAGGGAGTGGTGGAGATTGTGTCCAACTATCTAAAAAGGATACTTTCATTTTAGATTTAGCCACCTACTGCAATGTGATAATATGGTCAGTATGTCCACATGTCTGAGTTTTCAAAGTAAACCAGAAAATTGATCTGTGTGTGTGAGAGAGATTCTAAATATTTTTAAATTTTGGTTTATACATATTGTATAAGACAAATAAAAACACATCTGTGGATCATATCTGTTCTGAAAGCTGAGTTATTACCATGGCTCAACTGCTCAACATTAAAAATGACAGTGCACAGGCCCAGAGAAGTGATATGACTCACCCAATTTCTGTCAGCTTGTCAGGTTTGTCAAATGGAAAAATATTCCATGCTCATGGATAGGAAGAATCAACATTGTTAAGATGTCCATCCTACCAAAGGCAATCTACAGATTCAATGCAATACCCATTAAGTTACTAACATCATCCTTCTCAGACCTGGAAATGACAATTCAGAAATTCATATGGAAACATAAACAACCATGAATAGCCAAAACAATTCTTAGCAAGAGAAACAAAGCAGGAAGTATCACACTTCCAGACTTTAAACTTTCCTATAAGGCTACAAGAATCAAAACAGCCTGACATCGGTACAAAAACAGGCACATAGACCAATGGAATCCAGAGATTCCAGAAGCAAAGCCTCAATTCCTCAACCAACTTATCTTTGACAAAAACTTCAACAACAACCACTGGGGAGAGGAGAATCTATTCAGTAAATGGTCCTGGGAAAACTGGCTGACCACATGCAGAAGATTGAAACAGTTACCTATCACCATACACAAAAATTAACTCTAAATGGATCAAAGACCTAAACGTAATCTCAAACTATAAAAACCTTAGGAAACGCAGGAGACACCCTTATAGAAATTGGAACTGGAAACCAATTCCTATTCAGAACCCCAAAGGCCAATACCTTAAGATATAAGATAGAAAAGTGGGACCTTATCAAATTAATGAACTTCTACAAAGCAAAAGAAACCATCAAGAGCGCAGGGAGACAGCCCACAGAATGGGAAAAAATATTTGCCAACTGTATATCTGACAAAGGCCTAACATCTAGGATCTATAAAGAACTCAAATGCACCAAAGGGAAAAAAATAAACAGTCCCTTTAAAAAATGGGCAAAAGACATGAATAGACACTTCTCAAAGGACGATATACGGGCAGCCAACAGACACGTGAAAAAGTGCTCAGCCTCACTCATCATCAGAGAGATGCAAATCAGAACCACATTGGGATACCACCTAACCCCTGTGAGAATGGCCATCATTAATAAAATAAGCAACAACAGATGCTGGCGAGGATGTGGAGAAAAAGGAACGCTTCTACACTGTTGGTAGGAATGCAAACTGGTGCAACCTCTCTGGAAAACAGTGTGGCGATTTCTGAAAGAACTAGGAATTGATCTTGCATGTGACCCAGCAATTCCTATTGGGAATATACCTGGAGGAACTCAAATTATTCTACAAAGAAGATACCCCTGCACATGTATGTTTGTTGCAGCTTTATTCACAATAGCAAAAACATGGAACCGACCATGTTGCCCATCGAAGCTGGACTGGATTAAAAAAATGTGGTACATATACACAATGGAATATTATGCATCCATAAAGAAAGACAAATATATGGACTTTGCAGCAACCTGGATGGATTTGGAGTCGATCATACTCAGTGATTTATCACAGAAACAAAGAACAGAGTTCCATATGTTCTCACTCATAAGAGGACCTTGAACAATTATAATGCTATAAGGAAATGACTGGCAGTATTGGGAAACTCTCGGGGGGTGGGGTGGGATTGGCAGTTGACGGAAACTGCTAAGGGGGGAGGGGCACACCTCATCAACAAGGGTACCTGCATGATTAATGTTTGTATACCTAACCCTGAATTGTGCTGCACATCTTTATAATAAAAATTAATTTAAAAAGACAGAAAATGTGGTACATACACATGATGGAGTATCACACAGCCATAAAGAAGAACAAAATCATGGACTTCACAGCACATTGTATGGAGTTGGAGACTGTAATCCTAAGTGATTATCACAGGAACCAAGAACTGAATACCACATGTTCTCACTCATAAGTGGACACTGAACAATAATCATATGAACACGCAGGAGGGAAGGGAAGAGTGATGGCCACGTGACAGCAAATAGAGTATCAAGTCCACTACCGGGGAAGGAGAGCCAGTTGGAAGCCCAAACTTCACCTGCATGCAGCCTGCCTATGTAGTTAATCCTCACTTGTATCTCACATCTCTATAATAAAATAAAATAATAAAAAGTACCCCCCAAAGTCAAAAAAAATCCAAGCTTGTAAATTCCCAGCCCAGTACTTCTTCGCCTTCCCCATCTACACTGCTCACTCCTTTATCTATATGTAGATGGAGAGCATGAATTTAGTTGCCCCCTAGGACCACTCACCTTCCCCCATCTCAACTGTACTTTAGTTCTCTAAGATGCTTCTCTCACCCCACCCCTCCCTGTACATCCATATGTTTCCAGAGTTGATGACCCCTGTCCCAGCTTTTGGATAATCTCATGCCCCTCAGCAGTGACTGGCCAGGAATGATGGCCTTTGCCAGTGAGTGTACGGCATTTAGCTGGCCATATAAGGGATAATTTCAAAACCTGCAATTGACCCATTTTTGGCCAATGAGAGTTAGTAGACGATTGAGGAAGAAATTCTCTAACTCCTAAGAGGGAGGCTCTGAGTCAGTCTCTAGTTAATCCTCTGAATTTCCTGGCATTCATTTGCTCAACAAATGTTTCTTAAGCAGCTACTATGTGCCACCCACTGTTCCAGACATGACAGTGACCAGAACATGGAGCTTAAGTACTACCAGGGAAAACAGAAAATAAACAATAGAAGAAACTCAATGGCCTGTTAGATACTAGCAAGTATGATGAGAAATAATAATGTAGAATTAGAGAAATGCAGAGATGGAGTGAGTGGCTACACAAAAATATAAAGGCAGGACCAAGGGAACTGCAAATAAATGGAGTGAGAACTTCTGGTTCAAGCTGATCCTAAAGCTCACCTTGCTCCCAGACTATTAGGTACAATATTTTCAGCGTGTATACTGGGTCTGCTGTCACCTTCCACCAGAGGCATTCTAACAATTACATTAAATAAAATGACATATGGAGAATTTAATTTTGGAGGGAAATTTCACTTGAAAGTTCTTTTAAGAACAGACCAACATTTGGTCCAAATATACTTGATGTGCACTTGAGGTAGAACAGTAATTCCTAAGGATTGTGAGAGTGAGTACAATTTCTCTACACAATACAAGAGATGAACTTCCATATGGTTTTAGAGAGAGATACAAGAGCAAGAGAATAAGAGGGGAAGTGGAATCTGCTTACAGTGGAAAGCCATTTTTCCCATGCAATATGATCCCTCTTTGTGACTCCCCTCCAAGGCTCTCAACCAAGTGTATAATATCGCCTATAAGTATTGTGGTTTGTAAGGGAGTGAGATAAATTTAAACAATTAATAGAATATCTTATTGACAACTCTAGGCCAGGCCAGGCCAATAGATAAGAAGAACAGACGTCTTGCAGACATTTTGCAAATAACTGTGTAAAATTCCTTAGCACATTCCCATTGATTCCATGTTAATGTGGGCCTTTGCCTCATATTATTAAGACCATCGTTCTCCCACATCATTTCATCGTTCTCCCGCATACAATCTCCCCTCTGTTACCGAGAGAAAGGGTGCTGCTCCCGGCATGGGATGGTCGATGACAGGTTATTGTGTTCACGTTTGGAATAAATTCGCAAATAGACATGCAGAGAGGTTGGGTAAGCAAGTAGCTTTATTAAGCAAAGAAGAGTTCACACTCCAGAAAGGGGAACAATAGAAACGGCCTACAGAAAGCTGCTGCTTCTGTACCCAGCTATTGTTGGGCTATAACTTTTATTCTTATTGGTGTTGAGGAGTGAGTTTGGGATGAGTTTTTCCTAAAAATGGATGGTCTCAGAACTGAATCTCTGTTACTCCTCCTTCGCATTGGGCGGGGGAATTTCAGATTTTATAGGCTCTTACAAGGACAGTCATAGCACCCTGGCAGGTGGAGATTTTGTGAAACCACAATGCTAATGATATTATAATGAAGGTAAAATAGGTCATAGTTATCTTAGGTCAACCTTTGCTATTACTGCACATGGTGGCCAGCTCTTGACCACAAGCATCCTGGGTAAAGGACTAAAATGCTACAGATGTAACTGATAAGAGTCTAACACAGGTGGGTGCGAAGTTTCCTATAGGTAGGCCCCTTGCTTGCAAGTGTGATTTTGCAACAACTGCTATAGGCATCAGTGAGCTTGTAACTTTCCTACCACCCTGAAGTTTTCCTGGCCTAATCTGCTTACTCTATCACCTCCTTTAACTTACCCCATGTTTTGCTATTCAACAACTGAAACATTTAATAAAGGTTTTCTGAAGGTCAGGCAATGCACCAGGCAGGAGGGTGATAAAGTTGAATGAGACAAAGTTGTTCTGAAAGAGCTCGCTCTCAGGTGAGAATAGAGACATGCACTCACAAGCACCACGGGTCTACAATAGATCAGCACTGTGCTAGTTGTTAAGTATGTTACTTTACTTGTACTGTAGAATGTTGCCCTAAAGCAAGGATCAGTCAACCTTGTCTAAAAGAGCCAGATATTAAATATTTTAGGCTTTACTGGTCAAGACTTAAATTGAGAATTTCATGCATACCTGTATACTTGTATAACAAGAGAAAAAACAACATTTCACAAAAGTTTAATGAAAGTCAAAATACAATAATAATTGAGCATCCTATTTTGTTATACAAGTCCACTAAAGAGGAGAATGAAATTATTTTGAGGGTAGGAAATATTTCGCTTAATTGGGGTTCAAAGTTAGTGGTATGATTTGAATTTTTTTGTTCTCTCTAAAATTCATGTTGAAATTTAATCCTGGCTGGGTATGGTTGCTCATGCCTATAATCTCAGCTCTTTGGGAGGTGGAGGTGGGAGGATTGCTTCAAGCCAGGAGTTGAGACCAGCCTGAGCAACATAGTGAGATCCCGTCTCTATTATAAATACATACATACATACACACATACATACATACATGCATACATACATACATACATACATAGAAATGTAATCCCAGAGGCAATAGTATTAAGAGGTATGCCCTTTAGGAGGTGATTAGATCATGAAGGCCCTGACATCATGAAAGGGATTAAGTGTTCTTACAAAATGGCTTGACAAATAATTTCACCATTCTCCCCTTTTTGCCTCTTCCATCCCTTCCACCATGGGAGGACACAGTGTTTCTTCCTTCCAGGAATGCAACAAGGCACCATCCTGGAAGCACAGATCAGATTCTCACCAAATGCCAAGCCTGCCAACACTTTGGTTTTGAACCCCCAGCCTCAGAATTATGAGATAAATTTCTGTTCTTTAAAAATTACTCAGTCTCAGGTATTCTGTTATGGCAGCACAAATGAACTAAGACAGTCTGCTATTGTCCAATCAGTTTCAAATGTTTATCTGTATAAACTACTCTCAATGAAAGGAACCAGGACTCCCAGCAGAAATGGCTGATTCTAAGGCTGAGGCAGAAGATACCTAAGATGAGCCTGCAGCATCCTGTAGTGCCAGAAAGTAAGAATGTGCTAAAATGTATGTACATACACCTACACTCACACAATGACGGAACTATGTCAAAGGTACACAGGCACCAATGGCCAAAGAGGGAAAATTTTGAGCCAAAAAATTAATTTAAAAGAATTAGGTTATATGCCAAAGTCTAAAATAAATATCCATGAGCCCATACTAGTATGAATAACTACTGAATAAAGACAGAAATGAGGAAGAATAAACAAGTCTCTCATGAAGAATTCAAACAATGTATGTAGCTACCTTGCTTTAAGGAGGTCGACCATAACTCCCCCCTCTTAAGTGTAAACCTACACATAGTGACTGCCTTCCAAAGAGAACAGTATGCAGAGAAGAAGAAAGGAGTAATTTTACAGTGGAGAGGCCTGACAGATACTTCAGCTGGGATCAAGGTCAATGTCAACAGTGATAAGTCGTGTTGATAGCATGTACCCTTGATATGATGTGATAAAATGGCACTGTATCCTTGTGATTTTCCTTCCCAAAACCAACAAACACGGTCTGATCATGAGTAAAACATCATAAAAATCTGTACAGAGGGACATCCTACAAAACACTTAGTCAGTCCTCTTCAAGGTCATCAAAAACAAGGACAGTTTGAGAAATAATTACTACCAAGAGTTGCCTAAGGAGATGTGATGACCAAATGCAATGTGGTATCCTGACTGAAATCCAGGAACAACAACAACAACAAAAGACAGTAGATAAAAAACAAGAAAATCTGAATTAAGTATGAACTTTGGCTAATAATAAGGCATCAATATTGATTCATTGATTGTGACAAACTTGCTACATTAATGTAAAATGTTAATAAGAAAAACCAGATATGGATTATATGGGAAATCTTTGTAATACATCTACAACTTTTCTGTAAATCAAAATCTATTCTAAAATAGAAAACTTATTAAAAATTAACACACATACATTACTCTTAAAGATTTTACAAAAACAAGTATTGGGTTATATGTTGGCTTGTGGGCCATAGCAACTTCTGCTCTAAATTAGCTACTTTCATTTCCATTTTGTACTTGAAAAAAGTAAGGTTGAGAAAGAATTCTAATTATATCAGGGTTAATCAAAACTTATTGTGAATAATGTCAAAATGTACACTCTTTTTATTGTAGCATAAGAAAACTTTTCCTCAACTCAGAAGCATCTGATGATTCTTTATTGACTCCACCACTCTTTTATCAGGGAGAAAAATATTTTTAGCATGTCTCAGATTTCCTTAAAATTCCCACTAGCCAACACTGAGCCACATTCTCACCCATAAAAAGCAAGTGAGGCTGGAAAGCTGGCAGCTGGCATTTTCAATTCTATGGTGAATCAGAAGAAGGATAGAGAAAGTCTGTGGTAGAGGCGCCCAATGGTAGAGGCCAGGATTGTTATGAGTGTTTATTTAAAATTATATATTTATTTAATATACATCTTTCTTTCCTATGATTTTTTACACATAAACTATAAAACATTTTAACAGTAAAAGTTGTGACAAAGTTATTTATACCTGAAAGGTTATTATTTTAATCTTGACTTACAACATTGTTTGGGGAAAAGATCAGACTCCCAGACACCTTTAAGTTCTTGAGAAAAATCACAGTCAGACCAAATTGTTCTTCAAGAAATGAAGAAGAAGCCTAGGACACAATCAATAAGTGACAGAGTCAGGAGCCCAAGCTTCATTGTGCTAAGTAGATACTTTGGTATGTATGCCAAAGAAACCAACTCTCAACTGTTAAAACCACCTGGAAATAACTTAACAACGTGTGCCATTTTCTTGCAAGAATGAAGAGCTTTGAAAAAAACTCCCAAATGAGCTGGAGACACTACTATACCATCTCTAGGTGGTAGGGATCTCTGTCACTACATACAGCTGCTTTGTCTTGTGAAGACCCACATATTAGAACAGAACTTATTCTGACTCCACTAAGGTATAAGACCACCACTAGGTCAAGAAGTCCTGACTAGTAGTAAATTCTTGCATATCAAGCACTATTTTCACAGTGCAAGGTAACAATTTAAGATGGCGGAGTGTTTGACGCACTGTGGGGCATGGTCCGGACATGAACTGTTTCCCCATCACCCTTCCTTCAGGAGCAGCCTCTGCCCAAGGCTGGTCTCTGAAGGGCATGCATATTCCCAGTAATGAGTTACAGGGTGCAAGTGATCAAGCAAAGCTGAAGGCAATGTATTTGTCATGTGTAATCTATGTAATTGTAAACACTAGATAGGGATTTGATTAATTGACTTGCTTGCCTATAAAACTGTTTACTGTACTGCCCTGGAGCTAGTTTCTTTCTGCATTGGCCCACTGCCATCGGTGACTCATGGGTGGACCCTTTCCTCACCCACCTGCTACCACTGGTGCCTCCTATAAGTTCTAATAAACCAATGTTTTTCCCTGCTGGATCTCCAGGTAACTTCTTTGGAATATACAAAGAACCTTAGGTGCAAGACCTCTCACCTTCAGGGTTGTTGCAATGCACACATTTAGAGAATGTGGTCCATGCTCTAGGAGGACTATTTACAACTTAGGATGCACTAACTGCAGATCACAGTCACTAACCATCAAAGCGAGAGTACTCACCTACTTTCTGTTAAAGTCTGTATCTAAAACAAGAACAGCAACAATAACAATAGCTGACATATATTGAATCTTAAAATGTGCTGCGGGGGGCGGGGTAGGGGGTGTGAGATCTAAATGATTTCCATGCATTCTGGTGTTTCTCACAAAGATCTTTCAAGGGAGGTCTTATCATGATCTCCATTTTCCATATCATGAAGATTAGGCCCAGAGAATTACTTGTCCAAAGTCATTACCAAGTAAATGACTGAAGCAAGATGTTAATCCACTCTGCTACAAACACGCTGCCACAGAGTAGCATTTACCTTATCTTTGCTGAGCCCTTTCAAGAGTAATTCTATATTTATTTATTAGCTCAAGATCTAGTTCAAAACAAACTACGAACTCAGGAGCCAGGATCCTTTTGTGCAGCTCTTGTTGCTCACCATCCTTCTGACACTGAATTAGTGTTCAATGAGATGAATTGTTATTATCAAATGTTCAAATGAATAAGTGAATGCCTTTAGGTGTGTTCGGTGGCCACTCTCAGACTGTCAGAAGGCTCTGCCCAAAATCTTAAATTGGTAGGCTCCATTCATTTGCTTTCAAAAAACAAATTGTGATTGATAACAGATTGTTTAGCTTTTCAGGTAAGTCCTTTAAGGAGCATCGTGTATAATAAATTTAGGAATTTGGGAGACTGAAAATGGCTTCGGGGTGTGCAACCTAAAGCAGCGTCCAGATGAAGATCAATAAGCAAATGACATGCAACAGTGTGGACATTGTCCTAGGGTATGCAGAGACCAACAGGAAAATGTTGGGGGTCAACTCACATCAATGTTACTAGGCCCACTCCTGTTGTCGATGGAGGAGTCTGTGCACCCCACAATCAACAGAGTCTTCTGCAGGAAGATGGAGTAAACAAGGTCTGTACAATACTCTCTGCTGTCTGTATTCATGAATGCTTAACCAACCAAGTTAATATTTTGTTCTTACTTTACTTCCAAACACTTAAACGAAAAATGTTAACATATTGCACTGTATCATTTAATAATCAGAGTGTGGGTGTATTGTTGTGTCATTTGTAGGAATAGGAACAGATGTTATGAGGGTAGAGAGGGAAGGAAAAGCATCTTAAATAATTATTTTTGCTTAAAACGCTCCCTCACACCTGGTTTCAGCAGTTCTCTTGGCCTTACCAAACATTCCCATGCGAAGTTAAAAATGTGTTTTTAAAAATAACTCTGGGACTTCGGTGCAGCATTTGGATACAAAATAGAATTGAACACACAATGGCTCTAAACTGCCTCCTAGTTTCTAAGGACTGAGGAAGGCGTGGTTTGCTAAGGCGATTTCTTTTGGCCTCCACAAGATAGCAGCACACAGGGTATTTCTTGAGGCCACAGGTGCCTGCACAGAAAGCCTAGCAGCATCTCTGAATTTCAATGTGCCGAACAGTCACACGTGCCACCATTCACTGGCAAATTCGGATGCAAGACTTCAGCTAAGAATTCTTGTTATTTTTTCCCACCCTTCACATTGACAAGCAGCGGGGATGAGCTCACTGACAACGAGGAGGTCAGAAAGGCTCCCAGAAGCTAAGGGCAGGGCTCCAGCAGCCACAGAGGTGTACCCCTCAGAAGATTTAGAATCTCATAAATAGGAGGATTGTCTGACAGCCAATATCAGATCCAAGATTTTTTATACAATTTTAAAAGAACAAAATAGACAAGTGTGTCCTTGACTTGATAACATTTATTCAATATTCTTTGAAATTAGCAAGAATCAGAAGAAGCATATATCAATCAAATACAGCCACAAAAATGTCCTGGATATAAATAAAGATACACTATGAGAAATACTCACTACTGAAGGAACCAGTACTCTCTTACATTGACTACCTCTTAGCAACAAACAACTCAAATGTAAATTTAAGTTACTCACAATATAAAAACCTTGACGTTTTAAAGAAAAATAGAGAGCCAAATTGATCATAATTTGCCTCACTAGGCCCTTTCATAGGGTATGTTTTCAAGGCCTAGCTTGACAACTATTACAGAAATGACAAAAACAAACTCGAAAGAATGTTTCCGCAAAGTTCAACAGAACCATGCAGAAATAAGTTACTTACCCATGCACAGAATAAGGCAAAGGCTAATTTCACTCGGGTTAGGAATAATAAATTTAACTAGTTTCTTTTTCACAAAACAAACATTTCAGACTTCTTTTTAAGTAACTTGTATACTCTATTATGCATCATACTCTACTTTACATGTTTTTCCTAACTCTACTCAGAAAGCCGGCACTCACACATCAAATAGAAACTTCTCCTTGATTAGACTTATTCTGTAGCAACCACAGAAATGAATCTGGGTTCGTGATAGTGTCTATTATGAAAAGAGCACACAGTAGTAGAAGCATACAGTTTAGAGAGCTGAAAGTACATTAAAACGTAGTCTATGGAGTTCACAAATTCCGGTTTTAAAATATTTTTTCAAACTAAAAGCTGCAGAAAATTAGTTCTTAAATATTCTACTGAAAACTCTTGAGCAGCTAACATTTTAAATTTCTTAAGCTTTTTATTTTCTTAAAAATATTTAAATGAGTGTAGTATCTCATCTTTTTGAAAAATAATCCAAAAAAAGATTACAAATCTTTTGTTTTAATCAGTGTGACCAAGGGTTTGTCATCAGGACTGTAATCCTCATAGGCGATAGGGCTCACATCATACATCGCAGGCCGGGATTTCTTTCCAAACCTGAAATCACAGACAGAGAAGACTCTAGTTAGATGAATATTATATCACAAGTCCTATTAAAAGCAAGTGATGAGAATAATTTATATTCAGGAATCAAAAGGAACTATAAAAATACTGTAAAAATATATTCTCTCGCAAGTACAGAAACCTAAGATAACCTGATATTAACATTGCATGTGTATAAACATTAGTCTTTGGTGCAGGAGGAAAAAAAAAAGAATTTTATAAAACACAGAGCCCAAATGAACGTTGAAGCTTCTAGGTTAAATCTTGGCAAAGCAGTCAAGCACAACAGCTCCACAATAGGTTTTAAGAAAATGTGTATTGATTTGTCTTTTTCTTTTGAGACCCATAAATAGTTGGAGAGGCAAGTTTATTTTACACCACTCTAGTACCTGGAATACAGAACGGCAGGGCAGTCTTCCCTGGACTGTGAACAGCCTCTCCTGTGGGATTTTCAGGGGATAAACTGTGAAGACTCAGAGGTCATCTGAGACCCCAACATAAGAAGGGCAGAGGGAGGAAAGGACTTCAGATACGGTGGTGTTTGTCCACACACTATGCCAGCATACACCATTGAGTTCCGCCCACCTATCACCTCCAACCACCGCCCCCACTCCACACACAGCCAGTGTTTTGTTCTGAGTACCAAGCCATTGTCCCAATAGATTTGTATATATCAAACTTGCCTCAACAGCAGGACTGACTCCCAAAAGCCAGAGGTGTCAAAATCCAATTTCAAGACTTCCTGCCAAAACAGTCTTAAGATGGAAATTATTAAAATAAAGCCAGTTCGACTTCTGGGTGGTCTCTTCCCATTCAAGATCTTACCTTTCCCAAAACCCCTGGAGTGCAACATGATTCAAACAGTCTTCCACACTAACCCACCATTCCTCCTCTTTTGCATAGACAACACTTTTTTTTAACCATTTCAAGACCATTTTAAAAAGCCATTTTAAAAGAACCTTAAATTTTAAAAAGGTTACTAGGATACGGCCCCTAGGAATTAAAGGAGCTTATTTACCATGTCCCTGACCTATCTCTCCTCTTCTCCTATTTCCTCCTTTCTTATATTTTGAAAGGCTGTCTACTCATGTACAGAGATGGGAAGTAGAATCAAGTGGGAAACGAGAAAACATGCATTCTTCATTCTTCACATGGTCTTATAAACAAGTCATCACTCTTGTATTCCAATTCATTCAAGTTTTACTGGCCTGCAGCAGCACGAAGGCATAAGCCATGCCAGATCGGCACCAGCTAGATACACAGCAGGCAAAATACAGGGTTAAAGAACTAAAGTAATCTGACTCCAAAACTCCACAGATATCACTGCAATATTACAAAAGACTTCAATAAATTGATTTCTAAAATGTGAAACTTGACTGAAGATCCAGGATTGTGCTTGCATAGGTATGGGTTGAACTCCACCCTGCAGGCTGTTTGTCTAAATTGAGGGAGGCCTACATAATCTGAGGATAAGAAAAGTGTCAACAGGACTAAAGCTGGTCAGATCTTACACTTTCTCCCAAGTCTGAGAATTTCCCAGGCTACTTTAAGATGCAAATATTTTTATAATTTATCTTTCATAAAACACCTAGATACATTGGTAAGAATATACCACTAATAATAACAATTTAACAACAAAAACAAAATCCAGCAACCCCCAGTGAAAAGCTCTCCATGTCCTAACATAATAGAATAAGTGGGATGGTTTCCAGTGGGAACTTTGACCTGGACCAAAGTATAAAAGAAAACTTAAGATTAATTAGTCATATTAATTAACTGACGAATTGATTGGTTGGCTGAGAGGAAAAACCCAACTTAATAGATTGAATGTATATTTAAGATACCCATGCTTAAATATGATTTTAAGTTTGAAGAAGAATCTGCTTCCTCAAAATCTAGAAAGTTAAATGCCTTCATTCTACTCAATTCATTAACATGCTGTAGCTCAAAGAGCTGTAAACTTGGATGTTGCCAAAAAACTCAATATTGACAACGCAGGTTTGAGGGTGGGTATCCACAGAGTACGATAAGGCACGGCCTGGGGTAGGTCACTGAAAAGTGAGCCATGTGTTCACCTGTGTATGCTCAACAGTGACAGAAGAACAAGGAGCATTGCTTTGTGTCCAGACTGGTTAACTCAGTCATGTGACCTGGTTTTCATGGGATTAATGCCAAACCAATATTGGCCATAAAGTATAAAGCTGGTTACCGAGGTGGTTAAAGTAAGAGTAATACCCTCAGCGCTAGAAAAGGGAGCAGGCAGACCTGAAGCTGGAATCTCTGTATTTTTATTTTCTAGTTGCCCAAAACTTTAATCAAATTCTTTATCTTCAGAAGTCTCCACCTAAAATGCAGTATCTACCACATAGAAGCTAAAATGGCTTCCTTAATAGAAACATCAGTTTTTAAACACACAATAAAATGAAATAAGACTTTGCTTGACGAATAAATAATAAATGAATGTGCATTCATACCTACATTTAAAATACTAACAGTTTTTTATCTCTCCTTTGTTTCTGAGAATTGGGTGGATGTTAAGAAATCAACAAGCCAGCACCTATAGAATTCCATTTTAAGCTCTCAGTCACTAAACCAGTATCAGAGATTGCCTATTTTATTGCAGAGTTTTTATATAACTGTGTGAAATGAGGTCCAGATGAAGGCCAAACTTCACCTGCTTTTAAACCATTCATGTGCCTAATCCCAACTTGTACCCCACATCTTTATAATAAAATAAAGTAAAAATTAATAATAATAAATCAACACACCATTTTCCTTATCAAAAAGTACATTTCAATCATAAAAATAATAATAATAAAATGGGAAGCTAGAGAAAATTATAATGTAGACCAAGGGTTAGTAAACTACAGCCTACAGGCCAATTCCAGTCTGTTTGCCTGTTTTACAAATAAAGTTTTATTGAAATATAATCAAGCCCATTCATACTGCTGCTGGTTGCTTTTATCCTACAAAGGTTGAGTTGAGTGGTTGTGACAGAAACCATCTGGCTTGCAAAGTCTAAACTATTTTACAGATCCTTGATAAAAACAGAAGTCTTACTCTCCGAAAGATCAGGTGTCAATGTTTTGTACATTCTTCTTTTTTTTTTTTTTTTGAGTTGGAGTCTCCCTCCGTCACCCAGGCTGGAGTGCAGTGACACGCTCACAGCCACCCCAGCATCCATCTACTGGGCTCTGGTGATCCTTCCACCTCAGCCCTCCAAGTAGCCAGAACCACAGGCATGCGCGACCACACCTGGCTAATTTTTTGATTTGTTGTAGAGGCAAGGTCTTACCATGTTGCCCAGGCTGGTCTCGAACCCGCAGGCTCAGGCAATCTTCTCACTTCAGCCCATCCCTCAAACCCACATCCCTCCAATTCATTTTACAAATATGTATTCAGCATCTCTGAAAGCATCATATACAATAATATTTATTACATATTTTAGCAAAGCTGAAAATCCTCTGCAAACTGTTATGTGACTGAATTTTTCAAACAACCTTCTGTGTGATGTTTTACTCTTTCGAAAGCGTTCTTGTAAAGTTAAAAAAATAAATTTACAAGTTAAAGAATTAATAAGAAAATGTTTCTTCTGTGACGGGCAAGGCTGGCTGAGTGGAGCACTCAGTGACTCTAGTCACACATCCCCACCCGAGGTAGTTCACGTCCTACAGCATGATCATAGACCATGATAAGTACAAAATGTCTGCTGAGGATCTGTGAGGGAGCTAGATTTTTAAAAGATGGGGATGAATCGACACATACGCTTACCTCCGAAAAAAGCAACTCAAAAGCCCTGGGGCTCCATCCCCAGCTCCTCCTCTATCCCCAAGAGGAGTCATTATCCTGCACTGTTCTGAGTGCTCACTCAACATATCATTCCATTGTCTGGTTTTCATTGAATGATTATCTCATCTCATTGATTAACAACCTTGTGAGGCGAGTGCCTATTATTGGTCCCATGTTACAGATGAGGAAATGTAAGCTTAGTGACAAGTATCCTAAGGTCACACCTCTGGTGGGAGGTGGAGCTCTCTAGCTTCCAAGCCTGGGTTCTGAACACTTCACTGCAATCTTCATACGTGTGAGGACCCCGTGAATTGCAGCACTCATTCCACCTGTTCCTGATGAAACTTGTATACGGCAGCATCTAAAGGCATTACCTTCAAATCAGCAAACCTGCTTTCTCATTTACAAACTCTGGCTTACAGATCCTGATTTATTAACTCTGGCTTACAAAGCTCATGTACAAATCCTGGTTTTCTCACTTAACAATTCTGTGACTCTTGTGTAAATTGTATTATCTTACTAAGCCCAAATTCCTTTCACATATAATAGGGACTAATAATACGTGTGCCCTAGACTTCCTGTGAGATTCCTGTAAATGAGTTATTTGTACACAATTTAGCACAGTGTGTGCCCATGGGAAGCCCTCCATTACAGTTGGCTATCTCAGAGGCACTAATAGAAGTCGTTGCTTCAGTGGTATCAATAGCACTGACATCTCAAACATCGTATTCGGTGACAAGTTTTGCATGCCTACTTCTCTAAAGAAACAAAAGATACTGAAACCAGTTCTAAGGAAGATCAAATGGGCGTGCATTCTTCTATTTCATATTCCCCTGAAAGTCAACCACTAAAACAATGCTGCAGAGTATGTCAGATCTTGAGAAAGGCCAAAATCAGAAAATTTTGAACGATTTGGGAAAAGACAAACATGTCCTTTCACAGCTCTGCTTTATCTGTTGTCTGTGATCAGGCATTTCTCCCTGGTAGAGCAGACAGCAATCAGCAAACAAGATGTAACCTCAGCCTCAGCACTTGGAGAGCCCTGGTTTTGTTCATGCTGGTCAGTTACAAGCCCTCTCCTGCCTGAGGATAAGCAAAGCAAGCTGTGGAACAGATGACTTTTGAGACAAGAAGGGGTGGGAGAAGGCTCCCCCGTTCAACCCAGCAGCAGTACCAACTGAGAGCTGACATCAGTATCATCAGATATTTCCTCAGTCACTTGTGAATGTCACAGGTGACCCACTCAGTATGTGTCCTGTGTGGCCACTGGGCTGCAGTCATACTAATCCAAAGTCACCGCTGGGCTAGTGGCAGGGAGACAGCCCACGAAATAGACATTAGCTGCTGAAGACTAGGGCGAGAGTAACATCAAAAGATCTGAGATTTCACCAATGCCTTTCTAGGGTTTCCAGAAAAAGGGAACGCCGAGGGCCAACCAGTCAGAGACCCGGCCATGGCCTCAACACAGCCATGCTGTGGAAACCACAGGCTGTAGCTGAATAAATGTTCAAAAGAGAAATTTTCCTGCATTCCAGATACTTAGGAAGGTATTGTTTTAATGTCAATAATTTTATCTGCAGTCACTGGTGCATGTAGGAGCTTGTTGGTTAGGAATTCTGCAGTAAATATTTTTGATAAAAATCAGCCCCAAATAAGAACCAGGTTTGTAAATGCTTTCAAGTTTATTCTTTCCTTCCAAGAGTATTCCGTTAAATATTTTCCCTGTGGGCCGTATGAGCAGAAGGGTCAGAGGAATCAATCTTAAACTATTCTGGGGCTGAAATAAAATACTCCTCTTCTTGTGCCCTGAAAGATCTTAGCCACAGATGCCTGTGGGGGCAGGAGGAATCTGATTTATTGGGTCTCCCAATACATACAAATATAAATCCATGGATTCTGCTCCCTCCTGGTGAACTAAGTCCCTCCAGAAAAGAAGGAAAGAGAAGGGACTCTTAAACACCAAAGAAACTTGTCAGTTTTCTGCTCGATTTTATATTATCCACCTCTGGTACATAATGTAATTTCCAGTGATCATCCAGTGATTTCAGGATACTGCAAATACTCCTCTATGCTGGGACCACTTCTGAGGTGGTGCCCTGCAATGAATCTACTTCTCAAGCAGGTCATGGCATTCTATGCCAACCCCTAGCTGAGATCTTCCATTCACTTCAAATCTCAAATTTTAGTGAGATCTACTATGTGGCAGAACCTGTTAGAGACATAGAAATAAAAGCCACTGCCCTTTATTTTTGAGGCAATGGAGTGAAGAGTCAAATAAACAATTAAGGTGAAGCTTGCAGGGTTTGGTATTTGAGGGACTTCCTGGATACTTTAGCACTCAAGTTGACCCTGAAAAGAAGAATCCAAGATGAACAGTCATGCAGGGCCTGAGTTGGAGGAAGGCTGAGCTCTCTCTTCTCCCTTACAGTTACATAAGTAAGACTGGGTACAAACATATCCTTTCATAGCTCTGCTTTATCTGTTGGCACTGAGGCAGATGTTCCAAGCCTCCCAAGTTCTCTCTCCCATTGGCTCTGCGCCCTGGAAGCTAAGTTCTGGCTTTTGCTTCTATTGGAGTAATAAGATCACTGTAAAATCTGAGACTTGGGTTTAGAGAGCTTCTTTTGGAGAAAGCAAACTTTTCATTCAGACATAATTTGAATCTTCTCATGTTTTGACCAATACCAGTATATGATATCCCAAGAAAGACCATACAACTAACAGTTCCCTTGAGCCCCTATCTTAGACACCAAGTTCAACCTACTTTTTACTATGGCACACCAACTTTCTGAATTGTGTGCCTGAGATTATTCTACCAATTAAATGAAAAAATAGACTACTTAAACAATATTGCTATTATTTTTGGAATAAATACTCTGCAAAAGTCAGTAAAATTTTAAATTAGCTGATTTTTATGTTATATAAGAGATTTGGAGAAGTAAATACCATATTATGTATTACCTGTTTACACCATCCTTTGATATTTATAATTTAATATGACTGTCATAGCTCTCTAAGGGGGGAGAGTTGTCCTTTGATCTATCTAACCCATAGAGTCAAGTAGTGGGCTAATTAAGACATAACACTGCAATTCAGACACCTGAACCTATGCTCTTCCTATGGTATCACACTAACTCTTTGTTCCTCCAAGTCTTTCCTCCAGAAAGGGGCACTGCTTTCTATAATTCAGACTTCAAAAATAGAAAGATAGCTGTTCATCATTCTTTTAGTAGGCTCTTAAATCAAAAGGAATCATTTATATCCATGTTGATTGTTTGAAGAGCAACATGGCAAAAGACACTGCAAAAAGAAATTAATCAAAAAATTTTTCAATACATCGTGAGAATAAAATATTTATAGTCACAGATCAACACAAACTAAATAAATGAATGTCTTAGATGTAAACAAAACAAAACAAAAAGCTAGCAGCAAATTTAAAGGAGCTTGCTACAAAATTGTTAAATGATCTGACCCCAATACTATGTTGAATATGGTTTTATTCTTTAAAATCCTCTCTTTGCAGATGTAAAGTCCTGTTTGTAATATGACCCTGGTGCCAAGAATGTACATGTGAAAGCAACATCCCCCCTCCTCTCTGCCACCCTCAGCACCCACCTGGCATGCCGGATGGAAGCGATTGCATTGCTGAACTCGCTGTCGATGCTGCGGCAGTTGTAGAACTCCTCATAGGCTGGCCTGGAAGAGCCTTGGTACTCGATGCGGCTGATGCGGCAAATCCCCACAATCAGGATGATCAGCATTAGGATAAAGGCAACGCAGAGGGCTCCGATGATGATGTAGAGGGAGTGGCGAGGCATGTTGGTGAGGCTCTCTGCCATGTGTCCAGACTTCCATTGGAGGTCTGAAGGCACAAATAAGCAAATGGATAGGGATGAGCCCTGGTTTTTAGAATGTGAAGGTCTTTCTCATCCTGCATTGGTAACAAAACTTAAGGACCATTCAAACTGGGAAGAATTATTGTCTATGGATAATCCAGACCAAGGACTAACATCCTTGATTCATAAGGACCTCTTAAAATCATTACAAAGAACCAGGAATACTCCACACAAAAAAATAGACAAAGGACATAAAGAGGAATCCATCAAAGAAATACGAGTAGAAAATTGTTTAGTTTCATAATCATAAAAGTTGCAATTCCTCTACCAGCTCCCAAATATTATCTTAAAATGATGATAACCATAATTGATAAGAGTACCCAGAAATGGGGACTATAAGTTGATATATAATGCTTCAGTGTACTAACTGGCATAGACTTCAACCAAGATTTTCCCATTTTAGAATATATGCATTTATGTTGGGGAAATAGCCCTATAAATGCATAAAACTCTGTGCACAAGAATGTTCATCTTGTATCACAATTTTAAAATCTGGAATTATCACCTATTACACATTTGGAAAAAGGTTCAGAAAACAGCAGACACCCATGTACTCACTGCTCAGTTAATAAATGTTAATATTATACCATTCTTGCTTTAGACATTTTCAGATAGTTTTTAAAAAGAAATAAAATGTTACAGATATAGCTAGAGTTCCCCCACCCCATACTCTCTTTATGCTACCAACACCAGCACAATTTATAAAAGTCAAAGCATGGGAAACAACCTAAATATTTAACTCTTAGTGAAATGGAAAGATGTCCATTCAACAGCAAAAGAATAAAAGAATGTTACCAAATAGGACCTACTGTACAATACAATAATTTGACAGTTACATGTTTGTGAATTTAAAATAGATATCCACACATTGAAAAACTCAGAAGAATAGAGTGATAATAATGGCAAACGTGTATTGATTTCTTACTATGAACTGAGCACTTCAAAAACATCTCATTTAGTCATTATAACCAGAAGATATATTATTCTCTCTCCTACTTTACAAAAGAGGTCCAGGGAATTGACATTACTTAGAGTGAATGCATCAGACACAAGTGTGAATCTGAGGTCTCAGCCTCTGCACAGCAATGTGTTAACAATGGTGATCTCTGGAAGTGGAGATTACAAGTGATTTTTATTTTATTCTTTACCCTTCTCAACCTTTGCCAGCTTTTTCCAAAATAAGAATATATTCCTTTTACAATAATAAAAATAAGGATTTGAAGAAGACACTTGTGGGATCATCCTCCAGCATAAGTATGAAGAGTTTGTGGGCCTTGGAATCATGCCAACTTTGTTTTCAATCCCAGCTCCCACATTTACTCAATCTCCTTGAGCCTTGATTTCATTGTTTCTAAGATGAAAATAACAACAGTAAGTCTCCTATATACAAACGAGTTCCATTCCGAGTGTGTTCATAAGTCCAATTCGTTCATAAGTCTAACAAAGTTATCTGGGGTACCCAATTAACACAATCGGCTATACAGTACTGGCTGCATCACTGCTGCTTTTATGTTGCTTCTAGATATCCTTGAAATAAAGCTTGAAATAAAGATACTGTACTACTATGCTCTACGCAGCACTGTACAGTAAAGTACACAAAAGCACAACCACTTGTAGAGGATGTACACATGTGACAATGTATGCTAGACACGTGAACTTACATGACTGGACATGTGAACACACGTTTGCATCTTTGAAAGTTTGCAACTTGAAGATTTATATGTAGGGGACTTACTGTACACCCCACTGTCTTTCTGTGAGCATGAGTTAGAAAAGGTGTAAAAAAAAAACACTTAAAAAGTTCACTGCTGGAATGTGGTACGTGGTCCCTAAGGAGGAGCAGTTGCAGTGATGGAGGAGGGAAAAATAAAGAGGAGCTTGTTATCCTCTAAGGCATGAGTCTGTGCTGAAGATTATCAAGCATTGCCCTGTGTCTCCTCTAAAAGTTTCAACCTATATTAGCAGGGAAAAAAATGGAAGGACAGGATATAGTCTCCATGCTTGGTACAAGTCAAGGTGTCAAATTATGTTTTGTTTACAGACCTGCACATAAGTGGAATTGTCTAGATGACATGAACAGGATTTGAAAGGGAACTGTGGAAATGAAAAAGGTCTAGGTAAGACCAAAGCGACGTAGAACTCGTGAAAAAGAGGATGCTTTCTCTACACATGCCACCACCATCACCATTCCCGCTTTGCCTCCAGGAAATCACTGTCATAGCGGGATTCTGGGTGCCTGAATATGGAATTCAGAGGTAAGTGGGAATGGGACTGAGTCCATTGAAATCCACTGGGTTTTTTGCACTGTTCCATTATAGGTGAGAGCATCTGAGGGCTCTGGGCACCTACACTCTCATCTCAGCTATATCGTCAGTGATCATGGAACCTGCTATCCAGACTCAGCTACTCTTAATCTTGAAAAGTTGCAATCTGAAGAACAGCACAGGTAGACACTCAAACAAAGACCCAGGTTTGAAGCCTAAGAGAAAACTGGTCGGCATGCCCAGCCTGGTGGCTTTCTGAGAGCTGGAGAAGAATGGATGAATGAAGTGACTTCTGAGTTTGCATCCAGATTCTCCTGAACATTTTACTGAGAGCTTTAAAGCCTAGTTTGTCATTCTGTCCGCCTGCCTGGAGCTTAGTAAGACTAAATGACCATTAGTGTGTTCACTGCTCCATCTGAGCCAACTCACACACAGGCAGACACAGCAACATAAATTACTGCAGATAGTCATGATGGAAAGGAGAAGGTGTTTAACCAGAACTCAGGCTCAATCCCCAAATCCACAGCCATTTCATTTGGCAATACCTCGTGTGCATTGAGGGAGACAACTCATTTTTCTGGCTTAAAGAGTAAGTGTGATTCACTTGATTTCCAAGTATTATAACATTCTCTAAAAAATTCAATTGCAGGCTGGAGTCCAATGCTTAGCAGAGTATGTTATAACATACATTTAGCATCAACATGAGAGCAGCCAGTACTGTGTTTGTACTCCAGCTTGGGTAGAGTGCTTAGATCTGATCACTACAGAGGATTGCACAAGTTCATGATGAGTTCTTGTGGGCTATGCATAAACTTCATAGAAATAACTCACATATCGTATCACTTGTGTATACACAGTGAGTGCGCAACCACATGGCCACTACAGTGAAAAAACAACTGCACTGGGTTATGTGCTCTGTGCGGTGTCCCAGGCCTGATGGCTTGCATTTCTGACCATCTGCTCCATTTCCCAGAAGTCTGTGTTCCAAGCCATTAGGACTTTTGGAAAAACTTTTTCAAAATTTCTCTGAAACCTCTGCTTTTCTCCATTCCTCTGTCCTTTTCTTGAAAGCTAGATTCCACCTTACTGTCATCTAAAGCTTTTCTGATAGACGTGACTGTGGATGCTTTCCGGGCGAATTGGTTTAGTAGCCCATAACCTGGGTTGGATCTGGGTATATCCAACACTAAGTCTGAGAGGCAGTAAATTTATCTGCACCAGGTGGCTGCAACTGCCGTCTCCCAGGCCAGACGCTATCCTCATAAGTCATCGCTTTGCTGCATCCTGGGAGTCCCAGTGCATGAATCATTGACTATGTTGGCTACAGCACAGCACAGGGAAGAATTGTGAACCAGAATGTGCCAGATGGGTTGATCTCATCAGCCCCAGCAGGTGCATGACCGGGAATGCATATACACTAGCTGTTCAAGAGAAATGTTGCCCTTGTTGGTCTGAGTGATCATTTTCATTTCTATTTAAACCAAAATTTGTGTGAGGTTTTGTATTTTCAAAGTGCTTTTGCATTGAACATTTCAGTTGGCCCCAAACAACCACCATGAACTAGGCAGAGGAGCTAGGCTCAGAGCAGCTGCTCAAGGTTAAACAGGCAGTCAGTGGCCAAACTGAGAATAAAACCAGGTCCACCAGTGACCTGTATTCCACCAAAAGCAGATTCCAATCAATTTACATATTGATTCTAAAATACATTGTCCATATCTATTTTTTAATTTCCACAGTGAAAGTAACTAGACTAGTTAATTTGTTCACCTGTTATTTAAAAAGAGAATGAAAGTGAGTGTGTCTCTTGTGAAGATGTCACTTAGTTCAATCACTTTTGAAATCACCTGCTGCCTAGAACAATTTTGAGAAGGGACTCCATGCAAAACATGCACTCTACCACTGAGATATACCCTGACTTGAGGAGAGATTTCAAATTGCTTTATGTTTTCTATAGCTAAAGGTCAGCAGGACAATCAAAGCAGTCGATGGGAAGGAAAAACATTAACAACCCTTGTTAATCTTCGGAAAAGGAACAAATGGGAAAAGGGAATGAAAGGAATAGATCACCTCCTTCATAGGGATCCATTCACTGAACAGATGAATTAAGCACCTACTGTGTGCCAGGCGCAGTGCTGAGTACCAGGGATACAAAGCAAGGGAAAATAGAAAGAAAAGTAGTCTTGTGGAGCCCCAGTCTTTTTGAGGGATATAGGTATCAAGCAAATTATCCCAAAATAAATGTTAAAGTACAACTGTGCTACATCAATGAGAGACAAGCTCTGCACTGCTGCGGGAGAGGACAGGAAATGTTCCATCTCACAGAGTGTTGCACAACAGAAGTCTCCTGGGAGCTGGCTCTAAGGGTGAGTGGGCACTAACCAGAGTCAAGGAAGGGCAGAGGGAAGACTGTCCTAGACAAAGAACCGGAGAGCAGCACAGGGATGTAAAAACAGTCGCTGAGTGGCTTGAGAAGATGAGGCGGAGAGTGATCTCAGCAAGGAGGAGGTGCCTCCCTGCAGGGTAGGGTAGTGCGGCCTTGGGTTTTTAATCATTTCTGTATTTTAATAGGAGCTTGCCACAGGCAGGGATGAAAACTGAGAGCGAGGGTCTGAGTGTTCCGATTTACACTTTGAAAAGATCTTTCTGACTGTGAGTGAAGAAAGGGCTTGAGGGGCAAGGACAGAAGCCAGTTCAGAGGCTCCTATAGGATGGGGCAGAGATGCGGGTGGATTGGCCTTGGGTGGTGGGGTAGAGACGGAGAGAGGGAAATGGATATGAGTGCTCTGTTAGAGGAAGAATCAACTAGACTAACTGCAGCCTGAATAGCTAGGCCAATGAGGGGAGAGAAAGGCAGCATCCAGCTCCTGGTTTCCAAGCTTGTATCACTAGATGGATGAGGTGCTATTGTCAAGCAAGACAACCAGGTTGGAGGGAAGATTCTGAATTTGGTTTTGCATGTGTTAAACTGGAGGTTCCTTTAAGACACCCAAGTAGTTATGTCAAATAGATAATTGTATTTTGATGTTTAGCTCATTATTTTGGTTAATAAGAGCTGACATTTACTGATAATTCAATATGTGCTGGACACTATTCTAAGTGCTTTAGGTGTTGACTCACTCCTCCTATAATGCTGTGAGGCAAACACTGTTATTATCTCCATTTGATATAGGAAGCAACTGAGACTCTGTGAGGGAAACTACTTGCCTAGGATTAATACATTGTAAGTGGTAGCACCTGGTTTAAGAGAGGTGCTCTGATTCTGAAGCCACATACCTCAATAAGCAATGTTTTCCAAATGGCAAAGTGTGGAAATCAATGCACTGGGGTCAGACTCACCACCAAAAAGAATGAAATAATATCTTCTGCAGCAACTTGAATGGAATTGGAGACCATCATCCTAAGTGAACGAGCACAGGAAGAGAAGTCCAAACACAGCATGTTCTAATTTATAAGTGGGAGCTAAACTAAGGATCTGCAAAGGCATATAGAATGAAATAATTGACAATGGAGACTCAGAAGGGGGAGGGGGAAGAGGGGGAGGGGTAAAACAATCACCTATAGGTGATAATGGGCACAGGTGGGGGTGGTGGGTATACTTAAAGCCCAGACTTCTTCGCCACTATACAATGCCATCATGTAGCCAAAAACTATTTGTACACCTTAACAAATAAAAAAATAAAAAATTAGAAAACTATATTAGAGTGTGTCACACTTGTAAAAAGTATTATTCTATGTTTTGAGTGCTTGTATATATGCTAGTCTATGTTATATGCAGCATCAAAATGTAAAAGTTGTTTTTCTTTTTTTTACTGTGGGTTGTACTTAAAAGGCCTGAAAAACACTTCCCTATTCTATACACATCCATCAGTACTCTTCAGACAGGGATGATGGGAAGATTCTCCTCATGCACTATCTGTAATGACTTTGAAATGAAAAAGCCAAGGTCTAGCTACAAAGAAAAACACCTCCTAAGAAACGTATTTATAAAGACTGTGCACTTATTCTTACATGTGTAAACTTCAGTCACCTTCAAAGTACTCTCCATTTGATGCAATACACCTGTCGAGACACTCTTTCCACTGCACAAAACGGTTTTTGAACTCGTCAATTTTGATGCCTTTTAGTGCTTCCGTTGTTTTTTGTTTCACCTCTTCCACACTGGCAAAACGTTTCCCTTTGAGGACTTTTTTCATGGGAGGGGGAGTGTTCAGGGCAAGATCAGGTGAACAGGGAGTGTGGGGCATGGGGTCATGCTGTTCTTGGTCAAAAACTGCTGAACACTCAGCAATGATGGCAGATGCATTATCATGGTAGAAGAACCAGCCACCTGTTTGCCGCAACTCAGGGCATCTCTTTCCCCAGTTGTGAAGCACAATAACACTAACTGGTACACTGATGTCGATGGGTTCCTAGAATATTACCTAGCAGGGGAAGTCTGTACTACAGGGGCCCTACCCTCCAAAAGATAATTCCATTTTTTTAGGAGTCCCCACAAATATCCATAACAACTACTTATCTATATTATGCCTGTTATCCTAAAATATTCTGTACTTACAGAAAATTAATAGTTATTAACTCAAAGGCAGCTAATTTAAGAATATTCCATCAGGGATGGGAAATTTCATTTTGAGCAGGCAACAGAGGCTTCTAGCTGCTAAAGAGAATGACAGCTGATAATAATTAAGGCAACCGCTGGGCTCGGTGGCTCAGCCTATAATCCCACACTTTGGGAGGCTGAGGTGAGTGGATTGCCTGAGCCCACAGGTTCGAGACCCACCTAGGCGACTTGGCGAGACCTCATCTCTACATAAATCAAAAAATTAGCCGGGCGTGGTAGCGTGCGCCTGTAGTTCCAGCTACTTGGAAGGCTGAGGCGGAAGGATCGCCGGAGCCCAGCAGGTAGAGGCTGTGGTGGCCGGGAGTGGCCACTGCACTCCAGTCTGGGTGACAGAGTGAGACTCCAACTCAAAAAATAGTAATAATAATTAAGGCAACCATTTACTGAGCATCTACTGTGTACCAGGCACTGTACATTTATTACCCCATTTATTGAGGCCTGAGGCTCAGAAACCTTGTTTTCTGGCCCAGGAATAAGTTCCTGAACTGAAGTTCAAAACCAGTCCAACTCACAGAATTGAATTCTCAACCACAGAACTCCACAATAGCATTCTTTCCATTCAACCAGGCTGCATTCCCCACATCCAGCCACAATGGCTCCCAGAGAAATAAGTGGAGGATGCTTTCCTGGTGGTCAGAGTGTTAATGAGGTTATTATGGATTAAATGAGATTTGCAAGTCACTTTGGGGCCTCAACATCATTGCCTCCCCAGGGAAAAGTTTTAAAAGACCAAGAGCCAAAACAAATGCTCATGAAAAATTAAAACAAAGCCAATAATCAGCCAAAATCAAAACATAAAATACAAAAACCCTTTACTGGGTAATTCCATCTTTGAGAATTTATCTTACTAATATTCTCACGTGAGCATGCGCAAGATGTATGTGAATGTATGTGCAGCCCCATCCCCAATTCAGATGTCAAAACCTAATCACCAAAGTGATGATATTAAGAGGTGGGGCCCTTTAGGAAGTGATGAGGTCATGAGGGTGGTGTCTTCATGAACGAGATTAACGCCCTTCTAAAAGTGGTCCCAGAGACTGCTTCGCTCCTCTTCCGTGTGAAGATGAAGCATGAAGGTCCTCATCAGTCACTGAATCTGCTGGTTCCTTGATCTTGGACTTTCCAGTCTCCAGAATTGTGAGCAAGAAATTTCTGTTGGGGCTGCTTTTATGAGGGCATTGTTTATGCTACTTACTGTAATGTATTTTGTGATAGCAGCCCAAACAAAGTAAGATAGTTGCATATGTAAGAATGTTCATTCTAGTATTATATTTAATAGTGCAAACTCAAAAATGGATTATCTGTCTATTGATAGGGGTCTTATTAAATAAATTATGGGGCCCCGAAGAATGAAAATACCATGTGTCATTAAAGTAATAAGGTAGATCTACACAAACCAACATGGACAAACCTTCGAAATATATTATTAAGCATAAAACAATATGCTGAAGAGTGTACGTAAAATAATGTACATAGGTACTGAAGTGTGTCCCATTTGTATGGCAGAAAAATGGATACTTATATACTGACTGAATACATCTGGAAGAATATACAATAAATGCCTAACAGTTACATTTGGAGAGTGAGATGGGGATCTGAGTGGGGAGAGAGATTAATATTATTTTTTAAAAATTCAAGTTTATATAAAATGAGAACCAAAGAGCCTAACCTATTTGTATAACAAGGTCTGCCCATTTAACATTACCATGTGATAGGTTTCTTCAATCATTATTAAATTCCATCTATTTAGAAAGGAAGAGACCCAAAACATCTATTTACATATAACTCGTTCTCTGACCCCAGGAGGATTTTATTCCCTTTCTCTGGGTGTCCGGAGTTACCTGTGCAAAATCTTACAGAGACTCTCATCACATATTCTGATCTATCCTCAGATGATGAGTTTCTGAAGGCAGGAGCTATTTCACTAATCTTTATATCCCAGGTACTATGTTCAATGCCTGACAACAAAGAGCCATTGATTACTGAATGACAACATGAGTCCGAGATAGCCTATCTATTTCTCAATTGTATAATATCATCAATCCAGTAGTTTAACCATAGATTCATCCATTCAATGTACACAATTGGCCAACTGTCAATCAGCAAGGTTGGCAGCAACTCCAACTAGTATAAAACTTATGCTCCAACATAAATAAAACACAACACTGCATAGAGATTTATAAGAATTTTGAATTTTAGACCTTGACTCTAGGGAGGCATGTTTTCTCTTTATTAAAATACAAAAATATGAGGCAGGGCCCCCAAAAACTGAAATTATCTTTTGGCAGGTCGGCCCCTTGTAGTACAGGCTTCCCCCGCTAGGTAAGTGTTCTAGGAACCCATCTGCCTCAGTGTACCAGCTAGCGTTGTTGTGAGGGGCCGCATATGGCTTCAGTGAATTGTTTTGTGGCAGTCACTGGTTCTTCCACCATGATAATGCACCTGCCCACACCATGCGGAGTGTTCAGCAGTTTTTGACCAAAAGTGGCATGACCCCTGTGTCCTAATCTCCCTATTTACCCAATCTCACCTGAGCAACTGTTTTGGGAAACGTTTTGCTGATGTGGAAGAGGTGAAACAAAAAACAGAAGCAATAAAAGGCATCAAAATCGACAAGTTCAAAAATTGTTTTGAGCAGTTGAAGAAAGAGTCTCAATAGGTATATTGTATCAAACGGAGAAGGTAAGTCTGAGCATGTAAGAATAAATACACATTTTTTAAATTGAATAAATTTCAGGTTTTGGGGGGCCCCCCCCATAGTGTGATCAGTCCTAGGGTGATAAGAATGAGTGACAGAGAGTTAAAACCTCACCAGTTTTTATATGGGATACTCACAAGTACACATTTTGCACTGCTAATTTCCAGAACTTTGGGGTTGCATTTGCCTTAACATATATATCAAACATTATAGCTGAATGATTCTATTAGGATGGTCCTGAATCCATTTTCTTGATGGTTTTGATAAATTTCTGTAACTTATTATTGGGGTAAACCCAGGGCATGGGAGGTAACTACAGAACAGCTAAAATGGTATTCATTTATATGTAAATCCTACTGTGATTTCAGGATTTCTAGTGATGACTGATGAGAAAGTACATTTCCACATGTAGGGCCCATTACTGAAGGAGGTTCAGTTTTCAGCGTGTGCAAAATGTGTACTTGTGAGTATCCCATATATATTTCATACTGAAATTTTTCCCACGTGCAATAGTGAATGTTTTGTGGTGTTTATTTTTTAAAAAAGACAATAAGTATCTGCCTTATAATTTGTGCTTCCTGACATAGTATGATACTATTTTGAGAAAGAATCCTCTAATGCTGGAAGAAAGAACATGAATCAAGTCATTTAATCCCTCATTTCATGAATGAAGAAACTGAGTCCCAGAAAATGAACTGACCTTCCTTCTGTCTTGCAGTTGGTTAGGTGGCTGGAGACTCAGGCCTGGAACCCAGCCCCCTGTCCTCAAGAGCAGCACTCATTCTATCTACCACATCCTCACCTTCAATTGCTGTATATCATGCTTTTGCAAATACTCATCACGATGGTAAGGATGATGTTAGAGACAAAATTGACTCTAAATCATCCCCAAATATTTTAATTTTTAAGAATAAATAGGGGGAGGAATGAGACACAATTGTTAGGGTGGTATGATGGGCTAAATAAGGATCTCCCAAAGAAGTTTACCTCCTAATCCCCAGTATCTGTGAATGTGTTATTTATATGGCAAAAGGGACTTTGCAGGTGTGATTAAATTGAGGGTCTTGAGATGCAGAGATTATCCTGGATTATCCAGGTGAGCTCAATGCAACCACAAGCATCCTTTTAAGTGAAAGAAAGAGACAGTTGAAGACAGAGCTATGAGAATGAAAACAGAGGTCAGAGTGATGTAATTTCTGGCTTTGAGGAAGAAGGAAGGGACTGTGAGTCAAGGAATATGGGTAGCCCAGAGGTTGGAAAAGGAAAGGAGACTGGTTCTCTCCTAGAGCATTTAATAGAAAGACAGCCCTGCTGGTATCCTTGATTTTAGCCTAGTGAGACCCATATTGGACTTCTGCTCTTTCGAACTGTGAGATGATAAATCTGTGTTGTTGTTTTAAGCCACTCAATTCATGATCATTTGTTACAGTGGCAACAGGAATCTAATACAGATGGCCAGAGAAGGCACTTTTGAACTGAGACCTAAATGAAAAGAAGGCAGCTTCTATACTAAAATCTGAAGGAAAGGTGCTCCAGGCACAGGTCACAGCATGGGCAAAAGCCCTGAAGGCAGGGATAAATGTGACCTGTTCGAGGAAGAGGAAGAAAGACAGTGTGTCTGAAACAGAATGAGCAAGAAAGGGAGGCAGGCAATGTGCCCTCCAAAGTCAGGGATCAGGTTAAGGAGATAATCTAGTAGCCTTCCAATACCATGTGGTTCTCCCCTTACATCTGAGCTTTCCTGTTTAGATCTACCAACTGAGCCTTGTGCCATCCAGGTGTCCTCCTCTTGGTTTCTGGCCACTTCAGAGTGACACAGGATTAGAAAGAGACCTCAGAGGCCATGGGTCCCACAGTTCACCCAGGTCTGAAGGCCTCTTACAGCTCCTCTACCCACCAACTGTCCAGAATCTGCTTCCACCCCTGATCCTAGAACCTATTCTGTTGATTCATATCCAATTCTATGACACCTGCCACTGGCTCTTGCTACATGTCAATTGCAGACCTCATGTGCATCATCTCCATTCCTTAAACTCAGGGTAATGGGGAACACCCAATGTGGGGCCTCAGTAGAGCTTAATTTGTGATGGAGTTTATCTTAATGCTAGAAAATGCTAAAGTGAGTAAATAGAGAACCCAGGTATTGACTGAGAAATTGTGATGGGCTCCATCATACCCAACCACTCAGAATGGTCCTTGTCCTGGGTGGTAGGTGGCATCTAAAAGAACAACTGCTGGAGGTTAGTCTTCCCCAAGAGTAGTTCATAGTCTAAGAGCTACGGTAGTGAAGTAAGAAAGAGAAAGGACAGCCAACATTTATTTAGTGCCTACTACACAGCAGAAATCTGTACATGCTTGCCTCAATTAACCTTCACAGCAACCTGCATAGGAAGTCTTCCTATTACCAAGTGAAAAAGACAAGGCTCCCAGAAGTAAATTTGTTATATAAGTTATATAACCAGAAAGTGATAGAGCAGGAATTTGAAGCCAACCTTGATACTTTCTGTTATTCCATCCCAGTATATTTTTTGCCTATATTATCATCACCAGAAGAAAGTAAACTTTAGATATTTTTTATGTGATAGGACTTTACTTTAAAATTTATTAATGATACCCTGTTTGTTCCTGACTTTCCCTCTTCTCCATACTCTGCTATAATTTATCTTTATGAATACAATTATAAAAGTTATACATAGATATTATTCTGCTCTAAGGGCACAAAATTTGTCATTTCATAGAATTATCAAATTTTAGAATGAAAAAAGTTCCATTTTATGGATAAGTAACCTGAGGCTCACCACAACTAAATGTAGTGATACAAGGTCCTGTTGACCCACGTCAGATCCTTTCTCCCAACAGATTACACTATACTGGACTTAAATGCAGTCCCTTGGTATTTTTACCATCAGAATATCTCCCTGTGCCTTATCTCTCTCTTCAACAAGGGAGTAGTTCTCATCCATCTTTAGCAAAGGAAGTTGGTTCTAAGCCCATTCTACATGAGAGCATTTGAAAAGGTTAAGGTAGAGGCCTACAAATAACTACTCTCTTCCTTCTCAGGTCATGAACCAAGAGAGAAAACAAAGAATGAACCGATCAGAGGCCAAATAGTATCTTCAGTTTGGTCAAGTTGATGTTGGAGAATGTGGTTCACATTTGGACAAGAGAATTTCCTTACTGAGGTGGCCACTTCCCACCTTAAACATGCACTGAGAATTAGACAGCCTCATCCAACCATAGGCATTGCTGGGTCACTAGTGAGGGCCTAATCTTGTAACACAGCATGGAGGTCAGTCCAAGAAAGACAGGCAGGCAGACAGGCAGGGTTGTGTATCTTGATGTGCCTCCAGCTAGACTCATCCAACAGATAAGTTGTCCTTATCTGTTGAGGAATAAAGGAGGGAGCTCTTATGAAACATTCCCATCAAAAGCAGAAATCTGGAATGGGGAGGAGGCAGTTTCCCAACCAGCATGGTTGGTTTTCTTCTGCTGTGAAAGATCAAACTGCCCTGATTAATTTAAATAAGAAAAAAGTACCTTTCAAAGCTGAATTTTTAACAGGTTCCAAAACAACTGAAAACCTAAATCCACATCAGCTCTCATTTTCATTTCAATCTTAGTAGATAACATCTGTTAATATATAAAATCTTGATTACGACATTTTCAAACTTCTGTTAGGTCATCATAAGAGAACACTTAGCTCAAAGCAACCCAAAATGATTTTCAGCTTTTCTTTCAAGCTCTTCCTCACCAGCCTTTCTCCAGGCAATGGATGAAGTCTAATATATTTGAAGACACTTGAAGACATAAGTGAAAGGTAGATTTACAATCTCTGTGCTTTTTTTAAAATTTTCAACACAAAGACTCTATTATATATATATATGATTCTAATGCTTCTCTGTGAGGCTCATTTTTGGCTGCATGAGAAGCAATGAACTCTGGATGACATCTGAAAATTCTCTTCCCGGTGTAAAGGCTGGATTCAGATTCAGGAAGGAGTAGGGGAAGCATCATGTGAGGGGTGAATGTACTAAGCTGGGTGCTGAGCACTAAAATGAGGCAAGAGTAGCTCAAGTTGTCCTTCTGGGCCTCATTGTTTCATCTGCCAGTAAGGTGTGGGAGATTTCCGGGTCACAGCCAGCAAGCATCCTCTTCTTGCTGAAAGAAAATACTTAAATAACAGTGTTAAGTAAATGTTAAATAAGTTGCCTAAATACTTACGAATCTCACAGTTAGCTCCCACCCAGCCGTGTGGGCAGTGGCAGGTATAACCATTGGGCTGATCCAGGCAGGTCCCAGCATGATGGCAGGGGTTACTGTCACATTCATTTATGTCAATGTCGCACTCTTCACCTAAGGAAATAAGGAAAAACAGTGGTGAAACTTCCCCCATAATTTCTCTGGCAAAACAAAGATCCAAGGGTAGGGGTCATGTCCTCCAGCAATGGAGTCCAATCTGCTGTTTGTATAAAGTGCAGAACTCTCAGAAAATTCCAGACAAGGGATCTTTTACTTAAGAAAAAGAAGAAAAAAATAGCTGTGGTAAAAAGAATCCTTCCTTTAGTCTATTTAACTAGTTAAGTGAAGCTAATTCCTATATCTGAATAAACCTTTCCAGGTTGATGAGAAAAACAAACTTGGGGTCCTGATTTTATTAAAGAAGTCTATTTTATTTCGGATTTCATCAGCTGGATCTTGTTATTTATTTTTGTGAAACTTCAGAAAGCAGAAAACTTATAGTTTATGATTATTCTGTGGCCAAGCATTTGAGTGTGTGAGACTGAGACTGGACATTTGATTCTTTTCTGGAAAGTTCTAGGACATAGCTGTGTGCCTTGTCTAAGTCAATTATGAAACTTTACTGCACTTTCCAAACCTCTGGATGTGCTTTTGCTTGGGAGAAGGGGGGACCTGAAATGCTCAGGAAGAGCATCAGGCCCACCTAAGGAGAGAAGTTGTGAAATCTGGGGTTAGCCTAAATCTGACCTAATCGTCCTGGGAAATGTTGACCCAAGGAAGCTCACATCTGCTCATCTGAGATTCTTCCATAATAAAAGAAAGTGATCTTGAGCTCCTGACCCTGCCTAGACCCAACTATTCAGGGCATCCTTGCCTGCCTCAGAAATAACCTGATATAAAGTTACAAACCAGAACACAAGGCCAAAGTCCCAGTAATCCAAACATCAATTTATAAGAAATAGCTTGTTATCAAAAGTTACACAAAGTCATGTTAAAATGATTTTGAAGTCATCACTATTGAGTCAATACAAAATAAGTACACTTCTTAAATTTAAAATTATCTCATCAAAGCTGAAGAGGACACTTTAAATTGAGGCACTCTTTTCTCAAAAGTTTGCAAATAAAAAAAAGAAATTTTCAAAATGAGCCCCATTTGCTTAGCTAAATGTAGAAAGTGATAAGAAAATTAAAATCCTAACAATCCTAGACTAAAGCAAAAGAGCAAAATCAAATATTTTGTCCGTTTTCAAAAGGTAATATTTCATTGTATACTCAGGTAATTACTTCTGGACTCACTTAATTAGCATTAAATTGCTTTTCTATCTGCAATTGGCTTACCTCACAGTTATAAAATCACTGTATGTCACTCACAGACCATTTCAGAGGAGGAATCTCATAGTAAAATATTTCATGTATGTTTCATTTAATACTCCTTCTGTACCTGGCATCTGACTATTTTATTCTTAAATAAAATCTGCTAAACAGAAATTTACTACTAAGTTGATTAGGTCCTACTAGGTTGATTATAATTCAGTAGTGTTTAAGTGAATTTGTTTCCTACGATAAGTATAGTCATTTACATCAACAAAAAAACATGAAATTGATTGCCTCTTACTAACCTAGTTCAAAGCTTGTCTTTCTATTAATGGGGCAATCACTCTGAGTAGAAAAGGGCATAGACTAAACTATTACAAATGGCGTTACATGGTAGACTAGTTGAAAAGACACAAATAAGAATGTGCTGACATGTTCTCACTCATATAATGGACCTTGAACATCCAATGTAATACTATAAGAAAATGACTGACGGTACTGGGAAACTATGGGGGGGGGAGATGGGATTAACAGTAGCAAATATCTGTCTGGGGATGGGGAAACACCTCTTATCAACAGGGTGCCTGAATGAAACGTAATTGTACACCTAACCCTTAACTGTACCCCACAAAACCATAATAAAAATATTGATTTTGAAAAAAAAAAAATGTGCTGAGAAACATTAAAGGATGAAATTAAGGACCTTGACAAATATACACATCAGTACTACTTTCCAGCCATTTAGGAAGACAAGCTTAATTGAGGTATTTACTAAACAATAGGTTTCTATAGCTAGCAATCTGAATTCTGAAATGTGATGCCCTGTTGCCTTTATAGTAATGGCTACAGAAATGGTCTGATTTTGGTCCCTGTTTCTACAGTCTGGCAAAACGCCCACTCTGCTCCATGAAGTCCAATGTCAATGTCCTTCTAACTCCCTAGGCTCTATGTATTCATAGAGCTGTCAGTTCAGTTCATCCAGGACCACTCTGGTCCAGAGCTTCTCCAAGGAGCTGAACATCAAATTCAGGGTCCAGAACAGCCCTTGTGCATGTATTAGAACTTAGATCAGTAAGAAGTTCTAATATAGTTAGAAGGATCCAGGATCCCTAGAATTGTCTGTTGTTAGGACCCACTAGATTGAAAATATTTGGTAAGTGGGAAGAAATAGGATGAAGATTTCATGCAGATATTCATCAAATATAGTATATCTAAGACCCACAATTGTAAAAACTGGGCCCAAAAAGTTGCCAAACCTAACCCATTCTGGTTTTCACCATCACGGTGTTTTTAGAACTGCACTGGGAATTAAGCAACATAAATTAATGATATAAACTCCATATCGGTTGGGGCCCTATTAGCTGGCAGCTATTTCTGCAGCATATGTGCTCTGGCAGAATCCCGGAGTGATGCACAATTCTCAGATATCTTTAGATTCACTCTAATGGTATATTTTATAGATTAGCACTTTCTCTGCATCAGGTTGAATCAGTTATTCCTCAACTAGCTCTCAGTGTGAGGCCTTCACTGTGTCCATGCTAGATGACAGTAGAAATATGGGGTGACTCTATGATGGAGCGACTCAAGGGAATTTCCAACCAGAAGACATTCTTCTCTGCTGTTCTCTGCCTTACAGTAACCATACTTTTTGCTATCAGTCTTATGCAAAGTGTTTGAAGATTCATTATGAATTATAGAAAGCAAGTTTGGCTTCATTTATGTTTTCTCATATTAAAAGCATTATGTTTTTATAAACATTTCAATGCCCCAAACATTCTATTTTTAATCAATGTTCATCTTAGCTTATTTTAATAAAAGAGGTCTTTTATACAGTATTATTTTTCTTTACTAATAGTTAGCTAAATAAATCTTTACACTTTTGCTGGCCTGAGACAGCTGACTTTTTAGTTGACTTGCTTACTTATTTGAAATTTGAGGGGCAACCCCTTTGGGTCCCCTCCCACTGTGGGAGCTTTTCTGTCCTCTCAATAAATCCTGCTTTCTCACTTTTAAAAAAATTGAGTTAGGGAAAAAAATAATTATTCTTAAAATTACAGATGTTGTTATTGCAAAACATTTATGAAGGGAATACAAAATAAAACTTCTACTCGACTATGACTGCAGTCAGGGTCTGAACCTTAAATCTTTTACAACTTTTTTCTAAGAAGCTGTATCTACATATATAGTAGCTATCACATTTTGTAGTACTTATGCAAATTTATAAGCATACTGACTAAGTCTATATGCTTTATTCAGATAAATTAGAAAATGCAAAAAGACAAAAACATATAATGTCTCTACTGTTAGTCAATCCTTGGGTTGATAAAGTCTACACTACAGGGTATTAATGACAATGACTATAATCCTAATATCTAGTATTAAATATATGCCTCCCATGTGCCAAGCATTGACTGGATGCTTTAATTATAACTCCTTCATACTTCACAAGGATTTTATTCCAGATGAAGTCTAAAAATTATTTGAAAATGTTTCTATCACGATGGAGTAACTGGAACCTGTCTGACACTCCCACTGTAAACAACTGGACAACTGAATGAAATATTGGAAAATAAAACACACCACTTTAAAGACATTGGACAACAGGCAGTTCATGACTGTGATTGCTTCAAGAAAAAAAATAAAACAGCTGAGAACCACAATCATACTGGCTTTCTTCCTGGAACTAATTTACAACACAATGGTCTTAATAAATTGAGGAGACAAAGACTGGAGTTCATGGAAGTCAGGGTAGCTTTAATTTGTAGAGAAGATTATAGCAGGAGATAGTCATTCAGAAAATGAGCATCAGAAGTATGCTGCATCCCTTGACTTTGTTGCAGAATACTGTATGTAAGTTAAAACTCCAGGAGATTAGAACCTCAACATGACACTTGACCAAATGGACTTAATTGAAACTTACAGAACACTCTACCCAACAACCGTGGAATATACATTCTACTCATCACCACATGGATCATACTCTAAGATCAACCACATCTTCGGCCACAAATCAAGCACAAACATTTCATAAGATTGAAATACTGCCATGTACCTTCTCAGACCACAGTGGAATGAAAATAAATATCAACAGCATCAAATTTCCCTCAAAACCCACAAAGACATGGACACTAAATTCATGATGTAAAAAAGAAACTCCTGGGTCAACATGGAAATCAAAACAAAGATTAAAGGATACCTGGAAACAAATGAAAATGAAGATACATATTACCAAAACCTCTGGGATGCCATGAAAATGGTACAAAGAGGGGAATTCATATCTCTATGAACACACATGAAGAAAATGGAAAGATCACAAGTTAACAGCCAAACAAATCACCTAAGGAAGCTGGAAGAGCAAGACCACCAAAGCCCTAACTTCAGCAGAAGAATCTAGATCACCAAAATACAAGCCCAAATTTTGGACATAGAAGACAAAAATATAATACAAAAAAATCAGTGAAACAAAAAGCTGGTTCTTTGAAAGGATAAACAAGATTGATGGACCCCTAGCTAGACTGACCAAGAAAAAGAAAGAAAAAAGTCCAAATAAACACAATGAGAAATGCAAAAATCAAGTCACAAATGACCCCAAAGAAATACAAAAGATTATCAGAAACTACTACATACACATGTATAAAAGCAAACTCGAAAAACTAAAGGAAATGGAGGACTTTCTGACATCACACAACCTCCCCAGGTTGAAGCAAGAAGAAATCGAGACCCTAAATAGACCAATAACAACGCAGGAAATCAACTATGTCATAAGAAAACTACCTACAAAAAAAAATGCCCTGGACCAGATGGCTTTGCAGAAGAATTCTGCAAAACATACAAGGAGGAGCTGATATCAAGCCTATTGAAAGCATTCCAGGCAATCAAGCAAGATGGACTCTCCCCAAATCATTTTGTGATGCTAACATCACATTGATAGCCAAACCGGGCAAAGATCCAACAAAGAAAGAGAACTACAGCCCAATATTCTTGATGAACATAGATGCTAAAATTCTCAACAAAATTCTAGCAAACTGAATGCAACAACACGTCTCAAAAATCATCCACCACGACCAAGTAGGCTGCATCCCCGGATGCACGACTGGTTCAACATCCCCAAGACCATAAATATAATTAAATACATCAACAGATGTAAAGACAAAAACCACATGATTATATCATTAGACATGGAAAAAGCTTTTGATAAAATCCAACACACCATCTTGATAAAACCCCTCAAACATCTAGGTATAGATGGAACATACCTCAAAACAGTAAGAGCCATCTATGAGAAACCCACATACTGCTAAACAGACAGACAGAAATTGGGACCATTTTCTCTGAAAACTGGAACAAGACAAGGATGCCCACTCTCACCCCTCCTGTTCAACATAGTATTGGAAGTCCTAGCTAGGGCAATCAGACAAGAAAAGGAGATCAGGGGTATCCAAATAGGAAAAGAGGAAGTCAAGTTATCCCTCTTTGCAGATGACATGATTCTATACCTCAAAAAATCAAGAGAATCTGTCAAAAATGTCCTTGCACTGATAAAGACCTTGGTAAAGTCTCAGAGTATAAAATAAACGTACAAAAGTCAGTCACATTCCTATATACCAACAATGAACAAACAGAAATCCAAATAAAAAGCACAATTCCATTCACAATAAAAAAAAAAAAGAAATACCTTGGCATATTCCTAACCAGAGAAGTCAAAGACCTTTACAATGAAAACCACAAAGCTCTGCTCAAAGAAATCAAAGATGCCACAAACAGATGGAAAAATATTCCATGCTCATGAATTGGAAGAATCAACATTGTTAAGATGTCCATCATACCCAAGGCAATCTACAGATTCAATGCAATACCCATTAAATTACCAGCAGCATTCTTCTCAGTCCTGGAAACGACAATATAGGAATTCATATGGAAACATAAACAACCACAAATCACCAAAACAATCCTCAGGGGAAAAAAAAAAGCAGGAGGTATCACACTTCCAGACTTTAAGCTTTATTATAAAGCTACAATAACCAAAACTGCCTGGTATTGGTACAAGAACAGGCATCTAAAACAATGGAACAGGATAGAGATTCCAGAAGCAAAACATCAATTTCTCAACCAACTCATCTTTGACAAAGCCTTCATGACCAACCACCTAGGAGAGGAGAACCTATTCAGTAAATGGTGCTGGGAAAACTGACTGACCACATGCAGAAGATTAAAACAAGACCCCTACCTATCACCATACACAAAAATCATCTCAAAATGGATCAAAGACCTAAATGTAAAACTGCAAACTAAAAGAATCTTAGAAAATGCAGGAGACACCCTTATGGAAATTGGAATTGGCAACCAATTCTTGATCAAAACCCCAAGTGCCCATGCCAAAAGAGATAAGATAGACAAGTGGGACCTCATCAAACTTACAAGCTTCTGCAAAGCCAAAGAAACCACCAAGAGAGTGAGGAGACTGCCCACAAACTGGGAAAAGATATTTGCCAACTGTATACCTGACAAAGGCCTAACATCTAGGATCTACAAGGAACTCAAACATGCCAAAAAGAAAAAAACAAACAGTTCCATTACAAAGTGGGCAAAAGACGTGAATAGACACTGCTCAAAAGAAGACATATGAGCAGCCAACAAATGTCTTCTTTTGAGCAGTGTCTATTCAAAAGCCTCACTAATCATCAAAGAAATGCAAATTAAAGCCACACTGAGATACCACCTAACTCCAGTCAGAATGGTCATCATCAATAACTCAAAAAATAACAGATGCTGGAGAGGATGTGGCAAAAAGGGAACACGTCTACACTGTTGGTGAGAGTATAAATCAATACAGTCTCTGTGGAAAACATTTTGGCAATTCCTAAAAGATCTAAAAATCAACCTTCCATACAACCCCACAATACCCCTTCTGGGAAAATACCTGGAGGAACTCAATTCACTATGAAAAAGATACCTGCTCATGTATGTTTATTGCAGCATTTTTCACAATCTCAATAACATGGAACCAACCGTGCTGCCCATCGAAAAAGAACTGGATAGAAAAAAATGTGGTACATATACAAGATGGAATATTACACAGTCATAAAGAAGTACAAAATTATGAACTTCACAGTTTCTTCTTGCTTCAACCTGGGGAGGTTGTGGATGGACTTAGAGTCTGTATGTAATACTGAGTGATTGATCACAGAAACAAAGAACATAATACCATATGTTCTCACTCATAAGCGGACCTTGAACAATTATCATAATACCCTAAGAAAGGGAATGGCAGTAGTGGGAAACTGCTGGGAGGGAGCAGGTTTGGCAGTAATGGGAATCTGCCTGGAGAAAGAGGGGCACACCTCATCAACATGGGTACCTGCATAATGAACACTTGTATACATAACCCTGAATTGTACCTCTCATGTTTAAGATTAAAAATTAAACAAAACAAAACTCCAGGAGATTGCCTCCTGGTGAACAGTTTCCAAACTCACAGAGGACTGAGAAATACCAAGGAAGAATTATTGACTGTGAGAAAAGAATCTAACTGTATTACAAATGTATGAAACAAACTCACTATGGTGTGAGAGGGGGTGCTAGCCTAAGTTACTTTGGAAATTAGTAGTATTAATAAGACTAAATGCAAAATAAGCAATATATAAGCACTGTACTCTGATAAAGTTGTTTCCCACAAGGATACAAGTTAACAATTCTGATACTGCTATACACATATATTGGCATTGAACAATTAAGTAAATAGATGTTGGGTACTAGAAACCAGATAGTTGTTGGTGGTGTGGAAGTTTACAAATAAGCAAGGGAGAAAGCTAGGATGATTAATGATTAGAGTTGGAGATATCACTATGCACTCATATTTAGTGTAATACAGATAGAGATGGTTACATAATGCAACATTTACAGATATGTATATATGTGGATTGGTATACACACATATATTTTTTTTTGCTCTGTCAGCTGAGAGGACCTAAAAGCAATGACATCCCAGAAATAAGCACAGCTATTACCCAGATCTTGGTTTTTAATACCATTTTCCAATAAAGAGAACTAGATATCATTAGAGAAATGAATGATTCTAACACTGCAGCAGGAAATACACAAGAGGAGACTGGAGCATCTTGCAGTATCAAAAAGTCTGTAACATAAGTACTGAAAAATAAAGCAAACAAAAAACTAGCAGCAATATCACCACATTAAAGAAGATATGTCAAAGAGGTACAGGAGCCAACTGAAAGAACGTCCAGTGGTAAAGCTGGAACATTTTGAGCAATAAAATACAATTTTAAAGTATTGAGTTATTGCCCAAAGTATAAAATAAATACCCTCGAGCCCTACTGATATAAATGATTGACTAAATACTCATATAAAGGAGAATAAACAAATCTCTCATGCAGAATTCCAAATAATTCATATTGCTAATCTGCTCTCAAAGTGGGAAAGCAAAACTCCCTTGTCACTAAGTGTGAGCTACACAATACTTCCTTCCAAAGAGCTGTATTACAGCAGAAAAAGCTAACACTATCACAGCTAGGTCAACATCAATGATCATAAATTACATTGACAGTATATAGCCTTGATGTGACATGACAGGATTAAAAATGGACAAAAGACAGGAAGAAATATATCAAAGAGGATATACATATATCAAATAAGCACATGAGAAGATGTTCAACATAATTTGTCATTGGGGAAATTCAAATTGAAACCAAAAGGAGCTATCACTATATGCCTATCAGAATGACCAACATAAAAAATAGAGACAGCACCAAATGCTGGCAAGGATGTAGAGAAATCGAATCACTCATAAATTGTTGGGGGGAATAAAAATTGCTAAGTGACTCTGAAAACACTTTGGCAGTTTTTGTGAAAGTAAACATGCAACTACCATATGACCCTGCAACTGAACGCCTGGGCAATTGTCCCAGAAAAATGAAAATTTATGTTCACACATAATCCTGTATATGAAGGTTTACATCACCTTCATTTCATAATAGCTCAAAACTGGAACAAATCCAGATTCCTTTCAACAGGTGACTGGTTAAACAAGCTCTAGGATGTCCATACGATGGAATACTGGCCAGCGATAAAAAGGAAGAAACTATTGATACACAATAACCTGGATGGATCTGTGAAGAATTATGCTGAGCGAAAAACACCAATCTCAGAAGGTTACATACTACAGGATCCCACTTGTGTAATATTCTTGCAATAACAAAATTATAAAAATGCAGAACATACTAGTGGTTTCCAGCAGTTAAAGAGTGCTGTAGGGGGAGGAAAATGAGTGTTGCTATAAAAGAGCAACACAGGGAATCCCTGTGGTGAAGAAAATGTTCTGTATCTTGACTATGTCTGCATCCTTGTTATGATACTGTACTATAACTTACAATATGTTACCATGGGGGAAGCTGAGTTCAAGTTATACTGGAGCTCTTTATTATTTCTTGCAACTGCAGATGAAGCTTCAATTATCTCAAAATTACAAGTCTGAAAAAATAGCCAGAGAAAAATAGACACATGTATAATCAATTGTTTTTGAACAAGTATTGCAATGGATTTCAAGAGTGGAAAGGGTTGTATTTTCAAGAAAAGGGTGTACTAACTGAATTTTTATATGGGGCAAAAATAAATGTTTATCCTTAAGTTCCACCACACACAAAAAAATAACTCAAAACAGTATACATCTAAATCAAAATAGCAAAAATTATTTTTACAAATGTTTAAATTAAAAATTGGATAAAATTTCTTTATCTTGAAGTAGACAAAGATTTCTTACAATACCAAAAAAAGTACAAATCAAAAAAGAAAAATAAATTGATAAATTAGACATTACCAAAATTGGAAACTTTGTTTCCCAAAAGATATCATTAAGAAAATATATGGAAGAGCAAAACGTATACCTGACAAAAGCCTTGTATCTAGAATATATAAAGAACTCTTAGAAATCAGTAATATGACAAACAACCCAATTTTTTTTAAATGGGCAAATGAATTCAAAAGACACTTCAAAAGGAAAGATATATAAATAGCCACAAACCACATGAGAGATGTTCAATATCAAAGAAATGTAGATTAAAATTTTAATGACATTAAACCATTGATATTTTCTCATGAAAATGACCTGCAAGTTTTAGAATATCCTATTGTGAACTGCAAGACAAATATTTAAAAATATCTAGGCATGGTAGCTAATGCCTGTAATTCCAACACTTTGGGCAGTCGAGGGGAGAGGATCACTTTAAGGCCAGGAGTTTGAGACCACCTGGACAACATAGCAAAACCCTGTCTCTACCAAAAAAAAAACATTAGCCAGATGTGGTGGCACATGCCTGTAGTACTAGCTACTTGGGAGACTGAGACTGGAGACTAGCTTGAGCTCAGGAGTTTGAGGCTGCAGTAAGCTATGACTGCCCTATGGCACTCAGCATGGGCAACTGAGCATGTCTCTAAAATAATAGTAATAATAATAATAGTAATAGCTAAACATTTTAACAATGTACATGGACATCCTGCTCTGGTATGAAAGAAATGAGTCACTGATGTTTCTGTTGTTCAAAAGTCAATGTCAATAGTCCTAGAAGGACTTCTGGCTTCCCTGTTGGAGGACAGTAATCTCACATCAAGTCCATGGTTTTGGATAGGAAATAAGGATGGATCTTGCAGAATTAATGTTGCACCAGGGTAACCTTTCTTTTTACCCACTGGCCCTCAGCCAGATAATTCTGGGGAGCAAAATTGCAAAGCCTTGGAGACAAGAGTGGACACAAAGTAAGTCAATAACTGAAAGATGGACAGGACCTAGGCCAAGTTGATGGGCTGTATGGAGAGAGTCGCATAGAAGGAACGCATGGTTCAGAGCAGGGAGGCTCTCTCTGTGTTCAGATGACTGAAGAAAGTGTATTTTCAACTGGAAACCTAAGTTCAGCAAGAAAGCACAGAGTCTCCCACATACCACACTCCAGAGTTCACCTGCTGGCCTGAGAAAACCAATCTCATGAGGTAAATATGACACTGGATTGAGTATCTAACTACCCAATAGTGATTTGTCTAATTCACTCCACTTAATCAAGCAGGAAGTTTTTGAACACTGAATAGTCAGTCAAGTGTAAGTTTTGTTAAACTTCTGGCACCGTGAAAGAGTAGTGGGTCCTAAAGTAGCAACCTCAAAGAGCAGAAACACCATACTCCTTATATAAAAGAATTACTATTTTATCAGCCTCTCCTGTGAACAATGGTTCTCAGGATACAGGAAGTTCTTTTTTAAGGAAAAAAAGGTTCTATGATCAAATGTATTTGGAAAATAAAGAAAATACAATTCTTTACTGTAAGTCCTCTGAGAACCTTTAGTATATAGACACCCTTTATGAATCTCCTCGTGGGATGTACCATGTTCCAAGTTTATTTGGCCACAGAACCCTTTTTCCATAGAGCATCTCCTGGGACCAGTTTTCTGTAAAACACATTAACAGCACAACCCTCCAAACAACTTTAGGAACTATTCTGTGGTACTCTGCAGGCTGAAAATTATGAGGGTTGAAAAGAAATAGATATTTGTTGTTTTCAAAGACTAGTTAGAGTGATGTCTGAACCTAGTTCTGTGAGTCCTGCTGTCCCCTGTGTCCAGGGTAAGTACCTCGAAGAAAACCCTAGGGGTGGGCTTATAACCCACCCTACTTCCTACCCAAAATCATAGACTTGGTGTGAAATTACTGTTCTCCAATAGGGAAGCCAGAAGTTCTTCCAGGCCCACTGACATGGCCATTTGAACAACAGGAACATCAGTGACATATTTAGGAAGTTTTCAACCTCACTAGAAATTAAAGACCTATACATTAAAACAACACTAAAATGGTATCTTTGACCACCAGAATGACAATTATCAGTGTTTGTGTCAAGACAAGGAAATAAACGCTCCAGTGTGATCTTGGTTGGAGTGAATATTGCTACAATTTGTTTTATCTCCCTGGAGAATAATATGAAAAATATGTATATAGTCTTCTGAACCTGGAATTCTATTTCTGGGAAATTATACCCAAAAAATAACAGTTAACAAAGATACACATATAAAAATAGTATTTGAAATGTTGTTTATAATAGGGAGAATTTCTCAACTGCCTGATAATTAAATTGTGAACATACTAAAAAATAAAACATGATATTTCATATAATGGACTGTAGGGAAGGCAGTAAAAATGAGAAAAAAGGAAGTCGATTCCATGATATGAAAACACATTTATGATATACCTATAGTTTTAAGTGAAAAGTAGATGTAAGGACACCATGATTCCTTTTATGTTCAAATATGCATACATATACATTATATTAAACACACAAATTCAAGAAAATTCCTGGATATCAAAATGTATGAAAATGTTAATAATAGTTATTTCCTAGTAGCACAGTTTTAAGTTGGGGGAATCTACACATTTTCTAATTTTTTTCATGCTTTTTATTACTTATATAAAAATGTCTTGGAAAAAGCCCAGGATGCTTCCTTAATAGTATTTTTGATTCCACTGATGAGTATAAATGTGTGTGTGTGTGTGTGTGTGTGTGTGTGTGTGTGTGTCTGCGTGTGTGTGTGTGCGTGTGTGTGTGTGTACGTGCGTGTGTGTGTGTGTGTGTGTGTGTGTGTGTGTGTGTGTGTGTGTAAGCCATTCAGCAAAACAAAACCATCTGCAAATCATTTTCTAGAGTGAGCGCACTTCTCAGTCCCAGGAAAACCCAAAAGGAAAACACAGGATGTGACACAGAGAAATAGAAGGAAGATCAGAAGCTGCGTCTCCCACAAATTGGCTGTTGGCACCTTCATCAAGAGCACAGATGAGGTTCCCTGGGATGGATTAGGGGCCCAGACTCTGTGAAACTCTCCATGGCTTGGGAGGTGGTCACAGGAGCTTAGCAGCGGAAAGGTGAAACCATCCAGGTGCTTTCCAGCCAATGACAACACATGCTTTTCTGTAGCTTAATGGCCTACCTTCTACTATGGGTGCCTGATAGGTCAGCCTCTCCCAACTGAGAACCAGACTGATGCCTATGCTTCTGTTGGTTGAGCAAAGCTCTGAAAACATAAACTTTGTCCTACTCTCTAAATCCAGGACCCCTGTTTTCTGTTAGAAAAGCAGAAGATGGAACATCTACTCCAGTGGTTCAGAATTTTTTTTGAGGATCTGATAACAGTTGAAAGTTCCCCTTAGCACATAAATAAACATAAAACATTTCACATCTATTTTTGGAGATTCACAAACTCCCTGAAGCTCATTGGGGCTGGGGGGGTGACTTCAAAGAAGGCGCACATTAGGCAGGATCCCCTAACCTAGAAGTGACTCCTCCCGCTCAGCCATCAAGACCACTGGAGAAACCAGCCCTGCCCCACCAACCTCACATCCCACCCTATTCTTCCCTGTCACTTTTATCTCTGTCAATAAAAATAAATGTAGTAGCTGAGTGCAGTTTCTACAGAAGACACATTCGATACTTCTTTTCCACTTCTGATTTTCATTAACACTTAAACTTTTTCAGGTGTGCATGTAATGGCTCTTTTCTCGTGTTTCAAAGCCACAGCCCTGGAAAGCTACAGCAATGACAGTCTTGGCAAGTCGAAGTACCAAACACTGATTTCAGAAAAGCTTCATTTAATGACAACATAGTCAATTGCTTTAAAATAGTTCTCCATCCAAGCCATGCCTCGTTACATTTTGCAATGCTATTCGTATTTTGAAATACTTTATTCATGGAGGATTTGGAGCATTTTAACATCTGCAGTCTCAGGGATTTTGTGGTAAATCTGAAAACTCTATCCATTGGATCACTTGCCTGTAAAGCCGGGTGCGCAGATGCACGTGCCATTCAGGCCTTCACTGTCACAGGTGGCTCCGTTCAGACAGCTGATGTTAGCACAGGGATCCTTGTACAATTCACAGTGTGTTCCTGCAGAGAAACAGGCAAAACAGGGTGACTCATCAAGGACTCTACAGCTCTCATGGCCTTTGAAAGCAAAGTGTTCAAACAGACTGGGACTGGGATGATAGGAGAGAGATTCCCGGTGTGTGTGTGTGTGTGTGTGTGTGTGTGTGTGTGTGTGTGTGTGTGTGTATGTGTATGTGTATGTATGTGTGTGTGCGCGTGCGTGCGCGCACATATGAGTACACATGTGCATGCGCGTGCATGCACACACACTTGTGCCTACTCATGACTTTAAAGTGTTGTAAAACACATGCCTTAGAAGAAAACAACAACTCAGTCCCTGCAAATAGGTCCCACCATAAGGCTGTTTATTTGTACTTTCTCTGCCTACATGTCCCAAAGCCTGGGGAACAGAAAGTTAAGAGCCTGAAAGATAAAATTAAACAACAAATGCTTTCTAAGTCTCCAAAGAAAAAATAGCTAGATGGCCTTAATAAAAATATCAGTATATTTGATAACTGCATCCTGAAGATGAAGATTTGGAATCAGATATTTAAATGAATCTCAAGTCTACTTTGGAGAACTACGAGAGGGAAGCCAGCCGGCACTTAGACTTTACTCTCAAAGGTATAATCAGTGCCCCACTCACTAAAGCTGTTTTGTACATGCCATGTTCCAGACCCTCAGTCTGTGCTTTATGGCTAATTTATTATTCCCAACAACACTATGAGACAAATAACCTATTTCCCCACTTTACAGATGAGGAAACTGAGGAAAAACTCCAAGATCACAAGCCTAGTAGGAGAAGGAGTTGGGATTTGTACCTGCTGGTAATCCCAATCCAGAATCTGCGCTGGTTAAGTGGTTTGCTAAGAGTGAGCTCAGAATGGCTGTGGAAATATACAAAACTCCATGGAACTCAGGACCCATTTCACAAAAAAGAGGCATTAAACAATCCATAAACAAGAAAGTTTACCATATATGTTTTTTAAAAGGTATAGGTGTACATATATGTATGCAAATGCCTGAAGTAGGACTGAATTACTTACTCGAGAATAGATTAATTTGACTTTCACATCTGTGTACTTCATTGTTGGCATTTTTTATGAGTATATATTATTTTATAATTTTATTTAAAACTTTAAAAATCCAATGCTATTTGAAAAGTGGGATATCCACTGGTATTACATCAGGAAGCCAAGACGAATAACTGGATTTCTCTCATGGATTTCTCTCCCTCTCACTATCTCCCCCCACACCTGCCCCCTTCTTTGGAGAGGAAGATAAATTACATCCTATCCTGGATAAAGCTGTGCATAATGATATGCCCACCCTTCCCAACAGCCTCAAGAAAATAAGCACAAAGCAAATAGTAACTGAATAGCATTTCCTTAATTTGCTCTCCATTCCATTACTTAGCTCATATTGTGCAAGGGACCACCACACCCAATGACTCATCATTTAAGCACCAAAATTATCCTTGCTGGGCTTTTCTCCCATTTATTTTTCAACACATTAATAAGTAGGGCTCAGGAAGGAGGAAAGGAAGAAGAAAATAGAAACAGAATTTTATATCTATATTCACACTAATGATTTACTTGAGCCAGGTAAGATATTTTAGAATGAATGGCCTTTAATTCCTTTTTATCCTTTGCCCTTTATAGCCAAGCCATCAGCAATATTCTGCCAGATATTTTTCTGAAGTGTCTCTCAGATCTTTGCCTTTCTTGTTTTCCTAAGACCACCACTGTGATCCCACTATCTCATGCCTGGTGGGACACAGCCCCTGACAGCCATGTCCTAGTTTCCTCTCTCTCCAGGGACTTGAACAAGCCTTCTTGACTTTCATCATCCCTAACAAACCCAGGATGCATAGCAATATAAAAGATCAAACTAATTTAAAGATTTACATAAATCTGGTCATTTGTCTTCTTTTGGGTGTGTATGGCACCTTCTTCCAGAAGTCTTTATTTTTATTTTCCTGCTGATTTTGGAGTAGCATGAGTGCCATTGAAAGAATAAAATGCAGAAGAAGCTTTCTTGGTACAAAATGTTTATCATAAAACAAGGATTCACATATCTATAAGTTCCAGTTGGACTGATCAATGAGAACCAGGTGACAAAAAAGACTTTCAAGAGAAATAGAGCCACCACCAAAATTCAGAGATGTCTGAGGCCTACAACTCCATTAGACCAAAAGTAAAAGCAATCAAATTATTTCACTTGGTTTCTAGTAATAACTAACACAACTAACAAATTACCACCTTTCAAATAATGCTGAAAAGCAAATTCTGGACTAACTATTTAAGTATCTTAACCTTAGTTCTTCAGTAAAATAGATTGATGAAAATGCCCAAGATAATAAGCAAGTTCAATCTTTGGAGTGTTCAGGTTGTTTTGAGGGGGGTTTGGCAATAATTTTATCCCTTGTTATTTCTCTTTTTCAAATGGTAAGACATGTGGTCACTTGAACATCCGTTGAGAGTTTTCTGGCAGCAGATGGACAAAAGCTAATCTTCACAGAAACACGATTACTGTGAAGCAAGACGGCATTAAAAGTCCCCAGTGAGCACTTTGGTTACTCACATTTCTATACTCTAAGCCTTGCTAATCCCTACAGAAAAAAAATTTGTCATATTGCTCAGCTTGTCATTAAAGCTGAACAACTCTGAGCTAGAAACTTTAAATAGAAAGAACAGACAGTCATGGATGCTACTGATGTGTCCCGGAGGCGCCACTCAAATCTTCCTCTTGAGGTCCCTGGACGCCACCTTCTTGCCCATCTCACCACTCCTACTCCCTAGGAACAGAGTCTTGAGCATCCTGTTTCCTCTGGCCAGTCCCCTTCTTTCACCCTCTCCCACAACTTGGCCTTCACCTGGTACACTTAACTCATCTGTCAAGTCCCAATCCAAATGCCCCCTCTCTGGAGAGCTGAACCTTGACTGTCCAAAGACAAACCACTTTCTTCTGCCATTGTGCACTGAGAGCATGCTGGGATTCCCATTGTTAGGGAGTTCACTGTGCCAAGTCATAACTTATCTACTCTCTTGTCTGATTCCCCTACAAATCTCTGAGGTCCCATAGAGCAGAGGCCATATCTTAATGCAGGGAAGAAATTGTGGATAAAACACCAGAATCCTGTCCTTTCAGGAGAGGCAACAGCCAGTGTACTTTGGCTGACACAAAGGTGAAATTGCTAGAGATGAGAGAAGCCATTCCAAATTCCAAATCCAACTCAAAAACACCCTATTTTGTCAGGGAAAACCAGGTCCACGCTTCAAACTAAGTCTGTGTAATGACATATGCATCACCCATTGGCAAAGGACGTAGCACACACTATTATGAAATTTATGTTTAGTCCCAAGCAAAAATAAACTGCAATTCAGTCAAAACTAATAAAAATTCATACTTTTCTTATTAAGGAATGGAGAAGCAATGTTTCAAAAACGACTTCTGTTTCAATAGGTTTCTTTACAGAAGTTAATTTTAGAATGGAAATGAGCAAGAATTCAAGGAGCAAGGCACCAATTATAAATCTGTGTTGTCATCACAAATTTAGTCACAATTAATATTTGAAAAGTGAAAATCATTTTTTTATCTCCAGGAAAGGTAAGGCAGGTAAAGAAAATTAACTGGAAGTGTTCTTTGTACTTAATATTTACTTTAAGACATCATCTTATTTTATTCAAGCTTACTTCCTCCATGAAAACTTTTCCAATATTTCAGCCTTCACAGAGCTCAACATTTTCTAAACCACTTCAGAAATTACAGCTGACATCTCAACCTTAGCTTCATTATTCCTTGTGTGTGTCAGACTCAGTCTGCTCTTCTGACTAAATAATAGCCTGAAGAAGAAAGGAACCCTGACTTACCCATTTTTATATCTATCACAATACTTGAGACAGGATAAGCACACAAAATAACCAGAAATTCTTGTTCACTGGTTAAGCAGAATTTAGTAAAGGAAATAGTTTTATCCAACAAAGAAAGAGTTACCATCCTTTCAGCTAAAATTTCTGTAGCCTTTAAAAATAAGCAAGTAGCTACAATGTGATCAAATCTATAATCCAGTGATCGCATTTCTGAAGCTCTATCCCTTAAAAAATAATCCAGAAAGTATGAACATTATATAAATAAAGATACTCATCCCAGAAATATTTATAATAGCCCCACATCAGATGCAAAAACAAGGCAATGGATAAATATTTCCTCATGGGAACATTACAGAGCCATTTAAAATAAAACTAGTAAGACTTCCTAGCAATATACAAATCAAACATAATATCTTGGTAAGTGTGAGCAGAACAATACAAAAAGGTAGATATATGCAATTATAACTGTAAAAATACGGATACTAAAAAGAATGAAAACAATACAAATTATTATGACTCTTGTGTTATGTTGTAAAAGCATGATTAGTTTTGAATTGTCTCTTTTCTCTAAATTTGTATCATCATTTTCATAATTAAAAATTGATTTTTATTCTAACTTTTGACCCCCAAGATTTTTAATTGGTATATTTATTGTTGATTATTTAATTTGTTCAGCTAGAAATGAAAATCAATACATTGGACTGCACCTTGATTTTCTGACAATGTGAGTGATTATGAACACTAATCAAAGTCTTTTAAGTCCTAGCACTAAGTAGCTTTGAACAAGTTTTGAAGAAAGTATCAGCATTGTTATATGTCTGAAGGGAGGTTACACTGAATCCCTCCATGTATTTTGCTTTCTAATAATTTCATGATTTACAGTGGAAATTTATATTCTAAAAAAGTTAGAGTTGATTTCCTTTACTTAGTTCATATGTTAAATAGTGTTTTTAATTTAAGTAAAGATAACTATTGAACGTTTGTCTCAAGTAAGCCACCATATTAAGAGCTACAGATAATTAGAATGAAAATAAAAATAAAAGAACTTATATATCCACTGCCTTACAGGAGATCATGGTTTAGTGTAGGGGAGAAGAAAGTCTGAAGCCAGAAGGAATCGAACACAAGGCTAAACCCAATTGTCATAGCAAATATAAATAAAATACTGAGAGAGTTTAAGGAGGAAAGATCACATCTGTTTCAAGATCAACATTTCAGATAGGAGGGAATTAGGGAAAAAAAGGAGAGAGAAAGGGGCCAAGAACAAACTCCTGAGGACCAACAAGGACTTTGTGAGAGTAAGAAGAGAGGAGTCTGAAGTCAAGAAAGAAGCTACAAAAGACAAAGCAGGATAGTTTTCAGGAGGGAACCAGTGATCAGGAGACACAGGGGTAGGAATGCTGAGTCAGCAGTGAAAGGCAATGCTTTGTAGATTCCACCAGAGTCTTCAATTCATTCTCCATGGATTTTCCTGATATCAATTGCAATGGAGAGGCATGGACAAAAGCCACAATAAAGGTTAAGAAAAGAAGAAAAATTAAGGAAATAGAGGAATCGTCTGTTCCTGCTCTCGGGAAACATGGTTGAAAGAGAAGAAAGGGAATTCCACTAAGTAAAGGAGGACACAAAGTCAAAGAAGAGGGGTGTTTTATTATTATTCATATGGAATTTATGTAGAAGTGTAGGAACATTTTTTTTTCTGTTTAACAGTCCAATTTTTGTAGCACCATTTATTTAAAAAGAATGCCCTTCTGATTCATAGCAATTCTTTTTTAGAATCATATATTATTATTATGATTCTTCAGTTTTGATTATCTGTCCATTTTTGCACCTGTAACATATGAATGTAATAATAACTGTAGCATTAGAATGGGTTTTAACATCCAGCAGAAGTTCCCACTCATTGCTTTCCTTTTTTAAAACATTCTTAGCCATATATTTGCCTGACTTCCTGTTGCACTCATTCTTTCTTGGAGATTATATTTATTTAATTTTTTAACATAAAACAGTAAAATCATCACTTAGAAAATGCTTATGTAAAGTTAAAGCAGAATCCTACCCCTAACATTCTACCTATCCAAGTTCTAACTCCAAATAACTACCAGTTAGGAATTAATGCCCACCCATCTGATAGTTTTCTAAATGTATACAGACATACTATATATAACTATATGTTGGCAAAAATGCTTCCAAAGAGAAGAGACTGTCCATCTCCCAAGAGAGAAAAGCACAGGATCTTGTGGCCTCTCACTCTTCTTCTGGTCTAAACAGCATGATTCAGCTCTTTCTGTGTTTTTTTTAATTTCTTCTACCTGCCCTTTTCACCTTACCACTCTTAGTTTAGAAGTTCTATCATTTACTGCTACACTGCTCTAGGGTTTACCTTCCTGTTTCTAGTAGTCTTATTTAAACTGAATCTGTAATATCTTCATAAATATACTAAAATGAAATAAATACTTAACCCTCCCATTGAAGTGAAATCTTCAACATGCTTGTATTGTCTTCCAAACATTTCTAGCCCCACCCCTTCCAAATCATGGGTTTGGTTAAAATAATATGAAACAAGTTTGGTTATTTAAATGTTTCATAAGAGGAAGAGTGGCAGACATGACCAAGGGTGACACACAGGTAGTCACATCCTTGTGTAATTCCTTCCCCTTGAGTGTGTGCTCCTAAGAGCACATGGCAGTTAAGAGTTTTTTGAAGATGAAATCCTAATCAGTTGACTGAGTTCAGCTTAGGTGAGCCTGATCTAATCAGGTGAGGCCATAAGGAAGGGCCAGGCCTTCCCTGAGGTTAGAAACTCAAAGTAGCAGAGGCTCTGTTATCTTTCATGGTGGCTGGTTTCCAAAAAGCAAGCTGTCATAAAATCTAAAGCTACAAGGATATGAATTCTGTCAATAACCTGAGGGGCTTAGGAGTTGATCCTTCACTATTCAAGTCTGAGATGAGAGCTTAGCCTAGCCAACACCTTGATTCCAGCCTTGTGAGACCTTGAGTGAGGTATCCATCAAGCCATGCCTGGAATGACAAAACTGTTAGGTAAAAAAAAAAAAAAACAGGCAGGAGGTTGGCAGGTCATGGTGACTCATACTTGTAATTTCAGCACTTTGGGAGGCTGAGGCAGGAGGATCACCTGAGGCCAAGAGTTTGAGACCATCCTAGGCAACATAGGGAGACCCAATCTCTAATTTGTTTTGAATTAGCTGGGCATGGTGGTACATGCCTGTGGTCCCAGTAACTTGGGAGGCTGAGGAGGGAAGATGGCTTGCGTCCAGGAGTGCAAGGCTGCAGTGAACTATGATTGCACCGCTACATTTCAGCCTGGGTAACAAGACTCTGTCTCTTAAAAAAAAAAAAAAGTGTCGTCTTAAATCACTAATGTGCAGTAATTTGTTATGTAGCAATAGATAACTAATACAGCAAGTATAATTTATTTTTAAAAAAGACTTTCCTTCTCTGTTAAATTATCTTTCACAATCACAGTAATATCATCTATTTAGGTTTATCCTGGCATTTACAGAGGTCTGCCCAATCCTCTTCCTCCCATTCTCCACCTTCCCCCATCTGGATATCTTTGTTCTGATTTAGTTTCTATTTGATGAGGATACTTTTTAGAAATAATTATCTTAGGGTATAGGGTATTATGATTTCTGTATCCTTGAATGTACAGTAATGTCTCTCTTTGACCTTCAAATATAAATGATTCTTTAATTCCCAGTCCCTTCCAGTTAAAAGTATAAAACATGGTTCCACTATTGTTTACCTCCATTATAGAAAGGATCAGCAAAAAAGAACCGGTTTAGTTCTTTCTTTTGTACTTAACCTGCACACCCTATGTAGACTCTTGAAAAAATTTCTCTTTATCCTTGTAGTTAGATATTTTACCAGAAAATCTCAAATTGTGTAACATCTTTTTCATCAATCCCTCTACCACCATGTGAGCCCATTCTACTTAAAAACAAGATTTTCTTCAGCGTGCAGATTTCTCCTAGTAGTTAGTTGATTCTGGTTTTATTTCCATTTGCTCTTTCTTCTGGAGCATCCATCGCTCAGACGGAAACAGATCTCTTCAGTCTTCTCTCTGCATTTCCTATCTTTTCACTCATAGTTTCCATTTCCTCATATTTTGACATCTATTACGTGATAGTTCCTCCTTTTGCTTTTTCAGATCCAAATTCAATTTTGAGTAGTATACATTACTTATTTCACTTCCTCTTTTGAGCATTTACAGTTGTTGCTGCTCTTTTACTTTCTAAAAGTTTTATCCATCTTTGAGTTACTGGTGTGGGCTCCAAGTACTGGCCAGGCTAGAGAGTGGAAATCTTGGCAGAGACGGACAACACTGGAGATTCCCCTCAAGTGCTAGATTGGTCAGCCAAATGGGTCCTGTCTATAAAGGCATGGGGCAGGAGGTCCCCCAGTTTGGTTTTCTCTGAGCTCTCCAGGTGTGCGCAGGGAGAAACCCTTCTAACTCAGCCACACAATAAAGAAAGGACCATCTCAGTCCAACTACACAATCTCTTAGAGGCCAGTCAGATCAGTACCCACCTCTACCTCACAGTGTCACATGTAGTTACCTTTTGGCCTCGACTGTTCACTGAGCCCTCAGTTCTCCCTGGAACCCTCATCTCCTACTCTTATTGAAAGTAGAGGCTTCCAGCACCTGCACCTTTACTTGAGACCCCAACTCCACACATGTGTATGAAATTCCCTTTAGAGTCATCTGCCTTCTTGGGTCACCCCCAGAAGCCAGTTGGGAGGGATCAGGAATATTAAATGTAGATGTGAGTCGCCATCTTTCTAGAATCTTTATTTTCTCAGAGTAAAGGATGCCTGAACATATTTATAGGTTGAAGGAGAGGAGCAAGGAGAGGGTAAAATGTTGAAAGTATGCAGAGAGAAAACAAGGGCTAGAAAAAGTTCTCAGAAAGATGAAAGGGGAAGAATGAAGAGCATATAGGAAAGGATGAATTTGAGCAGAACCAGGAGCACATGATGAGCCAATATGGAAGATAAAGTTTGGCTGTGATTGAAGATAAGTTTGTAGGGCAAGAGTTCTCAAAGCGTATTCCTGGATCAGCACATCAGCATCACCTGAGAACATACCAAAAATTCTAATCCTTGGGTCTCATCCCAGACCTAGTGAATTAGGAACTGTAAGGGTGGTCCTCAGTAATCTATGTTTTTATCAAGCCCACCAGCAGACTCGGATGCACACTCAAGCTTGAGAAACATAGAGGTAGGATATAGAAAAATTAGATAAACTGAAGATGTTTATAAATGACAACTTTCTTTTATCCCATGCACATGGGGGTGAAGCCAGTTACATCCTAGGAGTGAGTGGGTCAATGTGGGACTTGGGAGAAGTGAGAAAAACAAAAGAAAAAATGGAAAAAGACTAGCATCACAGTCAATGAATTTGCAAAGACACTAGTGGAATACATCATTTGCAATAGTAATTTTTTACTTCTTAATAATGATAACATGAGCCAAGGCTCAAAGACAGAAAGGGGGAATATTTAGAATACAGCCAGTTAATGATTTTGTCATTTATAAAGATGAAATCTGCTTCATGAAAAGTCTATCATAAACTAAACAATTGAGGCATTTAAAAAAATTTGAAGCACATTTACCACTGCTAAGTCTGTTATTGAAAGAATCACAAAATCTCTGTAAGAATCAGTATACTTTATGCAGAGAAAATAAAGACCAGTCAGTTTAAGAGATTTATCCAGACCCAACAGGAAGCCAGTGACATAATTAGGATGAGCTACTCAGGTCTCCTGATTCATTGTCCTTGTATTCTTCTGTCCAGAATTGAACTAACTCCCTATTTAGCAATGCTCTGATAAACCTGGAAGTGAAAATCCACAAGGATGAAGCCAGCACACCTGCTCTTATGCCCTTGTGAAAGTTGGTGGAGTTTGGTTCTAAATGAGCAACACACAGAAGCATCAGATCTGCCAAACATAAGTTAAAGAATTGGACCAGCTTTAGACTTTTATATCTAAGTGCTTGATCAAGTTTTTCCGTGTTGTCTGTAAGGCCTCAAGACCTGCCAAAAAGGTCACTAAATAAAGAATCCATCCAAAGAGAGGCTATGGCGGTCAGAATGGAAAGTTACTAGGCAGGTGGATGGTATCAACCAAGCAGTGATGGGAGCAAGAGGTTAAGTGAAATGTCTATAAATAGAGCCCACAAAACATTACAAAATCTAAATCCAGCCCTGAAGTTATGGCTTAGAGAAATGTGTACAACAGCTGATAAACAGGCTCTCCTGGCACAGTGCTGCCTGAGGGTGTCTGGGCTCAGTGAAGCCATACCGTCCATAGCACGTGGCCAGAGGTCAATGGAGAGGCAGGGAGAAAGGGCTTTCAAAACCATGCTGACCAGGCTTATGGGGGATAGCATTACCTTCCACCTCAAAGGGTTGTTGGGAGGATTCACTGAACTAATGTGCATTAGGGGTCAGTACAGGGTCTGTACATTATAAGCACTCTGTCAATGTCAGTTGTTTTTCCAAAGTGACATTGACATGGGTCCATTCAAATGAACTAACATTTCCCTCCCAATGGAGTCATTTAATGAGAAGTAACTTTTTTGTCAACATGTGCGACTCCCCAGAAAGCACAGCACCCTATCTTAGCACAGCAAGCTTTATAGGGCAACACACTTTCTTCTTGCACACTTTTCACAGCCATGGCCTGGGACCTACATCTGACAGTCCACCTTAATATCACTTTTTGTTTTCAGCTTTTAACACATTCATCAGAAAAGAAAGCAAGGATACAAGAAGAAGGAGAGGGCAGAAGAGAGATTTTTCAATTTATCAAGAGGAAATCTAACACTTGCAAATTGGTCTCCTTGGACCCATTAATCATATCAGCTTCAGCATTTGATTTTTATTCTAAACAACTTCATGCTCCAATTAGAGGTTTATGCATTTAAGTTCAGAAATCCATGACATCATCTAGAGCCACTCTGGCACAAGAAGGCCAAGCAGCCTCTCACCTTTGTACTCTGCCAGGCACACACACTCATAGCCATTAACGAGGTCCCTACAGGTGGCGGCGTTCAGGCACGGAGCAGAGAGGCACTCGTTATATTCCTCTTCACAGTAGAGGCCGTGGTACCCTGAGGGACAGAGAGAAAGACCTGCTGTCAAGTGTGTTTCATTCAAAGCCCACACTGGATCAGACTGCAAGGAAGGTAGTTGGGTATTCACTGGAGAGTACGGCACAGACAGATGGGATTTCAGGAGCTGGGTCTCTTGGGGTAAAATTGAAATATGGAATTCAGGGGAATATGAAGAAAACCTGTTTTTATCATACTTTTTTATGACCCCAAGTATAAAATAAGTGATCCCACTTATCCACCAATGTTCTCGTCATGATACATCCTACAGTACTGGTGGCAGGAGGACCTAGTCACTTGAGTGTGTTTGCTGCAGTCATTGGAGACAGTGAGCAAGGCAGGACCTACAGGACTTACAGCATGGGAGGAGCAAACAGCTGCTTTCAAAGATGAGAACCACACTTTTCTACCACGTCAATTAGAAAAATACATTTTTTTCTAAACTCCATGCAGGTCTAATAAAAAGAAAGAAAGAAAAAGACATTTGTATTTACTCTGCTTTTCAAGTCAGTAAAGAAAACTAGCTCAAAGGGCTTAACTGAACTTCCTGATTAAATGTGGAAGGTTTTATTGTTTTTGCTGCTCCTTTAAAATATGATTACACAAATTGCAATATTTTAAATTATACTACTTTTTTCAATTATTAAAAGTATAATAATGCAAATAAATTCCACAATTTCTTGATAAAGATGTCTTTCACCCTCCGATTTGCAAAACAGGTGTTTATTCTAAAGGACAACAAGACGACATTCTTGGAGATTCACTTGTGAGTGTTATGCTGTTTTCAACTTTTTCAACTTTCAAAAACATGTATTACTGCCAATTTGCAGTGAAACCAGGCCATTTTTGTCTAGCCCTGTCCAAACAGCAAATAACATATGAGTACTTTCAAAAGTCACCCTGCTTGTGTTAGTTCTGAACTCAGATAAACAGAAAAAATAACCCCTTGCCCAATCCAAGTAGAAATTCAAACTACTAGCTTAGCCCAGCTTTTCTAACTCACAGCCAACTCTCAAACTCAAAAAGTCCCATTAGGACATGCTAATATGTAGAACTGTTTTGTTTCTTGTGCCTAACACAAAAGTAGGTTAAGCTCATATTTGCATTATTAACCGAGCACTTTTCAAGTATATTGCCATTTCAGTTGTTTTTAAACCGCTTTCCATATTTAGGTTATGATAACGGCCCCTTTGAGGAGCCCTTGACCTACCTAAGACAGATACACCATGGGCTTCAATTCTTCTTTCCCTACTTTTTGTAATTTTAAGGAAATATTTTCTACTACTCTTCATCAGATTATTTAAATCATATAGACTAGACATTCTCAACTAGCAGAGATGTTGTCCCTCAGAGGACATTTGTCAATGTTTGGAGACATTTTTGGTTTTCTCAGCTGGAGATGTGGGAAAGGAGTGCTACTGGCCTCTAGTGGGTAGAGCTAAGGATGCTGCTAAGGAGCTATGAGGACAGCTCCCCACAATAAGACCATCCAGCAAAATAAGTCTAATATGTCTCCCTTGCGCGCGCTCTCTCTCTCTCTCTCTCTCTCTCTCTCTCTCTCTCTCTGAATCAAAGTATCTTTTGGCTGCTTCTCCTAAGTATAAGAAATTTCTCTGAGGTCAGTGTGGACTAGCAACTACCAACAATGTCTTTTCTTTCTTTTTTTTAAATTTCTATTTAAGATGTGGGGTATGATTCAGGGTTAGGTATACAAACGATCATTGTACAGGTAAAGTCTGAGCTTCACTTTGGTCCCCACTTCACCTGGTTTGAGATCAGGTACGCTTATTGATGAAGTATGCCTCCCTCCTCCCTCTCCTGGCAGTTTCCTGCTACAGCCAATCCCTTTCTTACAGTATTGTGATAATTGTTCGGGGATCGCTTATGAGTGAGAACATGTGGTACTCAATTCTTTGTTTCTGTGACAGCAATGTCTTTGCGGTTGTATTTGCTCTCCTAGCAGATATTTTTAGAATCAACATGGAAGGATAATATATAACCCTACATGCATTTTTGACCACTAAATTGAAGTGTAATTTAAATAGACAAGACTCAAAGCAAGTTTCATGAAATCATCTATAATTGTTCTCATTTTTTGAAAACATTACATTATCTTTTTCTACTAGCAACATGAAAAGCAAATGAGGAAGTTATTTTACAGAGATAATTAAGCCGGTGATGGTTTTCTTCCTTGGGGGAAAAGAAAAGATAAAGGTTTCATATTCTAAAACTGTTTCTTCAGAGACGGTAACATTTAAATGTCTTTATGGAAATGTCAAGGCACCCTTTATACTCAGTGCCAAGGAACCCAAATCAGACTATTTGAATGAAAAGGCATTTCTTCCAAAAGAGAAGGCTTCTGTGAAAATGAGGCTGTCACCCCCTGCTGATAATTAATTCGAGCAAACAAATTAGCTCAGGGCAGTATGCCCAGGGTCTGGAAAAAATTAGGTTAGTCTGGAGAATTTTAAAAAATAAAATAAAAGATCAAAAGGGTGGGATCAGACTGGCTTTTTCCAGGGTACTGATCTTTATCAGTATGTGTACAATCTGTACATGACTTGCTCCCAAATAATTAGCTCCAATCACTTCTTTCAAATTGACAGAACATTGCAACCAACCAACTGTGGGGAGTGAGAAAGAGTCATCGAAGAGACTGCCATGCTTAGCTGAATGAGTAGACAATGTCATTGAAACAAAGAGGTACAAGGTCTGACTGACAATTAAGTTCACGGACTTGCCACTGTGTGCTTATGTTGCCAACACTGTACAAAGAACTCAGTAAGGTTTATAACCCTGGTATATCAGGGCCTCAAAGCTGTGTTTGTGTTAATGTGCAGCGGTGTCTTGCTGAGTGGCATTCATTACTGTTCTTGCATGTTTTTGTGAACCATTGCAAGAATGTCAGAGCTTGAATTAGAGCAAAAAACAAACATTAATTTTCTTGTTAAACTTAGCAAGAGTGGAAATGAAATCAGGAACATGTTAGCCTAAGTTTATGGGGATAATATGATGAAGGAAAGGGTAGTGAACAAATGGATTAAACATTTTTCTGAATGGAGAGAAAGTGTCACTGATGAAGAGAGGTCAGGACAGCCAGTAATGAGCAGAACTGATGAAAACATTGCAAAAACGTGTCGAATCATGTGTCAAAACCATCGGCTGAATGTGAGAAGTATAGTAGACCGACCAAATAAACATTGACAGAGAAACAGGAAAATCTTAACCAAAAACCTTGGCATGAGAAAGGTGTGTGCAAAAATTGTCCCAAAGGAGCATTTGTATCACAACAATGCACCAGTTCACACAGCACTGTCTGTGAAGGAGTTTTTAGTAAACAGATAACTATATTGGAGCATCCTCCCTACTCACCTGATCTGGCTCCCAGTGACTTTTTTTCTTTACCCAAAGATAAAGGAAATATTGAAGAGAAGACATTTTGATGACATTCAGGACAACAAGGGTAATACAATAACAGCTCTGATGGTTATTCCAGAAAAAGAGTTCCAAAATTTCTTTGACAGGTGGACTTGGTGCTGGCATCAGTGCATAGCTTTCCAAAGTGAGTACTTTGAAGGTGATTGTAGTGATATTCAGCAATGAAGGTGTATAAGACTTTGTCTAGGATGAATTCATGAACTTAATTGTCAGAACTTGTACAATCAAAGGAAAAACAGGCTTAGAAAAAGAAGAGCAGTTTAACATTAGACATGCTTAGCTTGGGGCTCACTCTAAGAGGTTCAGGTGGCAGCTGGGAATATGAATTGTGAATGGCATAAAAAGAGCACTTTGGGAATTAGTTGCCTGAAAGTGATGTTGAAGTGGTCATCAAAGAAGAGAATAGAAGGGAAAAGAGACAGGACTAAGGTCAGATCTACGCAGATGGGAGTGAACAAGGAGCCAGATCAGGACACTGATAGGGACTGGGTGCAGAAGAGGATAGCCCAAGGCATGCGATGTCACAGAAGACAGGGAAGGAAAAAAGTGAAGGAGGGCAGGCTAGCAGTGTCAAAGTTCTAAAAAGTGAAAATGGCAACTGGATTAGAAGATTAGGAGGTCATTGGAGACCTTCAAAACCATGGCTCCTAATAGGGGCTGCACTGTCCCTTAGAAGGTATTTTGTCAACTGGAAGAGGGGGAGTCCTTATCACAACGATGAGACGGTTCCACTAGACTTTAGCCGGGAAGGGGGCAAAGATATTAAACATCTTGCAATATCCAGGATGTTCTCACACAGTAAAGAATGGTTCACTGTTCTTCGCAAGCTTGGATTGTCCCACTGAACATTCATGTAGGTGAAAACCCTGTTGATAACTTTCCAAGACTAAAGCCTAACTACTTTACATGTACAAGACAACTTTAAGACATACTGAGTTTTCCTGGAACACACTATTGGATAAATCAAGAGAAGATTGTACCAAGAGTTTATACTTCACTTTGAAAAAAATCACTTCACAAGAGCAACAGTGCTAGTGAAATTTAAGCCACCAATAAAGAACACTGAATCAATCAAAATTTTTAAAAAAGAAAACAAAAATCACTTCTTCAGATAGTTTTCTGACAGTGCTATGTAAAGTAGCTCCTCCCACCAGTTGCTCATCACAACGCTCTGTCAATTGCCATCGTAGCACTCCTAACCATCTGAAGTTCTATTTTTAATTTAATTCTTTACTTGATTATCATGTCTCTTCCACCACTAGAGTATGTGCTTGAAAGCAGAAGCTGCAACTGCAGTACTCACAGCTTATACCTGCTCTATTACAGAAAGCTGCACAAAAATTAGTTGCTGAATCAGCACCCAAAAGGGTATTGACTGATTCAACACACTTTTTAAATGTGCCTACGGTATTCCAGGAGCAGCCGTCAGGTGACCCAGGTATAAAACTAAAGAACAAGGTCTCCACCTGCAAGGAGCGTCTAGTCTAGTAGCAAGTTAATGGTCTGCTCCGTGTCAGGCCCTTTATGTTTGTTAACTTGTTTGATTCTCATAAAAATCCAAAGCAAGGGGCAGGAGTAGGCCCAATTTACAGATGAGGAATTAAGAGTCAGAAGGGTAAAGAAATTTGTCCAAGGTCACACAGTTGATACCAGTGTATTCTTCCTACTTTTCCATGTTGTCCCAAAATGCATTGCCTAATGTTTTAGTTTTCTCAGGCTGTCATAACAAAAAAGTCACAGACTGGTTGAATTAAATACCAGAAATGTTTTTCTCACAGTTCTGGATGCAGGAAATCCAGGATCAAGGTGTCTGCAGGTTTGGTTTCTCCTGAGTCCTCTCTCCTTGGCTTGCTAATGGCTGCCTTCTCAGTGTGTCCTCAGATGGCCTTAGTCTTGGTGCATTTCCTCTCTTATAAGGACACCAGTGCTACTTCATTAGAGCCCCACCCTTGTGGCCTCATTGAACCTTAATTATCTCTTTAATGGCGCTATCTCCAAAGACTTTTGAGGTTAGGATTTCAACAAATTAATTTTGAGGGGACATAACTCAGTCCCTACCAACCAGAATCAGTTTCTCAGTCATAATATTACTGATAGTTTTTACCATATCATTATCACTGGTTGCTGTTCTGTGCGTTGCAGGACGTTGAATAGTGTCCCTGACTTCACACTAGAGTCCAGTAACATCACCCTTCCTAGATGTGATGATCCAAAATGTGTTCAGTTACTGTCTTGGGTCCCCTGGAAGACAAAGATCCCCTTTGAGAACCACTGCCCTACATCCTTTTGATAAGATGAGAGCAATTTGAGATTTGAGGACATGCTGGTTTATAATTTTTGTGAAGAGTAAGAGTTAGTTCATTATAGAAAAAAAAATTCTGGGTAATATCAAGGGGGCCATCTGCCGTTGTGGGTTTGATGTAATACTAGTCCGTGGGGTGACTCTCCAGCAGTGTTGTCCCACAAAAGAAAACAGGCCCTGTGTCTGTCTGAGGCTGAGTCCTACCAAACAAACAGAATAAAGAGAGGAGTGAGGAAAGAGACCCTGCCTGATAATTTTTGAGCTCCCAAGAACGCTATTTCACATTCTGCCTCTGGGTTGGAATTCCTCTGTGTCCTTGTGGTAAGATTTCCTTTATCAAGCCAACTGGCAGAGCTGGTTTTTGGCTAGTGCTATTCCTACTTTTCAGGTGAAAAGACCACAGCCCAACTAGATTGGCCAGCTCAGCAAAGGCATGTTAGAGTCATGATTCTACCCCATAGAGTCTGAGCATTGCAGAAAACACAACTTGCTGCCTCCAGGTCTTTCTGTTTGTTTGTTTGTTGTGTTTTTTTGTGGGGTGTTTTTGGTTTTGTTTTTTTTTTTCAGTGAGAAAGCAGGATTTATTGTGAGGACAGAGAAGTTCCCACAGTGGGAGGGAATCAGAAGGGGTTGCCCCTGCCTCCAGGTCTTAAAAGGCACTAGTTTCCTATTCCTCCCACTGGAAGACAGGAACTTCCATGGCTGTTTGCTGTCTTTTCTCTCAAGACACTATCACTCTCTCAAGACACCATTATTTATTTATTTATTTATTTTTATTTTTTTTTTTTTTTGAGTTGGAGTCTCACTCGGTCACCCAGACTGGAGTGCAGTGGCCACTCCCGGCCACCGCAGCCTCGCCTGCTGGGCTCCGGCGATCCTTCCGCCTCAGCCTTCCGAGTAGCTGAAATTACAGGCATGCGCTACCACACCCGGCTGATTTTTTTATTTATTGTAGAGATGAGGTCTCACTGCCCAGGCGGGTCTCGAACCCCTTTGCTCAGGCAATCCACTTTTTAAATATTGATCTGAGACCCACCTGTTCCAGCCCCACCTTGTATTTACTTTTTTCCCTCACCTCACCCATTACGCGGCACACTCTGAAAACTCCAAAACTGTGAGACTCTTGTTGTAGCCAGATAGCTTTCACACTTTGTGTGACAAATACCCAACAACTCATCCATCTGTGTCACCTCTGGAGGGCTATTTGTGCCTCCTGCTGCCTCAGAAAAAGAGGGCAAACAGGACCTTCAAAAAACCATGGCATTGTGTTCAGGACAAGCAGGGCAAGGCCCCAGAGCAGACTGAATTCAAAGTGAGAGTAAATTTACAGTGTTCTGAATTTGTTTTTCCTTTATAGTTGGGCAGAAGTGGAGGATGGGGGGAAGGGCTCCTTTAAGAGTATATTGCAACTCAAAGGCTGTTTCTCCTCTTTTCAGTATGAGAGGATGAAATGTGAAAACCCATGACTCCCTGATTCAAGTCGAGGCCTGTTCCCGGGAGATCAAATATTCCACCCCACACATAGTAGTTAAAGCTGTGGGCACAGAGGAAATAATCCTATTATATTAATATGATTGTCTGAGTGCTTCCAAATTCTGGCTAAACTCACTGGTGGTCATAGAGCCCTTCAGCACTGTGGAATGTTAGGCAAGGTCTAACACTCATTTTATTTTATGGAGCTTCCAGGGAAACTCTGTGTGTGGGCGTGTGTCTGTGTGTGTGTTTGTGTGTATGTGTGTGTGTGTGTGTGTGTGTGTGTGTGTCCCTTAGTTTCTCTCTTTGCTGGTATGTTCACAATAGAAAATGATTTAAGAACAGAAAAACAGCATAGGGAAGAATTCTTGCTCCCATTAATCCTATTAAGCGTTTCTGATGCTCTTATGCTAAACAAACCTGCTGGTGTTAATACCCAAACAGACTTCCACTGAGTAGTCATGCTCCTGTTACAAACACACAGTAAAGCCAAAAAATATTTGTGAACATGAGGGAAGTCACATAAGTAAATACAGAACATTCACTGGTGTGTGGAGGACAGTAGCTGCTGATGTTGCTTATTTCTTTTACTTCATAATTTCTTATCCTTTTATTGCTTGTGGCACCTGGCCAGAAGAGAAAATAAATGTAAAAAGACCCAGTCTGTCAATGTTTCCACTTTCTGTGGTTCTTATAGACATTAAATTGGAAGGACTGAAGATAGAGGTAAATTAAAGTTTTAGACTCTAAAACCCCCTATTATTTATATGTGACTGAGTCATCTACAAATTTCCACCTTTCTCCCTGGGCTTCCAAAAGGATGGATGATGAAGAGCCAGTCCTAAATCATATCCTAACTGCTCCCAGGGGTCCTCAAACTTTTAAAACAGGGGGCTGGTTCACTTTTCCCTCAGACCGTTGGAGGGGCGGACTATAGTTTATAAAAAAAAAAAAAGGAATTTGTTCATAGTTTTTTTTTTTAAAACTATAGTCCGCCCCTCCAACGGTCTGAGGGACAGTGAACCGGCCCCCTGTTTTAAAAGTTTGAGGGCCTCTGGCTCATACCATGAGTTTATATTCTTACTGCAGAGCTTCTCTGCCTTTAATAGTTATGTGGAGGCTGGGTGTGGTGGCTCACAACTGTAATCCCAGCAATTTGGGAGGCTGAGGCAAATAGACCGCTTAAGGCCTAGAGTTGAGACCAGCCTGGGCAACACAGTAAAACACTTTTTCCATAAGATATGGAGTGTGGTGTGGTGTGGTGCTGTCCCAGATAATTGGCAGGCTAAGATGGGAAGATCCCTTGAGCCCAGGAGTTTAAGCCCAGGAGTTTGAAGATCCATTGAGCCCAGCAGTGAGCTGTAGTCGTACCACTGTACCCCAGCCTGGGTAACAGAGTGAGACCCTGTCTCTAAAATAATTTGTTGTAATTTTTTTGAAGAGACAAGTGGGAAAGTTTGGCCATTCTCTGTCTCACATTTGCCTCCTCAATCAACTCATTTTGAATTCAACAAATAGTTATTAAATGCCTACTACATGTCTCACCTGGATTATAAGGTGAGTAAAAACAAACATAGTGCCTTTACTGGGGCACAGGAGGAAAAAGACATCGACCAATCACCCAAATGAATAGAAAATCATAACAGGAAGAAAGTAAGACATTAGAGACCTGGGATTAAAGGAGGGAGGAGAAGCAGGAAAGCAGACCATGTGCCAGGGAGGCCGCTCTGAGGTAAGGGCAGTGAGCTGAGAGTGTTGGGGTGTGCAAAGGAGTGATGAGAAAATTCAAGACAGGAAAGCAGTGTGTGCAAATGACCTACAGTGTGTGGAGCATGACCCATGGCTCGTTCCAGAGATGCACCAGAAGCAAAGGACAGAGAAGAAAGAAGAGCAGCCAGGTGCCAGGCCTGGAAGTACTAGTGGGGGTTGGGAGGGTAGGGACAAAATCATATTTGCATTTCAGAAAGATCGCTCCAGCTGCCTTTTGGGTAATGGAGGTGAGGTCTGCAAGAATCAATGTGAAGAAATTGGTGAAGAGGCCCCTTCTATGGAGCAATTTTTCTTCTAGGCACTTTCAAATACAACAGAATTTCATCAGCAGGCCTGAATTCTGACTATGTTGCCAAACATTGAAGTAGGTGCTGAGGCGATCAATTGTGCAGACGTTAAAAAAAAAAAAATTAAATGTAAGAAAACACAAGAAGTCAGAGGTGGCCCTAGGGAAGGCAGAAAGGGAAAGATAGCAGAAAGAGGGGAGCAAGGGAGAAGGGGGAAAAGGAAGAGGGAGATAGAGATCCAAAAGTATCAAGAAGGACACAGAAGGAAAAAAAAAAGAAGAAGCAAAGTCAGAAAGAGAAGAAAAGCCCAAAAAGATAAGATAGAGAGAAGAGAAACTGGTCCAGGACGTGGAGGAATTCCATTGGGCAGAGAGCAGAGTCTCTGAAAGAAATGTAGATTCCCTATGGGGCCATGCTACCCACTGATGTAATGACCTTGAGCACTGCCTTTGGGGGGTCACTGAGATGGGGGACATAGGGGGATGTTGCAATCTGAGAGTTTGGGAGATGATGAGACACTATAGGATTCTTGTTTCCCAAGTTATCCTTTATTAAAATAAAATGTATTTGACAACATTTTATTTTCGTTAATCACTTTTCATCACCCAGTATTGAGGTGTTTCTAGGTTGGAATCTCTGGATCATCAGGTATATATACGGCTGCAGCTCAAAGCCAGTGTGTCACATCTTCCATCAAGGTAACTCATGGGCACTCAAGGGCACTTATAAAAGAAAGGGCTCCTTTCCATGCCTCAGGAGCATGGACACTTGGCATTGTACATGAGGTGGTGCATCTAGCTCAACACCAGGAATGCATCTAGCACAACACCTGGCACAAAAATAAGCACCTACTGTATATGAAGTGTGGTCACCTGACCTGCAGTTCAAACATGATTTTAAAAGACAATGCGGGTGCCATACTTCTGAAATAAATGCCTGCCTCACCTGTGCAGCAAGGCTCTGGCATCGCAGCCCTGAAGGACACCATTTACCCTGCACCATTGCTTCACCTGGGCAACAAAGACCACTTACTAGAAAAACAAACACAAACAGCACCCACTCAGCATCACCCTAGTGCCTGGCTGATTAGCCATATTTCACTCACCAGAAGTTCAAAGACTTGAATTTTTCTCATACAAAATAGTCTGTTTACATTTGGTTTTTTGAAAACCTATCCTTTTTCCTTCCCCCGGCCTCATCCCCTGAGACTAACCTCTGGGCTGAATCTGGTTTCCTGCTTGGCAGTAAAACTTTGGTTTACTGCTCAATATCTAATCCCAAACTCTGTATTTTCTCTTTAACAATAGTTCATTCTTCTTACATTTCCTTAGCACATAGGTTGGTGAATATAAAAGACGCTTGATCAAATTGGGTGAATTGAATCCGCTAGAAAAACAAAATCACAGGGCAGAATAACCTTTGCATACATAAATGCAGAAGAGTTCTTTTCTCTACAAATGTCTGTTTTGTATAAAAATGCCTGGAGAAATATTTTCCAAAATTGACAATGGTTTTGTTAAGGGCTTATTTTATAAATTTAAATATGTAAATTTATATTTTCTAATTTTCCACAATGGAAATATGTTATTTGTGTAATACAAAGGAATAATATCATCCAGGCTTTATAAGTATTTTATTTGTAGTATCACAACTCTAATTCATGTTGCCGATTACAAGGGAAGCAATGACCATGCTCTATATCTAACACTGGTTGGACAGTAAGAGAACAGGTAATAATAAGAAAAAAAAAAGTCTGACTTTATTAAGAATGTTTTAAGAGAACAATTAGGGTAATTCATATAGTCTATAAAAGGAAAAGACCAATCTTATTAGACAAGATATTTCGAGATGCAAAAAACAGCCATCGGCCGGGCTCGGTGGCTTAGCCTGTAATCCCACACCTTTGGGAGGCTGAGGTGAGTGGATTGCCTGAGCCCGCGGGTTTGAGACCCGCCTGAGCAGCGAGACCTCATCTCTACAACAAATCAAAAAATTAGCCGGGCGTGGTAGCGCACGCCTGTAATTCCAGCTACTCGAAAGGCTGAGGCGGAAGGATCACCGGAGTCCAGCAGGTCGAGGTTGCGGTGGCCGGGAGCGGCCACTGCACTCCAGTCTGGGCGACAGAGTGAGAATCCAACTCAAAAACAAAAAAAAAAACAGCCATCATGATAAGATGCAGTGCTAATAAAGAAAATGCTTTTTAAAAGAAGGGTTATATACTTTAATACATAGAAAATAAAACCTTAGATGACGTGAAAAATCCTGAAGCTACTCTAGATATATGAAAAATATAAATCATAATTAATTAATATTAGAAAAAATAAGTATAAGATAAAAATAAAAATAAATGCTAGAAAAACAAACAAGTTTAATTCTGAGTGACATCCTTACAAAGAGTTCACATTTTCCTTCAAAAAAACATTTAATGACAAATGAAAGACTACATTGTAGATGATAGCTGTATTGTGATCATGCTTATGGAAGGCAACAGAAGTCAAGAGAATTCAACAGTGAACCTGTTTTAACAGAAGCACTTGCACGTCTAAGGTCATTTGAACTTAAACTTGTCCATCATCTTGGGAATTTTCCTAACCATGTTGATCTAAACATTTCTAAAAGTTTTCTCTTGGATTACCTTCAGAACTAGGGTTACAAACTAGTCACATGGAAAAAAATCAATCTCTTGATATGTTTTAGCCTTGTCTCATGTCTTTTTAAATTTTTTTTCATGTTGCTTTTGGCCACTAGAGGGTGGATTCTCCTTATAATCTATACCAGTTAAAAGAAAAAAATGTTTCTCAGGAGTGTAACAAAAGAACAGTAAAAAGATGTCTTTTAAAAAAGGAAATAGATGGCACAAAGAAATGTAAATCAATCTGCTAGATTATATTTAAAGAATAAATACTAGTCCGATTAATAATAAAACCTAATATTCAAATATTTCACCAATATGCCTCTAAACATATGGCATTTATAGCTAAAATTATCCATTTTAGCCAGGCTCGGTGGCTCAACCTGTAATCCCACGCCTTTGGGAGGCTGAGATGAGTGGATTGCCTGAGCCTGCGGGTTCGAGATCCGCCTGGGCAGCGAGACCTCATCTCTACAATAAATCAAAAAATCAACCAGGCGTGGTAGTGCATGTCTGTAATTCCGGTTACTCACAAGGCTGAGGCGGAAGGATCGCCGGAGCCCAGCAGGTCGAGACTGCGGTGGCCGGGAGCAAGCCACTGCACTCCAGTCTGGGCGACAGAGTGAGACTCCAACTCAAAAAAAAAAAAAAAATTATCCATTTTAAAGTGGTCTATTTTTCCTACTTTCTATAAAAAAATTTAAGTGCAAATGCTTATAATACCATGATTAGGGCATCAATATTGAGATTAAGTATGACAAAATAATATTTTATAAGTTGATATTAAAAAGTATTGGGCTTTGTGTATTTACGTATAAACATAAGTAGAGCATCTTAATGAAATGAAAAACATCTTATGTTTTTAAACACATACAAATGGCCTGGTTTATAGTTGGGGTAAGGAGGATGATGAGGAGATATGAAAAACAAAAGGTAAGCTTAAACCCTCATATTCTCGATGTTTTTCATTATTCGATCACAAAGATTGACTCTGGGCTCTACACAAGCAAGAAATGGGTTGTGGGACAAAATCAGAGGTTACGGCACAGCACTTTGGAAAGAAAATAAAACCTAGATGGTTATTTTCAGGCAAGTATGTATATTAACAAAGGAAAAATGTTTCAAAGGTTAAAAAGTACAGAAAAGTTTTTGTTTTGTTTTGTTTTTGAGTTGGAGTCTCACTCTGTCACCCAGACTGGAGTGCAGTGGCCGCTCCTGGCCACCGCAGCCTTGACCTGCTGGGCTCCAGCAATCCTTCCGCTTCAGCCTTCCGAGTAGCTGGAACTACAGGTGCATGCTACCATGCCCGGCTAATTTTTTGATTTATTGTAGAGATGAGGGCTCTCCAAGTTGCCCAGGTGGGTCTCGAACCCGCGGGCTAAGGCAATCCACTCACCTCAGCCTCCCAAAGGCACGGGATTACAGGCTGAGCCACCGAGCCCGGCTAGAAAAGTTTTTTACATGTTTAATTGCTTTTATGTTACTTTCAATTGGGCTTATCCAACCAAAAAAGCAACATCTCACTAATGAATTAGACCTGGGACCTTCACTCTCATCTGTACCATCAGAAACAATTGGTTAAATTTGATTTTAACTTAACACTACTCAGTTATTAATATGTATTCTTTTGAGGTATCTGCATGCATCACACTATCTTGGTGGGTCTCAGAGTGTGGTCCCCACACCAGCAACATCAACATCACCTGGGAACTTATTAGAAATGCAAGTTCTCAGGCCCCATTCATGGTCCACTGAATCAGATACTGTGAGGGTGAGGCCCAGAACTCTGATTTAACGAGCCCTCTAAAGTGATTCTGATGCACACTCAAGTTTGAGAACCACTAAGCTATAGAAATAGCAGAGTTTACAATCTCTCTCACAATTTCTGACTCTTAAAAAAATAAAGAGAAATGGTAGGGGTTGTTTATGGCAAACACTACATATGATATGGCTATGTATTTTTAACAGTCATGGCTTTGCCTAAGTGTGTAACTAAACCAATTACAAAATATATGATCAGAAAATGTACCAGTCATGGACATATAAATAAACCAACAGTGAAACCTATAGTCAAATGATTTATCAGTCATAGACACGTGGACCAAATAAAACTACACTCATCTCAAGAGTTACTTAAAGGAAGAAAGCGATGCAAAGGAATCCCAAACTGACAGGAAATGCAGAATTTGAAAAGAAAGGGCAAAATGAGAGAAGGCAATAATGACATAGAGGAGGCACAACATTTTATAATTCCTCACTATCTGAAGAGGAGTTTCTCACATACCTAATCAGAATCAGGATAAAGTCCAAATTCAGATTAGTGAGGGCAGTTTTTCCCACATCTCTGATCCAACTTCATTGACCTGTGGGAACAACATTTTTGCTAAAAGGAATATCAGAAAATGGCCGACAATCTAAGGTGATAATTTTTACAAACCACAAATTAGGAAACATTATCTGACAAAAGTGTGCTATTTCTGGTTATATATCAGAGGTAGCCTTATAGATATATAGTTTGATACCAAAATATTCATATGATGAGAATAAAAAACAAAAAAAAAATTGTGATTGGGATTATTCCAGAAAATGTGAGTATATGGAGTCCACAATGCAGATTGTGATATTTTTTCTGGGTATATTTACTTTCATTCTCACATTACTGAGGGTATTCACAGGCATGATGCTAATCTGTAATCCTCTAATCTTTCTATCAGCCATTGCCATTCTCAAGTAAATATACTGAATTCTAAAAATTGATAAACACCAGGGAAATTTCTCATAGTCATTCATGAACAGTTTTGGAAATGCACACCTACCATTTGGCCCCCAACCTGAGGGCTGTGAAAGCGCAAGAGCTGAAGCTGACTCTTACAGTTAGGACTTCAGCTAAAGAACTTTATGGGGAAATTCAACCACCTGAGCTGTGTCTCGAGGCAGCTAGATCACAAAGAAAAATTCTAATGTAAACAAGTTGGAGCCACAACTCAATTATCTGAGTAAATCCTAAATTCTGTTCCAGTGGCTTCTGTTGAATTAATAATACCTAAAAATATAGCATTTGTTCATTTAAGAGGTCATAAAGTTGTGAAAAATCAAAAGTATGTTTTCATTTGGTGACTTAACATCCTAGGAGAATATGTGTTCTAATAATCTAAAGGGGAAAATAAAACTGCTTTGAAATAAAGCTAGGAACAAGATCCAATCTACATAGACGTATCAGGTAAGAAAATAAATTAGAATTAGCCGGCCTCGGTGGCTCAGCCTGTAATCCTGCGCCTTTGGGAGGCTGAGGTGAGTAGATTGCCTGAGCCCACAGATTCGAGACCTGCCTGGACAGCGAGACCTCATCTCTACAATAAATCAAAAAATCAGCCGGGCATGGTAGCGTGTGCCTGTAATTCTGGCTACTTGGAAGGCTGAGGCGGAAGGATTGCCGGAGCCTAGCAGGTCGAGGTTGTGGTGGATGGGAGCGGCCACTGCACTCGCTGGGTGACAGAGTGAGACTCCAATTCAAAAAAAAAATAAAGAAAATAAATTGTCTCCTACACATTCCTTATCACTTCACGGGATCAGGGGTACCTCAGCTCTTCTTTTCTAGCAACCAAAGACCACATATTGTTTTTGTTTTTCAACTTTTTCCTCAAGTCTGCACTTACAGATACAGAAAGAAATATATATATTATGTTTAAGGTTGTGGTAGATATAAAAATAAAATGCCACAATGTAGCTCCTCCAAGCAAGAAATAGAGACTATAAGCTTGACACTGTGACTTGTTCATGCCAATGGGGCATTAGCAAACATAGCAGGAGAATAAGCTTTTAAAAAGGCATGTATTTGGAACTTTATCCTCTGTTACTGCTTTGGAACCCAGTGATCATGTGAAGATAGCTGAACTTTTCTGCTAGACAATGAAATACACGTGTCCAGTCATCCCCATCACTTCAGCTAATTGCCAGCCATGTGAATCAGGACATCCAGGACCAGCCAGTCCTCAAATGAATAGGCAGCTCACCACAAAAGCATGAGTGAGCACATGGAGTAGAGAAGAGACATCCTGGCTAAGCCCTGCCCAAATTATCAACCCACAGAATCACAAACCATAAATGGTTATCTTAAGCCATAGAGTTTGGAGTGTTTTGTTACACAGCAATAACTAACTAATACTAAGGTTTGATTACCAGGGACAGTGCCTAAACTAAAGAAATAAAGCCACAGAGATAAACTTTTAAGTATAAGAGACAGCCGGGCTGGGTGGCTCAGCCTGTAATCCCGTGCCTTTGGGAGGCTGAGGTGAGTGGATTGCCTGAGCCCGCGGGTTCGAGACCCGCCTGGGCAGCGAGACCTCATCTCTACAATAAATCAAAAAATTAGCCGGGCGTGGTAGCGCGTGCCTGTAATTCCAGCTACTTGGAAGGCTGAGGCGGAAGGATCGCCGGAGCCCAGCAGGTCGAGGTTGCGGTGGCCGGAAGCGGCCACTGCACTCCAGTCTGGGCGACAGAGTGAGACTCCAACTCAAAAAAAAAAAAAATAAAAAAAATAAAAAAAGTATAAGAGACATAGTTAAGAAAAAACAAAAGTATTTTTATAGAACAGTAGATAAAGGGGAGTCTTCGCAAAAATCCTATTTCTAGGCACTCCATGCTCCTTAGTTCAGACCTACTTTCAGTTGGGCTTATCCAACCAAGAAAGCAACATCTCACTAATGAATTAGGCCTGGGACCTTCACTCTGATCTGTACCATCAGAAACCATTTTTACTGCAAGTGTAAAAGTTAAATACAATATTGGAAATTTGACTTTATCATTAAGACTTTAGTCTAACCAGCTAAGGCTCTCTGTATGCAACACCTATAAAGCCAAATGGGATTTTAAATGAAGTATTGTGTCATTGCATAAGGAAACACTTGGGTGAGATGAAGAAGGACATGCCGTTCTACAAAACCAATATCTACTCTGAGTCGGCAATGTGCTGGGATGAAGAAAGAGGTTATGAATTAATCTGCTTCAGGCAAACCAAAGAGCTCTGAATCTTCATTAAAACTGAAACAATTCTGTAAAAGCACTCAGTGAATGCAGCAGCTTTCAGTGTGCTTTTAAACTGAAAATGAATGGACATGATAGAAAACCACTGGAAGAAATACAGGGCATTGTCCCCAGGTTTTCATACAAATCCAAATCAAAGAAGAATTTAAAAGCACATTGAAGGTTAGAAATCCATCAAAAATAGAACATGCAAACAAATCTCATTAGTTGTCTAATTGGTTATCAGGGTTCAGGCTACCATCAGTTACAATATATCTCAGACATCACCTATAATGGCACATTGTTATAAGGTTTCTAGTCCTGGGGTTCTGAGGCCCAGCAAATCCTCCATTATTGACACTGATGGCAAATCAGTTCTACTGAGCCAGTCTCATAGGAAGGAGTCGTACTCAAAGTACAGGACATCAAAGCTATCTCAAAGCAGAGAACTAAAAATAACAAAAGTCAAATATGAAAAGGAAAGAACATTTTGAGACTATGATATTATCAGAGCCAGGTAAAAAGAAACAACATCAAAGGAGCCCATGGTTGGCAATAATCAATGCAGGGAGCTTTCAGGGATTCAGGTAGCAAGAAAAGTTGCTAGTTAGCACTGGGGACCCTGGAACTGAGAAGCACTAATCAAGAGAAACTACCTAAGCTGAAGGGTACACAAGCTATCATGTGACTATGCCTGTGTTTATCATTTGAGTCATAGGAAAGAAAGTTTCTTTAATTAGGTGCATCCAGCAGACATCAGGTCAAATGAAATCATAAGCTTCAGTTACAGGTACCCTTAGCATCAATTTCAAAACAGCAGATTGCTGGGTCTTCAGAGTGAAGCAAAGACAGAAGAAGAGAGCAGTTCAATTTCCCTGGAAGTCAGAGTTGTGATTCTCTGTGCTGGAAGTAAGAAACTTATGTTGGTCAAGAGTCACTCATTGAACCATAGTCAAAGTCACATTTCAAGCTGGGCTTTGAGGTGTCCACTTAGGGACTCAGGAGCAGTGCTGAGACAGGGGTGTCTAGAAGCTTGTTGTTGTGATTTACCCAAGCAAAAGTAAGAGCCCAGCTTTGCACCCAATTTGGGAGGACACACTAAGCTTCCAAGAAGTCTAGCTGATTGGTCAAGAGCAAGGGCTTTAGTGTCAGGCAAAGCTAGATTAAAATTGGTGCTAACATATCACCTCCACCTCCTGTTGTTTAGACTCTCAATGCCTCAGTTACCTTATTTTTAAATAAAAGAATAGTAATATTATAAAAGGGGCAGGGGCAGAGGCCAGTAAGATAAAATATCAGTTAGGTATTTGACATACAGTTTACATGTAGTAAGTTCTCATGGATGGAAGTGACTATGGGCAAAGCCAGACTGGATCAAGTCATTCTCTGAGTCAGTAGAGCTGAACTAATGTGCCTGACAAATCTCAATTTAATATGTTAATTTGAAACAGCTATTAAGACAACTACCAGCCAGGGACAGTGGCTCATACCTGTGATCCCAGCACTTTGGGAGGCTGAGACGGGAGGATTGCTTGAGCCCAGGAGTTCAAGACCACACTAAGCAACATAGCAAGACCTCATCTCTAAACAAAAATCAAAAAATTAGCCAGGCATGGTGGCACATGCATGTAGTCCCAGCTACTTGGGAAGCAGGTGGAATGATAACCTAAGCTCAGGAGGTTGAGGCTGTGATGAGCCGTGATTGTGCCACTGCACTCCGGCCTGGATGATGGAGTGAAATCCCAACAATAACACCAAAAAGACAACTACCATACATAAAATCTGGTTAGTCTACTTAATGAGTACAATGTACAGTACTTGAGTATTAGCATCCTAAAACCCCTGACTCTGCCACTGTGCGATCTATGCATGTAACAAAGTTACACCAGTACCTCATCACTTGACCTCATTTACTATTTACTCTGAACTTACAGAAGTTCCAGATCCTAACCGCATAGGTTCAAATACCAGCTTTATCTTTAACAGCTCTGTAGTCACAGGCAGAGACATGGCAACAACCATGGGTCCCACTTCATAAGGACTGTGAGGATTCAAGAAGTCAATCCAGTCAAAGAGCTTTGCCCAGTCCCTGACAACTGAAATATTTATCACTGCAGTCACAAATAGTCAAGGAAAGCAGTCCATTGATCCCTTGAGAAGTTGGAGATGCACCCATTATTCAAGAATGCATACTACGGCCATGAAAATCCATCCCACCTCTAGTCCAGCTCTAACTTTGAATGTCATATGAAAAGAATCAAAGTACAGATTAATAATTTCTTCAGTGGTCCCTCTCAGGAAAAGAAATGTCTGACATTTGTTGTACTAATGCTCCAACATATTTATAGACCATTTCAAGATGGGTGACCATATGTATATTGCATGTGATCTCCCCAAACCCATTATGTTTATGTCCATTTTAAAGAAGAGGAAAGTAATGCCAATAGAAGCCAATGGCACAGCTATTCAGTGGCAAAGCTAGGACTTAAATTCAGCTCTTCTCAGGTCTTACCTCAGACTTCTTTTCATCACACCAAAGAAGAAATGTGGAGCAGTTCTAAATTCTAGGTTCTCAGACCTTCTCAACAGCCAAAAAACATTAGCAATTGGATCGCAGTAATTTCCAACCACAAAACAAAATAAGAGTCTATGGCCTCGTTACAGAATAGCTTTAGAGGAGTCCCCATCTGACCTCCAGGGCCATAAGCTTGACAAGAATGTTCTGAAATTATGTGCTGGCAGGGCTTCAAAAAGGCTGTCCTCAGAGATGCTCAGGTTAGTGACGTAAGTTATCACCTGCCATTTGCAACTTTCGTTCCAGGTAAGATGACGTAAAATGATTTCTGCTGTTCTCACAGACTATGCCAACTCCAGTTTTTAGTAGGTAAATATCACACCTTTTCAATGTGAGTTTAGCCAAAAATGAGTTCTAAATGACTTGAATTTTGAGGGGAAGTCAGGGAGCAGTGGGAGCAGAAATCGCTCATAATTAAAGGCCAGTTCATTAACACTTACATACATATGGATTAGCCATCTAAAGTGAGGTGAAAATGCAGCCTTGTGGATAGATTTTTTAACATCAGGGATCTCATAAAAATTCCATATGCTCCACCAGTAAGTGCCCTTGACTCATTAGTAGTGTCCTTCCTCCCTGTGAATTAATCTCTCAGGTCACCAGCCTCAAGAAGGCAAATATCACAAATTCTACCTGAATGCCCCTGAAACTTATAATCAAACAAAATGAGGATGAAGAATGTCTGTGGCAGCAGTTTTAGAGCACCCTTAGGACAGGCACCTCAGAGCCTAGCTGTCTAGACCAGCCTGACTCAGCTCCTCATACTCTGGGCAGTGCCTGCTCACCCTCCCCCATCCCCTGGCTCCCATGGCACCACCTTTGCAAGCGACCTCCCAATTCAGTGACAGGACCTCCCACCTCAATGCAAGAACTCTACAACTTTCTCCCCAACTTTTTCCCCTTTCTTGGTATACTCCCGCCCTCACTTATCTTAATAGTTTCCGTGAGTTTCTCCAGTACCCACACAACAAGAACTCCTTACTTATTTCCCTGGCTGCAGCCATGTTCTAGCCCCAAGTAACAACTATTTACTGGCACATCCATCTTGCTTGGCCTGCTATACCTAAGAGCCTTCTTTAGCATATTTACCTTTTTTTTCTGAATTATCCAGCTAAAGCCTCAGGGGTCTTTTGACTTCATTGTCCCCTTTGTTTCCTACATTCAACTGACACTGAACTCTGACTATTCCACTCCTCAAATAAATGTTCAATCCATCCTTTCATTTTCACGGCACAAGTTCAAGCCCTTACTTCCACTTGCCAGAAGATCACCTTTCAGTCTGTCCTTGACTGTCGTATATACCAAATAATATGAGAACAATCTGTCTGAAATACATTTCAGTTCACATATATCCACTCATGTAACATGTCCCCACATCTTCATTGTCCAAATTTCTCAGCATCTACATTCTCCTCCAAACTATTCCAGTGAGTATTTTCAGTCTTGCTACCCACTATTGTATCTGATGCATCTTATCCTGCAGCAAACTGGATCTATGCTTCTCTAAAATTTTTCCTCACCCAGGACTTTCATACTGCCCTTCCCCACGTATAAGTCCAAACAGAATTTCAATACCCAACTCATTCGAAATTTGAACTATTGTTAATAAAAAAATTCAATCAATTACCAACTTCAGTACTTTGAGCATTTTAATTAATTAAGTTATATCAATGCCCTTCAACCAAAGGCTGCCAGGGACACACCTGTAGTTGAACAAGTTGGGTTTATTACCCATTGTGGTAAAGGAGAATGCATTCATGGGGAACCATGGAGTGTTTCAAAAAGTTAGGATTTATTATAGCATTTGAACTCTGGAATGCTAGATGCTGTCAGAAAGCAGGAGCAATTCTAAGCTTGGGTATCATAAAAATTCATATCTACAGAGAGGACAGCCTAGAGCAAGGTTAAAACTGTAATTGGTAAAGAAGCAACTGTCACTCAACATATTTGACACTTAGAACTGAGAGAAAAGAGGATATTTAGTATTTTGGGGTTGCATGGTAAACTTGCTTTCACCTTAGACAAAAGTGGTCTTGTTTTGTCTCATTTTGTCACAGCCTCTAAGAGATTGTGCCTAATACGGGTGTTCTTTGAGATTTTTTTTATGCCCTTATGTCCAACAGGAGATACTATGGCCCACCTATAAGTAGGCTAGCTCCTAACAACCTCAAAGTCTACCTGTAATGTCAGCAGCTGTTCTTCTTTCAATTCTAAGTGTCACCACAATGTCAATGTAGAGATGTTAACTTTCTCTTAAGTAGAGCACAGATTATGAAGAGTGAGGTAAATTGCTACAGATTTGCTACAGATGCAGCTAAACAGGACTCCATTTGGGATCCCAATGGCGAGGGTAGATATTATATTTTAGAATATAAAAAAGGAAGGGCATGGTGACAGGATTAGGATCTGGGAAAAGAAGATAATATATTTTAGACAATCTACAACTTTCAAGTATAATGTGATATGCAGATCAGAAACCCCCTAGAGCATGTTAAACACAAGAATGTCTTCATCCTGGTGAACCAGATAAAGTTTTCTGGTTAATAAAAGATGAAAGTTGTCTACTGTACTTATTCCAGAATCTAAATGCGTTTAGGCATTCATTAGTGAGCTAAATGTCTTCATATCTTTGTAGGTGTACTTATTGTTTTATTGCTGTTCAATTGCTATGAAAATCCTGACCATTAATTCTTATCTTTTATTCTGTTTCCAGCAGATACCATCAGAGTACTGCTATTACTGAGCTTAACAGAAGGAAGCAATGCCAGCTGTGCCTTTCGGGCCATAAACACCAGAAATGTAGCTCACATACAAGGCATAGATAGAAAAATTTTTTTTAATAGTATTGAAAAGTCCTATAAATATAATTTCTTTTCAAGAAAACAAAACAAAAACATTTTATTGGGTAAATGTCTACACTTTATTTTATGGTCTACTGATAGCTGGATGACCTAATTGTAAGTTACAAGCCTTTGGTGGAGAAGAATCAACAGAGGAACTTAGTTGGCAACTGTCCCGTGTCTAGTCTGGGACCACAACTGCAGCTGATTTGATGGCCATCTAAGACACTATTCGTGAAAATAAAAACTGATGCACATATTTTCATGTAAATGTCTTGTACCTTTAATACCTTAAATAGTAATATTCAAGGCACATTTGCAATGGCAGCATTGATTCAATTCAACAAATAAATTTAGAGTAATAACTCAAGTGCACTAGGCAGAGGCCAAGACCAATGAGCTCAGGCAAACCATCTTCATTCCTGACAGGGACTCCTTCCAACACTGGTCATGTACAACATTTATTTCCAGATGCCACCATTGTATTGAGAACACATGAAATACCAAGACTTCCACCCTCAAGGGCAGTAGAATTCCCCCAGACCATCTCTGCCTCATAATATCTGTAGCAGTCCAAGTTCTAACTTTCTTCAGGAAATTTCAATTTGCAATGTTTTAGAAAATAAATGCCCTATCACTTAACACTGCTACTGGAAGATAACATTTCAGTGATTACTTGGTGTAGACATTTTATTATTCAATATTAAAGTCCCATCAGAAATCCCTAGCCTGATAAGCTAAAAATGAGGTTTGAAAATAAAGCACCTGGCAAATTTGATTTGCAGTAATCAAAATGGCATTTTGTCAGATGGGAACTAATTATTAACCTGACATGATTTCAATCTGCTGCCATTTTATGAAATGAGATCTGTTTGCTCTCTATAAAGATGATCAGGCTTGCTGCTCCTTAGCTAGACACCCAGTTTCACCTATTCTCACAAGATTCTTCTATTATGCAAACGGGTGGTAAAGCAATTACATGCTCCAAAAGATTGAGATGAGAAATTTCACATTCACAAACTTGTCATGTTCACCTCTTAAAGTGTAAATTCTTGCTGGATGGTAAGATGCCTTTTTAAAAAAAATTTCATACAGTCACCTAATGGCCTGAGGGAGCACCCTCTCTAAAGGCAGTTTCCTAAATTCGATGAGAACCCTGACAGGACCCTAAGGCTCTGCCCAAAGACTGCACAATAAATAAAGGTAACACTTTCATTTACAGAAGGGAATGCACATGTCTTCAGGCTTTTCAAGGCTACTTAGGGGCAACTGCTGGACCCCAGGCCATTACCAAGTTAAATGCTCCAAGTGAACATGAATGAAGTTTTAGCAGAGAACGGAGGGAGGGGAAAGTGGAACTTAAACAGGAGATATTTCACCCCTGCGTGATTGAGGATGCTGTTGGGATCTCCACAGATGGAAAGAAAGAATATCTTTTACCACTCCGTGCCAGGAAATGGGTTACCTGCCTCTCATTTAACACTGTCACATATAATTCTCCTCAGTTTGCCAAAAGAGGAGGAAACAGTCTCAGGAATGCCCTATAAATTTCCTGTGGTCTTAAGTCAATAAGCAGGGCTCTCAGAGATCAGTTTTTTTCTGTCACTTTTGGTTGCCTCTGCTAGAGTGGAAAGAGAAACATAAGAAAGCATATTTTCTATAAATATTTATCCTCCTCACATATGTTGAAAAACCCTACATAGTATTATTAAAGAAGCCACATTTATCTTTAAATTACTACATTTTATTTTAAGTTTTAGAAATAAATCAACTAAATATAAGAGAAAGTTGATTATGGTTATGAAAGGAAGTCAGAGGATGAGGGAAGGGGAAAACTAAGTTGTTCTCCTGTCTTATAATATGTGGTTCTTCTTTGTGGGGCTTCACTGAAGGAAACAGAAGCCTCGGGAGATAGGTAATGAAGTACTGAGGAAGTTCCTGACAGAAAGATTTTGCTTCAGATTGCTGCTGAGGGGAAATCTCCCACATGTTATGACATCCAGAGCAGAGCATGCTTTGTGAGTCAGTGCATGAATAAGACTTTGTTCTCCCCAGCACAACTGCAGCTTGTTTAGTTTACAAACACAAGTTGTCTTAGCGATCAATCCGTATTCCCAGCAGGTAAGGGCCCAACCCCGCGCTCTCTCCTGCAGCTGCACACCCAGCTCACGGCAAGTGAGCACTCATCCACTAAGAAAAAGACTGGGCCATCGGGGAGCAGTTATTCCCATCTCCACCATGGTTCTGACAGGGGAGGATGGATGTAAAGTGAGAAAAATATCCTCATATTGTACACAGAATTGAAGAAACTTTACCTCAAGGTTTACGAGGAACCCCAAAATGTTACCATAATAGTCCATTCTGGCTAGGCCATGGTTCTCAGATAGTTGCTCAAATGCTAGCCTAGATGTCGCTATGAAGGTATTTTTTAAGATGAGGCTAACATTTAAATCAGTAGACTTTGAATAAAGCAATTACCCTCCATAATGTGGGTGGGCCTCATCCACTCAGTTGAGGACCTTACCAGCAAAGACTAAGGTTTCCCGAAGAAGAAAGCATTCATCTCAAAAAACATAACACAGAAATACTACCCAAGTTGCAGCCTGCCAGCTTCCCCTACTGATTTTGGACTTGCCAGTCCACATAATTGCATGAGCCAGTTACTTAAAATAAATGTCTCTCTTCTCTGTGCCACCCACCCTGCTCCCCCCAGCCCATTTCTAGGGAGAATCCTGACTACTAACACTGTTACCAAGCAGATTAAACAGCCTCATTTCCTCTGTATTTCAGAACAGAAAGGAAAGAGGTACTTGGCAAAATACCAATTGCTTAGAAAATCAGAGAATTAAGAGTCTATGTGAAAAAAGACCTTTCAACACCCTTCAAATGCCAAGTTGCATTTCCCACTAACACCTTTAATGAATTTGTGAATATGGAAAGCTCTGGGTCAGGCACTGGGGCAGCAGAACCAGGGGCATCTACATTGGAATCTGGGCTCTGCCCCTTTCTGTGTGTGTGGCCACAAACACACAACTGAAACTGTAGCGGCAACTCAAACCCTGGCTTAAATGCGGCACTGAAAGGACCAGAGACGTGAAGCACCCAGCTCAAAACCCAGAAAGATTCATGCTCACTAAATGGCAGCTTAGGGTGACTGCTGCTGGTACCAACTTATTAATAAAACACACTTCCTCCCAGCCCTAAGAGGAAAAGAGACATATACAAGGATTAATTAATACAATGTTTTAAAGACCACAAAGGTAATATTTGGGTAACTGTTGGAATACAGAGGAAGGGAAGCAGAGTCAGCCCCAGAAGCAGAGGTTTTCCAGCTGAGGTGGGATGACAGGGAGCAGGCATTCCAAGTATAGGGCACTGCACAAGCAAACCCAGGGTCAGACAGAACCAGGTACTGGCCAGCCACGCTAACTAGCCAGGGACATGTGTGGGGACTCATTGTGCTGGAAAGTATTCTAAAGGGCAAGCTCATGCAGGGACAAAGACTTGGGCAGAATAGAAATGAGAGAAAAGAAAGAGTTGCCCCATGCATTCTTTTCAGATTGCACTAGCAGCTTGTGCAGACACACATTTTGACTAGTGGCTACTCTGACTTCTAGGTATTAAAAACTTCCATAATTATTAACTTAGATAATGGCTTTCTCCTCTAAAAGTACAATCCCATGGGCAGGGGGTGAGAGATGGGAAAGAATAGTGGGGAGGAATCTAAAATCCTCTAATAAAATATCTTTTGTTAATAAGCTTTCACAAAAAAAAAAAAACCTTCCATAATTAAAAAGCTGTACAAATGGAGAAAGTATTTGGAAAACAAACAATGAAACTTTTGAATGCTTACACAGGGAGCCAGAGGTGTACCATACTGTGCACTGAGTAAGAATTTTAACAGATGGCACAATTCTGAATGTACTGTACGGTGCTTTTCATGCACATTAAAATGAAAATGCATATTTTGTTAACTTAAGCACACAGTAGTAAGGGAGATGCAATACAGTAAAAGCTCTGCAATGACTTATAGTAAATTGCTAAAAAAAATTTAGCCTGTTATAAGATTAAGCCTGTTTTGAATTTTCTTAATCTTGTTTACTTGTGTTTTCCAATTTTTCTACAAAAATGTGAATGGCTCATGACACAAGAAAAAGGTATTTTTTTTAAAAACCCTGCCAAGTGTATGGCTAAAAGAGAAAGTGTGTCATAAACTATAAACAAAGGGAATTCACTTCTATTGACAAGTACACCACATTCTGTGGGCTGACTTTGGCTTAGATGCAAAAGAAAAACTAACAGTCTTTTGAGATTGGGGAGGAATGGGGGAAGAGCTTCATAATTTAACAGCAGCACGAACCTGGGTCACAGAGGCATTTGTAGCTGGTGCCCACGCTGCGGCACGTGCCATTGGCACAAGGGCTGAGAGCACAGAAGTCCACAAGCTGGGTGCAGGCCAACCCCGTGAAGCCCGGGCTGCAGCTGCAGGTGAAGCGCACCCCGTCTGCATAGCAGGTGCCGTTGTTCTGGCATGGCGAAGAGGCGCACGGGTCCACCTTTTCTTCACAAGCAGATCCAAAGTATCCTGGGAGAAAATGCATGGGAGCTTACAAAACTGAAAACACATTTGCACAAAATAACTAATCAACTGAGTCTGCAGATCTTAACGTCCCTTCACTGTGTATTGATTAACCAATTAATTCGTTCCCAGTTTCCAGATAGATCACAACCCAACAAGGTAGGGAGAGTGTTTTTCTTAGTTTTGGTTACAAACTAGGTTAAATACTAAGCCCTGCAACCCATTTTTGTTTAAATATAAGATATATGACTGTTTAGGCATACATGCATATGTGTACATGAATTATTTACATGTACATGTGTATGTGTCTATGTATACTCTAGAAAAATATCAAAAATAAATTAATGTTCATTACCTAAAGGAAGGTGGGATTTGGGTCAGCAGAGGGCTTTCCTCTCTTAATTTGTGTATGTTCCAGGGGAACATATTGCTTACTTTGCATTCATAGATAAGAAATAATCCTGAATTTTAAAAATTAAAACTACATCAAATAGTAAACAATAAACTCTTTCCCATTCTTATCCCTTTGCCCCTCATTCCCTTCTCTACGAGTAGCCACAATAAACAGCTTCTGGAATAAATACTTTTAAAAAAGTTAGTTATTGCAACAAACAAAAGCAGTCTACCCATGCACGGGGAAAAGGAGCTAAGCTCTGACACGTGCTATGACATGGAGAACCCTCAAGAAGATTATGCTAAATGAAAGAAGCCACATACAAAAGATTGCATATTATATAAGTCCATTTATAAGAAATGTGCAGGGAAAGCAAATCCAGGGATATAGCAAGTAGATAAGTGGTTGCCTGAGGCTGGACTGGGAAGAGAGATTAACTGCAAACGAGCATGAGGGGTCTGTTGGGGTTGGTGGAAACGCTGCAAATGTACTAAAAAGCATTGAATTACACGCTTAAAATAAATGGATTTATGATATACTAATTGTGCACTTAAACAAATAAACTTTCTGTTATATAAAATTGTGTAAGGCTGTTAAAATGTTTCATTTTAGCCGGGCTCGGTGGCTCAGCCTGTAATCCCGCGCCTTTGGGAGGCTGAGGTGAGTGGATTGCCTGAGCCCGCGGGTTCGAGACCCGCCTGGGCAGCGAGACCTCATCTCTACAATAAATCAAAAAATCAGCCAGACGTGGTAGCGCATGCCTGTAATTCTGGCTGTTTGGAAGGCTGAGGCGGAAAGATCACCGGAGCTCAGCAGGTTGAGGCTGCGGTGGCCGGGAGCGGCCACTGCACTCCAGTCTGGGCAACAGAATGAGACTCCAACTCAAAAAAAAAAAAGTTTCATTTTAACTGAGGCTATTGTGTAGGCCACTTATTTTGTTTTCTGTGTGTATGACTCAGTATTTCTTAAGTTAAAAAATTACACATATATACTTGCAGGTCTATATGTTTATATGTACATGTAGGCATCTATATTTAACAAAGCCTTGGATAAAACTATACTTATTTTAATACTTTAAGAACAGTTTGAAAATTAAAGACTATTCAAGTTTTAGAAATAGAAGTTAAATAATTTTACTCATATATACTTTATATTCTACTAATCTATTTCACTTCTCTTATCCACATTTAAGTTTATATTTACCCATCTTCATACAGAACTCCTAGCAATATTGACAATTGGGGTTTTATTGTTAAGGGCATAGAGAATATATAAAACAAAAATAACTCCCAGATTTAATTTTCTGAAGTAGCACTTATAAATCACCATAATCAACTTGGTATTCTCTGTATAATATAGAAGTAGAAAATTCCTCTTCCAAAAAATCTAATGCTATTCAACATTTTACAAAGTTCTTTGTAGCTTTTAAATTTTACTAAAAATGTACCAGACAATCAGTATTAATAACACTTGAATTCTCCAAAGAGTCTTTTGGCAGCCTGGATGTAGAATATAATTTTATCCTTCATAAGATATATTCCACTTTACTCTGATTGAATAGCAAATACTTAAAATATGACAGTATTATATATTATCACTATTTAACATGTCATTTTCAAAAATAGAATTTAACATCTCAAATCTCTTAATTTTAGAAAAAAATTAATTATTTTATCTGTCGGAGACTGCCTCACAGCCATTGAACATATAAAAGCTCCATTTAATTTGCTCATTGAGTGTGATACTAAAAGTAATCAAAATATTTTCTTTTAATCTGAAGGACAAAGTTTGGGCAAAAAATTAATCAAGTCAGCCTGTAGCTTACATTCAGTTAGGTAGAGGCCCATGATTTTATCTTATGACTTGAAAAAGTAGGGGTGTGAAGAGGATTCTAGATTAATTTGTGAACCTACTGATTTCTTTACAAGTAATCCACAATAAATTCTACACCCAAAACTGGGAGCTAGATGACCCAAAGCAATAGCTCAAAGTAAATAAGAAAATTCTAAATTTTAATGCTCAAAAACAGAAATTGAATTCAAGAGGTCATTTTTATTCTTTTTTTTTCTTCCAGCAGAACTGAACTAGTGACCACAGAAGGAAACAGGAGTCTTTTAGTTGAGAACACACAGAAGAGAAATGATCATAGGAAGTAGGTCCTTGGAAACCCTCTGAGATTAAGATGGGTGAGCACCTGATTGAAAGAATATCTGGGGGGGGGGGGTGTCAAAGACAGAAAAATTCAAGAAAAAGAACCTTATAGCTAAGTTAGGAACACAAAAATAAAAAGTACTTAAAACTACTAGAACCCCACTAGAAGAGCTGAATATTAAACATTGATCTCAATGAAGTCTGTTTTAAAGTTTCCACATCAGATTAGCAATGCCATGGACCAAAGTGTGTCCCCCCAAAATTCACATCTTTTTAAAAAATCAACCTTTTCAGGTTGAATAAAATTTATGTTTTGAAACCCTAATTCCTACTACCTCAGAATATGATCTTTAGAGACAGGGCCTTTAAAGAGGTGGTTTAAGTGAAAATGAGTTCATTAGGTGGGCAGGACCCTAATGCAATCTGACCATTGTCTTTATAAGCAGAGATTAGGACACACAAAGAGACACCAGGGATGACTGTCCCAAAGGAAAGACCACGTGAAGTGGTAGCAAGAGGGTGGCCAACTGAAAGTCAGGAGAGATACCTCAGAAGAAACCAACCCTGCCAACACTTGATCCTGAACTTCCATTCTCTAGAAGAGTGAGAAATACATTTCTGTTGTTTAAGCCACACAGTCTGTGGTGTTTTGTTATGGCAGCCCACGCAGGACTAATACAAACAAGGAGCATAAAGCAACAGAGAAGCGATGTTTGGGATTCTTGTGTCTGCATCCTGAATTTACCACCCACAGCAAACTGTGACCATGGCATGTCCTGATTTCTTGCGTCTTCCACCACCTCCACGTAGAACACATAGCTGAAATTATTTCTTTTATCAAGCTATTGAGCATTGTAAAAGGATATGTATCAAAATTCCCAAGACAGTTCCCAGTCCAAGGCTGAATGAATGAATAAGTGAATGGAATAAAAATGGTAATCACAGCAACAGCCAATATCCACTGCAGCCGGATATGCATCCAGTGGTTTTAAGCCTTGACATGAATTACATCATTAAGCCCTACTGTAATAGCAGGATGTAAGAACTACTAGTAGCCCTACAGACAGAAAATTAGCAACACAAAAATATGAAGCAGACTGTTCAAGTCCGCATGGCTAGTAGATGGCAGAGCGGGAAGACCAAGGCCAAGCTCTTATTAGTCTTCTACTCTGCACAGAAGAGAAGTGAGTCCCGGACCAGTTAAGAAGATATCACGATACATAAGGACACCCAGGACCTATGTTTCTGTCCTGTTTGTGTCTTGGTGTGAGAAGAATTAGGATACTTGTTGATGAAGTCAAAATAAAGGAAAAAAGAATTATAGAAAGGCAATCCCTCTAGCTTTATGTCAATATACTCAATTATAAACATTAATATATATAGTTCACATAGAATAGTCCAAGTAGAAAGGAAAATGGGTAAAAAGGAGACATTTATAAAGAGTCGTGACTTTGGAGATAGACACTATTTCAATAAGGCCAAAAGGAGTGTGGAAAGTGAACAGAAATGAGGGCACTGATCAGAGGCTAGATCATGAATGGTCTTGTATATTATACTAAGGAGTTTATATTTTATTCAGCGGCTACTGGATATCATCTGTTTGCATTTTTTATATCCCTAATTAAAGGCAATGTGGAAAATGAACCAGAAGGTTAAAACTGGAAGCAGGAAACCAGGTGTTTACTATAGTAATTGAGGTTGTGAGGGCCAAGTTATAGCAACAGAGATAACAAATGTGGGTCAGGCTCAGTGGATCAGGCTGTAATCCCAGCACTTTGGGAGGCTGAAGTGAGTGGGTTACCTGAGCCCAAGGGTTCGAGACCAGTCCAGGCAACTTGACGAGACCTGGTATCTACAACTAAAAATCAAAAAATTAGCCAGGAGTGGTAGTGCACGCCTGTAGTTCTGGCTACTTGGAAGGCTGAGGTGGATGGATTGTTGAAGCCCAGCAGGTTGACCCTGGAGTGGCTGTGAGTGTGCCAACTCCAGCTTGGGCGACAGAGTGAGACTCCAATTAAAAAAAAAAGAAAAAAAGAAAGTGAAACAGATTACAGAATGATTTTTTAGGTAACACCGTCAATTCAGAGACCACTTGGACTGCAGAAGAATGAAAGGGAAAACAGAGCCCAGAAACATAACATAAGAAGAGTAAAAACCTCAAATGCCAGCAGTCGTCAAGTAGAAAAGGTTTATACAGAAAGCAAACCAAGTGTACTATAATAGGGAATGGCAGAGATTGTGACAAACTGAAGAGAGCACGGCCCTTCTAAAGGGGATGGCTGTCACCTACCTGCAACCAATATGAAATGTGGAGCTGACTACCAAATCTCCTAAATTTTCAAGAAAAGTTTGAAATCCAGATTCTTGCTTGAACTTTGTCTATTTTAAAGTGTTAATAAATCACTTCTCTAGCAAATAAACCATGTCTGTGGGCCCTGTGTATGTGGTTTCCTTGTGTGATTTAATGTTAAAGCTCGAGGAGCACAGGCTTTGGAGCCAAAGGGAATTGGGTTCAGATACCATTTCTGCCCACTAAACTGTAGGACTTTGGGCTAGTACCTAATCACTCTGGACTTCAACTTCTGCATTCATGGAACAGAGCTATCAATGCCTACAACTTATGCTTTTCATGAAGTGTAAATGCAAAAATGTATGCCAAGTACTTGGCACAGTGACACTTTAGTAGTAAGTGTTCAATAAGAAGAACCTATATTTATAATGTGATTCCCAGGTCTCCAGATTGGTGGATAATATGGATGGTGTTACAAAATGCAATGGAAAATACAGGAGGAGATTTTGAGCTCAGCTGTGTGCACAGTGAGTTAAAATGCTTTAACAGTTGTTCAGAAGACAGTTAAATATACAGAACTAGTGCTCAGGAGAGAGGTATAAACTAAAGGACATGGATCAGGAGTCAGATGCATATGGATGGGAACTGAATTCATAGAGATACATGATACCGAACTCTGAACAATACTTGTAAGCACAAGGATAAAGAGGAATCTGAAACAATGCTTCATCGAGAGACGCCCCCACACACTTCTGGAGCTCTCTGTGAATCTCTCCCACCCCTCTCCCTCTCCCTAGAGAGGCAGACAGAAGATGAATGAATGAATGGATACCTAAGTTTCAAGAAATATATGAGGGAAACCAGGAGAGAAAGGTGTCTCTGAAAGCAAGAAAGAATGTCAAAAAGTGTTATTGAACCTCCTGTAAGTCATATGAACAAGCCTACCTAACCTTCTGAAAGACAAGTGAACACAGGGAGAAAAGCCAGCCAGCCAGCCCACCTGAGGCCCTCTCAGACCAGTTAGCCACCATTAACCTGGCCAGTAACCATGAGCCTGCCAAATTGCCAACCCACAAGGATCATGAGCTGAATAATTTCTCTCCTCTTCCGCTGCCTCCACCTAGAAAACATGGCTGAAATCGTTTCCTTTATCAAGTTATTGTGCATTCTAAAAAGATATGTACCAAAATTCCTAGAACAGTTGCCAGTCCAAGACTCAATGAATGAATAAGTGTCATTTTCATCACTAAGCTTTGGGACAATTTGTTATGTAGCAAAAGCTAACTGATGCAATATAATAGGAGAAACAGAATTGTATCTAAATGAGAATATAGGCTAAAGGAGATTTTCTTTTGTTTTGCTTTAAGGAAAAGTCTTAAAAGAGTAATTGATCATACACTAAAGAAAAATTTTACTAAAGAGTTGACTGAAAAATATGTGTTGACTTGGCATCTTCCTAATGAGATGTGAAAGACCTTTACCATAAAAACTACAAAATGCTGTTCAAAGAAATCAAAGATGGAACAAACAAATGGAAAAATATTCCATGCTCATGGACTGGAAGAATCAACATTGTTAAGATGTCCATCCTACACAAGGTAATCTACAGATTTAACGCAATACCCATTAAATTGCCAGCAGCATTCTTCTCAGACCTGGAAATGACAATACAGGAATTCATATGAAAACATAAACAACCATGAATTACCAAAACAATCCTCAGGAAAAAAAAACAAAGCAGGAGGTATCACACTTCCAGACCTTAAACTCTATTATAAAGCTACAATAATAAAAACAGCCTGGTATTGGTACAAGAACAGGGATCTAGACCAATGGAACAGGATAGAGATTCCAGAAGCAAAACATCAATTTCTCAACCAATTCATCTTCGACAAAGCCTCTATCATCAACTGCTGGGGAGAGGAGAACCTATTCAGTAAATGGTACTGGGAAAACTGGCTGACCACATACAGAAGACCCCTACCTATCAGTTAATACAAGACCTCTACTTATCCCCATACACAAAAGTCAACTCCAAATGGATCAAAGACCTAAATGTAAAACCTCAAACTATAAGAACCTTAGAAAATGCAGGAGACACTCTATGGAAATTGGAACTGGCAACCAATTCGTTATCAAAACCCTAAGCGCCCATGCCATAAGAGATAAGATGGACAAGTGGGACTTCATCAAACTGACAAGCTTCTGCAAAGCCAAAGAAATCATCAAGAGAGTGGGGAGACAACCCACAGACTGGGAAAAAATATTTGCCAACTGTATGTCTGACAAAGGTCTAACATCTAGGATCTACGAGGAACTAAAGCGTGCCAAAAAGAAAAAAACAAACAGCCCCATTACAAAGTGGGCAAAAGATATGAATAGACACTTCTCAAAAGAAGATATACAGGAAGCCAACAGATACATGAAAAAATGCTCAGCCTCACTAGTCACAAAGAAATACAAATTAAAACTACACTGAAATACCACCTAACTCCAGTCAGGATGGCTATCATCAACAATTCAAAAAACAACAGATGCTGGAGAGGATGCGGCAAAAAGGAAACAATTCTACACTGTTGATGGGAGTGTAAACGAGTACAGCCTCTGTGGAAAACATGAGGCAATTCCTAAAAGCTCTAAAAATCGACCTTCCATATGACCCCGCAATCCCCCTACTGGGAATATACCCAGAGGAACTCAAGTCACTCTATTAAAAAGATACCTGCACACATATGGTGATCGCAGCATTGTTCACAGTAGCAACTTTGAGACCAGCCTACGCAATATAGCAAGACCTCGTCTCTACAAAAAAAAAAAATTAAAAATTAGCTGGACATGGTGGAATGCACCTGTAGTCGCAGCTACTTGGGAGGCTGAGGCAGAAGGATCTCCTGAGCCCAAGAGGTCGAGTCTGTAGTGAACTGTGATCATGCCACTGCACTCCAGCCTGGGTAACAGAGTGAGATCCCAACCCAAAAGCAAAAAAAAAAAAAAAATCACTTTTTCTTACCAACTCAAGAAAGTATACATACAGGATGAGAATGCAACTGATACTTTATATTTTCAGAGTATGCTAGCACACCTCAGTATATAGTGGTGAGAGAATACACCTTCAGCATATTATCCAGTCTAAAAAAAAATGGAATATAAAATGTTATTCTGTTATAAAAGATGACAAAGCAAAAAACTAAAATCTAGGTACTTCTAAACACATTTTATGGAGATGAATGTGAGGTAGCAATTATGAGATAATTTTTCTGGCTCTCAAGATTATTAATAACTGTTAGGAAGTTTACAAATGTAAATGCTGAGTCAATTTGAAAATGCTATTGCTTTGACTAGAAAATTCTCTATTTCCTTCTATCAACTAAGCAATTGTTATCTTCTTATTCATATGGCATCCTTTTGCAAATGACTCACATCTTCCTCAGTGGCCTCCTAAGTGACCTTCCTAAGAGAAATAGGAATGTACTTTTATAGTACAAAGAATGCAAGTCAGAGAACCAAAATTTGAATTTCCTTACTGGCTGTGCAACCTTGATCAAGGTACTTAATCATTTTTTGCTTTAATTTCTTACCTACAAAGCAGTATTGACTCCTACTATGTAGGGTTAAATAAGATGGCACATGGTGCTCAATAAACATTGAATTCCTTTAAGCAGAGGTTCTGGGAAAATTTCAAGTTTCCTATATACTCAGATTTTGTGGTTAGGGAAACTGAAATAAAGCTTACCCTTGTCAGTATTACTATCTGTAAAACACAATCAATTTTCACAATTGCATGGATCCCTTAGGGTCATGTCCCTGGAAGCGACTTAAAGGAGCTTTCTGGGCTTGGAAGGTGTTCACACATTGCTCTTTAAACATACACCACCCAGTGATGCTGCAAACAGAGGTGGGGCCCTTTGGCTGACAGTCATGGGAAGACATGGCAGACAAGAACATCCCTGAGAACATCTCTGTATAGCTTGAAAGGACAGTCTGTTGAAACTGTGTGTGTTAATGGCAAACTCAGGTATGGATACATTCCAAGTGTTTTAACTAAATTAACTCATTCCAAGTGTTTTAACTAAACTATCTCACATAAACCCTATGAGATAAGGACTATTAGTTCCCCATTTTCAGATGGGAAAACAGGTTTTGAAAGGTCAAGTCATTTGCCCAAAGTTACACAGCTAGTAAATGGCAGAGTTGAAATTTGAACCCAGGCAGTCTGAGTCTCAGGCCGAAGCTCCTAACCAGTACTCTCTGCTGTAACTTTCAATATCCGGGGTATAGCAGAAGGGTCAAGAGTGGAAAGATGGGTGCTCCAAGGCCTGTCAGACCTCTGTCATGCACTGGCTGCATGTAGTAGAAACTGGTTTTCCTAATATCCATCCTTCCTGCTTCCCATATCATAAACTTCTGATCACATAGCTACAAAGAATGATGACTACATTTACCAGCCTCTTCAGCAGCTAGGTGTAGACCTATGACAATATTCTGGATAATAGGATATAAGTGGAAATGTCCTGAAATAGCTTCTGATAAACTTTTTAAACCAAGAGTTGGCATTCACCCTTTGCTTTTTTATCACTTTATCCCTTTACCCACCCTGCTATCTGGACCACAGATATGATAGCTGAGCTTTTCCTAAGTTTGGTGGAAAACATTAACCCATAAGTAATATGCCCAGTGAACCCTGGGGATAATAAATTTAAAAAAAAAAAAAACAAAAACACAAGAATGTCACAGTTGAACTACTGAAAACCAAAAATTAAGAGAAAGTATAAAAACAAACAAGGAAAAAAATACACAGTGCATACATTGAACAATAAAGATGAATGACTTGTTACCATGATCTATGGAAGCAAAAGATAACAAAATGACATCTTTAAGGTATTGGAAAAATAAACCTGTCCACTAGAATTCTACTTTCAGAAAAAATAACTTCTACTCATGGGGGTTAATTAAGACATTTCATGACAAAGAATAACTGAGAAAATTTGTTGACAGCAAATCTAGCTACAGTACAAAAATATTAAAGTTATTTAAGCTGAGTGAAAATGATATGATAAAAACTCAGTTCTACAGGAAGATATTAAGACTACTAGAAATTGTATATTTGGGGATAAAGTTTTTTCCCTAGTTTATTTTAGAAAGCCAATAAAAGCAAAAAATAGCAACATTGAATTATGTTGTTGTAACATACAGAGAAGTAATATACAAGGTAACGATAGAACAAAGAGTAAAGTGGAGTTAATAAAATTATATTATCATGAGGTTCTTATTTTTGCATGAAGTGATTAAATGTTGACTCTACATAGACTCTGATAAGTTAAGGGATATATGGTAATCCCCAGAGAAACCACTAAAAAATAAAACAGAAATGACAACAAAAACTCCAGCGGTACAGCTTAAAAGCCAATTGAGAAAATAATATTTTTAAAAATATTCTATTTACCCCAAAGAAGGCAGAAAAGGAAGACTAAAACAAAGGACATATGAGACAGAAGAAAATAAATAGCAATGAAGTAGACTTAGATCCAACTACATCAATAGCTATATTGAATGCAAATGGACTAACACTCCAATTAAAAGACAGATTATCAGACTGTATAAAAAAGCAATACCTAATTATATGCTCTCTAAAAGAAACCCACTTTACATACAAGGACACATAACAATTGAAGATAAAAGGATAGGCAAAAATACATTGTGAAAAAGAAAACATAAGAAAGCTAATGTGCTCTAATAATATAAGGTAGACTTCAAGACTAAGAGTATTATCCAACATAGAAAAAGACACTTAATATAAAAAATAAGCAATCCAACAGGAATGTCTCACAATCCTAAATGTGTAAGCATCTAATAAGAGAGCTTCAAAATACATGAAAGAAGAACTGCAAGTGAGACAAACAGAAACCATCAAAGAAAACCTCTTTCTTTTTTTTTTTGAGTTGGAGTCTCACTCTGTCACCCAGACTGGAGTGCAGTGGCTTGCTCCCGGCCACCGCAGCCTCGACCTGCTGGGCTCCAGCGATCCTTCCGCCTCAGCCTTCCAAGTAGCTGGAACTACAGGTGCGCGCTACCATGCCCGGCTAATTTTTTTGATTTATTGTGGAGGTGAAGTCTCGCCAAGTTGCCCAGGTGGGTCTCGAACCCGCGGGCGCAGGCAATTCACTCACCTCAGCCTCCCAAAGTGCGGGATTACAGGCTGAGCCACCAAGTCCGGCTAGAAAACCTCTTTCTTAGTCACTGACAGAATAAATTGACAAAATAAGCTAGTGCATATGATATTTGAATAACATATTATTTTCATGTAAACATGAAATAAATCAATCATTTCTGTAGAGGTATAAAATTATTCAACAAAATTCAATACCCATTAATTATTTTTAAAAGGAAGAAAAACTCTCAGCAAACTAAAATAAAAAGTAACATTTCCTTCATTTTATATGATACATACAAAAAACTTATGGCTAATGAAAGGTGCAGGGAACAGTCAGAAGGGCGTCTCCTGAGATGGCAATAAACACTATAGAACCAAACAAAGACAACAAAGGCCCTAGGCTCCTGCTTTTCCCACGCTTGCGAAACTTAAACCTATGTGCAAATATTATCTCCCTATAGGAATACTACCTCATAGCCCCCTCCAATAAAACCCTAACACAGCACTGGCCACCCCCTCCCAAACTGATAGATACAGACCTCTCTTGCGGTCTCTCTCTCACTCTCCCTCCCTTACCAGGCAGTTACAGACCCTCTCTCTGTAGCCGCTGCTCTAATAAATCTCTTGGCCTCAAAGGGTGTTGAGTCTCACTGCGCACCACCGTCTTTCAGCTAACATTACATTCAGTAGTGAAATAATAAATATTTCCCACCTGAGATAAAGAACAAAACAAAGATGTCTACTCTCAGGACTTACATTCAATATTTTACTAGAGGCTCGATATATGCAATAAGAAAATTAAAATAAAAAGATAATGTATAGAAAGGAAAAATAAGACTCCTTGTTTATTATTTCAATCTATGATTTTATACAAAGAAAACGCAAAGGAATCTACAATAAAAATTATGGAAACTAATAAGCAAATTTAGAAAACTATCAGGGTACAAAGTCAATATATGAAAATCAATAGTATTTCTATACATTGGTAATAAGCAACTGGAAATAAAAAATTTAAATGGCACTTATAATATTATCAGAAGTTTAAAATAAGAATAGATGTTTTAAAAGACCTTTACACTATGCAAGACCTTTACACTAAAAACTACAAACCATTGCCTACAGAAATTAAAAACACCTAAATAAATAAAGAGATATACCATGTTCATGGACAGGAAGGCTCGTGTTTGTTGGGCTTTTTGTTTTTTTGTTTTTTGAGTCAGAGTCTTACTCTGTCACCCAGGCTAGAGTGCAGTGGCACAATCATGGCTCACCACAGCCTCAATTCTAGGGTTCAGGTGATCCTTCCTCCTCAGCCTCCTGAGTAGCTGGCATTACAGGCACATGCAAAAATGCCTGGCTAATTTTTTTATTTTTTATTTGTAGAGACAAGGTCTTGCTATGTTGCCTAGGCTGACTCCAAACTCCTGGCCTCAAGCAATTCTCCCCATGGCTTCCCAAAGTGTTGGAATTACAGGTATGAGCCACTAATTTTTATGCAAGTTCTTTTCCAACTGATTTACTACAATACCAGTTATTTGGGAGCGTCTCATTGTTTGTAAGTAAATCAAATTCTAATCAATAAATTATGTCAGTTTAATTAAATAACTAGCTTTTGTATGTCTCAGTTACCTTATTATTTTAAAGTGAAATAATTGGACAGCTATATGTGTCAGGTAGTTGTTGTTGTATCAGTAGAAAGAAGAGAAGAAGAGAAATTGTAGTGTTAAAAGCAATTACAAATATTTGTTGAGATCTTATTATATGCCAGATACCTTAAGGAGCAGTTGGTAATTATTATCTCTTACATATCACAACCATGGACTCAAGTACAGTATACTATTACCTGCTTTTATAAAAGAAGATTTAGAGACTTGATATTAGGAAACTAGCCCAGGAACACTCAATTAGTAAGTGGAAAAAGTAAAATTCAACCTGAGATCTCTCTAACTCCAACGTTCTGCTCTGAAGCTCCATCCATGCTATATGTTGCCTCTCATAGGAGAGTTTGTGTAAAAGCATTTGACAAGTTGAAGGTGCTACAGTAGCATAGGATATTATGGTCAGATTAAATCCATAACTATTATTAATTATGTATTTTAAGACAGCTTTAGAAAACTGAAATTACTGCAATGACAAATTTTGAATTCTATGTATTTGCATAAATGTCCTGAGCCTAATTTGCCTATTGATTCTCTGTAATTCCGATATCACATGGAGGATACTTTTGAACATTTATGAAACGAGAATCCTAAGAAATATACATGTGCTACCAATTCCTTATAAAATGCTTAAAATAATCAAGGTATCAAATTAAGAGCTAACAGATGTGGGCATGGCCTACTAATCTGCTGATCAAAGCCAGATGTTGGTTGATTTAGAGCTAGCTCTTTGTTGCAATATATGTTACAGGTGCATTAATGTCTACTTTATAAAATTTTGAACTAAAATTAGCTTGTAAACATAATGCTGATCACAGTAAGTTTGAATGTTACAATAGTTTCATAAATTACTTCTGAAGTCCAGATATGAAACAATGTATATTCAATAGATAGATATATAAATAAGCACCTATGCAATTGATTCCAAACTCAGATATTGTCTGATTTTCCCTTGTAAAACTTAGATGTCTGTGACTCAAAGCTAAACCAAAGTTGGCATAAAACACACCTCTGTATTGGATTTACAAAGTGTAGGGTAGTATGATGAATGCTAGTAAAAAGATATTTTACAACCTGAGGTGGAAAAGGCCTTGGGTCGCCTGTAGCTGAGACACCATCACAACAGATTTTATGTTTCTAATAGACATTCTAAAAATAAACCAAGGGTCTCATTCGCTGTATTTTCCCTCTTCCCTTCTCCTTCGTCCTCTCTCTCTTAACATATATACACAGACATACATTATACAGAAAGAGTTTTAAACTTCATCTCCTCTTTGCTTTGTCCTGTTCCTACCTAATGTTATAATTCTAAAAGAAATTATTTTAAAGCACCTCTGGTAAAGTTTCTCTTTTTATTAACATAGCTCTTCAAGAGCTTTGACTGATTAATCTAACAATAATGATCTCTTAATGTAAGTGTTTTGAAAATTCTCCCCCCAGATTATACAAACTACATTAGTTATGGTAGCAAAGGTGAAAGGGCTGAAAAAATTTAATATTCTTAAAGTCAAGTACATCCATGGACACATTCAAACTCCAAAACATGAAAAATGGTTATATACAACAACAAATGCAACACTGCTATGTGAGATAATCTAAATTAAAACTAAAAATGATAGTTGTATTCCTGAAATTACTAAAAGATTAATGAACTATAACAGAGGAATAATATAGAATCCTAACTAGAAGCCAATGAACAAATAAATATATTTGGATTTACAATACTCCTAGAAGAGAAGAAAATTTAAAAAAAAAACTGAGAATGTTAAAAAAGTGAAGAAATGATGATAAACATGATGCTATCTCTGGTGTGCAATAGTATATTTTAAGGGATACAGACCTCAGGTGATGGACATAAGGAAATGTTGGAAATAAAACACAACAGCTGCAGAGAAAAGCTCCATCTCAAACATATGGAAGCAATGTCGGCAGCCAGGAGATTGAAAGTTTAGAAAGGATAAAAGGGGAAAGTTTAGAAAGGATAAAAGATTAAAATAAAACATAAAATAGAACTACAAAAGAAACCTAAGGAATGAATAGTTAATGCAAAAAAATAATAATAATTTAGCTAGTTGACTGTTCCTTTAATTTTTTTACTTGAACCAATATTTATATGAATATGCCCGCTGAATATTTATTACATAAGTAAAAAGAAATCAACACCCTTGAGATACACCCATTATGGAAATCAGATATTTAAGACCAAAAGAAAATATTCCTTGGATATTTTAAATTACAAGACAGTGAAGTCACTCTATGCATTGTCAGAAAGCTATCTGGGTGTCAGAAATATTTGCAATACTAATAAGGAAAAATATGCAATAAAGTGATACTGGCATATTTGTTGACAGTGTAAAGATCGTTCACATGAAAGAAACAGTATGCAGAGGTATTTAATGCTTATCTCATGATTTCACTGCCTTGACAAATGGTTCAAGTCAGAAGCCTGGGCGTCAGTCATACCTGATTGTTTCCATTCTCTTACCCCCATATCCAAACAATTTGTGGATCTTATAGATCCCGTCTCCAAAATATATCATGAACTCAAATGATTTGTCTCATCTCTGTTGTCTCCATCCTAGTCACAGCCACAATTATTTCTCCCCATTACAATAGTTTTCTCTGAGGCAATTCCTGTTTACTTCACCCCTACAACCAATTCTCCAAATAGCAATAAGAATAATTTTCTTAAAATGTTAATATTATCTTGACTTCCAGTCGTTCCTAGAATAAAATTGACCCTCCATAAATTTTCCATACTCTGAGCCCAGCTGACCAGTCTGATCCCTCATTCTTTAGAAGCTGGCTCCAGTCAGGCTCGGTGGCTCAGCCTGATCCCGCGCTTTGGAAGGCTGAGATGAGTGGATTGTCTGAGCCCGCGGGTTCGAAACCCGCCTGGGCAACTTGGCGAGATCTCATCTCTACAATAAATCAAAAATCAGCCAAGCGTGGTAGCGTGTGCCTGTAGTTCCAGCTACTTGGAAGGCTGAGGCAGAAGGATCACCGGAGCACAGCAGGTCAAGGCTGCAGTGGCCGGGAGCGGCCACTGCTCTCCAGTCTGGGTGACAGAGTGAGACTCCAACTCAAAAAAAAAACAAGCCATTCATCACCTTGAGCCTTGACATGCCCTTTCCACTGCCTGGAAGTTCCTTCTACTATGCTTGCAGAGCTAGCTCTTCCTTATATTTATGCCTCTGTGTATACATTAGAAAGACAGGCCTCCCCTTACCACTCCATTCTAGATGCACATCTGTTTTTTATTCTGTATCACAGCACCCTGCTCACCCCCTTCATAGCAATTTTCTTCATTTGTAATGACATAGTTGTATATTGGCTTACCTGTTTATCATCTGTCTCCCATTCCCAATGAGATCATAGGAGGGGGCATGTTGATCCCTCTCACCATTGAGCCTCGGCACTCAGCATAGTGTCAGAGCTACAGGAGGCATGCAGTAAGTATTTGTGGGATGGATGGATGGATAGATGGATGGATAGATGGATGGATGGATGGACGGACGGACGGACGGACGGATGGAGGGATGGATGAGTGATTGAGAGCATAGTTCAATAGATCTATTGTACAACAGAGTAGTTAGAAAAAGCAAAATGATAAATATGGATTAGGTTTGGGAAGTTACAATGAGGGGATATGAAAAAGATGAATATTAGTCATTAGATGTTTTGATCACAGATACATAGATGAATAATCACCAGATCAAAATAAAGGAAGGAAATTTAGTACATGAAGTATTCTGCTGAGTAGCACAGTAAAGCAAGAAGATAGACTTGACTCCCAAAGAGCTCATTCTTTAGCAGGAAAGAACAGGACATATCTGAGACATATCTCATTGAGAACAAGTTGAGGTTATTTTTCCTTCCTGCAAACATTTATGGGATGATTCCAGCACGGCATGAAGGCTAAAGGGACTAGCCCAGGCTGTCAGCATGGGATCAGTGTGTGTAGCACTGGCTCTAATTGTGGCAGAGATTCAGAAGAAGAATGGACCATAATAGGGTGGGAAGGTCAGGAAAATCTCAAGGGAGAATTGAGTTTTCCACTGAGCCTCAAAGAAAGCCTGAGATTTGGCTCTGTAGACAAGAAAGAAGAATGATGTTAAAATCACAGAAGGGACTTCGGTCAGTGTTTATGGAAAACTTAATTGGGACCACATTTGTTCTGGTTCTAAGAAAGAAGACAGTCATGCAAGATAAAGAGAAAAGGGAATATCTAGGAAAATCAATTAAAAATCATCAGATGTAGAAGACCCAACAGAATTGCATTTTAAATGTGACTTTTAATTTTTAAGAAAATCCATCTGAGAGAGCAACAAAGCACCTTAAGGACTTTTTATTTAGCAGAACAGAAAGACAAATTTAGACCTAAGACTGAAAGATGTAAAATAACTAGGCAATAATCAGAAAAATGTTAAATCGGCTCTCCCCCAGTTTAGACTAAATAAAACAGCAGAAAGAGATAAAACGTTTAAAGTATACCGTTATCTGAGCAAAAATAATTGCCTAGCAACAATGGAAATTTAGAGATTTGGTTCAAAGGGCTATATTTTCCTTTGGGTATTTGTTTATCTAACCAAGACTAACCGAGACCACTGATAGAAGCGTGTGTCAGGCATTACTTTGAGATCTTACATTCTAGTAGGAAAACATACAGGAGAAAAGCAAACAAGTAAACAGGTATCCTCAGCTAGTGCTGCATGCTACTGAAGCAGGTAAAGGGTAGAGAATGATGGAGGCTGTGTTATATATTGTCATTGGGGATTACCTACATGATTCAAGAGAGAACCTTGTGAAAGTCCGGAAGAAGGATTCCGGAAAAGAGAGCATCAGGTGCAAATGCCCTGAGTAGCATTGGCTCCAAGGTGAACAGCGCCCCCAAGACAATTCCCAAGCCCATGGTATGTTTGAATAGCAGCGGTGTTTGAATAGATAGGTGCTTGAATACGTGGCTAGAGAGAAGGGGACAAAAAGAAGTAGTAGTAAGAAATGAGTTTAGGCTGGGCTCAGTGGCTCAGCCTGTAATCCCAGCACTTTGGGAGGCTGAGACGAGTGGATTGCCTGAGCTCGCGGGTTCGAGACCTGCCCGGGCAACTTGGCAAGACCTTGTCTCTACAATAAATCACAATGAGCCGGGCGTGGTGGCACACGTCTATAGTTACTTGGAAGCCTGAAGCAGAAGGATCGCCAGAGCCCAGCAGGCTGAGGCTGCGGTGGCTGGGAGCGTGCTACTGCACTCCGGTCTGGGCAACAGAGTGAGACTCCAACTCGAAAAAAAAAGAAAGAAATGAGTTTGGAGAGATAGTCAGGGACGTGCTGGCCCTGGACCACACTTTGGATGAAAAATCAGCAGAGATGTGAGGGGCAAGAATGACAACATGCTAGCTACATTTTAGAAGTATCACTTTTCTCATCCTCTCCTCTTAAAGTTGCTCACCACCAAATAGCACCCCCACATATCAAGTTGTCTAAAACTTTCCGAAAGCTGGCTTGTACTCCCTGTGGCATTCTCCTTCTCCTCTTACAGCCAAATTTGTCCACTTCTCTCTGTCTTCACTGTCACCACCCTAACGCATTTCACCATTACAGCTCATCTAAATCACGGTAATAGACTTCTAACAGGTTTCTCCAATTCTTGTCTTGCCTCAATCTATTCTTCCTCCTTCAGCCATAGTAATTTCTTCCAAGTGCTGAAATTCTTCTCTCCCCCTGCTAAACCCATTCATGGTACCCTCCTCCATGCTCTTGGATGAAGTCCAATCCCTTTAGCAAGGTGTTTAAAGGTCTGTACGAGCTGCCTACTAGTTACCTCTGCAGCCTTCTATCTTCTCTCTGTCACATTCTGCAGTAAGGCTCTGGTGAACCGCATTCTGTTCCTCAAATATGCCACCCTCTCTTCATCACTCCTTGGCTATTCTCTCTTCCTGGAAGATGCTTCCCTCTGTCTGCAGTCCTAACTCATTCATCTGGTTGCTGGGTATCCATCATTTCCCTTAGAACACTTCCTGACTTTTCCTCCAGCTCCCAGTTCAGGAAAGTGATTCCTCTTCTGTAGCACCTACTCACCTCAGAAGAGTCCTGTCACATCCCTAATCATACTGTCTCCACTGTCTCTCATGACCACTATTCCATAAGACCTATGAAGCTGAAGTCACATCTGCCTTGTTCACTACTGAATCCCTTGTGATTAACACAATAACTGCTCAAGGTAGGTAATCAACAAATTGTACGTTAAATGATTGTCTTTTTAAAATACATTATGCCACATTCATATGATGGAATAAGTGTGGCCATAAAAAACAATTCTTTAGAAAAAATAATGAATGAGATAGGACATTAAGAGCCCATTGTTCAGTTAAAGAAGCTCATTTCAAAATAGAATGCCCAGTAAGATCCAATTTCAGTTTTCTAAAAAGGGCATTAATACAGAGACTTCAAATATGTTCACCTAAAATTTAAAGTGATTTTCTCTTGGGAATGTAATTATAGGTTTTGGGTTTTTTGGCTTTTTTTCCCCCCCTTTGAGCTCATTTGAGCATAAATTTTCTTGATAATTGAGGGGAAAATGACGAAAATAATTTAATGTGCTATGTAAAGTTGTAGGCTGTCACAGAAAATAGGACTATGGTCACATGCAGTGACAGTGGTCCATAGTAAATATAAAATCCCATGTGAATACCCTGAGTTACAGTGGCTAGAAGCATTACTAAGTGCAGAGTATTTGGGAGTAGAACGTGAGAAGGAGAGACTCTGAAAATGACAAATTCTTCATGGACATTACAACCAAGTATAACTGGGGCAATTCTAAAGAGCAGTGGGAAAATATATTTAAAATAGGCTAAATTAGCTAAGGAGAGGCATAAGTATCTATCTTCAGTTGCCTTTTATAAATATATTAGGTCATAGGTGTTGAAATTAGGTTGGAAAAATTGAGCCAAAGAAAGGTTTATTTAGCCAAAACATAAAATAGGATAAAGCAATTAATAAAACATTCTTTCACTTTCATGGCTTTATGTTTGTTCAATGTTGCCTTAGGCCTGGGTTTCTCTGGATATTCCCTACCTTAAGACGCTTGTAGGAATTGGAGCTTCAGTAGCTCTGAATGAGGCCCAGGACTGCATCACATGATATTCTGGTCCAAGTTACAGACAAACATTTCTCTCTAGCCCTGATTGTTTGTTGTGGTCTAACAAGGGATATATGTAAGGAGATAATTCTGCTGCAGGAAAAATGAAAATTATATTTGCTTCCAAGTGTAAGGTAATTATCCAGTCACTGACTCTTTCCCCTATATCTGGCTTCTTTCTGCCCCTTCCCCAGGTAGCAACCTGTGGGCAAGGCTGGTCTCTGCAGGATATGCATACTCCCAGTAACAAGTCATGGGTACAGGTAATTGAGCAGAGCTGAAACCGATGTGTAATCAATGTAATTACATGTAATCAATGTAATTGTAAACACCAGGTAGCAATTTGATTAATCTACTTGCTTGCCTATAAAACTGTTAGCTGTATGGTCCTGAGGCACGGATTCTATCTTCACCAACTAGCCATCATCAGTGCCTACTGTAAGTTCTAATAAACCAATGTCTTTCCCTGCTGGACCTCTGGGTGACTTCTTCAGAACATGTAAAGAACCTTACGTGCGAGCCGTCTCAGAGTTGAAGTTGCCATGTTACACTAGGATATTTATATTTCTATTGTAAAGGCTTTGTTGCTTTGAAGAATGCTATGAACATTCTGTTTCTGATATGGAGAAGTAAGCTCATAACAAACAGATGCTTCCACAAACAACAACTGTAAACTCTTAACAAAAACACAAAAAGCAAAAAACAATTACCTCAAAGTTTTGGAAAGTAAACCAAGGAGGCAAGTTTTGGAGAGGAGTCAAATATAGAGGAAGCAGCTGGCATGGAAAGCGTTTCATGTTTGGGGAGCTCTACCGTGAGGGCTGCCACAGCTGTGATGGTGGCACAAGGAGATTAAGACTCCAGCACAGAAACTGAACTTTGTGTCCAGAGGGGCCCTGGAAGGAGCCCGGGACAGCCACACCACAAGGCGTGAAAGAGGGTTCTGAAAAAGGAGAGACCAGAGAAGGGTCCCAAAGTGTGAATATGAACTCTGCCCAAGTCTCTGGATGACCTCTAAATCAGCCCTAAACCAGGCACTGGAAGCAATGGAATGAGACAGGAGGTCCCACTCCTTGCTGGCATTACTGAGTTTGCAATGAGTCTAGCCAGTGAGATGCGCTTGTTTACTTTAGTGAACACTGGTTAATCCATCTTGGTTATATGAAAGTTTCCACCCATATAAAATGTTATTGTTGGAACAGTTTCGAGATATTTACTCATTCATTCATTCAACAAGTGTCTCATGTGTATTTAAGTGCTGGGTGCTCTAGGGGACACAAAACATCTAGTATTGCTGCCCTCAAGGAGCCTAGAGCCCCTAGAGGGAAAGTGGAAAGTGTATATGCATCTAAACAGCTATCACGTGAAGTAGAACTTGATCCGAGAGGAGTTGGTACAACAGAAAGATTATGAACTTCAGAGCCAGAAAAACCTGGGTTCATATCCTGGATGAATCAGAACCCTAGAGCCTCAGGATTCACCTGCAAAATGATATATCTACCTTGCACAGCTGTTGGGAGGATTTAATAGTGACTTTTATCAATCATTCACTCTCTGTGAGGCACTGTTTTAAGCACTATATACTCATAGCTCAGTTAATCCTTATAACAACCGCTTTAGGTGGATACTAATACTACCCTCACTCAATGGATGGGGGAAACAAGGCATCAAGTATTGAAGTTTAAGTCACTTATCCAAGGAGACCAGGGAGCAAGTGATCAAAGAGATTCAAACTCAAGCAGAAAAGTCAACTTGAGGCTCAGTTGCTAACGGTGAAGTTATGCTGAATAATAACCTCAACATGCCAAGACTGGTGCTTGACACACAGTAGGCATTCAACAAATGGCAGATGGCATCATGACTGTTATTGTCAGTGCAGATGCTGTTACTATTGCGGTGAGCCATAAGAAAGAAACAATAGTTGAAGTTCAAGACATGTACCTAAATTTTAAAGTTAAAATGTTATAAGAATGCCAAATAATTGTCATGGGCCAATCTGGATATAGCTTAAAACCTCAAAATTTGTGTTTATCTGTTAGATATATCCTACTTCTTTTCAAAAATAAAAGCATCAAGATGTCATTGCTCATGTTTACCATTCATTCATCAGACTATAACTTCTGACTGCCAGCTGCTAGCACTAAACTGGGAACCAGAACCATTTCCAAAAGGGAATGAGCACCAAACCCATGAGAAAAGATTCAGGTCATTCACTAAAAGCTAGTGCAGTCATTGTCCCTACTGCTGATGGAAAAGAGCAAGCAACCAAAATTCCATGCAGCGTCTTTATTTCAACAATCTCAGACAAACTATGCTATGTGAAAAAGAAAAGAAATAAAAAGAAAAATGAACTTAATTGTAAAACAAAATGAATCAGCATGCACCAAACATAGAAATAAAATTTTACTCACACTTAATAAGTCTTAATATCCTGCATTGTTTCCAAAAGGTAAAACTATACACCACATGGAACTCCAAAAATCTCAGCTGCTATGACTCCTAAATGAAGTGGTGATTTAGGGATAATGCCAAATTGTAAAAGAACAAGAACAGCATTCTATTCAGGCCTGTTAATTTTATGAGGACATGTTGCATGTTACTTTTGTAAATACATGTGGTTTTATGTGGTCCTAAGAGAGTGCTTTCACCAAGATTGTACATATCAGGATACTGGAAAAAACAACCAAATCCCAGAACTATATTGCTCCTAAATCCCTATTGGGTAACATGCCCAGTTTCTGAACAATACACATTATCTCAGAGATAACTTTCATGACATGTGTTGCTGTCGCCTGTAAATCCCTTTAAGATGAAAAGCATTACCACTGAAATTTGAGTTGGACAAAAGGATTTATATGATTAGATTACTCAAGGTTATAAAATGCAGAAAAACAAAATAGTTGGGGTAAACCCTTGGAAATTGTTGCAATGGAATTTAACCTGTAGGACCTTTGGGCCAACATATAAGTTTAGACCCCCAGGCCTTCCCTAGAGTCACTTAAAAGTTTTGAAGATTTTTCTCTATAAATATTACTTGAAACAAGATGGATTTATTGGCTCAGCAATGGTTCTTCAACTGATATGTCTGAATTAAAGACTTTTAGGAATAGGGTCCCTTCAAGGTAACAGTCAACCTTCATCATTTTACCACAAGGTAACAAAGAGAAGAGATAAAATTATATTAATCACCCAAGGTGACATGAAAAATTAATAAACATCATCATAATAGCCAGCATTTATTTACTTACTATATGCCAAGCACAGTGCTAAGGACTTTTTCTATGCTTCACACTGGCCTATAAGGTAAGTACTAGTATCACTGCTTTTTTTATAAATGAGAAAAATGAGCCTCAGAGAAGCAAAGAGCCTATAAAAAGAAATGAGTCCAGACTTCAAACCAAAGCAGTGTGACCCCAAAACCAACATTAATAATCACTCCTCTCTACTGCCTCACTATTGGGCCCAGATTCAGGTTGAAAGACCAGGCCACAGAAGAGCACCAACTCTCCACGTTTGGCTATGGGAGTTTCCAATTTATAAGATCTTCAGCATCTGATAGCACTCTAAAAGTAATAGGATTGAACTGAGTCTTCTCATTGTAATAATTGCCCTCAGAATTTTAGTGCAAGAGCAGTTAATAAAAATTCTATGCATCTATAATTCTATCAGTAGGAATGGCGCTAGAAAATATCTTTACAGTAGAGTTTTTAAAATGCATTAGGGCCAGGTGTGATGGCTCATGCCTGTAATCCCAGCACTTTGAGAAGCCTTTGGGAGGATCGCTTGAGGACAAAAGTTTGAGACAACCCTGGGCAACATAGTGAGACTGCGTCTCTACAAAAAATAAAAATAAAAAGTAAAAAATTAGACAGGTATGATGGTATGTGCCTGCAACTCAGGAGGTTGAAATTGATTCTGGGTGGGGTGTGGTACAAAATCAGTGGATTCTTTGGCTTGTTTCTGAAATGAATTTGAGAGAGACCAGAAAAGTTTATTAGAAAAAGAAGGGAGAAAAGAGAGGGTGACATGCCAGAGCTAGCATGGGCAAAAGAAACCACACCTTTTGCTCTTTACAATATACCTGACACACCTTCACAATGATTGATATGATAAAGAGGGTGGAGTTTAGGTAACCATCACTAGAGATTGACAGTGCTAGGCTCCTGACAGGAGACAAGGGGAGGGTGGTCTTTTCCTGACCACACTGTCTTTTGTAGACCTGCCAGACGTTTCCAATTAACAAGTTCCTAAACTACAAGGTGGTTTTATAATCATTTCTATGGCTTTGGTTAGTTAAGAGGCAGAATTTGACCTTCAGCCCTTTACAGAAAACCTGAAAGATTCTTAGTGATTATTATGCTAAACCATGAATTGAAAGGTTGGGCTGTCCTATTCTTGCATCTGATGGAGTTTTCTTTTGATTTGCCAAGGGGGTGGGGCAGACTGTAGCTTGGCCTGCAGTAAAATGTAATTTTAAAAATATCTGAATGTTTCCTAAAACTTGCCTATGGGAAATGTATCTATCCATGTCTAACCTGTGCTAACTACTCTACCTCAAGGTGAAAGGATCACATGAGGGCAGGAGATTGAGGCTATGGTGAGATGTGATCAGGCCACTGCACGCCAGCCTGTAGTAAGATCCTGACTCAAAAAAAAAATTCCTTTTTTGTTTGTTTGTTTGGAGCCTCACTCTGTCGCCCAGGCTGGAGTGCAGTGGCACACTCATGGCTACCCCAGCATCGACCTGCTGGGCTCTGGTGATCCTTCTGCCTCAGCCTTCCAAGTAGCCAGAACTATAGGCGCACGCTACTGCGCCTGGCTAATTTTTGATTTATTGTAGAAACACGGCCTCACCGACTTGCCCTAGCTGGTCTCAAACCCACAGGCTCAGGCAATTCACTTGCCTTAGTCCCCCAAAAATGCTGAGATTACAGGCTGAGCCATGGAGCCTGGCCTCAAAAAAATTTTTTAAATAAATAAAAATATTAAATGTATTATATAAAATAACATTTCCTCAAAATAGTGCACAAAACCCCATATTCTCACTTTGGTCTCTGATTGCTATGTGCATCCTGAAGGGGTGGGGAATAAAAATTGAGAGGCTAAAGTAACGATGATGACCAGATAGTATTCAAATTTTACATATATATTCATTACTTAAATACCAATATGCAGTGATCCTAAGTATTACAGACATCTTCAGAATTAAATGCATTTTGCTTAAAATTTAAGACTCTCAAAGTTAGAAGCAAACATAAAGACAACCTCAAGGTAAACAGTAAATTCATAAGCAATCCTGCCAGTGGTTGCTGATTATGATTTGTGACTCAATAAGGTAGATATAAAAAGCACTCATGATATTTTACTTTTATTTCTTATCGTTTCCACTGTAACCCGAATCTGAAATTAGATTTTTCCATATAAATCTAGTAAAAGTTAAGTAGAAATTCAAAGAAAAGGCAGAACCCATTAATGAAGGATAAAGATCTCAGCATAGAAGAGCAGGCATGAGCTGCTGACTCGGAACTTTAGGGAAGGACAGCAGTCAAAGAAACAGTGCCCAGGAAGGAATTCAACTTCTGAGGGCCTGGCCCAGATCAGGTGGAAAAGGGACCTTGAAGGAAGCAGGATGAAGATGAAAAGGTCGGAAAAGAAAAAGGATATGAACATGCAATGGTGAAAGCTCTCTCCTGAGGGAAAATCGATTTTTTACAGGTTTCTGGTCTGAGAGGAATTGTTGTAAAAGGATTTCACTGTACTTACAAAAAAAAGAGAGAAAGAAAATGTTCTCACTTCTTCCAGATTTAAAAATATAAATAGCAGAGACATCTAGAAGTTTACTTTGCATGTGTTCTACTCATTATTATGGTTACAAAGATAATCTCTAATAATGAACATAACAGGAATTCCTCTAAAGAATATATTCAGAGATGGTGGTGGACAGTGGTTAGGAGCACTGGAGCCAAGTTGCCTGAGTTTCCATTTCGGGCTGTGTGATCTCAGGCAAGTTATTACCCTCTTGTGCTTCAGTTTTCCAATCTGTTAAATGGAAATATTAATAGTGTGTGCTTCATAGATTGTTGTGGGGATCAAATTAGTTTGTAGACATAGTGAGTGATAGCTGAGTGTTGACTTTTATAACTAAATCATTTACCAAATATTAATGAATCTCCCGGTAACTTAAGACATGGCCTATGGGCAGAGTTTGAGAGTAGGTGATGGCAAGAAGAATAATAAAAGACATTTCTTTCCCTCAAAGAATAACACAAGGGAGAAGGACAGACAGAATCAACACAAATGTACAAAGGAGAAACAGAAAAGGAGGCAGGTGAGGGTCAAGGGCGGGCTCAGAGCTCCAGAATGTTCTATAGTTGTAAAGTATTTCTCAGAGTGGCTTTCATAGTGGGGCTGATGTGAGAAGGATCCTGGAGACACAGGCTCTTTTTAAAGTGCAAAGTGCTCTATAAATATTAGTTGCTGCTGACAGATAAAAACAAGCACTCTAAGAATAGGCTGGTGGGAGGGGCTGTTTTTAAAATGGCAGTCACCAGCTATGTGCTCCTGTTAAGAGGCTTCAACACATTCCAGTGAATTCTTCTAAATAATAATTAGAGTCTTCTTTTTCCTGGTCAGTCTCCAATGAAGATAAACCTCTAAATTAAAGTCTTTAAAGTGGGAAGTTCATGTTCATCTTTTCTATTCTATTCTAGAGCATTGCATTTTCTTAAGGCTTTATTTAGGCAGGACGGAGGAATCGATAGGCCACTGGATGAAGAAGACATGTCCCTAGATGATCCTTCTTCCAGATTCATATGGCACCTGCCCTGCTGACATATCCACTTGGATGTCACAAGGGTCTCTCAAACCCAACACATTCAAAATAGAACACAGCTCTGGTTTTCCTGTTTCTCCCTGAATGGCACAACCAGCCACAAAGTGAGAAGCCACAGACTTGCCGTCTCACACTCCCTCACTGTCCAGGTCCCATCCTTCTCCAGGCTCCCTCATTTGCCTCCAAAGTTCTCCCAAATTCATCAGTTCTCTCCTTTAAGTTCCATCTTTCTATTTCTAACAGTCAACATCTATTTCCTGACTTCCACAACAGTCCCCAGACTTTTCTCCTTATTCCCACTCTTGTTTCTCTCCAATTTATGTTCAGTACTGTTCCAGAATGAAAAGCTCAAATTCCCCTATTTAAATTCACCAATGTTTTAAATAATAATAGTAATTATAAAAACAATAGTAATAAAATAGCTAAAATTTACTGAGCACTGAGCCAGGTACTGTGCTAAGCACTCTATCTGTATCACCTCATTTAATTCTTATACTGACCCTATGAACAAGGCATTATCATCACTTCCATTTTATAGATTCAAACACCAAGACACATAGAGGTATGAAGTCATCTGTCCCATGGAACAAAGTTGGTAAGTAGTGGTAAAACTGGGCTTCAAACCTCAGCCTTGGACTCCCTCCCCTCTAGGATAAAGATGAAATGTTTCGCTGAAGCCACCAAGCCCTGCAAGCCTTGCCCTGGACGCATCCACCTGCTGTCAGCACAATCTTCCTCATCCTCTTAGTTCAGTCATGCCCTCAACTGTGCCATCTCCTCCATCTTCTCTCTCAGGGTCTTTGCATGTGGACATCTCTCCCACTTTCCCAAGGCTAGGCAGATCCCTTTTGTGCATCGTTGAGGCACCTATCCGTGCATGTAATTACAATCTTATCTGTGTATGCACCACGGGAGGGGCCATCTCAGCTTTGCTTAGCATTATATTCTAGCACCTAGCACAGTGACTGGTATACAGGAAGTGTTTACTGTATCTTTATTGACCAGGAAATTGAAGTATGAGTGAAAGCAAAACTCCTAGTTTAAGGACATCCATTATTACCAATGTGATTTTGTGCAAATTACTCCCTCTCTGTAACTTTCTGGTAACAATCCCAGGAATAACAATAATAAGGCACTTTGAAGTTCTTAAAGCTCCTTCACAAAAATCACAGTTGATTCCAGAACTACCCTGAAGTCCACCCTTGACTAAAGGGCAAGGCTTTCAATCAGAATTAGATGGGAACAGACTAATCGAGGGTATGAGAGAGCTTTAAAAACTGCAAAGTACTCTATATGTGAGTGAAGGTTGGTGCTGCTTGCTCAGTCATCAGCACTGGACAACGTTTCCAAGGTCCCCCTATGTTTTAGAGAGTCAAGCCCACACTGCAAAAGAAGAAGCAGAGGGTGAAGAGCGGGTCTCATCAAGCACACTGAACTCATCACCTGCACACACAGCCAGAAAGGGAGTTAGCTAGGTGGGCCACAGTCATCCTGCCCTGCCCAGGTGACCAAGAAGACAACATCTTCCCTTCTTTAGTTGGTGTTCGGTTCTTCAAAATTAAAGTATGAAGTGCTGCCAATCACAGGGGAAGCTCCTGAGGCCCCCAGCACTCAGGTTATCTGAGAGGCAGTGGCCTCTTATCAACTCCTAACCATATCACTGCTCTCCCTGAGTCTCAGCTACAGGCAATCTTGGATAATTTTGAATACAGAGATATTTCCCTACACACTCAGGCTCTATATTTAATCTCTGCGGAGGCTGTGACTCTACGTAGTTGTCAGTGTCACTTCTGTGGATCAGGAGTTTACACGCTGGGTTTTTTTTTTAAATCTAATATCATGTTATTCTAACAACATTAAAGATTTAAAGTGCCGGGCTCGGTGGCTCAGCCTGTAATCCTGCGCCTTTGGGAGGCTGAGGTGAGTGGATTGTCTGAGCCCGCAGGTTCGAGACCCGCCTGGGCAGTGAGACCTCATCTCTACAATAAATCAAAAAATTAGCCGGGCGTGGTAGCCCATGCCTGTAATTCCGGCTACTCGGAAGGCTGAGGTGGAAGGATCGCCGGAGCCCGGCAGGTCGAGGCTGTGGTGGCCAGGAGTGGCCACTGCACTCCAGTCTGAGCGACAGAGTGAGACTCCAACTCAAAAAAAAAAAAAAAACAACAAAAAAAGATTTAAAGTAATCCCTTCCATAACATCCCTCCAGGCAGAAATGGGGACAAAACTTCCTCAAAGTACAAAATAATTCCGTGGACACCAGCTTGATAGCTGTGATTAACTGCCTACTTCCTTGGGTTAAACTATGCTGACAGTAAAATTGATTTTTAAAAATAAAAGTAGCCCTAAAGATGTGGCTTTCTAGATGAGTTGAATTTTCTAAGGCTTTATAAAGTTGATTTAAAAGCAGAAGCATATAAACTTTACGTTGAATTTTTAAATGTTAACTGGTATCAAAAGCCAAATAATTTAACAAAATAGAAATCTTAACAAGTAAAATTTTGACATTAGAAGGAGACTCCATTTTACTACAGTAATTCATTTTTAATGTATAAATAAAATCACAGCAATTCCTAGATTGTCTAATATTCAAACAATTTTCAACCTACTTTTGCATAAAGTAAAAAAGGAGGGGACTATCTCCTATGCTTGTTTTATAAATGAAATAGGAAGTTTTCTTGTGTAGGGTTTCACAGAAGTTTAAAGTGCAAAGCTGATCAAATTAGATTATGGTTTAAAATGGAAAAGGTAAAAGGTATTCCTGGATAATAGATAATAGTTACCTTCTAGACACTGGCAGGTGAATCCATTGAGACTAGAAATGCATGTTGCTCCATTCCTGCATGGGTCTAGGATGCAATAATCAATCTTGGATTGGCAAAGTTCTCCAGTATAACCTGAATGAAATAAAATGTTCATTTTATAAAATATTCTATGACACAACCACCATGCACCATCCTCCCCCCTCCAATGAATTGATGGACTCATCTGGTGCTTACTCATAAAGGCATCAGCCTTCAGCTAACATCCTTGATCTAATTTAGTTCTATAAACGGTGATAATTTAGAAACAATCATAGAAGTTTAGAATCATTGTTCAAAAATTATTTACTTTGCAAAAAGCATTACTGCAAAGAGCCACTTTTCTTCAGAATTAGATCCATGTTTTATCTTGAAATACTAGTCAGAACCTTCAGACGCTGTCTCCATTGATAGCTTCCTTCTGACATAAGAATTTACAAAGTTCTGCTTCAGCTAACTGAGATGATGGCCACATTCCCTAGACCATCACAGAACCTATATAAAAAGCATTAGGAGAATGTCTAATGACTACCTGTATATCTAATCCTGAATTGTACCCCACATCTTTAAATTTAAAAAAGGAAAAAGAAAAGAAGATGTCTATGTACTAAATTTTTAATTTACAATATTTTAAAGCTAGAAGAATTCATCTGTGTCAATTCTATGTCCTATCCCCTCAGTTTAAAGAGAAGGAAATGGAGGCACATGTAATGCTAAGCACATTAATATGCTTTTCTTAATAATTTGAGTCACAAATCCAACTCTAATTCTCTATGAAGCAAGCCTCTTGTGGTGATTTTGTTGGACTGTAACACACACATGTGATGAGGAAATAAGAATGTAAATCTATCAGAACACCTGTGCAGTCAAAAAGCTAGAAATAAATTTCAGCTTTTTATGAGTTTTGAAAACAAACCCCCAAAAGACAAGTTTTTAAAATAACATGCTAATATGGCTCTAATTTTAAAGTGGGAAATGGTAAAGAAGATTTAACACATAAAATAGAAAGACAAAAAGGTTGCCCTAAGTTATGTTATTTGTGTTAAGAACTATCAATACTTTGGAGAGAATTTCTATCAGAAATTTTATTCATAGATATTTTCTATATAATTATGATAATATAGTAACATTTTATTTATTTCTAGGATGGTCTTAATGAATTATTCTGTGAAAATAAATCAATGATATGAAAAGAGAAATGATTTGCCGGGGCTTCAATTACCTGCCAAACTAGTGTAAATTACATATTGTGAATTTTGAAGGCATTCATTTACAATCCAACTCACATGCTGTCAAACAGTCCAGGAGATTCTAGCTCATTCATGGTATGAGAAGATAAGCATGTGAACTAAAAGTGAAAATACCAGGACAAAACTATTTCAAAATCCCAGAACAGGATATTTTAACATAATATTATGTTTAAAAATATATTTTCAAATAAAAGCTATAAATTCAAAATGAGGAAAAGTGAATTGCTTTTAAGAGGAGTGCTACAAATAACTTTTTGGATAAAAATAATAGCTAATCTTTATAATAGAGCACTTATTTTTTATCCATACATTAATTCATCCTCACTGCAATACTACAAGGTTAGTACTATTATAATCATCTCCATTTTACAAATGAGAAAACTAAGGATTAGAAAGATTAAGTAAAGGTTAGTATAATTATAATCACCCCCACTTTACAAATGAGAAAACAAAAGATTAGGAAGTAATCTTGCAAACAATAACACAGGGAGTCAACACCTGCTCCCAACATTACACACAATATTACACCTATGGTATTATGCATTACAATCATCAAAACATGAATTTAGTATGAAAAAATAACAGAAAATAATAGATTAAAAAAACATAGATTACTGTAAAGTAAAACCGTTAATATTCATCCATAATTCATAATTGGTTATGCTTAGCCTGGAGATGTCAAGGATTATTTTTTCAAATCTTTGCCTTTAAAAGTTCTGCAATAAAGCTTGAAAAGTATAGTATGTTTGTGAAAAAGATAACCCATCACAATTAGCAGTTTCTTAGAAGCTATGTGGCTGAAAGGATATGGACGGTGTTGTGAATTCTGTCCTTGGAAAGACCTTAAAATTGTGACCACAGCATCACACAAAACCATGACAAGCAGCCTGCAATCAATTAGATATCATCTATAAGAACTTTATATCCCTACCAGATAGAGAGAATATAAGAAAAACACATGAGTCTATGAACTTCAAAGTTCTTTCAAGAAAATTTTAACAATCACTTTCTTTGTATTTTTATTTGAGAATTTTAAATGTACTTAAACAAAAAGAGCCTATGATACAAAGCTTACACATCCATCTCTTAAGTCTAGCAATTAACATTTTGTCTGTTTAATTGTATCTGGTCTCCTCATATTGTCATATTTTCCCCATGAGGATATTTTAAAGCAAATTTCATTTCACCTGTAAATATTTTAGTATGCATTTTAACTAAAGGAGATTTTTAAAAGATTACCTTTAATGGCCCCTTTATTAATGTTTGGTCCCATTTACAAATTTAATTAAATACTTTAAATCACATTCATTTTTATCTATTAATATCAACAATTTCCTTTTTAAGACCCGCATTGTTTGACAGTGCACAAATCTTCCCATGTATTTAATTAGTTCTTATAGAGCCAATAAATTAAATCTAAAAGTAAGGTGAATCTTAAGTGCTATTAAATGTCATATGCCCCAATGTCATATGCAAGTTTTGTTAAGATATCAATCTAATAGGATAATTCATATTTTTTGTGTGTGGGGTGTTAGAGCTTGTCCTAACAGTTTGAGGATCCCACTGGCATTCTGTGGGTGAAGATAATGAAGTCCTGTACTACTTGTGATGGTCTAATATAACAGAGTTATTGCACTCAAAATGCCCATAATCCCCTCCAACGAGAAACACTGGTCCAGATGCAACAATTTATCGCTGCTTTTTTTGTGTATGTGAGCTTTAAAGTGTTTCTATTAAAAATTTTGAAAATATGGGAAGCATAGACTATGAAAAAAAGGACTATATGTAATTATCTAGAGTATATTGACACACCTATGGGTTCAGTGTTACCGGAGATGAAGAGCAATCATGGAGGAACATGATGGAGCAGGGAGGAGGCGGGGCTGGAATCATGGGGTTATGGAATCACAAAATATCCTTGGTTGTAGGTGGCCAGCACTACCAGCAACAACCAGTTGTGGATCTGCAGAGTGGGAGTTCAGGGCCTGACACTTGTCCACACTAGGCTCATCAAGAGGAGTCAGGGATCATTCTTAGACTCAAGGAAGTTAATTACTAATTAGAATTCCAAGAGTATCATTGTCAAATGCATTACTCCCACTAGCCAAACTGAGGACTGCTCTGCGAAAGGGGAGGCACAGGACAAAGAATCGCAAGCATCTCACATAGCTAGGATAAAGAACTCTTCAATACCAGCGAGTCACTTCTTGGGCCCTCAGAGAGCAGTGACTTAACAGACACTGTCAGACAAATCACTGATATTGATATACCTGTGATACTCTGAACTAGAAACTTAAAACTTACACAAATCACCCTGTTCTTTTGTGTGTGTGTGTGTGTGTGTGTGTGTGTGTGTGTGTGTGTGTGTGTGTGTTTTATCCTTATAACCAAGGAGTCAAAACTAAATGAGTAGTCAAAAATTAAATTAAGAAGGCCATTTAAAGCTTTGCCTGTGTTCTTTTTTCCATCCTGCTGAAAGTTAATCTCTTCTCTGGGGAATAAAGTAACCATACCAACCATGAATAATATTTCCTTATCCTGCTAAAGTAGTGGCAGATACCCAGACGAGCTTGTAGAAAATACACAAGCAGGACAGTGATAGTGTCAATACCACAGATAGGAAAGCTACTATGTGGTGGCCATTCTGTGTGAATCATGGGAGAATTTGCTCTAGCATACACACAAATGGGTATTCCAGCCTTAAAGATAATTTATGCCATAAGTTCCCACATGGAAGGCTGCCAAGGCACAGAGAAAAATCCATGTAAAGGCACAAATGTACATAGAAAAGGTATGAATGTCATATATGCCTGACTAAAAATGTACAACAGTGATAAGCACCCTCACTCTGTTTTCCAAATGCCAAAACTCTGTACCTAACTATGAAGGCGAGTAACAGTAAATGTCTTAAGTTCCTTTCCTTCTAGCTAGTGAAAAAACACCCCTATCCCCATAACTAGACCACAACATTCATGGACCAAGTTATTATCACAAATACATAACATCTTTCATAATGTCTACCCCCAGACATCACCGTCTCTCTCCAGAACTCTAGCATTAGTTTCCTATCCCCTGTCTACACTGACATACTTGCTATTTTACAATCCATTCTCCACATGGAAGTAGATGGAGAGACCTTTTTAAGACACAATTTAAACCCTATTCCTCCTACATTTAAAACTCTCCAGTGGCTTCCCAAATGATTTGAAAAACAACCCAAACACTTCACCCAGTGGCTAAAAGGCACAGCATGGTATGGCCCCTGCCCCCTCATCTCGGCTCACCCTTCCCATTGCCCACCAGGCTGCAGCCACCTGGGCCTGGTTCAGTTCCTAAATTTGCCAAGCTTCAGTTCGCAGGCTTTTCATGCTATGGTCCTAGGACCAGACAAAGTAAGGAGGATGCAGCATTCAGCAAAAAACAGTTAAAGTCCTACCCTACAAAGAGAAGTATGACACAAACTTAAAACTGTCATATGATAGAGAAGCTACTGAAGGAGGTTAGTAATAAAATTTTGGGGGACAGGAGGGGGTAGGCTAGTGGAGGTGTCATGGAATTTCATCTGTAAAATCAGGAAATAAAGATAGGACAGGTTAGAAATGAATTCCATAGCAGAGCGAAACACTTAAGCCGAAGGGCGTGAAAGCCCTCTCTAGAACCAGGTAGGGAGATGTGGAAATGTCTTAAGAGAGCTGAAAAATAAGGCAAAATCCAACTAAGCAGGAAAGGAAGTTAGCTACAACTTTACAAAAAGTAATTTAGTGGAAATTACAAAGAAAATCAGAAACTAAAAATACCTCTTGAACCTAGGGGCAGTGGATTGTGAAGTCAAGCCCATTCCAAGAGTTTGGGCTTGGAGTTTTCTGTTGAATGGCAATAAAAGGAAGAGATGGCCTATATGTGCTCGTCTGACTGACATGAGAGTCACTGTAGCTGCCCGGGCCTTGTGAGACAGCCAAAATCTCTCTCCCAGAAACAAGCTCGGTGCTCTGAGCACCAAATTCATTTGGGTCAAGAACTACAATTAGCTTAGGGTAATAATAAAGCTTTCCCCTGAGCAGTATGAGTCTTTCAACCTCAGACAGAGACAGAACCAAATATGGAGATGATGGCATGATGATGTAGATCAAATTCATGCACGATATTGCCAGTTTGTGTTTCCTTTGAGCTAATCTGTGCATATTGATATGCAAAGAATGTATAATGATCCAGAAAATGTGGTGTATAGGAGATCTATCAGAGTTATGATTCCAATTAAAATGTTTAGTTAAGTCATAGATTTTGACTGATGAATTTAAGTTCAAAGATAAGGTTAAGTCAAAACACACCGGGATGTTGAACAGAGCTTGAGAATCACTATAGACTTTAAGTTTTATTCTGACAAGGGAACAAATACAAAAGGTAATTTCAGACAGTCTTCTCTGGGCACAAAAGCCAATTTAGTACATCAGAAACCTTACCCCAGCACCCTATGGTCACTTTGCAGGGCTGTTTGTTTTCTTTGATTCTGCAGCCTTCTATGGCTGCCTCCTCCCCTTAGTCAGGTCTAAACTCAAAAGTCACCTGCTCAGACCTCAGGCCTTTTGCCCTAATTTATTCTAAAACTTAGTATTGATTTCTACTTGAAACACACATATACCTGTAACTTCCCACCTAGAAGGTGACCCATGGGAACAGGTCTTCACCCTGGCATCCCCTGTTGTATCCCCTGGGCTCTTGCATGTGCTGTCAGATTATACTCAGCATTACCTGTAAGAATTTTCTCTACTGGTTCCCTTTCAAAAACATAAACTCCCTGAGAATCAGGACTAGACCTGCAAAATTTCAACATTTTCTGAAGAGAATATTTGTTGAAGGAATGAGCCCATTTGTTTAAAGTTTTTGCCCTAAAATCAACCAAAGCTTTCAACTTGGATTTAACCTCTCCCTGAGCAATATTATCCAGAACAGCCTGCATAAAATGTGCTTTCCTAATACACATTAAAATAAATACATGGCTTTTAAAAACGTTTAATGTTATCTCAAAATCTGCCATCAAAAATCCCCTTGTATGCTATAATGGCCTGTACTCCCAATTTGGGAAACACTGCAATGAGCAATTGCCCTGCTAAAAGGCCTCACTCTCCCTGTCCAGATAAGATGGAAAGAGAATCATGTTGATGTGCTCTTCTGAACTTCAATCTTGCTTCTCCAACTAGCATTCAGTACCTCCAACCGGTCCCTACCATTTGGCAAATCAACAAGTCTGAAACAGAACTCTTCATCTTTTGGTTTTGCAACAGCCCCTATCCAGATTTAATTCTTTAGATACGTGGTTCTGAAATGGGGTGATTTTTTCCCCCACAGGCAATTCAACAATATCTGGGGACATTATTTATTGTCATACCTTTGAGAGTGCTACTCGCATCTAGCAGATAGTGGCCAGGAATGCTGCTGAACATTCTCCTATACACAAGACAGTCCCCTACAACAGGGAATTATCCAGTACGAAATGTCCCTAAGGAGAAACTCTGGTTTAGATCAATGGAACCTTAGTTCTTCATAATAAAAACCTTTGCTTTTCTCTCAAGGCCTCTTACCTTCCCTTAAACCAAAACTGCTCCTTTACAAAACAGAAACAACACCTTCAGAATATTTTTTAAAACAGCATATTTACATATCTATAACCCATAGAAAACGAAAGATCATTTTAGAATAAATTATTTAACTCAGAACTTTAAGTTCCTGTGGAATTTATAACTGTGGTATTCTGTGAATAAGTAAAATAATTGATGCAAAAACAGATGACTGTTGGAAATACTGACCTCTCCTTTTAGGGAATCACAGAGGCCTTGGTATTTCTCTGTAGAACACTCTAGTACAACAAAGATATAAGAAAAGTTGTGACTCAGGATGTGTAGTAAGGATGCCTTCAAAGACACAGGTACCACTGGGAAAGCTGTAAACTTGTAAAGCAGTCTGACCGTGATCGATGATATTAGATGAAATCTGTGAGATAGTAAGCAAAGCCTGGCAAAGAGGAAATTCACAAAAGGATAAAAGGCAGAAGATGACCAGACACCCTTAAGGAATTGCACCAAAATATAAATCCATTCAGCAGGCATTAGCAGTTATATTGGTCTAATGTAGACTAGAAGTGCTTGATTTTATATTGTTTTGTATTTAAACAAAATATAACTTAAAATGTATTAATGTATGGAGTAAGAAGAATGGCTACATTTCTCTGTGAATGTCAGAATGTCATATCATCTGAGTGGTATCTTTTGACTTCTAACAAAAAAAAAATCTCTCTCCACAAACCCATATATCATTACCTGTACTGCTTGTACCCTTCAAACGAAGAAAGACCTTCCGAGGTCAGTGGCAAATTATATGAGGTGTAAGTGAAGTTAGCTAAATGAGTCAGACTATTAAAAAAAAGGCAATCGATCAGTTGTGGGTTTGTTTGTTTTTTTGTAATATTCTCCTTCCTTGCACAATTGTTTTTATGTATGATGTTTACTTCATGAGTCTTATACTGAAATTAAAAAATATATACTCCTCTGTGTTGCTTTAGCTCTGTGAGGTAGAATCTAATTGTTCCTTTGGAGAGCTGTTCTGAAAGGTTCCTAGGTGGGAATTGTGGTGAGAGCTATTTTTAACACTCCTGGTCTTTTAATAGTCTGGCCTGTGCAGTGAGGTGAAGCTGTTGGATTTGGACTGAAAGCCTGATGCTACCAAGAGAACCCACCAGTCTCAACTCTCACCCTGGGGGGATCTGAGCAGCCGATACCAGGACCTCAGCTGCTGCTGCTGAGACAGAGTGCCTAATATTAGCACAGGGAAGCAAGAAATACATAACAGGGATCTGTGCACCATCAAGATGTTCAGTCTCAGAGGCATTCAATTTCAAAGTCAGAAGGCAGAAATTATTTAACAGAAAAAAAACTAGTAAGATTTTCTGGCAGGGGGAACACAAACACATCTGGACAAATGCAAACGTGATTTAAAAACCAAGGGCAAAGAAAGGAAGATATATGAAGCCCATCTATGAAAAACAATCAGTAAAATATAATTAAAATGGGAATATGCAACAAAAAGCATGACAGAAAGCTGACATTCAGCAGAATTTGAAAAATTAATCTCAACATTAGAAAAAAAATAACTACATCTAACAAATAAATAGACAAGAGGCACAGTAGAAAGGACAGTGGCTTGGGAGTCCAAGGTCTGACATGTAATGCAATGATCAGCTGAGTGAGCACATCAAGGGGTTGACTTTGACCTTCATCTCCCTCATGAGTGAAATGGGGATGGATAATGACAGCTAGCTCCCAGGATGGTTGTAACGACTGAATGAAATCAACTCCAAGCAGCAAGTGCCATTTCTATCCAGGGTGCCCTTGAATTCACAATAGCTTAAGCCATGCCTGGCACATCCTAGGTGGTTTGATATTTTTTCAGTGAATGAAGAATTTGTGGATTTTAAAACTGCAAAGCAATATGCCAATATCGTTTGATGTCTCCATTTTTAACAGGCAATTTAGAGCAGTGGTTCTCAAAACCTGGATCCCAGGTCAGCTGCATCAGCAGTACCAGCAAACTCATTACAAATGGAAATTGACCCGCTTTCTCCCAAACCTGTGGAAGCAGAAACTCTGAGACTGGGAGCTAGTGATCTGAGGTTTAAGTCCTACAGTGATTCTGATCACAGGGTACACGCTAAGGTTCGAAAATCACTATCAGGAAAATTAGCAGCAAGATCTCTTTAACATCAAATATTAACATTATTCACTTGAGAATTACACAAATAATACAAAATACAGATAATGACAATCAGGGGCTAATGAGTGAAGTCAAATATATCACATCCAACAGTCTTTAGTGACTACTGTGGAGATGTTTTTTTTCTCTTCATGAGTGAAAGCCCTTAGACTCAATTATTTCAACTGTCATTGCATTCTTTCCACATTTACTTCACTGTTCTTTAAGGGCAGGCATTAATTATTTTTGTACCAGTCCCTAGCACAGAACCAGGGACACTATAAATACTTGTGATATAGTAAATGAATGAATGTGTAAGCACCATGCATTACTCTTTTTAAAATAATCCTTTTCATTTCATTTTCCTTGCTCTCAAATAAGACACTGCAAAATAGATATAGGCCAGACTTATATATGACTGCAACATCTTTTAATCTCTTTCCCAAGGGAAAGAGATATTAATGAAGTTTCTTTCATTAAGCATGTCCTGATGACTGCCCCTGAGAAACTGAAATCAAAAGGAAGAAAACATTAATTAATATTTTATGCAGTAAGACAAACTTAGGGGATTGACTTCAAGATATTTGTTTGTTGAATTTAAAATTTGTATAATAAATCAAGCTACAGAGGAGGTATTCATTCATTCTTTCAGAAAGAATGTTTTATGAGTGAAAATTCACATTTAGGTAATCTAAAAGAAGCTTAGGAACAGTTCCTACCTTCGGGAAGCTTACACTCCAGATAAAGAGATAAGACGTGCTCATATGAAACAACATGTGGAGTGAGCAAAAGTGGGAGAATGGTACCAAGACAGGCACATCTTGATGACAGTGCTGAGGCTGGACTGACTGATGTGCTGGGGGAACAATGCTGGACTAGGGCCTCAATCCATGTGTGGAGGAGTTGGGGGGTCACCGACATAGCATCTTGGCAGGTTTCTGCACAGAGTGCAGACTTCTTGTTCTCGTTCACTTCCATTTTGATAGAGAACTTAAGTCTTTCCTCCCTGCTCCTTGAGAGCAGGTGTTCTTGTCTGGACAAAATGAGGGAACCTCAAAAGGGCTGTCAAAACCAGGTGTGGGGTGAGGAGTGGGCAACGCCTTTGGAGACAGAGTTTAAGAAGTCCTACAGGTGATTCTGATCACAAGGTACATGCTGAAGTTTGAGAGCCACCATCAGGAAAATTAGCAGCAAGCAGCCTTTAACATCAAATATTAACATTATTCACTTGAGAATTACACAAATAATACAAGTTACAGAGTATGAAGAGTGAGGAGAATGAAACCTCCAATCCCTCTCATCTTTCTTTCTCTTATTAGTATTTAGAGGCTATTAAGAAGTGCTCTTGATAACTCACCCATTCTGTGCCAGTGTGAACATGGTGTGGGGGGAAGGGCATGAATGCATACGTGTATATATATATGTATATCTGTGTGTGTGTGAGTGTATGTGAATGTGCATTTGTGTATGTGTACATGTGTGTTATATGTGAATGTTTGTGTGTACATATGCATTGTGTGCATATGTGTTGTGTTTGTGCATATTTTCTTTTACAATATCAATACCATCGTGACATTTCACAGATAAGAAAACTTGGACTCAGAGGATCTTAGTAGAGTTGGTGAATGACTCAGCCTGGACTTCAACTCATGAAGACAGATGCCAAACCCCATGCTCTTTCCTCATCATGTGTCCTTTCTTTCCCTTTCATGAAACTCATTGGAAAAGACTGTGAGGACCAAGCGCAGCCAGCACTGAGGCCAGGACTCAGGGCAGGGAGTGGCCCTTTCAGGTCTGGCCTTCCTGTGGTCTTAGCAGAAGAAAGAGGGAGGTCCTGAGGGTCACAAATGCTCCAGCTTGACTAACCAGAATAGGAGATGCAGGAAAAGATAAAGCCAAATCTCTGGCCAGAGGAAATAGTGACTGCACTCTGCGCAGAGCTGGGCAATCATAACAGCAGCAGCTGACATTTGTTGGGTGCTTGCTAATGTGCCAGGCCCCTTTCCAAACACAAGGCATGTATCATCCGTCTTCTGATTCAATCATCACAACAACTGTCGGATTGTAGCTCATTGAATATCATCACCAATGCCAAATTTGCAGATCAACAGCTGAGAACCAGTGAGATTAAGTAATTTTCCCAAGGTCACACAACAAATGAGTAGTTGTAGCTGGCTTTGCACTGGGGAAATCTGACCTTCCAGTTCTGCTCGGCTCTGCCATCAGCCAGGCCGGGCTGCATGGTTATCACACTGGCAGCTGTGGGCAAGAGAGCACGGCCTGCGGGAAGAGCGCAATCACCCAGGCAGCAGATGCCAGCAGCTTGAATCAGGCCGTTGGCAATGGGGGAGGAAGAACAGGGCAGATGGAGAATCATCATAAATAAGGCAAACTTGGTGACTCTCTAAAGATGCCTGAGATGAGGAGAGCGAGCTTGATGGCTGAGCTTCCAGCCCATGTGAGGAGGGCAACAATGGTGACACGAATAAAAACAAAAAAAGTTGGCCTGGAAAACAGCAAGGGAGCAGAGGGAGGCAGAGGGAAGCTGGCACCATGAGCCAACCTGGGGCATGAGGCTGAGGGGTTGAGAAGGTGTCAGTAGATGCATTGATGCCCAGTCTGGGCAGAGTGCAGGAATTGAGGTAAGGAGCCAGGCTGAAGTAGGTTCTGGAAGCCAATTATGTAAAAGGGACAGCTCAGAAGGAGCGATTGCTACCAAAGGTAGAGAACAGACGCTGAAGAGAGAGGGGAGGAAGAACGGACAGGAGAATAGACCTAGGACAGTGTCCTGAAAGTCAGGTGAGAGGGCTTCTGAAGAATGACCAGCACTGGCAGGATGAAGACTAGAAAAGAGCCCTGGAAATCTGCAAGAAGTATGACATTTATGACCTGGGAGAAGCAGTCTTTATGATATGAAGAGAAAAGCAGTGTGAGTGAGTGGGTAGAAAATTATGAATTGAGCCGGGTGCAGTGGCTCAAGCCTGTAATCCCAGCACTTTGGGAGGCCAAAGCGAGAGGACTGCCTGAGTCTAGGGGTTCGAGACCAGTCTAGGCCACTTGGCAAGACCTCGTCTCTATAATAAATAAAAAAGAATATTATTGATGGATTGAACCTTTTATCATTATGTAGTAACCTTCTGTATCTTTTTTAATTTTTGATAGCTTAAAGGGTATTTTGTCTGATATTAAGATTGCAACTACTGCTTTCTTTTGTGTTCTGTTTGCCTGAAATTTTATTTCCCATTCTCTTACTTTGAGTCTGTGAGTATCCTTTCTGGTGAGATGAGTCTCTTGGAGACAATATATTGTTGCCTCATGATATTTTATCCATTTTGCCATTCTGTGTCTTTTCAGTAGTGCATTTAGTCCTTTCACATTCAGGCTAATTATTGAAATGTGAGAGTCTATCCCTGTCATGAGGTTCTTATAGAGTTTATTGTTGTTGTTGCTGTTTGTTTGTTGTTTTTCTTTTGATTTTTGATTAATGTGTGTTTTCAATCTTTTTCCTGCATTCTTGTGAAGGGCATTGTTGTTCTTTTTTTTCCCTTTCTTCTGTGTTTAATACTTTCTTAAGTGTTTCTTGTACAGCTGGTCTGGAGGCAGCGGCCTAAGAAACCATCAAGAAAGCAGGGAGACAGTTTACAGACTGGGAAAAAATATTTGCCAACTGTATTTCTGACAAAGGCCTAACATCTAGGAACTACAGGAACAAAAACGTGCTGAAAAGAAAAAAAAAAATAAACTGCCCCATTACAAAGTGGGAAAAAAGATCTGACAGTTCTCAAAAAAAGACATACAAGCAGCCAACAGATACATGAAAAAATGCTCAGCCTCACTAGTCACCAAAGAAATGCAAATTAAAACTATACTGAGATATTACCTAACTCCAGTCAGGATGGCCATCATCAAAAAACAACAGATGCTGGAGAGGATGTGGCGAAAAGAGAACACTTCTACACTATTGGTGGGAGTGTAAATTATTATAGCCTCTGTGGAAAACAGTGGCAATTCCTAAAAGATCTAAAAATTGACCTTCCATACGACCCCACACTCCCCCTACTGGGAATACACCCAGAGGAACTCAAATCAATCTACGAAAAAGATGCTTGCACGTGTATGTTTATTGCAGCATTGTTCACAATAGCAAAAACATGGAACCAACCATGCTGCCCATCGAAAAAGAATTGGATTAAAAAATGTGGTACATATATACGATCGACTATTACTCAGCCATGAAAAACAAAATCATGAACTTCACAGCAACCTGGATAGACTTAGAGTCTATAATACTGAGTGATCTTTCACAGAAACAAAGAACTGAGTATCCCATGTTCTCACTCATAAGCAGACCTTGAACAATTATGGTAATACTACAAGAAAAGGATTGGCAGTAGCAGGAAACTGCCAGGGACAGGGAGGCACAAGGAGGCGGGATTGGCAGTAGTGGGAATCTGCCTGGGGAAAGGGAGGCACACCGGATCAACAAGGGTACCTGCATAATGAACAAGGGTACCCCACGTCTTTAAAATGAAAAAAATTAAAAGTTAAAAAAAGAAAATTAACTGGGCGTGATGGCGCATGCCTATAGTTCCAGCTACCTGGAAGGCTGAGGCAGAAGGACCACCTGAGTCCAGCAGTTTGAGGCTAGGCACTCCAACCTGGGTGACAGTGAGACTCCGACTCAAAAAAAAAAGAAAATCGTGGATTGAATATAGAACAATGTGTGGCAGTACTGAGGAAGACAGGAGAAGAAAAATGAGGACAAGAGGAGGAAGAGGGGAAGGTGATAAAGGATGAGGTAGAGGAGGAAGAGAAGGCAAACACATGGAAGCAGCAGCAAGGAATCACCAAATTCTGGCTTGTTTGAGAGACTGATTTTAAGAGAGAGAATACTGGGAATCCTTGCAGACAAGAAGCCTGGAGAGAGGCACAGAGGGGCAGCGAATATGGCAGAGAAAGGGAGACAAAGTTGGAAGCACATGATTGTGAAGGAGGGTTGAAGAGGGAGTATATCTGAGTGAGGTTCTTAGCAGCATCATTCACAATAGCCAAAAGGTGTAAATAATCCAAATGTCTATCAGCAGAAAAATGGGTAAACAAACATGATGCATGCATACAGTAGAAAATTATTCAGTCATAAAAAGAAATGCAGAACTGATACATGGTGAAATACAGGTGAACCTTAAAAACATGTTAGAGCCGGGCTCGGTGGCTCAGCCTGTAATCCTGTGCCTTTGGGAGGCTGAGGTGAGTGGATTGCCTGAGCCCACAGGTTCGAGACCCGCCTGGGCAGCGAGACCTCATCTCTACAATAAATCAAAAAATCAGCCGGGCATGGTAGCGCATGCCTGTAATTCCTGCTACTGGGAAGGCTGAGGCGGAAGGATCGGCGGAGCCCAGCAGGCGAGGCTGCGGTGGCCGGGAGCGGCCACTGCACTCCAGTCTGGGTGACCGAGTGAGACTCAACTCAAAAAAAAAAAAAAAAAAAAAAAAAAGTTAGAGAAGTCATTGAAAAAAAAAGCTACATCTCATATCATTTCATTTTTATGAAACCTCCAGAACCAGCAAATCTATGGAGACAGAATGCAGATCTGTGGCTGCCTAGGGTGGGGGGTAGAGAGGATGGTAGGGTCGGGAAGTGATAGCTAAAGGGTAAAAGGCTCCTTTTCAGGGTGATAAAATGTTCTAAAATTGTTTGTGGTGATGGTTGCACAACTCTGTGAATATACTAAAAAGCACTGAATTATACACTTCAATGGCATGTGGATTGTATCTCAATCAAGCTGTTATTTTAAAAAACAAATAAGCAGCCAGGTGCAATGGGTCACGCCTATAATCCCAGCACTTTGGGAGGCGAAGATGAGAGGATTGCCTGAACCCAGGAGTTCGAGACCAGCCTGGGAAACATGGTGAGACCTTGTCTCTACATAAACCAAAAAATTTAGCCAGGCATGTTGACACATGCCTGTAGTTCCCGCTACTTGGTAGGCTGAGGTGGAAGGATCACCTGAGCCCAGCAAGTCAAGACTGTGGTGGCCGCAAGCATGCCACTGCACTCCAGCATGGGTGACAGAGTGAGACTCTAACTCGAAAAAAAAGAAAACTTTGGAGTCATCCACAACACCCCACTTCCACTCTCACCTCACATCCAACCCATCAGCAAGTGTTATCAACTCTACCTTCAAATATACCCTAGTCCAAAACATACCCTAGTCCAAAACATACCATCTCATTACTTCCAGTACCATGGTGGTAAAGCCATTGTTTTCTCTTGTCGGTACAGTACATAGCCTAACTTGTTTCCCAGTTTGCCCTCCCTAGATTCCAGTGATCCTTTTAAGAGGGAAATCAGATGGCAGTTCATACTCTCAGTGGCTTCCCATCACTCTCAGCATAAACTTGCTACCCTTTCTCCATGGCTGGGGCCACCTTCCTTCCCATTTCAGATCTCATTGCTGGTTCTCTTAAGCACTGTGCTCCAGCTCCTCACACACACCAAGCATATTCCTGCTTCAGGACCCTTGCACATTATCTTAATCCATTCAGACTGCTAGAACAAAAGGCTTTATACTAGGTACTTTATACACGACAGAAATGCACTTCCGGATTCTGGGGAAGTCCAAGATCAAGATGCAGCAGATTTAGCATCTGGCGAGGCACACTCATCATGGGTGACTTCTAGGTGTCCTCCCTTAGCAGAAAAAGAAGACAACTCTCTGAGGCCTCTTTGTAAGGGCACTAATCCAGTTCGTGAGGTTGGAGCCCTGGTGACCTAATCACCTCCCAAAGGCTCCACCTTAAAATGCCATCACCTGGGTGATTAGGTTTTGACATATGAATTTGGGGGAAACACAAACACAACCCATAGCACAAGTGCATAGCATATAACTATCCCTTCTGCCTAAAATACTATTCCTCCTGATAGTCACAGTACTCATAAGCTTATTTTATTCAGCTCTCTTCACAGACATTTTTCCTTCTGAGAGGTTTTACCTAATCACCCTGTCTATAGTCCTACTTCCATTTTTTTTCATCCCTTACCTGGTTTTATTTTTTTCCTCATAGCACCTATTACTACCTGATCCTTTCTCTTGACTACAAACATATACTCACACACACAGTATACAGATGTATGCAAGCATACACACACATACACATACCAAAGAACACACGCATATGCATACCGTTTATCCATCTCCCTCTAAAATACAACTTCTGTGCACCCAGGTACATTGCTTTGTTCACAACTGTATTTTCAGCAACCAGAAAATACCTGATACATAGTATACATCTGGTAAATAATTGTTGAATGAATGAATGAATGATCCTTACAACAACCTCTCATTTTAAAGATGAGGAAATCTGAGAGAGTTTAAGAAAGGCCAGGAAGATCACACGAGGTTTCATAACCAGTAGAAAGAAGAGGCTAGATTGAAATCCAAATGTACCATGTTACTGTTTCTGTTTTGTACCCCCAACTGCAACTGATACAATCTCTGGTCCTGAGAGGGTATGGATGAAATTGGGACAATACATTCATGGGCCATCAGAAATGTTCATACCTTACACTCTATTTATAATTAATGGAAAATTCACAAATCATTAATATGGCGGTGAAACACACTGACTCAAAGATGGACCTACAGTGAAGGGGCCTGAATTCCAGTTTTCCCCGTAAGCTTTGTGATCTGAGTCAAGTCTCTCAGCCTCATGAAGTCAACATTGCTTTCATGCTTTACATGTTGAGGCAAATTCTGAGGTTTTTTCCATTCTGAAAGCCTGAACTAAGCCAATTCTTAAAAATTGCATTCATGATCTGCTAATCTACTCACTTCTTGAGTTAAGAAGGGCTGAGTTTGAGAATTCACAGCAAACTCTAACAAGGATTTGTTTCCAGGAGGAAGTGACCCATTGCAAACTGGCAATGCAAAGGTACTGATGCTTACTCAGTCAGTGCGTAAAAGAGTAAGTCTGGGATGGGAACACACATGACATTCAAGGTTTTAAAAATAGGTTGAAGAAATGGTGAGGCTTTAAAAATAGGCTGATATCACCAATTAGTTGGAACAATGTGGTGTTTTGAAGTTGAAAAATGCTTTGCATAATGCTAATAATATTTTGGCAGTGGTAGTTCTAAACGTGTATCACAGTTATTCTTTTCAGAAAAAAATAGCTCCTTTGAGGAAAATTATATTATTGAAATTATAAGGCTTTTATGAAATAAATCCTGATTAAAGAAGTTAAACTTCAATCTAGTCATGCATTACATGTTTACTATGTGCATGGCAAGGGGCTTGACACTGACATGATGAAAAAATAAAGAGTAATATAATTGTCACTGCCCTCGAGCCAGCCACAAATAGCAGATGTGCTACACGGAGAAACCCAGGAAGAGACAAATGAAGGAAGAGAAGTAAAGAAATTGAGCTCCTACTATATACTATATATAGCCATTTATATATGCTTATATAGAATTTTATCTCATTCTATTCACTTATTTATTCACTCATCAAATCTTTGCTGAGCACCTACTATGTGCCAGGCTCCAGGCTATGTTCTGGAGCTATGGATCAGCAGAACCGACAAGGTATTTGCATTCACTCAATACTCATAACCAGTTGTAATAAGGTTGCTCTAATCTCTTTTCCAAGATGAAGAAGCAGGACTAGAAAGGTTGTGCAATTTAGCCAAGGAGCCTAGTTAGAAAATGGTAAGGGTAGAAGCAGGACTTGAGCTGTGGCCAAGTGGGACAGGTAAGGGTTTGAATTTCAGAACAGACCATACCAGGTTTTCCCCTGACTCTGGCATTTAGGGCTCATGTAACTTCAGACAACAAGTAGGGTCTCCTGAAACCTTGTTCTGAGCCAAACGGTATGATATTGGGGATCCAGGGGAAATACATAAAGAAAATAGCCCACATTTAAAGTCTAGTTGTGTGAGATTTGTAATTTAATCTAGGTATTCTGACTCCAGATCTTTAACTCCATGGTCTTAGGCTATATGCTATATGCTACAATTTTTAAAAATAAAGTAAGGCCCCAGATTAAGATGGCTGAAATGAGGCAGCTAGAGTGTTTCTCCTACAGAGTAAACCCAGATAGAGTTTCCTCAGCACTCAGAGAGGAATGGGTCCAGTAGCACACCCCACAAGCCTCCAAAGGACTGACAATAACCACATAGAGCAAAGAAGAAGAAAAAAAAATCCACTGATCTGGACTGGAAATGGCTGGACTCTTTTCTGCACCATAGCCTCCAGACACAGTGGAAAAGGTGAGTCATGGAAATTCAGAAGTTCTGGGCTCCTGCTGTGAACTTGCAGGGCTCCCTGGGCCTTGTGGGACTCCAGTCCCTCACAGGAAGCTTCCTTCCCCACAGTCACGCTCTGCCGTGAAGTGCGGCAGGAATAAAGCCTTCAGCAGTTGTCAGCCAACATTTCCCAGGAACTCAACCTCTGCAGGGTGGAGTAGCTGCTTTCCAGTCAACTTGGGAAAGAGCAGGTCTCAAGGACAAACTTCATGGGGCAGACAGTTCCAGGCTGGGTGGGTTGCCTGAGAACATCTGAGGCCCTGAGGCCAGCTGCACCTTGACACTCAGATCACAGATTGCCTGAGGCTAAGGCAGAAGTCCAGTGGGATGCATTGCCACAGCAACTTCTCACTGACCTTGTGAACTGTTCTGTGCCTGCTCTGCACAACAGCATTACCCCAATGGCCTGGGACGTCCTTCTAATCCCAACTGGAGCAGCTAAGAATACACACTTGTGGGGTGCTTCTTCTCCTTTTCCCTGCAATACCCCCAGAAGGCTCAAAACAGAAAAACCTGGGAAATCCCCATTGTCCCACTCTCAACCTATGCTGGCTGGGCATTTCCTTGGAGCAACACCTGCCAAGGAGAAACTCTACAACCACCATTGTAGCCAGCTTTCTCCCACAAGCTCCACCTCCTGGCCGGAGGTTGACAGTACAGCCAACAATAATGGATATAATATCTCGGCTTTGGGGAAGGCCAGATCCTAAGCGCCAGCTAACAACACTTTCCAAGCACTCAGGATGCCATGCCAGTGCAAGTACCCAACACAGGGCAGCCACAACCGGCAATTGAGAAACTCATCACATCAAGGCTATATTTAACCAAGGAAACCTTACGGGGCCTAAGTCAGCACCATGCCAGCCTCAAATAAGAACTCATCTACATAAACGAGAAGGAACCAGAAAAATAATTCTGACAATATGAAAAAGCAGAGTTCTCCAACACCCCCATGACAACACCAAATCTTCAGTAATGAGCCCTAAACAAAATGAAATTGTTGAAATTCCAGATGTATAATTCAAAAAGTTGATTATAAAATTTGTCAATGAACTTCAGGAGAAAATTGAAAACCAACATAAAGATATTTTAAAAATTATTCAGGACATGGATGAAAAATTCTCCAAAAATATAAACACCTTTAAAAAAAAAAGCTAAAATTCTGGAAATGAAAGAAGCATTTGGAGAAGTAGAAAATGCAGTGGAAAGTTTTAACAGTAGACTGGAACAGAAAAAAGGATCTCAGAACTTGAAGACAAGGCTAATAATTATTGTTATTACTAACCCAATAATAACAATAAAGAAAAAAGAATCAGCAGAACAAAATCTCCAAGAAATGTGTTATTATATAAAACATCCAAGCCTAAGAATCATGGGGAAGAAGGGAAAGTGAGAGGTTTGGAAAAGCCATTTGAGAGAATAACGGAGGAAAACTTCCTGGTCTTGCCAGGGAGTTAAACATCCAAATACAAGAAGCCCAAAGACCCCAGAAGATTCACTGCAGAAAGGTCACCCCCAAAGCATATAATCGTCTGGCTATACAAAGGTAATATATGAAGGAAAGAGTTGCAAGAGAAGTGAGACAAAAGCATCAAATAACTTACAAAGTTAAACCTATCAGACTAACAGCAGACTTCTCAGAAGAAACCCTACAAGCCCAAAAGAAGGAGGAGGACACATCTTCAATCTCCATAAGCAGAATAACTGTCAGCCAAGGACTGACATTTTGAGTATATCCCTCAAAATCAAGTTTCATAAATGAAGGAGAAATGAAGTCCTTTGCAGACAAGCAAACACTGAGGGAATTTGTCACCACTAGACCAGTCCTACAAGGGATATTCAAAGGAGCCCTAAATATTGGGGAAAAGGTCAAAGTACACCAGTAGATCACTGTAAATCATAATGCTCACAGGCTTTATGGAATACCAACACAATAGAGAAAATAAATAAACAAAACAACCAGATAACAACCAGTATGATGAAAAGAATAGTACCTTACATTATTAACTATGAACATAAATAGTACCTTACATTATTAACTATGAACATAAATGGTCTCAATGTCTTACTAAAAAGACATAAACTGTCAGAATGAATTTGAAGAGAAAAACACAACCCAAATATCTGCTACCTTCAAGAGACCCATTTAATTCACAAAGACACCTATAGACGCAAGGTAAAGGGGTGAGGAAAAATACTCCATGCAAATGGAAACCAGAAATGAGCAGCAGTAGCCATTCTCATATCAGATAAAACAAACTTTAAATTAACAACAGTAAAAAAGACAAAAATGACTATTATATAACGATAAAGGGATCAATCCAATGAAAAGATACACATTTTAAACATATATGCACCTAACACTAGAGCCCCACCCTTATAAAACAAATTCTACTAGACCTAAAAAAGAGATAAACAGCAATACAATAATAGCAGGAGACTTCAACACTCCACTAACAGCAATAAACAGATCATCAAGGCAGAAAGTCAACAAAGAAACACTGGAGTTAAATAGGACTCTAGAATGGAACTAACCAACATCTACAGAACATTCCATTCCCAAACTACAGAATACACATTTTTCTTATCAGTACATGGAACATTCTCAAAGACAGGCCATATGATAGGCCACAAATCAAGTCTCAGTACATTCAAAAAATTGAAATTATATCAAGTACCATCTCAGACCACAGTGGAATAAAACTAGAAAATAACTCCAAGAAGAACTCATGAAACCAAACAAAGACATGAAAGTTAAACAATTGACTCCAGAATGGTCCTTGGGTTTACAATGAAATCAAGATGGAAAATTTAAATTTCCTTGAAACAAATGAGAACAATGAAACAAGTTATCAAAACCTCTAGGACACAGTCAATGCTGTGCTTAGAGGAAAATTTATAACACTTAATGCCTACATAAATAAGACTGAAAGATCACATTTCAATAACCTAACATCACACCTTATGAAAGCAGAATTACACAAACAAACCAAACCCAGAACTAGCAGAAGAAAAGAAATAACAAAGATCAGAGCAGAACTAAATGAAATTGAAATTTTAAAAAAAATGCAAACGATCAATGAAATAAAAAACTGGTACTTTGTAAAGACAAATAAAGTTGATAGACCACTAACTAGATTAATTAAAAAATAAAGACAGAATACTCAAATTAGCTCAATCAGAAATGAAAAAGGAGACATTACAACTGATACAATATAAATTCAAAAGATCATCCACGACTATTATGAACACCTCTATGCAAACAAACTAGACAATCTAGAGGAAATAGATAAATTATTGGAAATATACAACCCCCAACCTTGAATCAGGAAGAAATAGAAATCCTGAACAGACTAATAATGAGTAATGAGATTGAAACAGTAGTTAAATGTCTCTATCAGATCTTCAAAGAAGAACTGGTACCAATTATTCTGAAGCTATTCCACAGGATTGAAGAGTGGGGAATTCTCTCCAACTTATTCTGCAAGGCCAGTATCACTCTTATACCAAAGCCAGGAAAAGACACAACTGAAAAAGAAAACAAGTCGGGCTTGGTGGCTCAGCCTATAATCCCGCACTTTGGGAGGCTGAAGTGAGTGGATTGCCTGATCCTGCGGGTTCGAGACCCGCCTGGGCAATTTGGTGAGATCTCATCTCTACAATAAATCAAAAATTAGCTGGGCATGGTAGTGCGCTCCTGTAGTTCCAGCTACTTGGAAGGCTGAGGCAGAAGGATTGCTGGAGCCCAGCAGGTCAAGGCTGTGGTGCCCGGGAGCGTGCCACTGCACTCCAGTCTGTGTGACAGAGTGAGACTTCAACTCAAAAAAAAAAAGAAAGGAAGAAAAGAAAACTACAGACCAATGTCTCTTATGAACAAAAATCTTCAACAAAATATTAGCAAACTGAATTCAGTAGTACATTAAAAAAAAAAAAAACACCATGACCAAGTGGGTTTTTTTCCCCAGGAATGCAAGGGTGGTTCAACATACACAAGTCAATAAACATGATCCACTACAACCAATAATCAAAAACAAAAATCATATGATCATCTCAATAGATGCAGAACAAGTATTTAATAAAATCCAGCATCCTTTCATCATAAAAACCCTCAAGAAAATAGGCATAGAGAGAACATTCCTCAAAATAATAAAAGTGATATATGGCAAACCCATAGTCAACATCCTGAATGTAGAAAAGTTGAACACATTCCCCCTCAGAACTGGAACAAGGCAAGGATGCCCACTTTCACCTCTACTACTCAACATAGTACTAGAAGTCCTAGCCAGAGCAATCGAGTAAAAGAAAGAAATAAAGTGTATCCAGATTGGAAAAAAGAAATAAAACTATTTCTGTATGCTGACAATATGATCTTATACCTAGAGAATCACAAAGACTCCTCCAAAAGACTCCTGGACTTGATAAATACATTTGGTAAAGTTTCAAGATACAAAATCAACACACACAAATCAGCAGCACTGTAATACACCAATAACGACTAAGCTGAGAATCCAATCAATAACTCAATTCCATTAACAATAGCAACCAAAAAGCTAAAATACCTAGGAATATACTTAACCAAGTAGGTGAAAGATCTCTACAAGGAGATCTCTATAAAACTCTGATAAAAATAAATTGCAGAGGACACAAACAAATGGAGAAATAGCCCCATGCTTATGGATTGGAAGAATCAACATTATTAAAATGACCATATTACCCAAAAAAATCTACATATTCAATGCAATCCCTATCAAATTACCAATGTCATTTTTCACAGCATTAGAAAAGCTATTCTAAAATTCTTAGGGAATAAAAAAAGAGCCAGAACAGCCAAAGTAATCCTAAGCAAAAAGAACTAAGCTGGAGGCATCACATTACTTGACTTCAAGTTATACTACAAGACTGTAGTAACCAAAACAGCATGGTACTGGTACAAAAGGAGACATACGGACAAATGAAACAGAATAGAGAATTCAGAAATAAACCCAAATACCTACAATCAAGTGATCTTTGAAAATGCAGACAAAAGCATACACTGGGGAAAGGACACCCTATTCAACAAATGCTGCTGGGAAATTGGATAGCTACGTGTAGAAAAAGTAAACTTGATCCCTATCTCTCCCCATATACAAAAATTAACTCAAGAAGGAATAAATACTTAAATATCAGACCTGAAGCCATAAAAATTCAAGAAGAAAACCTAAGTAAAATTCTTGTGAACACTGACCTAGGCTAAGTTTATGGCTAAAACCCTGAAAGCAAGTGCAACTAGAACAAAAATAAATAAGTGGAATTTAAAGCAAAAAGCTTCTGCACAGCAAGAGAAACAATCAACAGAGCAAACAGGCAACCTACAGAATGAAAGAAGATATTTGCAAACTATACATCTGACAAAGGACTGATATCCAGAATCTACAAAGAAGCAAATAATCCCTATATTAAGTGGGTAAACGACATCTCTCAAAATAGTATATACAAATGGCCCACAAACATATTAAAAAATGTTCAACATCACTCATAATCAGGGAAATACTATTTAAAACCACAATAAGATACCACCTTATACCAGTCAGAATGATCATTATTTAAAAAATAAAAAATAAAAAAAAACAGATGCTGGCATGGGTGCAGAGAAAAGAGAACATGTACACACTTTTAGTGGCAGTATAAATTAGTAAAACTTCTATGGAAAGTGGTATGGAGATTTCTCAAAGAACTAAAAGTAGATCTACCATTTGATCCAGTGATCCCACTACTAGGTATCTACCTGAAGGAATAGAAGTTGTTATATAAAAAAGACACCTCTACCCACATGTTCATCAGAGCACAATTTACAATTGGAATCAACCTAAATGCCCAACAACTGATCAGTGGATAATGAAAATGTGGTATATATACACCATGGAATACCATGCAGCCATAAAAAAGAATGAAATCATGTCCTTTGCAGCAACATGGGCAGAGCTTAAGACCATCATCCTAAGTAAACTGACTTTGAAACAGAAAACCAAACATTGCATGTTTTCACTCATATGTGGGAGATAAACAGTCACAACGATGGAAATAATAGATACTGAGGACACTGATAAGGGGAGAGGGGAGAGGTGTAGGGCTCAAAAACTACCTACGGGGCACAATATTCACTATCTGGGGAATGGGCCACCTGAGACCCAATCCCCACCACTGCACAATATGTCCATGTAATGAATATGTATGTGTACCCCTCAAATTGAAAGTAACAATTTAAAAATACTAATAAAAAAGGTAAGGACATTGTATTAGTCAGCTCAAGTTTTCATTACAAAATACCATAGACTGGGTGACTTAAACAATAGAAATTTATTTTCTCACAGTTTTAAGGGCTGGAAGTCTGAGTTCGGAGTGCAAGTGGGTTCTAGTGAGAGCTCTTTTTTTAGCTTGCAGATGTCTGCCTTCTTGATGTGTCCTCACATGACAGAGAGAAGGGGGGAGAGAGAGAGAGAGATTGAGAGAGAGAGAGAGAGATCTTTCTTCCTCTTCTAATAAGGCCATCATCCTATCAGATTAAGGCCACACTTTTATAAATTTATTTAACTTTAATTACCTCCTAAATTTCCTATCTCCTGATACAGTCCCTCTTCAACATATTAATTGGTGGGGGGGAGGGGCGATTCAGTTCATAGCAATCCACCCCAGTACTCCAAAATTCATGTTCTTCTCACACACAAAATATATTCATTCCATCCCAATAGCCCCCAAACTCTTAACTAGTTCCAGCATCCAGTCTAAAGTTGAAGATCTCATCTGTATACTATCTAAATCAGATATAGGTGACAGTCAAAATATGATTTATCCTGAGACACAATTTCTCTCCACATGTGAACCTGTGAAACCAGATAGATTATGTGCTTCCAAAATACAATTTTGGACAGGTATAAGATAGACGTTCTCTTTGCAAAAGAATTAGGAAGAAAGGAAGAGATGACAGATCTGAAGCTAGTCCAAAACCCAAGCAAGGCAAAGTCCATCGAGCTATAGCTCAAGAATAATTCTCTTTGGTTTTATGCTCTTCCCACCAGGCCCCTTGTGTGGCAATGTCACTCCATAGCTGTGCAGGGCAGCCCTGCCCCTAAGATACTGGGCAGGTTCATCTTGGCCCATTGAAACTTTAGAGGCTGCCCTATCCTTTAAAACCAAGGCACAAACAGCCTTGACCCCTGGATCCAGAATAGAGATAGGATTATGCCCTCTCTGTGATGGAAATGACAGCACTGATGACCTCTGAATTGCCCTTGGGGATAATTCTTCCCTTTCCTTAAAGAATAGTTCATGTTCAGAGCTGAATAACTCTACATTCCAGTCCTGTAGATTCCAAGAAGTAAAACAGTCTTCCTTTATTTCACCCCACTTTCACTGCTAGTTCAAACTAGCAGTGTGTTTGCTGGTATAAACCCATCTCTATTTCCTGGCTTCTGCTGAGATGGTTAAATAAATCCATGAGTCACATTCATAATCTCTTTATCAAATGGTTGTCCAGCCACACCCTTAGTATTCTCCTCAGAACAAGCTTTCTCTCTTTTTTTTTCCTGCAATATAGATAGGCTAAAAATTTTCTAAATCTTCACATTCTGATTCCTTTTTGCTTAACAATTTCTTTTTCAGTTCTCTCTCCTTTTGCACTTTACTATAAGCCATCAAAAAGATCCAGTCTTCAAAACTTTGTTTAGAAATCTCTTCAGCTCAATATCAAATTTCATCGCTCACAAATTTTATCTTCCACAAAATACTAGAGCACAGTTCAGCCAAGTTCTTTGCCACTTAATAACAAGGACTGCCTTTCTCCCAGCTTCTAATAACATTTCCTCATTTTCATCTAAACTTTCACCAGAAGTATCCTTAACATCCATATTTCCTTCCCCCCGACATTCATATTTCTAGCACACGCCTTAAAAGTCTTCCATCCTCTACCCACTGCCCACTTCCAAAGCCACTTCCACTTGTTTAGATAGTTGTTATAGTAATACCCCATTTCTCAGTAATTAGGTTATCGCTAGGTTATTGCTAGTTATACTCCTTTGCTTCTATATTAGTCAGGGTTGTCCAAAGAAACATAACTAACAGGAGATATATGTTATATAGATATAGATTTATTTATATAGATATAGATGTAGATTTATTACAAGGAATTGCTTCATATGATTAGAGAGACTGAGAAGTCCCAAAATATGCAATTGGTAAACTGGACCAATGGTATAATTTAAATCTGAATCCAGAGATCTGAGAACCAGAAAAAGCTGATAGTGTACTTTCTTTCTGAAAGCCAGCAGGCTTGAGATTTAAGAAGAGTCAATGTTTCCATTGAAGTTGGAAGGCAGGAAAAGATCAATGTTCCAGCACACGTTAGTCAGTCAGGAGTTCCCTCTTACACATCCTTTCTGTTTTTGTTTTATTCAGGTTCTCAATCACAGCCTACCCACATTAGGGAGGGCAGTCTTCTTTCTTAGTCTACAAATGTAAATGTTAATCTTATCTGGGAAACCCTTACAGACACACACAAAATAAAGTTTGATCAAATTTCTGGGCACCCCACATCCCAGTTAACACATAAAATTAACCATCATAGAGACCTTTCTCTGATTCTATTCCTCACATTAATTTTGTTGCTAAACTTATGTTTAAGCAGGTTGTACTGGCCACTCATTCACTCTCACAGCTAGTTTACATCCTGTTCAGCTAATCACTGCCAACCAGTATCACCTGGTGGGGGGGAAGGTTAGTTTAATAAATTTTGGGACACATGTATACCGAGTGGATGTGACAACTCCAAACACAGCATTGTCCTTCAGAGTGTCTGATACTCCTAGATACGCTCCCTTGCTTCTGTCTTTATAGTCTTTTAAAGAGACCTCGAAGCTCTGATATAGCCTAAGTCAGGTCAATGTCATGGGACACCACCAATGGCTTGAAAAACTTTGTGATCAAATTCAGTAACCTTCTCTCAGATTTTCCCACAGTATTTGATGCTGGTGACAACCCCCTTCTTTTTAAAAGTATTATGAGAAAGTTTCAAGAAAAGTGTTAATTATACTTGATAAAATTTTCCACCCAAGCTGGGCTCAGTGGCTCAGCCTGTAATCCCGCGCCTTTGGGAGGCTGAGGTGAGTGGATTGCCTGAGCCCGCGGGTTCAAGACCTGCTGGGCAGCAAGACCTCATCTCTACAATAAATCAAAAAATCAGCTGGGCGTGGTAGCGCATGTCTGTAATTCCGGCTACTTGGAAGGCTGAGGCAGAAGGATCGCCGGAGCCCAGCAGGTCGAAGCTGCGGTGGCCAGGAGTGGCCACTGCACTCCAGTCTGGGTGACAGAGTGAGACTCCAACTCAAAAAAATAAATAAATAAATTTTCCACCCAAAATAGAAATTTTATTGATAAATCGATGTCATTTAATATTATATAAATATGCATATGATTTTATTAATGTCTACAAGTTAAAAGATAATCTACTTCTAAGCAATCGTGTTAAAAATCAAAATGAAAACAAAAGGAGAAAGAGTAAACAAAATGGCAGTAATAAGTTCCTACCTATCAATATTACCTTGAATGTACATGGATTGATTTTCTACACAAAAGACAGAGTGGTTGAAGGATTTTTTAAAATCTCATTATATGCTGTCTATAAAACACTCACCTTTGAGGACACACACAGATTGAAAATAAAAGGATAGAAAAAGATATTCCACACAAATAGAAACCAAAAGAGAGCAGAGATAGCTATACTTATATAAAATAAAATGGACTTTAAGTAAAAACTGTAAAAAGAGACAAAGGACATCATGATATAATACTAAAGGGTCAATTCAATAAGAATATGTGAAAATTATATATATGTACACACACACATATATATTATACACACACACACACACACACACACACACACACACACACACCTAATATCAAACACGTACATATGTAAAGCAAATATTAATATATCTGAAGGAAGAGCTAGACTGCAATACAATAATAGCAGGGGACTTTAATACCCCACTTTCAGAAATAAGCAGGTCATCCAGAACAAAAGTCAATAAGGACTCACTGAACTTGAACTTTATTTAAGAGCAAATGGACCTAACAGACATATATGAAACATTCTCTCAGCAGCAGCAAAATACGTTTTTCTCAACTACACATAGAATATTCTCCAGACCAGATCATAGGCTAGGCCACAAGATAAGTCTAACAAAGTAGAAATTTAAGAATATTGAAATTATATCAAGTATATTTTCATATCATAATGGTACGAAACTAAAAGTTAATAAAAGGAATAATTTCAGAAAATTCACAAATATGTAAAAATTAAACAACAAGTCGTCAAAAAAGAAATCAAAAGGGAAAGTTAAAAATATAGGGAGACAAATGAAAATGGAAACATGCTGGATGTGGTGGCTGATGCCTACAGTCCCAGAACTTTGGGAGGCAGAGGAGAGATGATTGTCTGAGCCCATGGGTTTGAGACCAGCCTGGGTAACTAGGCAATACCTTGTCTCTACAATAAATAAAAAAATTAGCTGGGCGTTGTAGTGCATGCCTGTAGTCCCAGATACTTGGGAGACTGAGGCGGAAGAATCACCTGAGCCCAACGGGTTGAGGCTGCAGTGGCAACAGTGCCTGAGAACAGAGTGAGACTCCAGGTTTGAAAAAAAAAGGACAAAAAAAAGAGAAAATGGAAACACATGATATCAACACTAATAGTATATAGTAGAATTAGTTCTAAGACAGAAGTGTATGACAAGAAACAATTATATCACAAAAAAAGAAAGATTTCAAATAAACAACCCAATGTTACATCTAAGAAAACTAGTCAAAAATTAAGCCCAAAGTTAGTATAAGGAAGGAAATAATAAAGATCAGATCCGAAATAAATGAAAAAGAGACTAGAAAACATAGAAAAAATCAATAAAACTAAGAGTTGGTTTTTTTTAAAGATAAAACCAACTCTTTAGCTGGAACTATGAAAATAAAAGTGAAGACTTAAATAAATTAAATCAGAAATGAAAGAGGAGACATTACAACTGAAACACAGAAACATAAAAGGTTTACTGCACCATAAGACAAAGGATTACTATAATACTATAAACATTGATACACCAACAAATTGAATGACCTAAAATAAATACATTTCTACAAACATAAACCTACTAAGACCGAATCATCAGGAAATAGAAAACCTGAATCAGAAGTAAGAGAATGAATCAGAAATACAAAGTCTCTTGTCAAAGAAAAGCTCAGGATCTGATGGTTTTATTGCTGCATTTTACCAAACATTTAAAGGACTGATACCAATCCTTCTCAGAGTCTTTGAAAAAAAATGAAGAGGAGAGAATACTTCCAAATTTATTGTATAAGGCCAGCATTACCCCAATACTAAATCCAGACTAGAACACTGTAATAAAAAAATTACAGGCCAATATATCTGATGAACATAGATACTATGGAAACAGAAGTGACTCCATCATGAATGCTAAATTGTCTTGTTCACTTTTGATTAGACCTAGTCCCATGAATGCCTCCAGGTTTCTACTTTATTTAGTTTCCTTAGTTTAAGAGCAAAGCAATTGTGATGTTTACACACAAATTATAGGCTATAACACATATAACATTCTTGCTTGTTCTATAGGGTTGCCTTTAACTGTCTTGCTGGAATATATATACATTTTTTCAATGGTACATAAGCCCTGGGTCTGGGGAGTAACAGTGCAGAGATCTACTTATCTTACATGTCTACATGGTCACTCAAGACCATGCTTCTCTCTGAAAACTCCCTCAATAAATCACCCAATACCAACAAACTGGATGTGCCTTCCTTGTTCTTTAGTTTCTCAGTTCCTTTGGCATTTGGGGGGCCACTTTGCATATATGACCCTTTCATGGAACAAATGCAAAATCCTCAATAAAATACTAGCAAATTGAATTCAAGGCTCATACATGATGGTCAAGTGAGATTTATTCATGGAATGCAAGGATGGTTCAACATATGCAAATCAATACATGTGATTCGTGTTCCCACTTATAAGTGGACCTTGAACAATTATTATAATATTCTAAGAAAGGGATCAGCAGTAGTGCGAAACTGCTGGATGGGGGTGAGGGGGCTGGCAGTAGTGGGCAACTGCCAGGGGAAGAGGGGCACACTTCATCTACAAGGGTACATGCATAATGAACATTTGTATATCTAACCCTGAATTGTATCCACATCTTTAAAATAAAAATTTTTTTTAAAGAATGATAACAATGATGGTCAAAATTTTTAAATTAAAAAAAATAAATGTGATACACCACTTTAAAAGAATGAAGGCCAAAAAACATGAATGATCATCTCAACATACGCAGAAAAATCATTTGACAAAATTCAATATCCTTTTATGATTAAAAATTCTCAACAAATAAGGTGTAGAAGGAATTTTCCTCAACACAATAAAGACTAAGTATGACAAGTCCACAGCTAATAGTGTACTCAAGAGTAAAAGGTTGAAAGATTTTCCTCTAAGATCAGAAACAAGTGGCCCACTCTAGCTACCTCTATTCAACATAGAACTGAAAGTCCTACTCAGGGAACTTAGGCAAGAAATAAAAGGCATCCAAATCATAAAGGAAGAATTAAACCATCTGTTTGTTAATAATATAAAACATAAGACATGATCTTATACATTTTTAGAAAACCTTTAAAATCCCTCAAAATCATAAATGGATTCAGTAAATTTACAGGATAAAAAATCAGCATACAAACTGAAGCAGCATTTCTATACACTAATGATAAAATATCTGAAAAGGAAATCAAGAAAAAATCCCATTTACAATAGCTATTAAAAATAGTTAAGAATGAATTAAACCAAGGAAATGAATGATCTGTTTGTCAAAAACTATAAAATAATGATAAAAGAAATTAAAGAAGACACAAATAAGTGTAAATTTATCCTGTTTTATGGATTAGAATAATTAATATTGTTAAAATGTTCATACTATCCAAAGCAATCTATAGTTTCAGGGCAATCCCTATAAAAATTCGAATGGCAGTTTTCACAGAAATAGAAAAAACAATCCTAGAATTCATATGGAACCACAAAAGACCCTGATAGCCAAAGAAATCTTAGGCAAAAAGGGCAAAACTGGAGGCATCACACTACATGATTTTAAAATATACTACAATGCAATAGTAATCAAAACTAGTATAATATTAGTATAAAAACAAACATATAGACCAATGGAGCACGATGAAACATTGTGTATATGAAAGGAAGTTCAATATCACTAATCATCAGGGAAATGAAAATTAGGATCACAATGAGAAACCAGCTCACATCTGTCAGAGTGGCTATTATCAAAAAGACAACAAGTATCCACGAGGATATGAAGAGAAGGGAGCCCTTATATATTGTTGGTGGGAATGTAAATTAGTCCAGCCATTTGGAAACAGTATGAAGGCTCCTCAAAAACTAAAATAAAACTACTATATGATCCATCATATTTCAAAGAGATATTTGCACTGCCATGTTCTTTGTAGCCTTACAATAGCCAGGATATGAAATCAACCTAAGCATCCATCAACAGATGAATGAATAAAGAAAATGTAGTTTAAGTATACATAAGGGCACACTATTTGTCCTTTAAAAAGAAGAAAATCAGCCGGGCTCGGTGGCTCAGCCTGTAATCCCGCGCCTTTGCGAGGCTGAGTTGAGTGGATTGCCTGAGCCCGCGGGTTCGAGACCCGCCTAGGCAGCGAGACCTCATCTCTACAATAAATCAAAAAATCAGCTGGGTGTGGTAGCGCATGCCTGTAATTCCGGCTACTCGGAAGGCTGAGGCGGAAGGATCGCCGGAGCCCAGCAGGTCGAGGCTGCGGTGGCCGGGAGCGGCCACTGCACTCCAGTCTGGGCGACAGAGTGAGACTCCAACTCAAAAAAAAAAAAAAAAAGAAGAAAATCCCTGTCACTTTCAACAACATGAATGAACTTGGAAGACAGTATGCTAAGGGAAATAAGCCATATACAGACGAATATTACAAATGACAAATCTCAAATAGTCAATCCCATAGAATGGTAATTACCAGGAGGGTAGCGGAGAAAAAGGACAGGATTGGAGAGATTTTAAAAAGTATCTATGCTGGTCAAAAGATACAGAATCTCAGACATAAGGAATAAATTTCAGAGATCTATTGTATAACATGACAACTAAAGTTAATAACAATGTATTATATAATTGAAAACTTCTAAGAAAGTATATTTTAAGTGTTCTCACCACACATAAATGATAAATATGTGAAATTTAAAAAAAAGAAAATAAAGAAAGTTAAAGGAGAGAGTTTATTACTTAACCAACTCAAAACCCAATCTGCCATATTTATACATCTCTAAATTACTCATGACAAAAAAATTTTTTTGTGCTGACACTTAACATAAAAATTAAGGCAAAAATATTAACAAAATTTGGAGCTGCATATAATATGCTGAAAATAATTTCACTTACCAAGAAATGTTCTCCTCCACCTTTATGGAAATTGGAACTGGCAACCAATTCCTGATCAAAGTCCCAAGTGCCCATGCCATAAGAGAGAAAATAGACAAGTGGGACTTCATCAAACTGACAAGCTTCTACAAAGTCAAAGAAACTATTGAGAGAGTGGGGAGACAGCCCACAGACTGGGAAAAAATATTTGCCAACTGAATGTGCGACAAAGGTCTAACATCTAGGATCTACAAGGAATTCAACCATGCCGAAAAGAAAAAAACAAACAGCCCCATTACAAAGTGGGCAAAAGATATGAATAGAAATTTCTCAAAGAAGACATATGAGCAGCCAACAGATGCATGAAAAAATGCAGTCACAAAAGAAATGCAAATTAAAACCACACTGAGATATGACCTAACTTTAGTCAGGATGGCCATCAAGAACTCAAAAAACAAGCCGGGTGCAGTGGCTCAAGCCTGTAATCCCAGCACTTTGGGAGGTCGAAGCTAGAGGATTGCCTGAGCCTGTGGGTTCAAGACCAGCCTGAGCAACATGGTGAGACCTCGTCTCTACAATAAATCAAAAAATTAGCTGGGTGTGGTAGTGTGCACCTGTACTTCCAGCTACTTGGAAGGCTGAGGCGGAAGGATCATCAGAGCCCAGCAGGTCAACACAGGAGTGGCCATGAGTGTGCCACTGCACTCCAGCCCGGGCAACGAAGTAAGACTCTAACTCAAAATTAAATAGATAAATAACTCAAAAGACAACAGATGCTGGAGAGGCGAAAAGGGAACAATTCTACACTGTTGGTGTAGTGTAAACTAGTACAGCCTCTGTGGAAAACAGTGTGACAATTCCTAAAAGATCTAAAAATTGATCTTCCATACAATCCTGCAATCCCCCTACTGGGAATATACCCAGAAGTACTCAAACCACTCTATGCAAAAGATAACTGCAGATGCATGTTTATTGCAGTTTTATTTACAATAGCAAAAACATGGAACCAACCATGCTGCCCACTGAAAGAGGGGACCAGATAAAACAAATGTGGTACATATACATGATGGAATATCATATAAAAGGACATAATTATGAACTTCACAGTAACTTGGATGGACTTAAAGGTTATAATACTAAGTGATCTATCACAGAAACAAAGAACTGAGTATCACATGTTCTCACTCATATGCAGACCTTGAACAACTATTATACTACTATAAGAAAGGGATTGGCAATAGTGGAAAACTGCCAGGGGAGGGCAAGATTGGCAGTAGTAGGAAACTGTTGGGGAGGGGGCACACCTCATCAACAAGGGTACCTGCATAATGAACATTTGTATATCTAACCCTGAATTGTACCCCACATATTTAAAATTAAAAATTTTTTTAAAAAGAAATGGGCCTGGCTTGGTAGCTCAGCCTGTAATCCTGCACTTTGGGAGGCCAAGGTGAGTGGATTGCCTGAGCCCGCGGGTTCAAGACCTGCCTGGGCAATTTGGCAAGACCTCGTCTCTACAATAAATCAAAAATTAGCCGGGCGTGGTAGCGCGCCTGTAGTTCCAGCTACTTGGAAGGCTGAGGAGGAAGGATCACTGGAGCCCAGCAGGTCAAGGCTGCCACTGCACTCTAGTCTGGGTGGCAGAGTGAGACTCCAACTCAAAAAAAGAAATGTTCTCCTTTCAAGAGAAATAAACATTCTGTCAAGACTACAAAAGCCCCATGAAGAGACTTTGTTAAGAGTTTTTGTTCTCTGGTGGCAACATCCTAGTATAAATTAGTTCATTCATAAAACAATATAAATTCATTTTCAAAAGGAAGACATACTCCCCACTGTTTGAGGGTTCTTGTGTGCATATCTGGTGTTTCAGAGGTCAATTAATTGCTATAAATTAACTTATGGTTTCTCCACAAAGGAATTGTAGTTTTCCTATAGAAAAATAATTTTTTTTCAAGGATGTTCAGGACTAAATGCAGATGAAAACTCTCCTTCCAAGCATTCAGCCCCCTTTTTAGACAAAACTGCCTAATATTTCTTCTCTTGAGGGGCCTGTTTGATATGAAAAAGCTGAAGGCATTACAGGGTCTTAAGTCATGAATGTGTCAGAAAGTACTCAGCACACCATATAGTTGCAAATACAGAAAGACAGTATAGTAAGATAACCAATAACATGAGCTTGGGAGGTCAGCAGAAGGTCTTTGGTCTAAATCCCATCTCCAACAGTTTGGCACTTGCACCTGGTATGGCATGGACAACAAGAGATGTCCCTCACCTTGTTTCCTCTTCCTAGTCAGAAACTCTAGGAACTAAAGGACTGAATTCTGGCAAATGGCTTGTGGTACAAGTGATATAAGACATATTCAGGCAATGCTCTAAGAACACCACACAGGATCCTCCAGCTGTCCCATTCCCTTCAGGAGCAGCTGTGAAGGGCACCTCTTGAGGGTGTCATCCTCATAACATGCAGGGACCTGGATCTGCAAGTCACCTCCTTGAAGTTAAGTGCCTTCATCTGACTATATGACACCAGCAGAAATTAAACTTTTTTTGGAAGCCACTGAGGTTGGGGGATTTATGTGTTGCTGCGGTACAGCCTAGTGGTGCTCTAATATTCTTAGTCAAATTACAAAGCTTCCTCATGCCTCAGTTTTCTCATCTATAAAATCAGTATAATTGAGAGCTCTTAACTCACAGATATTCTGAGATTACCTTGGAAAGCACTTAGCACAGGCGTGGCACATGGTAAACACTCAATAGACATTAAGAATGTTTGTGCGTGTGTGTGTGTGTGTGTGTGTGTGTGTGTGTGTGTGTGTGTGTGTGTGTGTTGACTACAGCAGGGATAGAAGCTAGAAGGGAGAAAGAAACCTAGAGTGGAGGGTAGGAATACTGCAGGGAAGTGGAACTGACAAAGAAGAAATCTGTTTAAGAGAACTGCAGGAACAAGTCCTATGGTAGATGAGCAAAGAGAGTTAAGATGCCAGGGTAACATTTGTTAAATCTCTTCTACTTCAGGGTTTGCTCTTGGAGCATGAGGAAATACAGAATGAGAGGAAGAGCATCATGAGAAAGGTAGTCCCCCAGATCTACTGTGTGAAAGGGCAATGAAGGGAAGGTACTGGGAGTCAGGGAGACCATGGCAGAGGGAGGATGGCTGAGAGAGCCCAGCTGATGTGAGGCTACCTTTGGGCAAAGCGAAGGGTGAGACAGATGATGGGAGAGTGACAGATTCAAGGACAGCAGAAAATATTTTATTTTTTTATTTTTTGAATTGGGGGTTTCACTCTGCTGCCCAGGCTGGAGGGCTGTGGCATGATCACAGCTCACTGCATCCTTGACATCCTGGGCCAAGACAATCCTCCTGCCTCAGCCTCCTGAGTAACTGAGACTATAGGAATGTGCCACCACACCTGGCTATATTTTTTTGTTTGTTTGTTTTTTATACTTTTTTTTTTTTTGAGTTGGAGTCTCACTCTGTCACCAAGACTGGAGCGCAGTGACCGCTCCCGGCCACCGCAGCCTCCACCTGCTGGGCTCTGGTGATCCTTCCGCCTCAGCCTTCCAAGTAGCCGGAATTACAGGCATGCGCTATCACACCCGGCTGATTTTTTGATTTATTGTAGAGATGAGGTCTCGCTGCCCAGGTGGGTCTCAAACCCGCGGGCTCAGGCAATCCATTCACCTCAGCCTCCCAAAGGCGCGGGATTACAGGCTGAGCCACCGAGCCCAGCTATATTTTTTATTTTTTTGTAGAGACAAGACCTCACTATGTTGCCTAGAATGGTTTCAGACTCCCAGACTCAAATGGTCCTCCCACCTCAGCCTCCCAAAGTGTTGGGATTACACATGTGAGCTACTGTGCCCAGACAGAAAAGATTTTAAATAGCGATTGCAATTCTATAGATACTTTAAAATTGTATTAGACAAGAAAAAACTTCTTTCACATGGAAGGATTTTTTTTCACGTGTAGAAACTCCAAGCAAACTATACACCTTTCAAGAAGAACCTCAGAAAACAATATGATGTAGATGTCAGTGAAGATTATTTATATTATTTTTGAAACTTGCTTAAATTGTGACCAATGCACAAAGGCTCCTAGATGTAAAATAAAATTTCTTATCGTCTTATGAAAATTGAGGAGTTTTCAATCTGCAATATTCAGAAAATGACAGAACTACTGTTAGAAAGTAGCTTATTAAAACAATAATTTCTATTATTTACAAGTGTAGTGCTATAAAATAGTGGTTATTTTAACAGAAAAAAATAAAAGATGATCATTTTGTAAATTAAGATCAATTTGCCATCCCTTATGTTCTAGCACAATTCTGATGATTTTACCAGTTACCACCAAACTGTCCCTGAATCTACCTACATAGAATTATCAAATTCATATATTTGTAATGCAGCAACTCTATGGCCATAATGCCAATTGAGAGTCAAAGTATCACAATTATGTGTCACTTAACTATGGATATATGTTCTAAGAGATGTGTCCTTTGGCAATTTCGTCACTGTGCAAACATCATAATGTATTTGCACAAACCTGGATGGTAAAGCCTACTACACACCTAGACTGTATGGTCTAGCCTCTTGCTCCTAAGCTACAAACCTGTACAGCAAGACACTGTACAGATTACTGTAGGCAACTGTAACACAATGGTAAGTATCTGTGTGTCTAAACAAACATAGAAAGAGTACCATAAAAATACAGTATTATAATCTTATGAGACCACTGTCATCTATGCAGTCCATTGTTGACAAAAATATCACTATGTGGAACATGACTATACTTCTATTATTATTCTTGTTGTTAGTAGAAGGCCCAAGGAGATTCCTATGTGCCTACATGTGCCACCTAGCCATTATGTGCAATTAACATGGAAGATGTTAAATCATCTTAGATGATGAAGGTAAAATTATTTTTCCTACTAACAAACCCAAAAATAGTTAGCTGTGTTTCTGCAAATTTCAAATCAATGGTTAAGTCATGACAACGCAGAAATGCTGAGATGAGATGGGTCCAGTTAAAAATATATAAGGTATGTAGTCATTCCAAATTCTGTCAGTGGCTTTGAAAAAGAGGGACACAATATTAAGTTTCATATACTATGTATTTATAGAAATGGCATACTTCTGAAGAAAAATAAAATTATAGTAAAATATGAATTGGATTCCTATTTCATACTATATACACAACCAAATTCATATTGATTAAAAAATTTGGTATAAAATAAATGTATAAATGCTCAGTGAAAAATATAGGATAATATCTTTTAGATCTTGAACCTGGAAAATATTTTCTTTAATGGAATATAAAATGTATTAACCAGTAAAACTTGAGAAATGTAAATGTTCATCGAGACTCCTCGGAGTGAAAAGACAAATTACAAACTCAAAGAAAATACAATTCATATAACTAAGAAATGATTAGTAAGTTAAACAAAGATCAAAATACAAATAAATAAAAAACATTTAGAAATCAACAAAGAGAATGCACCCACATATACACATACAAACAAAATCTGGATAAAGCATTAAAAAATAAGTGTTTCACAGAAAAGAAACATGTATGGCTAATAAACACATGAAGAGGAGTTCAGTGTTGTTAGGGATCAGTATCATCAAACAGAAACCACAGTGAGAGAACAATTCTGACATTACCAATTGTTGAAGAGGATGTGCATCCATAACATCTTGTGTACATCGCACGTGGAAGCAGATTACTGCAGCCGCTGGGAAAAATTGTTTGGCATGACCTCCTACAAGTTATTAATCACATAACTTATTTTTCAGCAATTTCACTTCTCGCTGTATACCTAAGCAACCTCTAGAATATATACAATAGAAGACATATACAAGAATGCATATCAGTCCTTGTCCACAGTGTCTTAGTGACATAGCATTAAGTGAAAAAAAAAGTACCTGAGAATTGCATGTATGATACCTAAATATGATTCATTCATTATATTTTTATAAATTTGAAAATAATTAAAAATAAACACCTTTATAAAAACAGGTAAATATTAAAACTATAAAAAAGGGCTGATCAACTCAAGATGCAGGGTGGTCACTACCTCTGGAGTGGAAGGGGAGGTGGAAGAATGGACAGATGAAGAGATTATATAATTAGCTGCCAAACATAATATCTGTTTCTGCTGGCGGTTTCACTGGTGCTTAGTAAATATATAAAAACAGACTATGCATGAGCAAGATGAGAGAGTGTCACAAACCGAGGATTATGCTCATTCCAATTCTGTGCACATAAGATCCTTTTTAAAAATGGAGAAATTCCTTTGAGAACAGACTAGGCTAAGATATCAAACTGAAATCATTTCAGTTCAAATAGCAAAAGCCTCCACCCACCAGCTCTGATTGAGATTATTTGTAGAAGGATCTTTATTTGTATTAGCATTACTTACAGAAGAGAAATTGCAAACATCTTAACGATCCATCAACAGAGCAATGGCTTAAGACATCAATCTACATTTATACTCTTTCATTAACTCATTCCATCAACACATTGACTGAGAATCCACAATTTGTCAGGCACTCTGTGATATAATCATGAAGAAAAGTGATCCAGGCCCTGCTCTCATGCAGCTTCACAATCTGGTAAGGAAGACAGGCAGTGATCAAAGAATCACACATATAGATATATGCTGAAAACAGGTGAAGGAAGGAACACAGGGCTGTAAAAGAGACTTATCTTGATGCATTTAGCCAAGACTTCCTGAGGAAAAGAAACATCTAACAGAGGTCTGAAACAGAAATTAACCAGGCAAAAAGGAAACGAGAGGAAAGGCTGTTCGGACACAAGGAAGACAGCATGGACCCTGTGGCAGAAGGGAGCTCGGGCTGTCAGGGAGATGAAAGGCCAAGGTGGTTGGAAGCAGAACAAGGGAGACATGGGAGTGAGAAGGGGCTGGAAAGGTAAGCAAATGACACATCACAGTGGAATATGAGGCTGATTTGAACTTTAAAGAGCAATGCGAAGAAGAGATTTAAGCAGAAAAGCAGGGGTTGGGTGAAGTGACTCATGTCTGTAATCCTAGCACTTTGACAGGCCGACACGGGAGGATTGCTAGAGCCCAGGAGTTCGAGACCAGCTTAAGCAACATAGCAAGCATTCATCACTACAAAACAAGAAAATCACAAAATTAGCTGGGTATGATGGGGTGCTTCTGTAGTCCCAACTAGCCAGGAGACTGAGGACGATTGTGTGAGCCCAGGAGGTTGAGGCTATGATGAGCCATGATCATGCCACTCCACTCCAGCCTGGGTGACAAAGTGAAACCCTGACACACACAGAAAAGGCAGCAAAGCAACTACATCAGATTTTCATTGGAAAATCATCTGCAGCCATGTGGAGAATGGATGATCTGGGGCATGTACATGATGAAAGCCAATATCACTTGAGCATCATTCTGGTTCCAGGGTGCAGTGGGGTCAATGGTAGATGGAGAAACAGTGGGAGGCCACCTCAGTAGTACAGACAAAAGGCAAAGGCAGCTGAGGATGATGGCAGTGGAGCCGCAAAGAGGTGACGAACTTGAGAGTTCTTTAGATGTTGAAATGGGAAACACTAAGGCAGAAAAAATATGGACAGAGAGAAGGCACCTAGGATGACTTGTAGATGTCTGGCTTATAGGATGGATGGAACATTGGAAGATGAGCTGTGTGGGGCTTGGGGATGAGGAGTTCAGCTTGGGAATGACCTAGCTTAAGGTGGCCCAGGATACATAAATGGAGATGCCATGAAGTCATCAGGCAAGTAGGCTTAGAGAAGAGTCTGACTTGGAGATACAAATTTCAGAGACACTATGCAACTGTTAAAAATGAATGAGGTTCATCACCAAAGGTGCCTGCATAATCAACATTTGTATACCTAACCCTCATCTTTATAATAAAAAAAATAAAGAAAACAAACAAAAAAAATGAATGAGATTGCACCTTGTGTACTGACATGTAAGAATGTCTGTGATCTACAGGCAAATACACATTTTTAAAAAGCAAGCTATAGAACAATATGTATCCCAAATAACTCTTTTTAAAGTTGTAGAAAAATGCTTAATCATCTGACCTACAAGAGAAATACATGCACGAGTGCACGTGCACACACACATGCACACACACACACACGTGCACACAATAGACTGAAAAAAATATATTAAACTATGAACCTATCTCTGTGATTTGGTAAATTTTGGATGAGAATAGAGGAATGAAGGACTTCCACTTTTTAGTTTATAAACTTCTACATTGTTGGTTCTTGTTTCTCCCTCTTCACTCCATCCCTAACTCCTACCTCATCCTGAATCCCCAACCAGTGGCAGAAGTTGGCAAGAACATGAGATGGAAAGAGGAAAGATAATGTCAGTTTTGCACATTATTTGATACTTAAAAAGGAGTAACTTGGTGTTTCCTTTTAAGCTGCATTAAAACAGCAGTATCAAAATGTTGACTGGTAATATGCCATTTCTGCTCCTGAAGACTTATAATTGACTTGGCAGAGCAGCAAGTTGATTAAGATGATTGATTGTCAGAGCATGAAGTCTGCAGGCACATTGTTCCCTGCACTCTCCTGACAGTCAGTCACTCAGTGTGCTTCAAGCATTGCCAAGTTTCATGTAATATCCAAGAACACCCCATACTAATCAAGGAATGTTGAGGACTTCCCCATTGTGGAGAACACAGGATCAGGAACTTGAGTTGATTGAACATACATGAACAAAAGGAAATTAATATAAATAGGAGGATTAGGTGGCTTTCCATAATAACCTGCATAGTTTATCCTAGATTTTTCTTAAGTTACTTAGCATAATCACCCAACACAGTGCCAGCCCACGCATTAGGGACTTACTTGTGGAATTGTTTTATGAAACATCCAGGCCTCTATTTGACCAAGAATATCATCTTCCCAGAATAAAAATGGTGGAATGCTATAATGGAAGCATTCTAATGTCAGAAAGCAAGCCAAGGGACATGATGCTTATCCCCATATGACCTTCTTTTTTCCATTCCCTGATTATATAAAGTATAGGCCAATAGAATCAAGTGAGATCTTGAAGCTACCTTGCCCAGCAGCTGGTCAAAGGATGTTTATCCATCCTTAAGAATTGCATACTGTACAGAGAGATATACAATTATAGTGACCTATGCATATATACCATACCAGAAAGGCAAACACAAGTGAAGTTGCTCCCATCTTGCTTTTCATTTGCATCAACACAGCTCGCATTGTTCTGGCAGGGTTTCCTCTGGCAAGCATCATATTCTTCACAAAAAGTCCCCACATACTGGTCCTCGCAGGTACAGGAAAACGTTGTCTAAAATACAAAAAACACAATGTATGTTACCTGAAACTCCTCAAAAAAGGTATTCTTTGGCAGTGAGACTCAAAGTTCAAAAGCACCACTTCCTTTTTATAGTGAGTAATCTAATCATATCACTAATGTCATAATCTGGTTAAAGTCATAGTCATAAGAGAAATGGTATGTGTTTCTTTACAGCTTAATTTCAAACATGTATTTTTACATTTCTTTATTCATATTTATCCCAACCATTTTCAATCTTCCTAAAACAGAAATGGAAAGAACAGCTTGGTTTAAGCTAAAATTGATGTTTTGCTGACCGGACATGGAAGTGGCAATCTTGCTAGAGTAGACGATATATTGTGCTATATCCATCCACTAAATTAGATGTCATTCCAACAAATGAAAATCTTTCATCATAGATAGTGTTTGCAACAAAATAGCCATCAATGTCCTACTCAGACCATCCTTCCAGAGCATTAGAAAAATATACAGAATCACTCTATAAACTGGCCTCAGCGTACAGCCAAGCAGATTACCTGAGTACAAGGGAAAATAAAGAATATGATTCAAGTAACCATTTTTTTGGTCTATCATATTAACATTATCTTAGTAAAAGACCATAATGTGGAGAATTGAATCTGAGTTAAAGCTTCATTTCTGAAATAGGTGTGAAATTCAGATAAAACTAGACCTTACTCCTCCCTTCTTAATGCTGGCCTGAGGGTAGACACATGTCTAAAATAATCACAAATCTGGCTCCAAGGCTTATGAAAAGTAATATAGACTATTACAGAAGATTTTCATGAGGGAGAGAGGAGGGAGGCAAAGGAGAATGGCATTAGCAACCTTAAAACTTAAGAAAATCAAAACAAAATCACCTTTCCCAGATCTCTCCCCAAACCCGCACATCAGGCAGGGTTTAATCTCTACCATTCACACCATCCCTTCTTGTTCCCTGCCTTTCCTGGGTCCAGCCTCTTGCCCCTAATCTTAAAGAAAGACCCTACTCTTCAAGTATTGGCAACATGATCTCTGCCCAGTACCCTATAAGCACAACCTGGTACCTGCCTTCCTCCTGAAGGAGCAAAAGGTCATCTATTCTTCTCTTTAGTAAGTTTTTGTCTCTTAATCAAGTTTTACAGTTCTTGTACATTTCTTGATAAATTTACTCTTGTGAATTTATACTTTTTGTAATTATTGATAATAACATAGTTTCTTCATCCCATTCTTGTAATACCCGTCATACTTGCTAGTGATTATTACATATGTATAAAATGCTAGGATCTTGTTACCAGTCATTATGCTGAGCTTTCACTACAGGTCAGAGTTTTCAGCTAAGTCTCAGGTATTCAAGACAACACAAAAACAAATAATAAGCATTAAAAGAATAATCCTATATCAATTGCAAATAATAATATCACCAACTCTTCCCCAGTTTTTGAGGTTACATTGACAGTTCTTTCAGGATAATTTTGACCTCAAGGGGATGTTTGTAGAATTTTCCAAGAAGTAGAATGCTGAAATTATCATTAAATTGTATCAAATGACATTTTAGCTCCTGTAGAAATTATCTATTGTTTTCATCTGTGAGCGATTATTACATGAATTGAATGTCTAGATTTCCTAGTATTAATTCAAACTTATGTTCCTGGAAGGAACATCCATTTAGATCATTATGTAAAATGGTTTTAATATAACATCCATTTAGGTCATTATGCAAAATGGATTCTATTAGTAGTTATACTTCTAATGCCTTCCATCTAACTCTCTCCTCAACAGACTTCTTTTCAAAGAAAAACACTGTCCCTTGCACAAGAACATTTTTGTGTGTGTTTTGTTTTGTTTTTGAGTCAGAGTCTAACTCTGTTGCCCAGGCTGGAGTGCAGTGGCATGCTCACAGCCCCAGCATCGACCCACTGGGCTCAGGCAATCCTTCTGCCTCAGCCTTCCAAAGTAGCTGGCACTACAGGCGGGTGCTACCACACTTGGCTAATTTTTTGGTATATTGCAGAGGCGAGTTCTCACCAAGTTTCCCGGGCTGGTCTCAAACCCCTGGGCTCAGGCAATCTTCTCGCCTCAGCCTCCCAAACTTCTGGGATTACAGGCCTGAGCCACAGTGCCTGGCCCATGTTTTACACAATAACAGGATGCCCCTCACAACAGGTGACTGAACAAGAAGTGTGCAGACCCCTGTCCTCAGAAACCAAGAGAACAGACAATAAAATACGGTGTTTAATTCAACCAAACTGCCAGAATTTATATAGGTGTGTTTCTTCTGTTAACTGAATATGTTTTTGTTAAGAAAATATGACAAGTCCTTGCAAGCTGCATAATTAAGTCTCCTCTAGCTTAAGAATATATTCTTCAACTATATCTTAGAAACTACAAAAATTGGAATAAAAGAAAAACCTATATTCTTAAGTGAAAGCTATATTTTCTACCTTCTATTTCTATTATCTCTGAGAAGCTTTTTGTGAGGTAAATAATAATGCCCTCTTAATTCTAGCAATAGGTTGATGACCTATCTGGTTTTTCATCATGTTGCGAGTTTTTCCTTTTGAGTGTGTTTGCATAGACTTTTTACCTGGAAACTGAGAGAAACTGCAACAAGGACTGATAGAAAGGTATCACTTTTAAAACAGGAAATTCCTTTTTCTAGAAGTGTCTTCTAAGGAAAATCTTGTCCTTGCGTGAATGCCCAACCAAGTACACATTTCATATTTGCAGGAGTTGTGTCTAGAGCACTTTGTGTGTTGGAAGATTTGTGACTGCCTTTGAAATGTAAATGTTGTGCATACCCAACACCCAGTGCATACAATTCCAAAGTGTGTCTCCACAGCATGATAAATTACTATATGGCATTGGTTTTGGCAGCTGCCCTCTAGAATTTACTTGGTCTGTATCCAGACGTTCCATACTGCAGATAAATGTGCTTGATTATTTGAGGGATATATTAAGCAAGTAATTCATCCAGTGAGTTCCATGGAAAATATGTTGTTTGTGAAAATAAATTATTAAAAGCCTCAAATCAAATATCTTCGAGTTAGCTTTAATCGAATTTGGAACTAAAACAGAAACCACACATTTTGTTTTGCTTTATTGTAAGCAGGAACCTTAAAAGAAACTTTAAGAAATTATGGAAACAACTGCTTTTGGCAAGGCAAAACATTGAATTTATTCTTAAATTTTGATTGATGGATGAGAAAGGGGATTAGCAAATGTTTACATATTCATGACCATAAAATTTTATTTAATTTGTGCATATTCTCCATATCCTTCATAAAGTTAAATTTATTTCTAAAAACAAAGAGTTTTCCTATAATATTAAAAAGTTTATTTGATGGTTTCAAGATTGTTGTCTTGTAAGAGATCGTGAATGTTTATTATTGGAAACTATGTTTCTTACCACATTTTTTTGTGGAAAACTGTCTGATCACTGAAAGTTGTGAATTGCTATACCAAACTTGAGACACTTAACTCACAGCCTAAAATATCACTAATCTAGGTCCAATTAATGCAGCCATCAATAAGAGACAAAATTAACTGACAAAATAAAATCAGTAGCTTAACTAAATTATAGAAAGATACTTCCTTGTAAAAGTATTACATAAGTATATGTAAAAGTATTTTTCAGGTAAAATGAACAGTGACTCACAGAGATTAATTTTAAAACCCAATACGGAATCTCAATTTTCCTCAACAGCTTGAAGTCAAAGATTCCATTTGTACATTAATGAAATTTTCTCAGTCAGTGGCGGGAAGCTGCAGTCCCAGCTGCTCAGTAGGGTGAGGTGGGAGAATTGTTTGAGTCCAGAAATTTGAGGTTGCAGTCAGCTATGATCACACCACTGCACTCCATCCTAAGTGACAGAGTGAGACACTTCTCTAATTTTAAAAAGAAAGAAATAATTTACAAAAGAAAACTTCTAGGTCAAAATATTTCAGTCATACATGCATTCATTTGTTCACCCATTCCACAAGTATTTATCAAGCACATACTATGTGCCAGACACTGTTTTAGGAACTTGGGGTCACAAAGTGAACTAGATGCTCTCCTGGAGATTATATTCTACTGTGGGTGACTGGAGATAAGCAAAGTGGATAAGAAAATGCCGGGCTTGGTGGCTCAGCCTGTAATCCCGCGCCTTTGGGAGGCTGAGGTGAGTGGATTGCCTGAGCCCGCGGGTTCGAGACCCGCCTGGGCAGCGAGACCTCATCTCTACAATAAATCAAAAAATCAGCTGGGCGTGGTAGCACATGCCTTTAATTCTGGCTACTTGGAAGACTGAGGCGGAAGGATCGCCGGAGCCCAGCAGGTCGAGGCTGCGGTGGCCAGGAGCGGCCACCGCACTCTAGTCTGGGCGACAGAGTGAGACTCCAACTCAAAAAAAAAAAAAGAAAAGAAAATGGCATGGTAAACTAGGTTATAATCACCATAGGGAAAAACAGAGAAGGCCAAGGTTGGAGGTGGGAGGGAATGGCTGGTTATGAAGGGTAAAATTTAAAACCTTCTTGAGGTGACAACTGGGCAAAGACTTGCTGGAGGTATAGGAGTGGTTGTGGAAGTATCTGAGGAAAGGTATTCCAAGTAAAGGGAATACCCAGTGCAAAGACTTCAAGGTGGTGATGCCTCGCATGTTCAGGAAAGATCCAGAAGCCAGTGTGGTTAGAGTAGAACAAATGACAGAGAGAGTAGTGGAATATGAGAAAAGAGAAGTCACTGGGTGTGGGATCAGATCATGCAGGGCAGTGGTTTTCAACTAAGGGCTATTCTACTTTCCAGAATACATATGGCAATGTCTGGAGACATTTTTGGTTATCACAGCAGGGAACTTGCTACTGGCATCTAGTGTATAGAGTTCAGGGATGCTGTTAAGTGCCCTACAATGAACAGGACTGGATAATAGCAAGAAATTATCTAGTCCCAAATGGCAATGGTGCCAAGGCTGACAAACCCTGATTTAAGGCCTTATAAACCACAGTAAGAACTCTGGCTTGGTATCACATTTTGGAAAAAACAGTTCAGGTGTCAAAAAATTCCCCAAAATGCCCTGTACACAGTAATGTTGCTTTACATTACAATACCTTGTTTAATTATAGTTTATTTTGTTCAGATAATATCTAACCCTGACCATAAGTAATCCCACAGCCATCTCAAAGCAAAAGTTGAATGGTCATTTATTCAGGTAAGTTCAGGTTTTTTCATTTCTCAATTTTCATTTATGATGTCAGTCCTACCATCTTAGGTGACCTTCCAAGTATGACAGGGGTCTTTATTCAGTTTTACAGAATAACTGGATCTTACCAGATAATTTAACTTGAATGGCACATATCTTGTCCAATATTTATTCACTAATCCCATTCACTTGATAGACATGTTTTGAACTCTGCCATGTGTCCAGCAATATTGTGGGTACTAGAGATGTGGTGAAGGTCAGAAAGACACAGTGCCTGATCTAGTGGAAGAGATGGACCCAATCTATTTAAAATAACATCCTAGAGGGACAACAAATATGTAATTTCCTGTCACATAGTGATAAGTACTACAAAGAAATGTAAATTGATATGAAAAGCTAGAGAATGATAGTAGGATGCAACCTGGTTTTTATCACAAAGTCTAATTAGAAGACCCAATGTCTTTAAAGAATTATACATATATAGAACTCAATTCTTCTGCATAGTCAAAGTTTTTTCTTTACATCTAAATCAAGCCCAGCCATCAGAAAACTGAATCCTGGACCATAATCTCTTATTTCCCTAGCAGAACTGCTCTATTGAGTTTCTATTTCACCTTACACTCTCAACTAAATATTGAAAGGTCCTATGAGAAACATTCCTATCAAACCTACTACAATGATGAGGATATCACTGAGAACATTATATACCATGCATTATTTTATACACCAATTACAAAGACATACCCAAGATGATTCACTCAATTAAAGTGCCATTATTTTTGCTAGTCTTAAGAACTGCTGTTTCATTTCCATGAGTAATGCAAATCACATGGTTACTCATTTTTTTCCATTTTAATATAGCTGCTGTAAATTTAGAGTCTAGTTGAAGTTTAGCTTGAATCACTATTAGGGCTCTATGGCCTATATGACTATTTCTCCTTTCTAACTTGAATATTGCTTTCTAATTTACGTGTTCCTTGACTCTTACTTATTTTCTAGCATCTTTCTATTCTGATACTTTATGAAATGCAAAGTCAAAGGTAGACTGGGGCCCTTGACAATCTGGCCCCAACCTACCTTTTCCATCTCATTCTCTATAACTCTTGCCTCTCAGAAAAGTCAAGTTGTTGGCGAACAAATCATTTCAGAGAAAAAAGTCCTCTGAGCAGCTATATTTCTCTCTGTGTGAATCAGAACTTATAATTCTATTTTGATTTCTCCCTTAAATAAAATATACACAAAATATACTTATCTCTTTTGAATATTCCAGTGACATCAGTATGAACATAAAGCTCCCAGCTGACTGGACATGAACTTCATTTCTATAAAGCTTGCTTACATGGAATTATCACATGAAGCTTCATCACATCTGTCAGGTGTGTGTTGCCAAATCCATTTTATGAATGGTGAACTCAAAAAAGAGGTCATAAAAATTATTTAATGTGTCCCAGTTGGCAAGCAGAAGGTCAGGGCTTAAACTCGTATTATCTAATTCTAAAGCCTTTTCCATTCACAGCTGAATATTGTCCTCTACAACCATGATGACCTCATGATGACCTCAGGTAGATATGTGTGGAGACACCCTTCACCCTTACTCTAAAATAACCCTGACAACTGTGGCATTTCAGTTCTTGCTCCAGATTTCTGTGGTTTTTTTTCTACATCCTCATCTGCTGTCAGGCCACTTTCCTTAGCTCTACTTATTGATTATTCTCTTGGTTCGCTGATTCTGATTTCCTATAGTCTTGCAAATACTACTGAATTTATCCAAATAATGCGTCAAGATACAGTAAAAATATCCTTCCTGACGGTTGAAAGTATCTCTTATACATAAAGTGCCTAATCACTCATGAACAGACTTAGAAATTTGGGGCAATTCTTCACTAGAATTGAAGTCCTTAACATCTGGGACTTCAGTTACTCAGATACATTAGATGTTTGGGTGTTCATTGGGTATCATTGAAATAAGCTGACTTCATGATCTGCTTCTTAAAAGCAGTCTTGCAGGAGAGTTATATGCAAGTATGGGGTCTTCTCCTACTTCCTTAATTATCTCTGATATCTTGGGTTTTCTTATAACAGCATCGTAGTCATTCTTTGACCACATGTTCATATTAAAGAGGATAACTGGAACAAGGATTAAGAGGATATTCCCAAGTCAAAGGGTGATAAATAGGCCCCTAAACCTCCAAAAATTAAATGGAGGTGATTCAAGCCACTCCTTGCTATAGGATTCTCAGGGCCAATTTTGATATCCATCATAGGCCAGCCTAATTCCAAACAACAGCCTGCTCATTCACAGTTAAATGTCCAAACATCTGCAGGGTCAAAAGTCTGGCTAATGAGTAGATAATGGTTGAAACTTGGTGACGCAGACAGGGTGGTTTGCCAATTACCCTCTCTATCTTTATATATGTTTGAAATTTTTCATGACAAAAAAATAGTTATCTTTATTATAAGAATCTGGCTAAGAAGGACAAAATTATGAACTTCGCAGCAACTTGGATGGACTTACAGTCTATAATACTGAGTGATCTATCACAGAACCAAAGAACGAAGTACCACATGTTCTCAACTCATGAGCAGACCTTGAAGAATTATCATAATTCTATAAGAAGGGGATTGGCAGTAGTGGGAGATTGCCAGGGGAGGCAAGATTGGCAGTAGTGGGAAACAGCCAGGGGAGGGGGGCATGCCTCATCAAGGGTACCTGCATAATGAACATTTGTATACCTAACCCTGAATTGTACCCCACATCTTTAAAATTAAAAAGAAAAGAGAATCTGGCTAAGTACCAAAAAAGAAAAGATAAAACTCTGAAACACTAGAATCCCATTTCAGCATCCTGTGTCTAGCTCCTCCCTGTGGAATCTGCTATTGCATCTGCTGTAGGAATGTTGTGGAGAACATCGTGTGTACATCAAGTACCCATCTATGAAATCCCACTCCAGAGATGTATTTCATATCCAAGTGCCAGGAAAAGCTCTGCTTGCCCTACGGGCCTGACATGTTTTCTCCTTGTGAACAAGATGAATCACATAATGGAGCCTATTTCCCTCTAAACAACCTGGTCTGCTTGAAGAAAAGGCTCAGCCATTCCTGTGCCAAGAAATGGCTTGGCTGCCTCTCAGTTTCCCCAGTGTGCAGGGGTCATGAGTAGGACACACTCAGCTCCACCTCAGCTAGAAGAAAGGAATTTCTGTTTACAGATCCCACAGGTAAAAATTCAGAAGATCTCTCTAAGCTAATTCTCCACACATTGGGTACATCAAGTAGTAGAGCTGGTTTCCTAACATTAGAAAGCTCTGGAATTCTTTTGTTCCTAGTTAATGGAGGAGCCCCAAGTCTGTGAAGCTGATTCCAAGAGTCAGGACTTCCTGAAGTCCCTTTTGCTGAGAGCTTATATTACTCCAAGCAGACATTAGGGAAAGAGGGCAGTGAGTCCTGGCTAACTCATGTAACAATGCTGCTCCGTCAGATTCTCACTTGAACTGTCCATCACCCCAGATGCATGGACCTTGGATCTGTGGAGATCGAGGCCACAGCAACCTTGTCCTGATCATCCTCTACCAAGAACCTATTACCCAGCTCCTAGGTGTGTGAACCATAATGACTGTCGTTTAGGTCTGAAATTACATCATTGACAAACACTAAAACCTAGATAAAAAACAGTGAGCATCGCACACATTTTCATTTGATTAAGCATAGGTGAGCTATAACTATAGGGTCAGAAGATCAGTCTAGCATGTTCTTTTAGAAAGGTAGAATTTCCCGCGGGTTCGAGACCTGCCTGGGCAGCGAGACTTCATCTCTACAATAAATCAAAAAATAAGCTGGGCATGGTAGCACATGCCTGTAATTCTGGCTACTTGGAAGGCTGAGGCGGAAGGATCGCCAGAGCCCAGCAGGTCGAGGCTGCGGTGGCCGGAAGCGGTCACTGCACTCTAGTCTGGGCGACAGAGTGAGACTCCAACTCAAAAAAAAAAAAAAGAAAGGTAGAATTTAGCCTTCTACTAAACCCAGATTTAGTATTTCAAGAGGCTAAACAAATTATTTAGAGATAAAATTTAAGAGACTGAGAATTCAATGTATAATGTAAATGTGACTATAAATGCATTTTCCTGAACACAGACCACTCAAGAACACCTTTGGAATACAGGCACAGAACACAGTGCTTAAAGGAAAATGTAAATTACATTTTTAAAATTCTTGTCTCTTGGCTAGGTCTCATTGTTCTATTATTCATTACACATGTAATTTAAACAACAAATTTATCTTGCTTATAACTCATAATCTTATTTTTCCATTAGTCTTATATTTACTATTGCTCTTTTATTTGGGTTCATTAGTTACACATGCAATATCTTCCCCAAAAAAACAAGTTTAGAAACATGAGGATCATCTCAATATTAAATTCAAGACTTGACATTCATGAATTCATAGAATTCATTCCTTCAACTTAAATGCTAAATTTTAAATAATAGGAACAATAATGAAAGACCTGCTTTTTCCTTCCAAGGACATTGAAGTTTATTTTGCTACTCAGGGGAAATTTTAGGAAATTTTGTAAAAGCCTTTCTTCCTAAAACTAGATATATGGGCTGGTAGAATGGAGATATTCAGGAGCAGCTTCCAGCTATATCCTGGTTACTCATGTGTCCTCGGCATTCCTGGAGTGGTTATAATGAGGTCTACAATTTCCATGTAATCAGCCCTGATCTTCAAATCACTCACATCCATGTATTTATTTGCTGCAACATTTTAATCCATTAACAAAAGTAAAGTTTGACTTTAAAAAAAAAATGAATGTCACTAAACATTCATCTTTTATTGAATTTCCCTGAAGGAAAAAAAAGAAGACTGTTCCAACAAGTAGATGATACACCATTCTACTTTCTTATTTTAAAACTCCATTTAGAGCCGGGCTCGGTGGCTCAGCCTGTAATCCCGCGCATTTGAGAGGCTGAGGTGAGTGGATTGCCTGAGCCCGCAGGTTCGAGACCCGCCTGGGCAGCGAGACCTCATCTCTACAATAAATCAAAAAATCAGCAGGGCGTGGTAGCGCATGCCTGTAATTCCGGCTACTCGGAAGGCGGAGGCGGAAGGATCGCCGGAGCCCAGCAGGCGAGGCTGCGGTGGCCGGAAGCGGCCACTGCACTCCAGTCTGGGCGACAGAGTGAGACTCCAACTCAAAAACAAAAACAAAAAAACTCCATTTAGCCTCTGGTTACTTCCTTTGCTATATCAAAATAAAATAGCACGAAAAAAATAGAAATTTTCTTGTATAAATGATTAGCAAGAAGGGCTTGTTAAGAAATAAAGATCTTTCTAGATACCTTCTTCATGTTAACTCAGATGGGAGCAAAAATGGTAATCCAGTGGTAACTTTCTCCACAGAAGGAAAGCTGATGGAAATAGAGCAGGGGTCAACTACCTCTACTAAAGAATGCCCTGCCACATGCCAAGTATCAGGTGAAGTTTATTTAACTTAATCCTCTCAATTGTCTTGCAGGATAGGTATATTTTTCCATTTTACCAATGAGGAAACAGATCGGAGAATTTAAGTAGCTCACTCAAAGTCACACAGCTAGTCAGAGGCAGAGGGGAACAGATTTGGTCTCATTGTGAAGACATTCTTACAATTTAAGATTCAGAAATGCAAGGAATTAAGTCACACAGAATGAAGGACATAGCTCAAACAATATTCTGAGAAAGGTTATGGGAGCATCAATTATGCACTGAGTGAAAACTGGAAGGGGATGACCGCCAAAGGTTCTGTTTACTCTTATGTCAATCTAGGGCACAAATCCACACTGTCACTGTCCTAATCCCAGAGATTTCATGTCACACCAGAAAACTGACAACCAATTTGTGGGTTTCTTTCCTATTTTCACTATATTTGTTTACTAGGGTTACCGTAACAAATTATATTACAGTGTTGTTACTGTGGCTTAAACAACAGAAGTTTATTTCTCACAGTTCTGGAGGATACACAGACGGAGAACAAGGTGTCAGCAGGGTTGGTTTCTCCTGGAGGCCTCTATCCTTGGCTTGCAGATGGCCATGTCCTTCCTATGTCTTCACCTGGTCTTCCCTCATTGTGTCTATCCTAATCTCTTCTTCTTATAAGAATACCAGTCATGCTGGATGAGAGCCCACCCATATGACCTCATTTCACCTTAATTACCTCTTTAAAGACTCTACCCTAACACAGTCACATTCCTAAGTACTGGGGGTTAGGACTTCCACATATGAACTTGAAGGGTGGACAGGGTGCACAATTTAGTCCATAATATATTCACCTCCTTACCCTAGAGGATGTGCAATATTCATTGAACAATAGCTGTGTGAAGAGGCTGGCAATGCATATAGAGACATATAAATATGGTTCATATGCTCCAAGAACTGACAGTCTAGTTAGAGAAAAAAGTCTGTGTCATTGTCACCATCATCATCATCTTCATTGCAAATATTTACTGGGCACTCACTAAATGCCAGGCACCATCTAAAGGCTTTGTAAAATGCAGTTATCCTTATAGCTACCTCTGAAGTAGCTGTTGTTGTTATTCCAGTGTTATGCATGAAAAAGCTGAGACACAGAAAGAGTGAGTAAATCAACCAAGGTCTCCCAGCTCATAAATTGAAGTTAAAATTTGAACCCAGGTGGTCTGAGTGCAGGACCTTTTACATTAGAAGAACATGGATCACAGAGGACAATATAGCATAGAAAGAGAAAATGCCACGTTGCTTGAAGAGATCCTGTTTCTGGTTCTTCTCCTTTTTTAAATTTTTTTTTATTTTAAAGATGTGGGGTACAATTCAGGATTAAGTATACACATGTTCATTATGCAGGTCCCTTTTTAAAAGTAATTTGTATTATTCACTGTTTTGTTTCCTATTGAGCCTCACTTCCATAATCAAAGAAAATAAAAGGAAATGTGCTATAGCTCAAAGATGCTATTATTTCTGCTGTATTTTTTAATTTAACTGTTGAAAGTTCTAAAATGGGCGGCCAGGTTTGGTAACTCACCTGTAATCCCAGCATTTTGGGAAGCCAAGGTGAGTGGATTGCCTCAGCCCACAGGTTCAAGACCAACCTGGGCAACTTGGCGAGTCCTCATCTCTACAATAGATCAAAAAATATTAGCCAGGTGTAATAGTGCACTCCTGTAGTTCCGGCTATTAGGAAGGTTGAGGTGGAAGGATGACCTGAACCCAGCAGGTCGGCACTGGGGTGGCCATGAGCATGCCACTGCACTCTAGTCTGAGCAATGGAGTGACTCCACCTCAAAAAAAAAATTTCTAAATTGATACGATTGATATTCAAAAACACCTGCCAGGAGCAGTGGTTCACACCTGTAATGCCAGCACTTTGGGAGGCCAAGGCAGATGGATTGCTTGAGCCCAAGAGATTGAGACTAGCCTGGGCAACATAGTGAAAGCTCATCTCTACAAAAAAAACCAAAAAAATTAGCTGGGTGTGGTGGTGCATGCTTATAGTCCCAGCTACTCAGGATGCTGACGTAGAGGGAGCTCAGAGGACAAGGCTGCTGTGAGCCAGCATCATCGTGATCATGGCACTGCACTCCAACCTGGGCAACAAAGCAAGACCACTACTCAAAAACAAAAACCTATCCAGTAGCAAAAGGGTCAATACAGAAACTCACGAATTAATGACTGTATCCATGACACAGGATGGTTGACTGTCTTTCCTCCCAGTTCCTGTTTGAGTCACGTAATGAAAATCAACAAATCAAATCACAGACTAGACTCAAGGACCAGGATGTAAGCAGAAATTAGAAATTGGGCTGGAGTAAGATCACCAAACCCCCAATCTCTTTTTTCCCATTAAAATTGCCCTGAACCTTCACAAATCTTGGAGACAGGAAAGAATCAAGTGCTCAAACAGCTACGGAGAACAGGCAGGAGCTGCACAAGCACCTAGTCTAGGTAAAAGGTGCAGCACCTGAACCCCCAGTTTTCTATTTCAACCATGCTAATTGCTCTGGGAAGATCATAGGTCAATCCTGAGTAGTAGCTTTTGTCCTTCTGGGGCTGAACCATTGAGTTCTCAAGACTTTTGTCACCATCTAAAACTCAAGATCCAAGATAACGAGACAGACCTAAAAAACACCTGTATGATATCTGCTTTGAAGATGAGGCTGCTGTCACAGAACACTATGACATGTTGTTCTTCTTTCTTCTATTCTTCCTTCATACCTGCTTCCCTGTCTTTCCTCATTCCCTCTGGGCTTTTTCATTATGTGAGACTCAAAACATCATGGGCCACATAGGAAAACTGTGCGTGTTTCTATACCCATTTTTAGACAGCATGTGCACTCTAAACCAGCTTCACTTTCCTATTCAGTCTGTAATTCTTTGCTTCTGTCTTCGCGCCTATTTTCCTCTTAATAGATTATTTTATAGTTTATGTATTTTTGTGAATAGTCTCAAATCCAATCCAAAGAGACAGACTGTAAATAAGCAAAAAAGTAGAACACTGCATAGAGCTAAAACAAGGGATCACTTTAGTCTTCTTTATGGGGAGGTGAGGGGGATGAATGCCAGTTTCAGCCCACTGTTCTCCTATAGACATAAGAATATACACTTAAATCTGGAATATTGATATCATGACCTAAATTCCAAGAGGTTTATATAGTCTCATAAAGCATGGGATTTGACTGAAAACATTTATTCATTATTTGAAAAATAAAAAAGCCACCTTTCCATTTTATTGCAAAAAATTTTTATGTCTGGATAGTCCCTGACCTAGTCAATACATCTCTTACCTTATTGAATCTATACCACACAAACTGAAATAACACTAGCAAAGGTGAGAGGGTCCTGTCATTCATCTTAATTAAATCTTATCTCATTAAATACTTGTTGCTTTCATCATTTTAATATTGAACAAAAGGAAGGTTATATCTAACAAATGTGTTTCTCCGGAATAATTAGGAAAAAAATCATTCTAATAATCTCCAGAAGAAACTTATCAAAATATCTCACTCGAGAGTGGCAAAAGAATTCGATAGACAAGCCGGGTACAGTGGCTCACGCCTGTAATCCCAGTACTTTGGGAGGTGGAGGCGAGAGGATTGCCTGAGTCCACAGGTTCAAGATCAGCCTGGGCAACATGGTGAGACCTCGTGTGTACAATAAATAAAAAAATTAGCCAGGCATGATAGTGAGCGCATGTAGTTCCAGCTATTTAGAAGGCTGAGGCTAAAGGATCGCCTGAGCCCAGCAGGTTGAGGCTGCGTTGGCCATAAGCATGCCACTGCACTCCAGCCTGGGTGATAGAGTAAGACCTGGAGTCAAAAAAAAAAAACAAAACAGAATTTGACAAACAAAATAAAGCTTGCTTTTGTTTTTGGTTGTTGTTGTTGTTGTTTTGAGTCAGAGTCTCACTCTGTCTCCCAGGCTGGAGTGCAGTGGCACGCTCACTGCCATCTCAGATTTGATCTGCTGGATTTGGGTAATCCTTCCACCTCAGCCTTCCAAGTAGCTGGAACCACAGGTGCACACCACCACATCCAGCTAATTTTTTTATTTATTGTAGAGACGAGATCTCACCAAGTTGCCCAAGCTGGTCTCGAACCCCTGAACTCAGGCAATCTTCTCACCTCCACCTCCCAAATTGCTGGGATTACAGGTAAAAGCCACTGCGCACAGCTAAAGCTTGCTTTTGAACTGTTTATATTCATCTATAATGTTCACATGAAACAATTTCTTTCATGTGATAATTTAGTACTCCAATTCTGAATAAGAAAAGAAACCTGCATACAAATTTTGAATGTAAGAACATTAACATTGCTCATATCTTTCTCTCAAAAATGTCTTGGTTAATATATCATATTTTATTTTATTTTTATTTTTTTGAGTTGGAGTCTCACTCTGTCACCCAGACTGGAGTGCAGTGACACGCTTCCAGTCACTGTAGCCTCAACCTGCTGGGCTCCAGCGATCCTTCCGCCTCAGCCTTCCAAGTAGCCGGAAGTACAGGTGAGCGCTACCACACCCAGCTAATTTTTTATTTTATTGTAGAGATGAGGTCTCGCCACGTTGCCCAGGTGGGTCTCGAACCCGTGGGCTCAAGCAATCCACTCACCTCAGCCTCCCAAAGCACGGGTTTACAGGCTGAGCCACTGAGCCTGGCTATTGTATCATATTTTAACCACTGCAATGCTTATAGTTTATTTTCCAACTCATTTACTATCCCTAGACTAGGTTATTGAATTTAGCTTCTTTATTCACAGAAAATGAAACCCATGCTTAATCCTCTAGAGCGTCTGTATCCCCACCTGATGATGAGGATAAGAAAAATGTCTGTATCACAGGGCTGTGGAGCATGAAATCCTTTGGGCTAACAGAGATCCATATAGATGCTGGAAAACATTAAGCTCACTTCATTCATTGCACAGCTTTGGGCAAAGGCCAATACACCTGTAGTGTGTCCTCGGTGTAGAGGCCAATCTCAAGTTCTTTCCTCTAATAATTTTTAGAGGCTCATGCAAAAAAAAAAAAAATCCTATGAGCTGGCCCAAATTTCTGTCTTCTCTGAAGGCTGCATAACTGGGCTCTTGCTATGGAATGAGGCTCAAAATCATTCATGTCATCAGGTGAGGGCTTCTTCTAGGACTTCACAGGCTCCTCAAAAATGAAAGTAGTTTGGTTTATTTGACATAACCTCTACTTCAGAAGAATGACTCCAATATCACCAACCTCCCATGTTTCTGAACTAAGAAGAAATGAAACCCAAACCAAGGGTCAGGTCTGCTGATACATCTGACAAATCTCACCTCTCCAGACCCAGTTCTCTGTTCTCATAGCCATCACCCCCGGCAGCATCTGCATTCCAAAATGATCTACTATTCTCTCTCTGAATGAAACCAGAGAGGAAACTAAGTTATTCCAGTTTTAATGATAGATAACACCTTAATATGTTACTATTTGGGAGACATTTGCATTTAAATAGAAAGTCATGCCTTGATTACATGGGAATTAAGCTCTAAGAACAAGAATCTAGGCCTCCTGCCAGGCTGGTGTCTCAAGGAAATTTGGGATGAAGAAACCTCCCTAGATAGCTTTGAATCTTATAAGTGGGCCCTCCCAGCCCACTGCCTTCTGTCCAACAGCACGGGCAACTGGATTGTACCAATGTTGAGTTACTTCTATGTTTTAAAATCATTTTTTAAAAAAAGAATCTTAGTTCAGAAGCAAAGACCTTCAAAACAATTTTTAAAGTTATCTCCTCCTACTAGTCCAGCCTGGTAATTATGGCTTTGCTATTTTTTTAGAGGATGCCTATATCGGTTTTCTTCTTGGGGAACAATTGTATATTCATGAGTATTTCTGGCTAAAGCTGATGTCTGTCAACAATTTTCTATTTTAACTGCAATACTGAAATACATTTAACTGAACAGAACTTCAAAACAATGGTTAAAGAGTAAGGCAAACAGTACATTTCTGTAACCATAACAGTACATTTCTGCACCAATACTTGTCACAACACAGGACTTATAAAAAAAGAAAAAAAAAACAGTGAATGGAGCATATGCAAATGACTCGGGCTCAGAAATTCAGGTATCAGCTTTCTCCCAACAATTATCTTGTAAAATTAGAACTCCAGGGAGGAAATTAAACGTGAGTCTAACCCCAGATGAATTCCACTAAAGTCAATTAAAATCAGTTGTGTTGGCCAGAAGTGTCCTGGGTCGTTCAAAAGAGGATGAATGGAGGCAGAAACTTCCAAGCATAACAGCGTCGGGATGCCAAGTACAACAAGGGCCATGGGAAAGTGACTGTGGACGGAGGCAAGCGATGCCATCGTTAGTGGTTTGCACGTCATACGTACCACCTTCTATTTGTAAAGAGCTTCCACATATGTGATCTTATTTCAAGTTCCATTAGGACTTTTTTCCAGCACCTGTACAGATTTGTGTGAGTCCAAAGACTTCCGTACACCACAGTCCTGTGACGTGGGCATTTCTATCATTCCCAAGATTGAAGAGGAACATTAAAACTCTTGAGAATTAAATAATGCAATTTCAGTATGTGCTGGAGTCAGACCTTGAATCTTGATCTCTACCCCCAAGTCTGCTGGCCTCCATTGAGCCACAAAGCCTCTTGCTTTTGTACAAATATGGAAGCCCACGCTGACATCACTTGAACCAAGGATAGGAAAAGCTATCTTTAAACACACGGATATTTGCTGTCACCTTAAATTCTCTCTTCAACTGTGCAACAACAACAAGGCCTCCATGTGCTTCTCACTGATCTAAACAAAGCTAAAAAAAAAAAAAAAAGTAAGTACCTTTGAAGTACTACAGTATTTTAAAATTCCAACCCTTACTGAAATTATGTCACTTAATTCCCAAGGGCTTCAATATTCTTATCCAATAATTCAGGTGAAAAAAATGTCCACGTCCCAGGGCCGTGGCATGTTGAAGGCCCTTCCTACCTGGGCACAACTGTGAAACTGATATCTCATTGGCACCCAGTGAATTTAAATCAAGCTAATGTAATGGAGTATCTCTTATTAAACTGCAAACTGGATTGTTCTTATGGTATAAAATGGATGTACAATATTACACTAATCTAATTATGGAAGCTCATACTTCTCACATTTTCATTTATTTTAAAAACCTGAAGAGGCCTTCAGGCAAAAGTCAAATTTGGCTTCTGCTTCTGATTTTAGATACCACAACATAATATCTTTTATTATTATTTATTTTTATTTTTATTTATTTATTTATTTATTTGAGTTGGAGTCTCACTCTGTCGCCCAGACTGGAGTGCAGTGCCCGCTCCTGGCCACCGCAGCCTTGACCTGCTGGGCTCCGGCGATCCTTCCGCCTCAGCCTTCAGAGTAGCCAGAATTACAGGCGCGCGCCACCACGCCCAGCTAATTTTTTGATTTATTGTAGAGATGAGGTCTCGCCTGCCCAGGCAGGTCTCAAACCCGCAGGCTCAGGCAATCCACTCACCTCAGGCTCCCAAAGGCGCGGGATTACAGGCTGAGCCACCGAGCCCGGCTATCTTTTATTTTTTAATTTTATCTCCAGATCTACCATATGTGGAGAAATCTTAACAATACAGGAGCAGGTTTTGGTTGACAAATCAATGAAAACAGTTCAAGGTGGACAAAAAACAACCAGATTGTACCACAAGTTCCCACTCTGTCTATGGCTAAGCGTGTCCTTAATCTTCTCCAACTCCAAACTCACTAGGACCCTTGACACTCAGTCACTCATCTTGCCGGAGGCTCTTTTTCCATTCAAGACCCCATAACACTTCCTCAGAAGACTGTCTAATCGTCACTTCAGTTTGTGCTTTCATAGCATATAACTCATCTCTTTAATATGTTAGTTTCCACTGATCATCCATACTCTTGGCATCAACATTTAATTTGCTTATTGTGTGTGATTTTGTTCAGTTCTTTGTTATTCATACCTGCTGTACTTGGTCTACCAGCATTTATGTATACAAAAAAACAAACTGAAACCAGAGAATTGCAAAGAAAAAGGACAAAGGTGAAATGCAATCAAGAAAACATGTAAAGAAATGAAGAAAGTTAGGAGGGAAAAAAACATACTAAGGAAGTTAGGAAAGCATTCATTGAACTATAATGTGAAGTCAGAATAAAAAGAGAAAAGGGTAAAATTGTTCAAGTTTTTCTATACATATAGACCTAAATGCACATGCATAATTATGGAATGTATAAATGGTGTTCTATAAGTGGTTATGGGTACTTTGTTCACATGCTTCAATTTTCCCTCAGTTTCCTGCCAAAATATTGTGGCTGTGCAAAAACAAAATGTGTAAATGACAGCTCCAATGTCCTACATAATTGATGACCTTTGAATTCTGGGCAGCTCTGGGACATTCCACATTTGCCAGGATCTCTTAGATTCCCAGGACCACTGTCATGCTAGAGTCGCTGCACCCTCCTCTCTACATTTGAGCCCCAAATGATATCCCACTGTGCATATCACATAACCACTTTGGTCTAAAGTTGGAGTCACAGCTCAAATTTTCTGCCCAGAAATTGTGTGGAAACTAACTACAGTCGTATGGAAGAGAGATGATTATGCTCATGGCAACTGCCCGAGACTGCCTGTAGTAACCTTCTGCTTGGTTTATCCATTACTGAGCAGCTGTTGTATTCTGGGGAGAGCTTTCTCTTTCCCTCCTGGAGTCAGCTTCTCTATCCCTTATTGACTTGGAAATATCCTGTTTAACCACAGAATTATCATTAAACTAGAAACTCTCCTCTACTGTGAACTTGGAAAGGACAAATGCCTGTGGCACAATTAAATGCTGATCTTAGCCTCAGAATGCCCATTATGTGAAAGGAAATGGAGTAAGGAATGAGTCTCCTGCTGCTGATCAGTAACAGACATGCAGGTTTAGGCCAATTTTCCTGGGATTATTCTTGGAGTACAAAGAAAAGGCAATCTAAAGGAAGAAACTCATATGAGGGTTCATGACTATCTACTAGATGTTGGGGTTGATGTATGCCCCACCCCTCACCATAGAGGTGGTGGGTTTCTGGTGAGTTTAGGGCCAAGGCAATATTAGGGTACTACCTTCTCTGAATTTGCCTTATTTCACATCTGCTGGAAACAAATAAAGCCCTTAAAAGACTTTCAGGCAAAGGATAACCCGAGATTGAGCAAATATCCCAGCCCTGACCAAGCCTAGACCAATATTCAAGGTGGCTCAGGCAAACTGAATCAGCTGCGCCCCTCTAAAGGCAAAGCAACCCAGAATCTCCAGGAGTGCTGCTGCTACCAAGCAACTCAACAGTGATGCTTGTCATTATTTCTTGCCCTGTATCCAAGATCTGCCTCATGGACCAAGAAGATAGGATTGGAATTCACTTTTGGTGGAAAATCTCATTTTTTCCAAAGACATAAGGCACATAATAACATTTTTTAAAAAGTCACTAGTTATTAGAGTAGTGCAAGTCAAAACCACAAGGAGATACCACTTCACACATACTAGAATGACAAGAATAAAAGAAATGGACAATAACAAGTGTTGGTGAGTGTGTGGAGAAATTAGAACACTCATACATTGCTGGTAGAAATGTAAAATGGTTCAGCCTCTGTGGAAAACATATTGGCAGCTCCTCAAAAAGTAAGACATAGAATTACCATGTGACTCAGCAATTCCACTCCTTAGGTATTCACCCACAATAACTGAAAAGAGGAATTCAAACAAATACTTGTACACATGTTCACAACAACCTACCCACCTTTCCAAAAGGTGGAAACAACACAAATGTCCATCAGCAGTAAATGAACATTGTGGAATATCTTCACAGTGGAACATATTCAGCCATATTAAGGAATGAAGTACTAACACATGCTACCACATGAATGAACTAAAGCATGATGCTGAATGAAATAAGCCAAACACAAAAGGTCCACTTAATACGATTCCATTTATATGAAATTTCCATGATAGGTAAATCCATAGAGATAGAATACAGATTGGTGGCTGACAAGGGTTGGAAGAAGGGAAGAATGGAGAGTAACTGCTTAATAGATATGGGGCTTTATTTTGGGGTGATGAGATTACTTCAGAAATAGATAGAGGTGGTGGTTGTGCAACATTGTGAAGGTACTTAATGCCACTGAATTGTTCACCTTAAAATGGTTCATTTTTATTTTTTTGAATTGTACCTAAATTTTTAGAAAATGTATTAATAAAATGCCTCTGTCAAGTCTTTTGCTCAGAAAAGAAAGTTTTCATTCTCTTCTATGCAACCTCCCTTACCTCTTTTGATTCATCTCCTCTAAGATCTTCATCTATTAATTACACACCCCCAACATTCTGATACATTTCTCACCAGCTGCCAGTTTCTTCTCCTTGCACTATTTCAATGTGATGCATCCTCTGATCTGAAAGCAAAAGCCCTTCTTTTGACCCAGTTTCTTACTTGGGCACCATCCCATGCCGTCCTTCCCTTCAACACCAAACTTATCTAAGGGGCAAGCCACACAGGTTGCCCAAGATCTTTCTTAGTCTCTTTTACCTGGCTTTCTCCCTATCACCGTCACTGTATTCCCAAAAGAAAGACTCAGGGATGAATTCTCAGGCCTTCCTGCAAGAAGTTGTCCCCACATCCTGAGTAGAGCCCTCAAGAAGTGGGACTCAAGGAAACAGGCTAGTCTTCTGAAAAACAGCTGCTCAATTTTTTGTTTCTTTTTACTATCTAGAAAGCTTGCGACACCGCTTAACAGAAAGGCTTGTTTTAACTACTTTAGAAGATTTCCATAATTTTAATTGACCAGCTTTCCTTTTATCTTTCAATAGGATTTTAGGGAATGCTCCATTTGTTTATGATCTGGCCCCCTGCGGGCTGCTGGCAGAGAAGGAAGAGAAGAGAAGATGCCTTGGGTATATTGGAGGAGGCTGGGCTGCCCACCCTGGGTGGGTGTGGTGGTATGGGTGGAAATTGAGGAGATGGGGCTTGGGAGAGGTAGGCAAAGAACAGAGGAAGATGGAGAACTTACCAAGCTGGTTTCTAGCAAACTGACCCAGAGCTGTTACAAAGAAATCATTCAAAAATTACCACAGAGGAGAGACAAAAACTACAATGTGGTTTTCAAGGTCAAAGAGAGAAAAAACTGAATTATCCAAAACTAAACTCAGAGTACTTAAAATAATAGTTAAAAGCACAGAAAGTAAAAATAGGGGGTCTAAAAGAAAGGGTTAGAAACAAGGTCTGGACCAGGGCAGAGGTTCTCAAAATGTGGTTTCCAGACCTCTTGGGGGTCCCTGAGGTCCCTTCAGGGGTTCACGAGGTCAAACTATTTTATAGTATTATTAACATATGATGTTCCTTTTTCTATTTATTTATTTATATGTGTATTTATTTATTTATGCATATAATTATTTGTTGAGTCAGGGTCTCATTCTGCTGACCAGGCTAGAGTACAGTGGCTGATCACCACTCACCACAGCCTTGACCTTCAGGGCTCAGGCAATCCTTTCACCTCAGCCTCCTGAGTAGCTGGGACTACAGACACAAACCACCACATCTGGCTAATGTTTTTAATTTTTTGTAGAGATGAGGTCTCGCTGTGTTGTCTATGCTGGTCTCAAACTCATAGACTCAAGTAGTTCTCCTTCCTTGGCCTCCCAAAGTGCTAGGATTATAGGCATGAGCCACTGAACTTCACCTATGCTCCTTTTTCACTCGGTTGGCACTGGCACTAAAGATGTAAAAACAATGGTGAGAAAGACTGCTGACACTTTGGTACAAATCAAGGCCATGGCTTTGAAACAGCAGTCTTAGGATCTTCACCATCATCAGGCATTTGCAAAGGGGAAAAATATCAGTTTCACTTAGAATGTCCTTGAAGAGGCAGTAAAAATTAAAATTTTATAAACACTCAACCCTTGAGTGTATATCTTTTTTAACATTCAGTGCGACAGAAAGGGACATGTGGATAAAGCACTTCTGTTGCACACGAAAGTACAACAGGTGCCTCAAGGAAACACACCTGGGCAATTGTTTGTCATGACCTGATGTAGACTGTTTTTTATGGAACACTACTTTTCCAAAAAAGAATGACTGAAAGACAAACTATGGTTATTCAGACTCAGTATTTGGCAGATATTTTCTTTCAAATGAACGAAGTGAGCCTGTCACTTCAAGAAAAATATTCAAGTTTTTGCTTTCAGAGATAAAACTGAGCTTTCAAGAACAAATCAGAATTTTGGGAAACTTTTATTTTCTATTATGTGCTTGATAGATTCCCAATACTTAAAGACTTTTCTGATGAGGGTGGTGGTGATGTTAATCACAGATGTGATTTTTTGATATTATATAATGAAATGTGTCAACATTTGGGAGTTCTGTATAACTCAGTGATCCAATATTTTCCAAATGACTGATGCTTGATGTTACCAAACCCATTCATGGGTAAAAGAACCAAAACCCAAGACAGAACAATAGATTGTAATGTAACAGAATGTAAGAGTTCATGGATATGGTTTCAGATTCCACATTCAATTAACCTTAAGAATCTACCACTTGTCAAGTTTTGGAATATTTTTCAAGAATATCCACAACCATCTGAAAAGACTATTAAAACATTTCTCCCTTTTCCAACTAAAGATCTGTGTGAAGTTGAATTTTCTTCTCAGACTTCAACCAAAACAACATATTGCAACAGATTGAATGTAACGGCAAATGCAGAAATCCAGCTGTCTTCTTTTAAGCCAGACATTAAAGAAATTTGTAAAAATAAAAACAATGCCATTCTTCTCACTAATTTTTTTTTTTTGGAAAAAAAAGTTTTTTATGTAAAGTTTTTTTTATTTATGTTAACATGTTATAGGTTTATTAATCAAATGAATTAAATTTTTTAATTCCTCGGCTTTGACATAATGCCATATCAATATATATTACCCAATCAACAAAAACTCTTTGAGGTTCTCAATCATTTCTAAGAGAATATAAAGGGATCCTGAAACCAAAATGTAAAAAATCCACTATACTAGGTGAAGCCAAACCATTTTGTAAATAAAGCTATTAATATGGTATCCAGTGTGCAAATCTGTACAGGTGAGTCTGTAACTCAGTAGGCAGAAAATGGGTCAAGCTCTAAAGACAAAAGTACTATGGAAGATCAATGAGGGAGCTGTTTTGGTGCGGATGACCAGTAGATCTCAATGAACACCATGAAGAAAACCTCCAACTCTGCCTGCCATTAAGACAGCTGGTTACTTCAGTAGCCAACGCCCAGAGCCTGTTGGTGCTTATCCAGTTTTGAAAAAGTGATGCTGTCCTATCCCCTAACATCAGCCTTGTCAGATGCATGTGATTGGCCATTCAGAAACCACCTGACACCCCACAAATTGGAAGGAGACACAAAGTCAGACTGATTTTTTAAGTCAGAGATGAGTTCACGGGAGGCATGGAACAATGATAACAAACTAAAGGTCTAATCTCATCAGATTTAAGGGAATCCGATTAATCCCTTTATACTTTAAAGTCATATTGGTATGTGTGCAGAATACAGAAGACCTAGTGAAGAAATGATAGAAGGGGTATTTCCTCTCAAAATCTGAAAGAAGTACTAAACTGTCTCTGATGGACACTGGATATTTAATTAGGGGCCGAGAAGGTTGATAATGTTTTAGAAGAGATTTGGGCCTCAGATAAGGGTCAAGTTCAATGACTTCCCATACCACTTTTCTGACATGAAATGTCAGAAGAGCAGGGGCCATATCTGTGTTCCTCCCACTGGTCTGGTTAGGGCATAGCTCGTGCCTGACACAGAAGAGATGCTTGCCAAATACTGGATGAGGAAATGAAAACGTGGAAAAATAAATGAATCTTCCATGGTGATGAGTGGAAGAGATCACTTCTTTGGGTGGAACCAGGACTGATGGTTTTCAGATTCCTAAAGAGGAACATAACCTCCCCAGGCACAGCCATGTAGGCATATTACTCCCAGCACTCATACACAGCTGGATGACTTATGGACCGAAACTAAGACAAAGAGATAAGCAAAACAAAGAAAGCAGGCCCACCAAGCTCCAAGTGATAATTTTCTCCATAAAAGTCTAGCCAGAGTCTTATTTCTCAATTATAGAAGTTACAAATTAAAATCTAAGAATGTTAGTTATCTGCCTCCAATATAATCATGAAATGAGTCTCTCTTCTTTGTCAAAACTTCAGCCCCCCTCTCCTACCTTGGAGAGGTGAATCTACTCTCTCTCTCTCTCTCTAAATAAACCATATTTTCTAATCTAAAGAAAAAATACAACTGCGAGTTGTAATTAATGGAACATATAAGCAGGAGCTGCATACAAACAGCCACATGTGAAAGGCTGTGGTCACACCTGTGGAGTTCTCGTTCCCCAAATTACTGATTTCACCTGTAGCATCATTTTCTCAAACTTTGCTCTAGAGAAAAAGTCCAGAGAGTAAGTCACCACAATATAACACATGCCAAAGAATACTATGGAAGAAAGGCTGCTGAATCTTTTTGTTTGTTTGTTTTCAGTCGGGGTCTCACTCTGCTGCCCAGGTTAGAATCCAGGGGCACCATCACAGCTTACCACAGCTTTGACTTCCTGGGCTCACGAGATCCTTCCACTTTAGCCTTCCAAGTAGCTGAGACTACACGCATGTGTAGAAATGAGGTTTTGCTATGTTGCCTAAGCTGGTCTCAAACTCCTGAGAGCAAGCAATCTTTCCACCTCAGCCTCCCAAAGTGCTGGTATTACAGGTGTAAGCACCATGCCTGGTGTGGTTGCTGAATCTTCTATGACTCTCTAAAAGGTCATGAGAACAGTGCCTTTAAGGCCTTGGTCTCGGGTTCATGGTAGCCAGACTAGTAGCCTTGACATCACCTGCATCTCATCTAAGGACCCACCCCACACCCGCTGAATCAGGTTCTACTTTTTAACAAGATCCCCATATGATTCACACGCACATTAAAGTTTGAGAAACACTACACAAAAATGCCATAAGATCAAACAAACAAACGAAAATGTACTGCTACCTGATGAATGATTTTTCTTGTAGCGAACAGTAAAACTTTACACGAGGACACTGAATGAACGATAAAGGCTTCTGAATGTTCTCATAGAGGACACTATAGAAAGTGGGGGAGGTAAGGGAGATTAGAGGCAGTGCTCTCAGCAGGAGGAATCCCACAACAAAAGTCCGGGGATCTCCCTTCATTCTTGTCCTGTCTCCACCTTATATCTTATCTCTCTCTTAGACTTTGATTTCCTGGTGTTTAAAAAGAAATTGGTGGAGAGACCTCTAAAACTACCTTCCACTCTAAATTATATGACCCTGAAAATGTCACCAATGATATAATCCTCTCCCTAATATATTTGCCATGCCACCAACATTCCACAATGCCTCTACAACTGTTAGTATGGGGAGAGATATTTTAACCTTCTGGAAAATGCTGATGCCTTAACCTTCTGGAAAATGCTGATGCCAAATAGAAACATGATAAAATGTCTATCCTCTGGGATATAATTTAGAATTTTTTAAAACTTATAATAAATAATTCAAGTATATTGTCATACCTTTTGTGTAGGCAATGATATGATCATCCTTCTTTTCTACAGTATAAAAGGCAGCAATGGTTTTTTAATTATATTAGTACCAAGAATTATAATTCAAGCACAAGTCAATGAAATTCTAGACTGGCTTATCCTTTATCCATTAAAAAGGTGACAGCTGGGTTGCACTTACTTTCATGATCTCTATTGTTAATGTGTTTCTAATAATTATTGTTGTACTTTTGTTATTCATAAACATACTTTCTCTCTCTGAGGTCCACAAACCAGTTTCTGCAAGTAAAATCTGTGGAAAAGATCACCTTTCTTCTATTAGCAAAAAAATGCATCTCAGATACCTTCATTTTGGCAAAATGTCTGAAGCATCTACTCTCTGACTTACAGATATTTAATGAGCATTGTCATAAAGCCATTTATTTAGTCTAGAGAAAAGGTTTCCCCCTTCCAAAAGAGCAATTTCTTAGAATTAATCTCTTTTTTCTGTAGTGCCACTTGCCACTGGTTCATCAAGTATTTTGCATCCATTATTCCACTCTGCACCTTCTCTTGTTGTGTTTTGTTACTTACTTAAAGGAGAAATTCCTCTAAGGTGCTGGCAGAACTATGGGGACCTAACCCCACCACACAATGAACAGAAATATTAAAAAGCAACTCTGAGTTCCTGCTTGTAAGCTGAAGTTTTGACACTGAAAAGAATGCAATGAAGGCCTCTCCTTTCATTCTTTGTGAGCTTCCTCATCTGCCCTCCTATCCTGTTCCTTTGTTATAAACGGACCAGGTCATCTTGCTTTTCAAGATCTCGGGAGAGCCTTTGTGTTTGCACTAATGATGTGGAAGAATCGGTTTTCAGGGAAGAGATGGGTGAGTGAATATGACATCTCTTCCAGTCTTTCTGCACACTGCCACTACCTAACCTAAAGAGGAGTTCACTGATGATTTCAAGCCAACAGAGGATAGCATCAAAGATCGATGGGTTCAAATTATTCTGACCCACTTCTTTTTAAAATGATAGGGAGAGGATTGGCGATGCTGCTTTAAAAATGTTCCCAAGGGGTTACTTCAACTTTCTGGGTCACAGGACCTGTGAGATGGCCTTAGATCAGAGAATATTTTCCGACTCATTATTTTGTAAAACTAAACTCACCATTTAATTTCCATGCTCCCATATTTATCAAGTACGAAACTCAAATTATGTATCTAACTCAAAATTCAGAGAATAGGTTTCCAATCATATTTTTGTTCTTTATTTTTCTCATTTAGTTCATAGACATTTTTGAGCATCTCCTGTGTAGAAGGCCTCATGCAGTTGTTATGACAGATGGAGAATGAACCAAATACAGATGCTAATGTCGAAAAGCTCACCATCCGAGACTCTAGGGGAAGTTCTCCACAATCTCACATCTGAATCAGACATTTCTTTGGGATCCCAGAACATCACAAACCCTCCACCAGCACATATCACACATCACATTGTGCTCTAATGTGTGAGTTACTCGCCCAGTACCCTGTCCCCTGTGGCCTCCCAACTTCTCAGAGGCCATGTCTTGCCACGTGTATTTACCCTCAGAGCCTAGGGAAGTGCCAGGCACATGGCAGGTGCTCAGTAACTCTGCAATGAAGTGAATGCAAAAAATAATGGACATAAAGACATACAAACATAAATCAAAAGTCATGTGTCTTTTAAGAGAGGGAAAATTCTACAGGACTTGAGAGGAGAGAGCTGAGGGATTAGGCACAGCTTCTGGAAGCAGGAAGATTTTGAGCTGAGCCTGAAAAATAGTTGAGGAGGTGGGATAGCAGGGAGCAGATGGTTGAGGGATATAGGGAGAACTGAGGCAAGTAAGCATTCTAGACGGGGAAAAGCATGAGCAAAACCATAGAGATCTGAGGGCAGAACTGGGGGTGTAGGGGTTGTGGAGGTGCTGGGGTTAGACCAGATGCTGGAGAGGTTGTATCAGCTACGGCATGATATCACTCTTCTCTGTAAATGAGCTTGAAAATAAACAAGCCCAAGACAAGAGGATTTATTGGAAGCCCTAACAAAGAGGCACACACTTTGTAACAGGAAAAAACAGATAGAGAGGGGTAGAGAAGGAAAAAATAAGGCAGACAGGGTCTTAGAAGGATAGTGTCTCCCACCTAGGTCACATGGACTATAGAACAATGACCGTGGGGATTATAAAGCAATAGACAAAGCAAATAGTTCAGGTCAGCAATTTATTTCCAATAAACCAAACCCAGTTGAAAGAACTCAGTAGTAAGGACTTTTCAGAGCTTGAGCCTTCAAGTTTGACAGGCAGAGAGGTAACACAGGATCAGGACTCTTCAGGGGTCAGACATGAAAGTGCTTCTCTCAGGTACAGGCCCACACCCGGGCTCTAGAAGGATTGAGAATGCTGTCAGTTCACTTCTCTCTCAAAGCAAAGTCTCAGTAGTCATCTCAGGTATCCAGTCTTAATAGTCTAAGGATGATGGATTCCTAAGGCAAGAGCTAGAGAGATTTCTAGGGAAACTTCTAAGAATGGAGGACTGATCCCACTTACCTATTAATACCAGCCAAGGAAAACAGACAAGAAACCTATTGGGTATTTATTGAACCATTATATTACAGTTCAGCACTTATCTTTTATTATTAATTCCATGTGGCCTTGAAATGAGTAACAATGTAATCCTTGAATAAAAAGATGTTGGGTATTTGCTTTAGGCATCAGCAAGAATGGGGAGATGAAAAGCACTTTTCTGAGACCTCTGTTTCTAGAATTGTCCACAGCCTACTTTTCAATCATAATCACTCTGCTGTCCAACAAAAGGCATCAGAATCTGAGTGATGAGCCTGGAATATTATGTTTTGTCAAGGCCTTTCAGCTATTTTTAGGCAAGCCAAAATTTTAAAACTATTCCCTTACCTTTATGCGCAAGGCAGTCAATTGGGTAGAAAGGAGGCAACAGGGAATTAGAAGAATAGAGAGAATCTTGTGACGATTAATTTTATGTATCAACTTGGCTGGGTCACAGTGCCCAAATATGTGATCAAACATTCTGGATGTTTCTGTGAAGGAATTTTTGGATAATCGTTATATTTAAATCAGTAGATTTTGAATAAAGCAGATTGTCCTCCATAATTTGGGTGTGCCTCATCCAATCAGTTGAAAATCCAAAAAGAAAAAAGGCTGACCTCCTGACAACTTTTGAACCTAAACTGTACCTCTTTCCTGAGTTTCCAGTCTGTAAGCCTTCCCCATCAGCTTTTAGACTCACCAAGACTCCACAACTGCATGACCCAGTTCCTTAAAACAAATCTCTCTCTCTCTCTCTCTCTCTCTCTCTCTCTCTCTCTTTCCACTCCTCTGTTGGTTCTGTTTCTCCAAAAAACTCTGACAAATCTCTTGACCTTGAGAGTTAAGGCCCATGGAATCTAATTTGGATCTAAAGAAGGCTTAAGGTCCAAGTCAACAAAGAGCCCTATGTGGACTATCTATCATTTACCTATAAGATCATTAAGGAATCAATCACCAAATAGGCAGTAGCTGGCAGCCTAACAAGAGAAATAGTAACCAATAGTTAAGGTTTATTCATAAGCAGAGGAAAGATCATAATCAACCCTTGGTAACAAAAGTAGTTTTCAAAAGACAGCACTCCTTCCAGTGTTCAAGTAAACATTTTATTTATTTATTTATTTATTTATTTTAATTTTATTTTTTTTGAGTGGAATCTTACTCCGTTGCCCAGAGTAGGGTGCAATGGCACACTCACGGCCACCCCAGCATCGATCTGCTGAGTTCAGGCGATCCTTCTGCCTCAGCCTTCTGAGTAGCTGGAACTACAGACACACGCTACCACACCCAGCTAATTTTTAATATATTGTAGAGACGAGGTCTTACCAAGTTGCCTGGGCAGGTCTCAAACCCACAGGCTCAGGCAATCCACTTACCTCGGCCTCCCAAAGTCCTGGGACTACAGGCTAAGACACTGAGCCAGGCCAAGTAAACATTTATAAAGGCCTTTTCAGAATGGTACAACATCAAGAACCATAAGCCTGAGCTTTGTCACAAACCACCAATCAACTGGGAACTGTGAAACAGCCTCTAGCCAGAGTGCATCTGACAGGAAAGAAATGAGTTCTATTACCAAATGAGAGTAGGGCGGAAATAACAGAGTTGCTTTTATTTTGATGAATGATCTAATAAAACGATATAAAAATGATTAGAAACAATAAAATTAAATCACAAAAATATAGTTCTTTTTGTGCTATGGAGTGGATTCTTACATTGGGTGGAAGGTTGTACTATATAATTTCTAATTTTAGGAAACAGTAAAAAGCCATGACAACAATCTTTCATTGCTAGCAGCTACTCCTAGCATCTTGAAACAGCCATAAATAAAACAATCACAAAATGTTGTGGAAACTCAAGTAGACACAAAAAAAGATACACCACTTTCCATTCTCCCCTGCCACAGGGAGTTCAAATCCCACCAGGTATTTCTCTCCAAGACAACCAATGTGATCCAAGATGGTGGGTCTTGAAATGGACGTGGGTGTCCTAGCCTAGCCATTTGCTTAGAGTCACCATTTGCTTAGAGGGGTAATTACAATGGCTCAGATAAGATTATTGGTCATAATATCCCTAAATTCACCGAAGGCAAATGCAGAATCAACAGAAGCAGAGGCTCCACATTCTAGAAATAACTGGTATGGAGCTGAGAGGTAGCAGTGGAAGGAGGAGTTGTTATCACTGCAGTACTGGAAGCTCTTCAAAGAAGCTGGTACCCCCTTAATGGAGAGGTGCTTCCCCTGAGATGATCTGCTTCAACTAGTAGGAACTCTTCACCCAGGCTTTTGAGTCCCTTTAGCATCTCTGACAAAGTTTGCCAAGCCACCTGCCAGATGCTAAATACCTCAATCGCCTTTTCAATGAGCCAATTCTAAGCCTCCAGGCAGAAAGCCTCCTCGCTAGAGCTTTCCTGCAAAGTCCCAAGTGCTGGCTGCATCCCCAGGACACATGCATGCATTAAGACAACCTGGTGACTGACTGCCTTACAGATTTAAGTTTCCCATAATCAAATAAAGCACACAATGAATCTTACCACTGTGTCAGTCAAAAATTACCACACTTCTCTTTTGCCAATATTATCTTTTCCAGAGCTATTCAAACCCTAGCGTTGTTCACTGGGAATATAGAGAGTGTTTTTGGGGAAGATCTGTGTGCCTCATCTTTGCAGGCTCACTCAGGAGGCCTGACGCTTCCACCTTGCCCCGTTGGCTTTCCTCAGTCTCTCACCCTTCATCTTTTCTGGAACCTCCTTATCAAATAATTTGCTTCCTCATCTTTTCTCCAGTTATTTTTCCCCTCCCTAGACTTGACTGTCTTCCACAAAATATGTTGATAAATGAAGCTTTCCCTCAGGAAGGAGACCAGTCCAAATTGGCAGAGACAGAAAACCACGGGATCTAAAGAACGGGTTGGGCCTTGTAAAAGGAATCATCTCGTGCTTCATCGCCTGGCTTCACACCAGTCATTCTCCTCGGTCCCAAAAGCAGAGATATGGTTTTGGTTTTGATTTACATTTGTGTTCCTTTTCGAAGATTTCACAGAAATTATTATTTCCACTACTCTCTCGGGTTCCTGACCACGTTCTGCCTCCTCTAGAGAATATCTTACAGGAAAATGGTATATTTAAGCAGCTGCAGTATTACACCTAAGACAGGAAAATCATGGGTTTTCCAAGATGATAAGGACAGTATCTGAAACTTCTTCCAACATTCCTTTTGTCAGTTAACTGCACTGCTCTCACTTGCCAAAGTTCACACCACCAGTAGCCAATTTACCAACATTCCCACAAGGGGGTGTCATTCAAGAAGACTCATCTGTGTACCCTTTCAATCAGTCTAAAACAAAGTATGCTCTTTTGGGGTTCGGGGGACCCACTTTCACTTAACATTAACCCCAATAGAAATATGTGTATAACTGGAAAGAGGAAAAGGGTGCTGGAGACAGACATATGTCCCCTAATGGAACTGGCCCCCTTGTAAGATGTGGAATTGCCCTCCTTAGGGATCTTCAGGTAGACTCTGCAGTCCTTCTGCAACAATGTTTATTTATTTATTTATTTTTGTTGAGACAAGCTCTCTCTATATTGCCCAGGCTGGGCTCAGCATTCCTCCTGGGCTCAGCATTCCTCCTGCCTTAGCTTCCCAAAGAGCTGGGATTATAGGGGTGAACCACCATGCCTAGCCTGTAAAAGTATTTTAAGAGAGCACTATAATGACAGAAATTGGCCTCAATGACTTCTATGGCCCTTTGTTCATCTGACCCCTAGACTCTTGTCACTAACCAGAAAATAAGAGGCAGAGCAGGAAACTGAACTTCTCACAAAATCTCTATATTGTACCAAAGCAAGATTCTACCACTAAACAAATTTATTACAATAACTTTAAAAATCATATAGATATTTTAAATATCTATATGGTGTATACTAACGTGTAATTGAAAACAGAAATCTTGGAGACCTTTTTCAACAAATGCACTTGTTCTCTCCCCTTCCATCCTTGCTGTATGTACATAGTACACTTCCCCGTCCCGATGGTTGAAACACCATCCATATTCAGATGAGTCTCAAATTGAAATCTTCAGTCCTGATGTTTCTAACTACCTGTGTCCTATGTCCAACACCACCACTGAAACCTTAAAGCTGCTCCCTTAACTTTGTAGGCAAGAGATTTAATTGGGAATTAAGGAATTAGAGTAATAGAGAGAATCTTGGAATATTAAGTTTATATACCAACTTGGCTTGAGCTATATAGAGAGAGGGAGGGAGAGAGGTAAGGATGAAAGAGGAGAAAAGACGCACACATAGATACATATATATTTAGGTAAGTATTTATTTTTGTAAATATATTACAAACTACCAGGCAGCCTCTTACCTCTGATGGCTTCGTGGTGCATCTTCCTTTTCCAGAACACTCCAAGTCATTTGTGAGGCTTTCCACCGGCATGCAAGTACTGGCCTTCACCACCAGAGTTAAGCGCAAAGCCACAATAGATTTGGTAACAGAGTCATTCACAAAACCTAATAGAAAATGAGACAATAGGAAATGTAAACCTTTACCAACAACCCTTCTATAAGATTAGGAATTTCATTTAGGTAGCACTCAAGTCTGACAAACAAAACAGCATGCAGTAAAGCAAAGTGATAAAGCACATGGCCACTGTCCATTCAGATTCAGGCCTTTAAGACAGGCCAATGTTCCCAAGCCTCATAGGAAACCCTTAAGGCCAAGGAACGCAGCATCAGGCACTTCCGTCATCACCTCAGATTCATTAGCTTTGCTCCTGCCCTTGCCCTCTGTGGGCCACTTTGTCTCCCAATTTCATCCTGGGGCTCACATCTTAGAATTCAGTCTGTTTTTGAACCCCAGTCTTCTAGAGAGGAACTTCTCTCCATAACCCAACTTCTCTGTATCACCCAACTCTTCCTCCTGGCTATTTTGGATGGTCACAAGTGCTAGAAATCCCCAAAGGCACCACCCAGTTACCTGCCTGCCCTAGCAGGTGGACATGCAATATGAGTACATATTCTATGTTGAGTTTATTAATTAATATCTTACTTGATTGCCAATCTGACTGCACAGTATCAATTTAAACCATGAGGTTTTAGCCATCTAATAAAATGGGATTTATCATAGTTAAATATTGATTGCAATATCATTGACAAGTCATATTTGTCACTGAATGATCTTTATGTCTGGTGCAGGCATTCACATGTAGTAAGTGACAATAAAAATAAATCTATAAATAAACATAGTCTCTAAATGGAATGGAGAAATACTATAAGCATTTTTGCATCAATGAATTATTTCAATAAGTGAGCATCTTTTTCTAATATGAATATTCACTTATATCTAATTTTAAATTTAAAACAAAATATCAAAGCTCATGAATATAACAAAATATTCACCACAATGTCCTTTTAAATTGAACAATAGTTCAATTTAAGAGTAAAATCAACTCCAAGAGTCACAGTATTATGAAGCCATATTCACAAATACGTTTACAACAAAAGACTTCTAAAGCCAAGGCAGTACCAGGAATTAGTGGAGGCAAGATAAAGAGAAAAATAATTGATTCTAGGCAATTGAACTGAATTCCATTATCAGGAAAAGAAGTATATTTAAATCCCTACCTCACACTATACCCAAAAATAAATCTAGATGGCTTAAAGAGCTAAATATGAACTAAAAAACTTTAAAACTCCAAGTGGAAAATATAAGGGTTTATTTCATTGATCTAGAGGTAGGGGATTTCTTAAACATAATACAAGAAATAAACTATAAAATGGATTAATCAATTTAATTGTATCCAAATTTAAATTATATATATAGCCACCATAAACAAAGATAGTAAGCAAGACACAGCCTTGGAAATAGAATGTATAATGCATGAAACCTGCAAATGATTAGCTGTCAGAATATATTTTAAAAATTATTTTTGCAACTTGCTTTTTTCTCAACATTATTTATGTTTATATAAATATTAAAATCTATGAAGCATTAATAAGCACTGTTATGCATATAAATATACACATACACAATAAAAGTATATAAATATGCAAAGAAAGAAAGAAATATACCAACATCAAGAGAAGGAGAGAAGGAAACGGAGTAGGCAGGGAGGGACCTTCTGACTGTATATATAGTATTTATTTCTTCATTAGTAATATATAAAATATGGCCAAACACTTATTAAATCTTGTGTAAAAAGAAGCCTCATATTCATTTCCATAATCTTATGCATATTTTAAATAATTAAATGAAATCAAAAATTTTAAAAGGAATGCATAACCAAATTTTTTATTTCGATTACTTATTACAGTTTAGGCAGCGCAACTTCAGTTTTTGACAGGTAAGAAAAATAAAGTATCCTGAAACCTAGAATTCACAGTTCCAAAATGACTTTGTGGACAACTTCTTTATACTTTTCTAAAAGTTTATTTTCCTCACCATTTGTTCTTATAAGTACACTGCATTAAAAAATAATAATAAACTGGATAAGAAACAGAATCCATGTGGATTTTCCTTGCTTGAATTGTACTTAGCATCATTTCATTAACTGATACTTACTTGAGAACATGTTGCTTCTGTTGACAATAAATTAGCAAACTTCCCAAATATTTTCAGTGTTCTAACTTTAGGACTTCTTGGACACTAAGGTGTTGCACAATCCTAAAACCTGTTATCAAAGATTTATTTAAAGTGTTTCTTGAAGGCGAGGCTCGGTAACTCAGCCTATAATCCCAGCACTTTGGAAGGCTGAAGTGAGTGGACTGCCTGAGCCCATGGATTCGAGACCAGCCTAGGCAACTTGGCGAGACCTCATCTCTACAATAAATCAAAAATTAGCCGTATATGGTAGCGCGAACCTGTAGTCCGGCTACTTGGAAGGCTAAGGCGGAAGGATTGCCGGAGCCCAGCGAGTCCACGCTGGGGTGGCCGTGAGCATGCCACTGTACTCCAGCCTGGGCAATGGAGTGAGACTCCAACTTAAAAAATAAAAATAAATAAAGTGTTGCTTGACACACTAGGATTCCCTTTTCACACTTTTAAAGAGAAAAGAATTTTGATAAATTTGGCTTAGAAAGTTAAAATAGACTTCCTACGTTGTTTCTTTTTCCATGCTTCTTTTAAAAGTTTTCATAAAAATAAGACATCTCTCATGCTTTCTCAGCTATTTCTGTTTGTCCTTAGGGAAACATATAAAAAAAAATCACAAATATCTACAATGACTGAAATCTCTTCCTGGAAACAGATTAAAACTCTAAAAAAGATTAGTAGGAAGTACCTACATTAAATAAGTATTTATAAATATAAATAAAGGTATCGTCTAAGTATATATTTTATAAACATGTAGTATAGATATGTGGAACACAAACACAAAATTTTAACGTATAGTTATGTAATAAAGGTCTCTGAGAGAATGAATCTTAAAAATTTTTTAAACCAAAAACTACCTTTCAGAGACTATGAAGAGCTTCTACTTTCCAGAGTAAAGGCAAGAATTTGTCTATGGGACAAGGTGTGCACTCTTAAGGGACTGCTTTGGAAGCCCAGTGATCCTTCCAGTCATAAATCATATAAAGCATATGGTCCTTGGGGGCAGTCCTGACAGACTGAATTAACCCACACACAGATGTTTCAGGCTGAGATCTTAAATGTTTGTCCCAATAACATTAATCTGTAGAGCTGTATTCTTCCTATTAAAAAATGTGGAGGGTAGGGTTCCCTTAAATTTGAATCCATACAACCACCTGTCTACATTGTTTTTTGTGAATTTTGGTCTAAGTATCTGCTCCCAGGAGCTTCAGAAACTAGGACTTGTCTATGGGAGGAGAGGAGAAAGACAGCATCTTCTCTTTCATCTGGGGCAAAGAACTGTAAAAAGCTATTGACCTGGGCTTGGGACAAGTCACCTGGATGTAAACAACTGCTTTTGCCCTATGCTTTAGAAAGGCACCAATACATGCAGGACCACCAGGGTTACCTTATACAGGCCATCACATACTAGAGGTGGGAGTAAATAGATATTCCACCATCTGTCATGCTAAACAGAGGGTAATCCTGGAACAAAAATTAGAGCAGCCCTTGAACTATGGGACAAAAGGAATTAATTCTCTCTGGATGGGATTTAGATATGGTGATTCCTAGAGATCTCTTTGGTGCCAATACGTTGTCAGGAAAGTTGTTAAGGTCCTCAAGCTCTCAGAAGTATTTCTAGTAGCTTTGGTAGGTTGATCTCTGAGTTGTATCTCTTTATTTCCTGAGAATCCAGTCAAGTCTCATGAAAGCTAAGTCAATTTCCCATATTCTATGCAGAATTAGGAAGACAAGTGTCTCCTTCCCAAAATCAGAGCACTGAAATCAGAGGCACTCATTAATGGGGAGAAGACAGCCTGACAAAGAGATCATCTAATAAGTGTCAAGCAGAGGAACACAAGGAAGCAGAGGGGGCAAGGCAAAGGGCAGGGATAAAGTCCAAAATGGAACAAACCGGAAGACTAAAGATCGGTGAAGGAACCCATCAAGAAGGAACCTAAGTTACCATGCTGAATGAGGACGTAACATGTCCAGTCTGCCCATTTTGGTCATCATCTCAATGCAGGGGGGTTCCCACATGGTCCAGGTTTTCCAGGCAAATACTTTATGAAAGGTTCTTCCCCACTTCAGTCTCTATGTGTGCATGCTAATTTCTCCTGTGGCCCATATAGTAGTTGAGAAAATGGAAAACTGCCAAACACAAACTATTCTATCCATAATTGTCTAGGGCTTGTCTTAGGCCTGTGGGACCTCTCAGATCCCATCACTGAGGCTTTGGGAAAGAACACTTACCCTGATTCTCCCTGAGACAGAGGAAAATGTGGCTGTGACTTTAACAAGCCCTAAATATAAATGAACAATGTATGATTAATACCACAATTTTTCAGGAGGAAGACTGCTGCAATACCCATTAAAGGTACTTAAGATGATGTGGTGAAAATGATTCTAGACAAGCCATGTCTCTCTGAGCTCCAGTTTTGTCATGTGTTAAATAGGGATAATAGCCCCAAATAAGCTGACCATAGAATTTGTCATCTAAAACTGTGCTTTAGAACAAAAGAGAATATTTATTATAATTACACCTAGGCAAAGGCATAAAATGAGACTGTCCCAGATAATGGGACAACACAGTCACTCTATTTCTAACGTCCTTGGGAACATCTGGAGACAACACATCTGCAAAGCATTACATAAATAACAGGGATGTTCTTTACAGGCAGAAGATGGATTCAAAAAGCAGTATGAAATTCAGTTCACAACACCAAGGTCATGATGGAGGGTTTATGGAAGTGAGAATGAGTGGAGACACTCCTCAACTTCAAGTATGGCATCAGGAGACAAACACCTCTTGGTGTTTCAGTAAAGACAGATACCACAAGTCTGACACAGAGTCGTATTTTACGTCCATAGAGAGCTAGTTGCTTTCTTCCTAAAATTTCTGATTGAAAAATGTCTTGTAAATTGGCTTCGGAAAAGAAGAAAATGGACAGTTTAAGCAAAAGTGCCTCTTCTGTAGTGCTTTCTGCTTTCTGCATCATGGTCTCGAACTATGCAGATGCCTTATATCTCTCCCATCACCTTCATATATTCTGCTCATCTCAACTCTCTAAATGTTTCCACAACACCCTTTTGCCTGGAATACTCCTTATCCAATCTTGTAATCATTGAAGTCTCACCGTATTTATGAGATTTTCTTCCATAATTCAGCTCACCCTGAGACCTACCATGTCTATCTGCATTCAGGAACACAATATCATGTACCAGTCCCTGATTATTTTATGTCTTGGGTAATTTCTTATCATACCACCCTAACTAAAGTGTCTTTGATGCAAGTGACAAGTCTCAGGGAAATGGTGTAGGGAGTCAAGACACATGTATATATTTGGCCAGAAAAGCAAAGACAATTCCCAAAGAGAAGTTTCTAGAATGTCTTATCTAATATGTCCACTTTGAATAACAGCAATCATGTGAATGCACAGACTCCAGTTTCTAAAAAAAAAAAAATTGCTTACTAACTTGTGATTGCCTTTGATAGAGAAATAGAGCCTGGTAGAATATTGGAATGCTACTAGTGCTTATGCCAAGTGGCATTTTTACACATAAAATAATAGAGATAAAATCAGATATCGGTCATTATAAAAGCATTTTTCATATCTTTGCTTTATTCCTTAGTTTTCCATTAAGTTATTTTTAAGATCTATACCATTTGATTAGACACTAAGCCAATAGACCACATAATGGTTTAAAATTTTATAGACAAAACTTCTTTCTAAGGTTATTTTCAAAATTCCATTCAAGTATTAAATTTACTTAGCTAGCAATAATGCAAATGAATGTGTAGTTAAAAATATACAAGGTCTAATTTTCTAGATAGTTTACTTCTAGTTCCTCAAATAATACTTTCTAAGCACACATCCACAAACTAGGCATCAATGCAGATTCTCAGGTTACAAAGATGAGTCACCCTTGGTTTTTGGCACTCCAAACTTTCAGTCAAAAGTAGTAGTTCTTAACTGGTGTTGAAACTAGTAGCTTCAAAATCTTGTAGGAGCTTTTGAAAGGACATATTCCCAGGTTCCAACACAAGGGATTCAACATAGTCTGGGATGGGCCCCTATCAGGCATGTTTTTAAGAAAAAGTAAATAATTCTGATGTGTGCTTCCAGTTAAGAACTACTGGTCTAGTAGAAAAAGTAATCTAAGTCATATAAGTAACGTGTTATTTTTAAGGTAACAATCACCTTAATTAAAAGCATCCATGTAAACATCTAAAAGCACATTTTACTCATCGAACTACTTTTTAAATTCAGGTGGCACTGCGATATTTAGACAATGTTTATATTTCCAAGCTCGTCATAAGTCTCTGAAGTTCTTGCAGACAACTCTGAAAAAGGTTTTATATTAGCTTTATTTGCTTAATGTGACTGTAAGTATTTTGGTCCTAAAATTCCTTAGTAAACTATTAAAGAAATTAGTCTTTGCAACAGTGTGTCACACATTATCATATAACTCTTAATTATGTTACCTAATCCCCTAATACCTAAAGTGAATCAACAGGACAATCATATTATTTTCAGCTATGTGCTGTTCATACCACAAGAAGAGTGGCTGGTAGCTCCTTCCAGGTAAGAATGTAACTTCAGTGAATTTTGTACTTCCCTTTGATCATGTCCAGGGGAAATGCCTGTATTTCCTCATAATGAAAACTAATACTGTTCAATTTGACTTTCATCAAACTACAGATGGGTCAGAGCAAAGTAGCCCTCAGGAAATTCCACATGTCCAGAGCAGAAACTGTGCCCGTACAAAGAGGCAGCAGGAAGAATCTGAAATAAAATAGAATTTATTGCAAAGATGGAAGTTCTTTGGGGCTTTATAAGTGATCATTTGAGAGTTGTTGAAAAGTCAGTGTGATTTCTTTGACACAGCACTCCAACTGACAGACACTTTTAACATACTGATAGAAACACAGAACACATGCTCACTGTGTTTCTCTTCCTTAACGGTTCAAAATCAATACATGTAACATAGTTCCTGCTGTATCTGCATAGAAATGCTAGTCCTCACATTCAGAATTCTAAGATCCATAGGCCCACTGATCAACCAGAGACAAAAACTGGCATGGAAGGAGTGAGAATGGCACTCTGGTTGCATTTACAACGCTGTTCCAGAATGGACTTTTGTCAACACCTGCGTTTCCCATGGTCTTCTCAAAAACTAAAGAACTGGTGCTGCTTAGGAAGTAATCAAGGCACTCCAACTAAAGCCTGGTGTAAATTAAAAGCAAGAAAGAGAAATCAAAAGAGGAGATTTATAAAAGAAGGAAGGAGAGAGGAAGAAAAAGAGGAAGACTAAGCAGGGTAAAGGGGGGAAAAAAAAACCAAAGCATAAGATGGATACTGAGAAAGACAAAAAGAAAAGGAAACACTAATATAGAAAAACAAGTCAGGTAGAAATGGAGAAAAAAATGAAGGTTGTCTGTCAAAAATTTCAGGTGCTCTCACTCTTTTGTTATAAGAGGGCATTTTTGAGGATGTGGAGAAAAAGGAATGCTTCTACACTGCTGGTAGGAATAAAAACTAGTGCAACCTCTTTGGAAAACAGTGTGGCGATTTCTGAAAGAATTAGAAATTGACCTTCCATATGACCCAGCAATCCCCCTATTAGGAATATGCCCGGAGAAATTCAAGTCATTCTTCCATAAAGATACCTGCACATGCATGCTTGTTGCAGTTTTATTCACAATAGCAAAAACATGGAACCAACCATACTGCCCATCAAAGTTGGACTGGATTTTAAAAAAGTGGTACATATACACAATGAAATATTATACAGCCATAAAGAAGGACAAACATATGAACTTTGCAGCAACTTGGATGGATTTAGAGTCAATCATACTCAGTGATCTATCACAGAAACAAAGAACAGAGTATCATATGTTCTCATTCATAAGTGGACCTTGAACAATTATCATAATATTATAAGAAAGAGATTGACAGTAGTGGGAAACTGCCAAGGAAGGGGGGGTGGGATTGGCAGTTGAGGGAAACTGTCAGGGAAGGGAGGGGCACACGTCATCAACAAGGGTACCTGCAAAATGAACATTTGTATACCTAACCTGAATTGTACCCCACATCTCTAAAATAAAAAATAAAAATAAGAGGGCATTTTATCACCTTCTCATTTTCATGACCTTATGAACCTCACTTCCACCTACCAAAAAATGTAAAATTAGAATTATTTGAAACATTTTGTGAATAAACATTTTAAGGCATAATTGTACACAGTCCAAGTCTGTGATTCCAATTATGAGCCCAAAATATGGATCCCTCCCTAAGCAGACAGATGATCCAGGCCAAGTGAGTGCACTGGGCTGCAGGGTGGGTGGGTGGAGAGCAGTGTAGGATGGAGGGGGAACTGAGTCCATACATTCAACATTCAGCAGATGTGTGCCAGGCTCCAAGTAGGAGGTAGCATTTAGACTGAGCTCTGAAGGCAAGAATGAGCCATCAAAAAGAGCTGACGATGTCAGTATGTCAGATGGAGCTCCAATGACAAGCATCTCAGCCAATGTGGACAGCTGATAGAGAAGCTGGAGGAGTCAGTTTACAGGGGGTCTTGTGAACCTTAGTAAAGATCTGGACTCCATGTCAAGTGCGGTAAGAATCCACTGAAGAGTTTTAAGCCAGGAGATAATACACGATTTATGCTTTTTCAAAGATCACATTTTAGAGAAAAGGCCAAATAGACTTTTGTATAGATGGGATGTGGGGAGTGAGGGAAAGGAAGAAATTATACATAGATAGTTTAAGCAACTTTGTGGAGAAGTGGTGGTAAGCAAGTGAATTAAGATTTCCATCACAAATGTATTAAGATGCTAATATGACTCCCAAATGGAATAGTCAAGTTGGTGGTTAGACATTGGACATGGGAAGTTAGAAACACCAAGGCAGAAGACTTCAGTTTGGGGCTCATCTGAATATGGATGGTATTAAATCCACTGGAACAGAGAAAGTGCATTTAGAGATAGACTAGAGAATGATGAGACCCAGAACCAAGTTCTAAAGCTCAATAGTCATGACATAACGTGTTGAATAGCTATCAGATGATAATCATACTAGCAAAATCAACTAAACAGAAATATCTATATGATTTTCCATTATAGAATTGATAAGAAAAGATAAGTTATCTGTGACACAGAGAACATGAAGAGCTGCATGATGTCAGACCTTTGGAAACTTTAGCATGGAAAAGAGAGACTTTGGTTCATGAGAAAGAAAGCAGTCTAAAGGACTTAATACAGTTAAATTCAACATTTAGATGCTGGGGGGGGAAGAAGGGAGGGAAGGAAGAATGCAGGAGGAAAAAAAGATACCCACTTCTATTTACTACACACTGGGTGCTTTCCCTAATGAGTTTTAAAACTTTAATGAAGGAAAAGTTTCTCCAAAGATTATCCAGGGATCTGTTAACACCCTCAAGTAATTAGTTAGGATACCAAAAGCTGGATTTCCTTTTCCCTCTGCCATTTCTCCTTCCCCACTACGCTAATGCCTAAATACACATGTTCTGCTCTTGCCCAGAACCCCAAGCTGTGCTCACTAGCATAGTAATGAAAAGTTCTGCCTCTACAGTCCTTTTAAAATAGGGACTTTGCCAAGTTCCCTTCCCTTGTTACAATTGAGAAGTTGAGAGCAAGAGCAATGGAGTGGTCAAGCCTCGGCAGAAGCATACCAAATGCCTGGCTTCAGGCCATTAACTGTTTGTTTTACTACTTGTCTTCTTTAATATTAACACTAAAGGGTCTTAAATGGACTTTCTAGTTAACACTTCATTGGGATTAATAGCAAATGGGATTTGCATTTCTCACTTCAGTCATTTGGCTAAAGACCATTTTCTTTCCTGTTAAAGGGAAAGCATACGTGGACAATAAAAATTCTAATCATAAATACTTGAGCAGTAGATGTTGGAAACAGACTGTGCTGAGTTTTCCCATTAAGACTCAGCGAGTCATTTGGCACAAGTCTATAACCTATAAAAATTGTTCACAGTCCACGAAGTCCTACGGCTGGCACCAGATAGGCATGGAAGGTTTGAAATATCACAAATTCCGGCTTCAGCTGAAAACCCAGGGTTTCTGCATTAATTTGGGCATTGGGAAGGCAAACACCCAAAATCCCACATCTTATTCCTCAAAGGCAGGGATGAAAAACCCCAGTGCCAACTCTTTAACGAAGTAGAATGAGGTTAATAAGCCAGTCAGGATTCCTTCAGATTGTGACTCAAGATTGTGGGTTTGAAAGCAAAACCTGAGAAATAAATTCTTTTCACAATGCCAGGATAGGGCAAAAGGTGCTTGATGCAGGGAGCAAACTTGAACCAGGACCAAGTCCAGGGCAGCATGATAATAATCCAGGCTTGCTAACACACCTAGCTATGTGAACTTGACTGGTCTTTTCATCACACTTAGCAGAATGCAGTGTGGACCAGAAGCAAAATTAAGTAAGCATTTAAAAAGATGTCACCACACCCATGCACCCACACAATTGTGCCTCATTCACTGAAGAACTTACCTGCCCACCAACTAGCCCAGAAGACCTCAGTTAAGGTCTTTTTATCTTTTCTAATGGTAGGGCTCAGAAAAAAATGCTCCAAAGTGAAGATCTCAGCAGCAGCCTCAAAAGCAAAACTTTTTCTCTTTCTCCTGCCCTCCTGTCTCTCAGTCCCATTCTCCCTCCAGGCTAGCGTGAATCTCCTTTCCCCAAAGCCAGCCATAAAATCTAAAAATACTCTTACTTTCTATGCACCCTATCTGTGTAAAAATTGGACATAAATAAATTATCTGATTTATCTTGTTTGACTGTAGGTCATAAGACTCCCATTTTGAAGAAGGTCTATCCCACACCCCGAAGAAAGGAGTACATACTCAGAGTGACCGAGAAGAATCTTGACAGACAGGCTTGCTGAGTTTCCCCAATCAGTCTATCAGCATTAGATCATACCCTTTTTGTCCAATCATATGCTACACGACTGCTATACTTTGTTGAACCTAAGCATAAAAACGAACCATTTCCCTTGTATCCTTGAGTCTTCATTCTGAAGGCTCTCATATATACATGTTAAATAGATTTGTATGCCCTTTCTCCTATTAATCAATCTGGCTCTTGTCAGTGATTTTCAGCAAACCACTAAAGGGCCAAAGGTCTTGGTCCCCACACTAAACCAAGCTTTTAAATTCTCCATCTTGAGGATTAGTTGTTCCTGTTATTTTTGTTTGTTTGTTTGCTTACTTGCAAGTTTTGATGTTTAAATATGCAAACTGGTTTTTGGAAATTCACCATACAGACTACCTTATTTTCTGTGGGTTCTGAAGTAAGATATAACCAAAAATGCTTTCTGAATTAGGAGACACAATGGCATACCATAGCAGCAGTCCAAATATTTTTACCTTTGACTCCCATCTAAATCACCAGGTAGATTCTACCTAGCCAAAAGACTTTGAAAATTACATATGTAGTAATATCATCTGCTCTAAGGAAAAAAAATTATAAAGATAATGTGAAAATATTCTAGAGAGCTTGCAATCAACTTGCTATCACTTGAAGATAGACTGATTACTCTTCAACAAATCTTCCTGTCAAACAGTGATCCTTAGCAACTACCTTCCTATTTTATCAACATCTCAGATATACCCTCTGTCTATTTGTCCTGCAGATAAAACTCTAAAATTTGATTTAATATTAAAATACAGCCTAAAAAATAAACAAAAGAATTTAGACTGAGACTCCTTCTTAAATTGATGTTCTATAGTTTTCCAAAAGAAATTTAAATTCTCAGAAAAAAAGGGTTACTAGCTCAAAGTGATATATTTTCATTTAATTTTTTTCAAGAAGGTGTTTACCCTACTGCATTGTTCTCTCCATTAATATTAGATTAAACTGTCCTAAGTCAAATTGTTTGTCCTGAGTTGAATATTTGAACTATGGGAATGACTACTGTTTGTGCGCTGAAAACCATTCTCCCCACATTCCTTTAGTAATAGAATCTGGAGGTTTTCCTGGGTACTGGAAAGTCAAAGAGTATGTTTCTCCTCAGTGACTAGTAAAACAAAGTGTGGCAATGCCGTGTTATACAAATAAGAGGACCGAGCATGTGCCCCATTTCTCCTGCCCCTTCCTCTGGTTAAAATGCCAAAATGGTGGTAAGAGCTGAGACAGCCAGTCTGAATCCAAAGATGGAATCTGTGTGTTGCAGGTGCAGAACTGCACTATCAGTCCTGGAACAGCTACCTCTAGACAATAACATGAAGGAGAAATTAACTTATAGCTTGTTTAAGCTATTGTATTTGAAATCTCTCTATTACATCAACTTAGCCTGTACCCTAACCAATACAAACTTGCAAGTAAATCACATAAAACTCCTTCTCCTGGGCCACATGCTATCACCTCTGCCCCCTGGTCTGGAAGGAATCACCATTTAGCTACTACTTAGTGTCACAAACACAAAATACTAACTCCATCACATCCCCCTCTCCTTCTTCTTCCTTGACACTTTACAAAGTAGAGTTTGTCATCAAGTGGCTCACTTTATACAGAACAGCACCAGCTTAGGTAAAACTATATAATGTCATTCCTCTCATTCTATATGGATATAGTAAATATGCACATAAGCAAGTATAAACTATAATTTGATTTTTAACAATGTTTGTATTCTGTTTAGAGTATATGTTTTACATTACAGAAATGATAATTGTCTACAATAATCATTCATTAATTCCAAGTGAATGCTGCCTGGTTAGTGGCTCTACTATGAAAACTAAAATGAGTAACAAGGCCCATATGCTGACTTGAGGACAATGGAAGATTATACCATGCTCTGAGTTTTCACCGGCTCTGTGACTTTGGGAGAGTTAGTTACATCCTTCAAGCCTTGGATTCCTTCTTTCTGAAATAGAGATAACACTACCTATTTCCTGCAGTGGTAGGTAGTTATAAGTAAAGGTCTCAAGATTGCCAAAGTTTTGGAGACAGTGCAAGTATATGATAAGGACTTTATAAATCATCATCAACATCACCATCATCATCACCCTATCCTCATCATCACCACCATCAAAAGCAACATCAACAACTAACCTCTACCAGGAGTGCCCAAAAAATACACATTTTAAGCAATGTTAAAAGAGGTTCATCACAATCAGAAGTGTCTGGATGCTGATAGTAACCACTTTGAGCATCTCTTGTAATTGCGGAAGTCAAACCTAGCTTGTATTCATCTTATTGAGTATTATAATTTTAATACAGCTTTTTCCTTTCTTAAAATGTGTATACATTTTTTTGGCACCCTCTGTATTTAAAATGAGATCCTGTCCTAGTGCGTTTGGGCTGCTATAACTAACTACCATACACTGGTGTCTTTTAAACAACAGAAATTTATTTCTTACAGTTCTGGAGGCTAAAAAGTCCAGGATCAAGGCACTGGCAGATTGAGTGGCTGGTGAGGCCTGTTCCTGGTTCATAGATGGCCATCTTCTCACTGGGTTCTCAGATGGCAGAAGAGGTAAAGGAGCTCTCTGGGGTCTCCTTTGTAAGGGTACTAATCCTATTTAGGAGGGCTCTGCTCCTATGACTTAATCACCATCCAAAAGCCCCACCTCCAAACACTCCTCATATTGAGTGTTAGGATCCCAACATATTAATTTGGGGAGAACATAAATATTCAGTCGGTGGCAGAAATTTAGAATTGTATAAGGCTGAAGAAAAGGTTCTGGAAAAGTATGTTCCCCTGAGAAAACAGCAATGCTAGGACACAAGTAAGGAGGTCATTTAGAGAGTCCCCTAGTCCAGCCCCTCTCAAGTCAAACCTTTGGAATGGAATTTTTAAATAATTACTACTTTTTAAAATTATTGCTAGAATTTTAAAATGATGTTCAAATAAAAATATACCATATATTCATAGTGCAAATAAATGACTTTTGCTTTCTGTAATTTTGAATGATTGATACCTAGCCTCTGTGTTTAAAGCCTGGGCTCTAAGCTATACTTAAAGTTATATTTAAAAAATTGTGAATAAACAAGGTATGACTGCAATTCATAAGATTTTGAAACATTTTTTAAAAAGTACAACCAGGAACTAATACAAGAGAGACCAGTTAGTAAAATGGCGTAATGGTATACAAATTTTCAAAGTATACAATCCTTGTTTCAAGCAAAATTTACAGTTAGACCTGTCAAATATTTTAATGTGCTTATTTCTGGCATTAAGTAATCTCCATTTATCAAAAATATTTTCTCATTGCCTGTGAAACTGCATCATGATTGGACATCTTGCTTTAATGCCAATTTCTAAATGCCCATTGGTAGAACATAAAAGTTAATTTGCACTTTCCTTAGAAGTTTTGTTGGATCACATAGAATATACAATTAAAATTCTTCATTTATTTAATCTCTTTTTCAATGTCTGTTTGCTCTCCTTTTCATAATCAGTTAGAATTGTATCATTTTTATGTCCCACTAGTACAGTTTCAACTCATCAAATACCAGTAAATCAATTGCTAAATTACTGTAGCACTCATATACAATTGCCCACCGCATACTGTCATTAATACCCAATGAATGCTTCCTGATTAATGGCACTACTATCAATGCCAAAATCATTAATCACTTCTTTGTGTTGATGTGAGGGCGATGGGAGATTATAAATGCACAGCTAATTGGGCTGCGGATGACTTTACAGACATTAGGAAGCTGGGGAATTGGGCCTTCAGATGAGCTAACATGAAAAGTTGTTGATTGACATGTTTACCTTCCTGGCTATTGCAAGCACTGTGAACACAATCTTTCAATTACCTTTGTTCTAACAGAGCCTTTGGTCTGCTTTGATTTAAAATCCCAAGTTTAAATGGTTACCAGCAAGGCTGTCTGGTAACTTTAAGGTCATATGAAAGAAGTTACCTGAATCTTCAAGTGTTTGGTAGATTTCTAATTTGGGTTGCATTTGTTTCTTAAATTACGTGCCTGTATTTATTGCATTAAAAATAGGACTAACCAGTGTATTAAAATGAAGCCCTAATGGCACACCATGGTTTGAGAGAAAAATATATATATGGGGATATGGGAAGGTCGCATCTGATTCAGTCTGGGTTACTTCTAGTTCAGATTTGCACTCTCAGAATGGAGGCAGTCATGCCCTCAGCCTGTCCTCTCTTCTCTACTTGCTGGAGTTCCAGAAAGGTCTTCACCCTGCCCTGTTCCCATCTGGCTCATAAATGCCTAGAATCTGCAGTAAGTTAGAACTTCCTAGAGTGTTTATTTAATAAACTGTAACTTAGACTCCAAGAAACCTATGGGTTTGCCAACTCTCCTTGATGCCTGATGGCCAGGTTTTGGAACTGTGGACTTAGAGATAACCTCTTTTTCTGCGGAGTTATAATGCATATATTTCAGCGGGGCTCTTACACCTACACTGTGTTTTTCAGTTCCTTCCCTTCAACGGCTCCTGATTGCCGCTAGGATCTTACCACAGCCTCTGCAGCCCAATGTGCCTGACTCAACCTACCTCTTTATCATATCTCCACCACTCTCCCCCTTACTCTCTAAGTTCCAGTCTCATGGTTTTGTTGTGGTTCCTCTGATATTAAGCACTTGGCCATAATATCAATTATAGTCATAGCACAGGGTGCCAATCACAATTGCAATTTTCTACTTATTGTGTAATTATTTATTGAATACCTGTTGCCCCACTAAAACATAAGATTCATGAGGGTAAAGATTTTTGTCTGATTTGCCATTGCCAACACAAAGCCTCAGCCTAACTCACAGGAGACCCTCAAAACACATTTTTGAGAGGGAGGGAGGAACATGTGAATACATGAGCACAAGTGAGCTGACTGTGGTGACGGCAAATATGAGGATATGAGAACAACGAAGCAATGGAGAGAAACAGGAACCCAGAAAAGAAAGCTGCAGTGATGAAAATAAGTCCTGGCTAACAGCTTCAGTGGAGGCAGTAGTCAATAACCGCTCTGACCATGGAGCAAACTGGCTTCAACCTTAGCCAGGAGACACTAAATACAGAGCCTCAAGCCTCCAGCAGGTGGAAAGTCTCATCTTGCTGCGGATCATGAACAATGCCACCAATCCTGCTTTGAAGGCTTACCAAGAAAGAATGAATTACTGATTGCCCCTTTTCCCAATCAGCTCTCACCAGAAATTAAATTCTTTATTTCAAGCTAACAATTCTGTTAGCTTGGTAGGCTGAAATGAGTTTTCCTTATTCTCCCAAAACAGATTTTATTTATGCTTCGGCCTTTACAACAGTCTTGGGACCACTATCGGACAATCGATTTTTTCTGTAGTAGTCAGTGTAGCAAATTAAAAATTCGATCTCTCTCCCTTGCAGCTTGTACTGTCCAAAATCCTAATCTGACTTTGTTTGAACAGACTGACTTCACTATTGTACTACCTAACAAGAATCACAGTATGTAAGATGGAAGTTCAAAAACAAAACAAAACAAAAATGAACCTTTGTTCATACTCTAAAGAAGGAAAAAAAATTATCAAACACATCAAGTCGTTCTCATTTTTATACAATTTCCATTTCTCTTTTTTTAAGTGGTGTTGCAAAAGGCCCCTGCTTTTATTTTATTTATTTTATTTTTTAGAGAAGGGATTCAAACTCCTGGTCTCAAGGGATCCTCCTCCCAAGTAGCTGGGACTACAGGTGCACGCCACTGTGCCCATCTTCTAGTTTTCATTTCTAATACTAATTTAGGCCCCTGTCTTGAGAAGGGCTGCTTACCACAACAGGAAGACAGACCCAACTCCCCGTATGAAACACGGGCTTTGGAATCAGGCTTATCTATAGAAGTCAATTGCACTTTAATATTATAAAGGAAATGATTTTTAAAATGCAACTATTGGATGAATAGCAAATTAGTTGTTTGCTGATTGAATTCATAAATACTAACTACACTGTAGCCTCTATATTATAATTAATAATTATAACATTATTTATAATTCTAAATGTGTCTTTCCAAACAAATTGCCCTCTCATGCATCTCTACTTACCTACAAACTCAGTCTTGCATGTCCCAAGCTATATGCTTTTATAGTTATCTACCTGGCAAATCTTTTGAACCACATCATTTGCATATGCATGTCTGTGCATTTCTCTGTGTGTGGGTCTATGTATGGATGTATGTCTATGTGTGTGCATATACAGGAATATGCCTGCTATTTATGTGTGTATAGTCATCCCTCAGTATTCACAGAAGATTGGTTCCAGGAACCCCTTCAGATACCAAATTTGAAGATGCTCAACTCCCTAATATAAAATGGTGCAGTATTTACACATAACCTCTATGCATCCTCTTGCATACTTCAAATCATCTCCAGATTACTTAAAATACCTTATACAATATAAATGCTAAGCAAATAGTTGTTATATTGTATTGGGTTTTTTTTGTTTTTTTTGTTTTTTTTGAGTTGGAGTCTCACTCTGTCGCCCAGACTGGAGTGCAGTGACCGCTCCCGGCCACCGCAGCCTCGACCTGCTGGGCTCCGGCGATCCTTCCACCTCAGCCTTCCAAGTAGCCGGAATTACAGGCATGCACTACCACGCCTGGCTGATTTTTTGATTTATTGTAGAGATGAGGTCTCGCTGCCCAGGCGGGTCTCGAACCCGCGGGCTCAGGCAATCCACTCACCTCAGCCTCCCAAAGGCGCGGGATTACAGGCTGAGCCACCGAGCCCGGCATTGTGTTATTTTTTTATTTGTATTATTTTTATTGTTATTTTTTTTTCTAATATTTTCAGACATTAATTGAATCTACAGATGTGGAATCCACAGATATGGAGGACTGACTATACACACATTCGTGCCCCTATGGCTGTGTCCAGCTATATATGATGGATGGATAGGTGTGAACCTGTGCATCTTATGCATCTCAACAAGGTATTCCACAAAGTACAATCATATGCACAAAGTCTAAAATAGGCCCAAAGTAAATGTCTCAGAGTGTTATCATTCCCTTGCAGGAGGACAGTTTGATTCCATTTGGCTGTGACACTTACTGAAGTCAGATCTATCCCTGGATTTTCAATTGCATGAGACTATCACTCACCAGGTTTGCTTGCTGATTTTTGGTTGCTTTCCAGAAGCAAGTTTGAGTTGGGTTTTCACAATTACAAAATGACTCGTCTCTGATTATTTACCAGTAATTCAGTATTTATTGAACGTATTTATTCTGTAAATTTTTATTGAATGCCTACTCTGAACCCTGTACTGTGTTAAGTGATTGCAATGCAACCGAACCCTGCTTAAAACTTTGGATCACATCTGCCTTTACCATGGTTACGTTCTAACAGGAGAGACAGTTAAGAAACATGCAAGTTATATTCTATATCAGAAAGTGATAAGTTCTATGGAAGAAAGGAGAGACTAAGAAGGGAGGTTGCAGTTGTACAAGAGGGAGTCAGACAAAGAGGGTAACAAGTAGGCAAAGACCTAAAGCAGGTAAGGGAGGGAGCCAGAGCAAAGGCCTAGAGATGCCTGGAAAGTTCTAGAAGTAGTAGGAGTAAGAGAAAGAGGAGCCGGAGTCAAAAGCAGAGAATTAAGGGGCAAACATTTCAGACCTCGTTGACCTTTGAGTTTTGGCTTCTGCTCTGAGGAAAATGGGAGCCACTGCAGTACTGTGAGCAGAGGCAGGACAAGACATGGCCCTCCTCAAATATAGTCCCAGTTGTAGGTGGTAGGGACAAAGCAGGGAGGCCAGTCGGGAAGCTTCTGCAATAACCCAGGTGACAGGGGTTGGAGACTGGGCCAGGCTAGTAGCAGTAAACATGGAGAGATGAGGTCAGATTTGGGATACGTTGAAATTTTTGCCCAAGGGACCAGCTGACAAATAGACATAGGAAGTGAAAGAAATACGTCAGCGATGACACCAAGGCCTGAGGCCTCCTCCGCTGGAAGGATGAAACTGCCTCATCAGAGATGCAAAGCCAATTCAGTTTGCAGCTGCTCAAAATGACTCTCCTGTTAAGATCTCAAACGTTGAAATTCCCTCTCCGACTTGCTTTTCCCCTCCCACTCTCTCTCACCATCTGTCTCTCTGCTTTGCCTCTTTCTCTTACTCCTCTTTGGCTGGCTCACCTTCTCCTCCCACCTGCTACACACACTAAACATTATTAGCATTTACCCAAATCCTTCTCTATAGCTTCAATTCTAACCCTACTCAAATCTCAATTTGGGAGACCGTACTCAAATCTAACCCTACTCAAATCTCAATTTCTAGCCCTGGTCTCTCCCTAAATTGGGTTTCTGCATTTCCAACTCCCTGCTGAATGCCAAAAACACATCTAAACTGAACGCAACTGCTCTTTCCAGAAAAGATTCTTCCTTTCTAAGTTGGCATAGTCCCATTAGTAAGACCACCTGAATCTAAGCTCTGGTATCTATACCTCATGACTCTGACTGTCTTCTCTCTCTTTCTTGCTCCCCTCCCATAAAAGCAATGTTCAGATCGACCTTCACAATATCCCTGGCACCCATGGGCCTGCTTTCTGTTGCCACGCCTACCTGATTCTGACCCTTCATTTCACCACCAAAAGCTACTCCACAATAATCACCATGTTACAACATCTCCACAGTCACCACCTGTACCCTTACCCTGCTTAAAACTTTGGATCACCCCTGCCCACATGCTAAATATAAATCCTTTTAACACAGTATTCAATCCCCATTTGCAGTCTAAATTCCATATTCTATTCCCTTCCTAATTTTCTAAGACTTACTGAAATCTGCTGCCCCAGTCAAACTATCCCATTTTTTTTTTAAAACATGAGCATTCTCCCTCTCATGCAGTTGCTCACACTGCTTCCTCCTGTCCTGAAGGCCTATCCCTTTCACATCTGCTCTTCAGTTCAAGGCCAAGTTCAAGTTACACCTCAAGTCTAAAACCTTCACTTGCCCATTGTCATTACTCTTCCCTTCTGAATTCATACAGACCTTAAATTGACTGTATAATTCATCTAAGATTTATTATAGACTCCTTTGTCTTCTCATTATGTGCAATATCTAAAATCATTAGCATCTACCGAGAGTAACAATTATGTCTACATGAATATTGACAATTGTCCCTTAACTTCAGTTTGTAAGAGGGGAGAGCTCTTGATTGCCGGGTCAGTTCCCAGTTAAGTTCTTTGTACTGTAGAATCCGAGTAGTGAACAAGACAGAGAGAAGAACCAAAAGCAAACAAACAGCAGAGTTTACTCTGATAGACAGAGATAGAGACAGAGACAGAGACAGAGGGAAAAAAAAATACATACACATTTTAAAAAGGAAAAAACTGTATTAAAATTGTAATATGCAATAAGATTAATACAAGTCATGTTTAGAGGTGCTCAGAGTGGTTACCATCAGTGTCCAGACACTTCTGATTACGGTGAATATCTCTTAACATATCTTAAAAAGTGTATACATTTTTGGCACCCCTAGTACATAAAACAGTACTGAAATAATAGAACACAAGTAGAGAGGAAAAGCCTGAAAGGATGAGACACCAGAAAGCAGACACTGAGAGTGGAAGAGAGAAAGTTGGTGCCAAACACATAGAAGCTATTCAGAGAGCATAGAAGACGAGATAAGATTGACACAATTTTTGCTGCACAGTAGAAATGCATTTTCCCACTCTTATTCATATTCCTTCAAAAAGATGAATAAAGTTATAAAGAGCTTTAATTCATTTTCTGGTTACTAGACTGTGTTTATTTGAATGTGACTTTATGAACAAAACTGACCATGGGAAAAGAAAATTTATCTGAGTTGCACAATAAGTATATCCTGTCTGCTCGGAGGCTAAAATCTCTTAAAGCCAGGGATTGGGACCTGATATTTCTTTGTAGCCTCAGTGCAGTGTTCTATACTTAGTAATTAATCAATAAATGTCTGTTGATGATACATAGGGATATGGATGGATGAGTAGACAATGCAGACCCTGTTTTTTTATCACAGTATGTTCCAGAGGCTGTCATCTGTTATTAGTGATGCAGCCAAACAGTGTTTGTCAGTATATTTATTTAAGGAGATTTTCCATTTGTCCACCAAGCAAATATAACTTTTGTAGGTCAAACTCACAATTACAGCATTAAAACAGGATAACCATGAGAGCATTGCTTGTTAAGGATGCATGTGAATACCAAAAATATCATGGCATTCAAAACTCAAATGTCAGAGAGAGCATTCGAGATGAGAAAGCAAGAGAGTCTTTTTGAAATGCAACCCCAATTATTTATATTTTTCAACAAAAACTAGACAATTTTCTTCTGCTGCCATGCCCTACTTCGGTTCATTTACTTGGTGCTCTGAGTTCTATACCAAGACCTTTGAGAAAAACAACTATAACTACCAATTTTGTGTCCAAAGTAAGTGATCATCTGTAATGCCTCCCTGATAGGTTTTCAAAATATTTATCTTTTCTGGAAAATATTTTGTTTCATTCTCACGGAATCATTCTGATCTCATAAAAAGTTTATGATGAAAGGATCATAAGCATCTACCTTAGGATACGGTGCAAAAAAGCAAAAGAGTCACAGAAGGAAATGGAAATGAAATCAGGGATTGCAACCTTCTGGAATATGAATGTTCTCTGCATAACATCAAATGGGATAAATGTCACTAGAACTTGGCAATGTGATAGGCCATGAAAGGAACAACCACTGAATTATTTCCTATCCTCCCTTGGTCATTCCTCATTTACTCTGATGTGCAAATGCACTAGTACCATGAAACCACTATATTGTTCATTACTCTGATGTGTTAATGCAATATTGTGATAAAGCCACTTTAAATATTTTCTGCTTAAAGAGATTTGAGCTGTCCTTTTTCAGAAGACTGTGAATTACATTTGTTTTTTCTTGAAGAGATTTCTAAAAGTCTCGGATTGTTAAGGAAGTTGTAAGAGGTATATGAAAATTTCAAGTTGAAGCTAGTTAATAGCATCTAGCTCAAAGTTGATGGAAAAAAAAGAACATGCACAATTCCAGATAAACTCACTATCCTGAATGAAAACTGGAAGAAAGTTAAGGACAATTTGACAATGTGTATCAAATTTGCCATTAAAATATGCAAACCCTTTGATCCAGAAAATTCCATATCTGGGAATTTAACCAAATATATCATCGGAGATGACATAGGATGTGGTTATACCAATGTTTTCAATTATGTCCAAAGAAGTAAAAGAGAAGAAGAGCGAATTGTTTAACAATAGTCTATTGATTATATAAATTATAGTACATTGATTCTATTGAAACCTAAATAGCCATTAAGAAGAATGCTATGGAGTTGTATTTATTAACATAAAAGAATATTGGTGATATGTTCACTGGAGACTCAGAAGGGGAATGGGATAAAGGGACGGAGGGACAAAAAAAAAAAATCACCTCTCAGTTACCATGTACACAGGTGGGGATGGTGGGTATACTTAAAACCCAGACCAAAAACTCTTCGTACCCCCTCCAAAGCTATTGAAAAAAAAAAAAGTCAGTGATATACTGACTGAAAAAAAGCAAACAACCAGACAGTAAGCAAAAGTTTTTCTTTCCTAAAAAAGTATGTGTCTATATGTATGCACTGCCATACAAGGAAAACAAAATATCACAAAATGTAAACACTGCTTTTCAGTAGAAGGGCAGGGGTTACAAGAAAGTAACTTTCAGTTTTTTAAACCTTTCTTGTATATATATTCATAAAAAGAAATAGACAATAGAGCCTTTTCATCCTTCAAAAGAAATAGATATTTTCAGCTGAGAGAAAACCATAGTCCCAAGAATGTATATATTTAGCCCTGAAAAATGTCCTCTCTTCTTCTTTTTCTCTCTTCCTCCCTCCAACCCTCTCTCCCTTCCTTTCCCTCTCTTCCCTCCCTCTCACTCCCTTAGACAGAAGAAAGATAAGAGACGCTATGGAGTAACAGAAATTTAGGTAAAAAAGCAATTTTTAAAGTTACTTCCATAGTTGAAATTTGCACTGAAGGAAGCTAAAAAAATTTTTGACTGTAAACTGGCAAAACCCTGAGAAAGTTTTCCTTTAAGTGGAAAGAAGCAAGGGAAATATTTCTTTCATTTTAAATAAATATTTTAATGAAATTGTATGGATACGATTCAGTTTTGGTTATGGAAATTTATCAGTTCTCTTACCCTTCAAGACAGTTTTGGTTACAGAATAAGGTGTTACTTAAATTTATCAGTTTTGATTGCGGAATACGGTGTTACTTTATCAGTTTTGGTTATGAAATAAGGTGTTACTTTTCAGAATTCAGAAAATCTTTATAATATAAAAATAATCTTAAATTTTATTACATAATTTTTACAAATTATTAAATTAACCTGTTTAAAATATGTGCTAGCTCTCTTTTTAAAGTAAAGGATAGAGGGCGAGGGAGAGAAAATGAGGCAGAATAAGGAAGGAGAGAAAGAATTTATGGTTATAAAGGGATATGTTGAGTTTGTTTCTCAAAACCAAGCAACCCTCCACCCCCACCTCACGCCACCCCACCCCATCCATCTCCCCACACTTAGTGTATCAGGCTCAAAGTAAAGAACATCTGCAGCTGGTTTGTTCTCTTAAATTTTAAGGATGAGATTCAAAAACTGCAGAAGTACTTTAGAACTTACCGCTGTGCCCTTCCGCATGGACTGGTCTTACTCTAGCATCAAATTGTCCTTTACTTCCTGATTAGTTCCCAGAATTTGCACAGATTTTGTTGTTCAAAAGAACCACCTGAAGAACTTGTCAAAGATTCTCCCGAAGAGCTGCCAGGTCTGTAAGTAGACAAGGAATCTGCCTTTCTAACAAGCCTGTTTCCAGGGACTGTCTTGAAGGGTAAGAGAAACGTTTCATTCATCTTTGATCACCTGCCCCAATTCTCCCACAGCCTGGGCACACCCAGGACCAGGCACATCCAGAACGAAATGCTCAGTGTATTGCCAAGCAATAGGTACCAATGAATAAGTGATGCTGACCATAGCAATATTTAGGAAGACAGAAATAGGGTATGAAGTTTAATGCCAACTACCTTTTTCAAAAATCTTAATACTCATTAAAAATAATAAAAACAAGTCAAAAAGAATAATCATATTCCTGATAATACTGAAATGTGTTCTCAATTTACATCAAACTTAAATTTCATAGAACTCTTCAAACTAAGTAAATGTGATCCATAAGAATTTGATCTATCAAAACCCCAAGTGCCCATGCCATAAGAGATAAGATAGACAAGTGGGACTTCATAAGACCGAAAAGCTTCTGCAAAGCAAAAGAAACCATCGAGAGAGTGGAGAGACAGACCACAGATGGGAAAAAATATTTGCCAACTGTATATCTGACAAAGGCCTAACGTCCAGGATCTACAAGGAACTCAAACATGCCAAAGGAAAAAACAAACAGTCCCAATAAAAAGTGGGCAAAAGACATGAATAGACACTTTGCAAAAGAAGACATATGGGTAGTCAACAGACACATGAGAAAGTGCTCAGTCTCACTAATCATCAGAGAAATTCAAATCAAAACTACATTGAGATACCACCTAGCCCCAGCAAGAATGGCCATCATTAATAAAACAAACAACAACAGATGCTGGCAAGGATGTGGAGAAAAAGGAACACTTCTACACTACTGGTGGGAATGGAAACTAATGCAACCTCTTTGGAAAACAGTGTGATGATTTCTGAAAGAACTAGAAATTGACCTTCCATATGACCCAGAATCCCCCTATTGGGAAAATCATTCTACAAAATAGATGCACATGCATGTTTGCTACAGCTCTATTCACAATAGCAAAAACGTGAAACCAACTATGCTGACCATCAAAGCAGAACTGGATTTTAAAAAAGTGTTACATATACATGATGGAATATTATGCAGCCATAAAGAAGGACAAACATATGGACTTCACAGCCAACTTGGATGGATTGAAAGTCTATCATACTCAGTGATCTATCACAGAAACAAAGAACAGAGTACCATATGTTCTCTCATAAGTGGACCTTGAACAATTATCATAATACTATAAGAAAGTGATTAACAGTAGTAAGAAACTGCCAAGAGAGTGGGGGTGGGATTAGCAGTTGAGGGAAACTGCTAGCAAAGGGGAGCACATCTCATCAACAAGGGTACCTGCATAATGAACATTTGTATACCTAACTCTGAATTGTACCCCACATCTTTAAAATTAAAAAATAAAATAAAGTATAATTTTCATATATTAATCAAAACTCTTTCTCAACAACTCAATGAAATGCTGTTTCTATGGGGAAAAAAGAATTTGATCTAAATTATGCCATTCAGGATGGCTTTATACTTCTTCTGCATTTGTTCTTTCCCAAGTATTGCTACAATTGAACATTTGAACTTTTGAACATTCCTAAGGTATTTTTTCCTCCCTCCATTGCAAGGAGCTCAATAGACCTTATTCAACTGTGGTTCTAAAAACCATAAAAAGGTGAGATATTTGCATTTTCTTTTTTAAATCATAACCCTTCAGTAAAAGAAGATGTTAATGATTTCATAGGTGGTATCCTTTCCTAACTTTCCTCAACTATTTTACCTTGGCCCTCAGAGCAAGATATCTTAAAGGACAAAAAGTACTGTTCCCCAAAGAGTGATGAAAAGTGTCTTTCTTTTTTTGTATTTGATTCTCTAAAATACTTTTAATGTAATAAAAGGGGAGATGATTTAAATGTCACAGAGGTGGGTTATAAAAATCTACAAAGAATTCTTAAGATTGACATTTTGCACCTGGAAAGTTTCTTCATATGGCAGTTCCTGAGTAGAATATCTTATGTATGAACAGAATTTAACTAGTCAACCATGTGGTCCTCAAGGTTGCAAGGAGCTATGACATGGTTCCTTCTCTCTAGAAGTTTACAGTTTAATTAAACATGTAAAATTCATGCCAAAAAAGGGGAGAAGGGAATGGAGAACATTCCAGTGCTAAGTTCTATGCTGACCATGCATGTGATTAGCAGAGGAAAAGGGGAGGCAAATGACTGGTAAAGAAAAGATTTCATAAAAGCTTTAGAAGAAGAAAGGAGTCAGAGTGGGGGGAAATGACACCAGCTCTACAGAGGGGAACAAACGGGAAACTTGCAGGACTGGATTAGGTGAACAACTAGAAAAGCTGACCAGCAAGAGAAACTACAAGGTTCAGAGGCAGGAAAGACATAGCCCCAATCCAGGATGGCCTCAGTATCTACGAGCAGGACATGGTCTGAGGCAGAACTACTGGGGCTACCATGAAGTCAGAGTTCAGACCACAGGAGGTAGGAGTTACCACAGTTGCAGCAGCTGAACAGGGTAACAATCATGAAGGTGGGACTCCAGAGAGTAGGACTTTATGCTTCAAGGAAATTAGATTTTGTTCAAGAAGCTGGAGGAAGCTCAGTACCAATGTATTTAGAGGGGGAAAATTCCAGTTCAACATACAACCAGGAGGCCAGGGACTCTAGAAACCTTATCTGGAAGGTAAGATGCATACTCAACCCACCTTCACCAATAAGAATTAATAAAAGCCTGCAGGCTTGTTTGAGAATGGCCTGGAGGTTTGAGGCTTCATGCAACTGGGGAGGTCTAAAGAATTCAGAAGCTGATGCTATGAAAATGAAAGGAGTATTTCAGAAAATGGTCTAGCAGCAACCTGCATACCGAAAACATGGATCATCAAAGACAAAGTAGAACATTTCAGAGAATCATCCCAGCTTTACCATGTCAGGAATGGGGCCCAAAGGCCCGTCCTTTTACTAATGGACCTTTAAAAAATTATAAGCCATAAAGATACCATCAAGGTAAGGAATACTAAGAAAATTTGAGTGTCCTGCCAACTTTCTCATGTCTTTTTTTTTTTTGAGTTGGAGTCTCACTCTGTCGCCCAGACTGGAGTACAGTGGCCGCTCCCGGCCACCGCAGCCTCGACCTGCTGGGCTCCAGCGATCCTTCCGCCTCAGCCTTCCAAGTAGCTGGAATTACAAGCGCACGCTACCACACCTGGCTGATTTTTTTTTTTTTTAATTGTAGAGATGAGGTCTCGCTGCCCAGATGGGTCTCGAACCCGCGGGCTCAGGTAATCCACTCACCTCAGCCTCCCAAAGGCACGGGAATACAGGCTGAGCCACCGAGCCCGGCTTTCCTTATTCTATAAAATCTGAGAGGCTCACAGAAAATACCATTAAATACTGAAATGCAAGTTTAAGAGGACATCAGAGGCAGGAAAAATATCACCTAAAGTAAGAGTATATAGAAGAGATAAGCAGGCCATAAGGTCCTCACAGCTGGCAAGAAGTGAATTATCAATTTGGTTCAGCATCTCCCAGTGGGCTTTTCTGGCAAGAGGAAAATACATGCTAAGCATCTTTCACTCCATGTGGGCATTCTTTCTTCTGGCGTGTCCTGGTCTACCATCAGCCCCTATGCCCTTCCAACCCTTTCCTGCCACTCTGGGTCTTCCACAGGGAGCCAGATCATGACTGCTCCACAAGGTACTCACGGCCAGAAAACCGACACAGGCGCTTGAATCCAGCTGGTAACAAGATGGAAAAGCAGAGCAGGTTTGGCCTAATTATCACCAGGTTCCTTTTAACTCTTGAGCAAGAAACAAAAGAATTAATCAAGAAATGGCTAAAGGCCAGGCACAGTGGTTCATGCCTGTAATTCTAGCACTTTGGGAGGTCTGGGGGAGGGGAGGATCCAGAGTTCAAGACCAGCGTAGGTGTCATAGTGAGACCACATCTCTACAAAATATCAAAAAAACTATGCAGGCATGGTAACACACACTGATAGTCCCAGCTACGTGGGAGGCTGAGATGGAAGGATTGCCTGAGCCCACAAAGTTGAGGCTGTGGTGAGCTGCAAGCATGCCACTTCACTCCAGCCTGAGTGACAATGAGACTCCAACTCAAAAAATAAAAAATAAAAGAAAGGCTAAGATAAAGAAGTACCCATATTAGAGCTCTGGTACCTAAATTGCCAAAATAGGCATACACAAAAAATTAGCATTGGCCACTATGCCTGGCTTCAGGGAGTTCTCCAGCCAAACTGAGATGTTAGCAACATCTCTTACCTCTACTTGTCTACTGGAACTTTTTCCCCTTTCAATATTACAAGCCACCTTAACCCAAGTAGTACAGTCCCAGTGGTGTAAGCTGCCTTTCCAGAGCAATTTATCCCAACTTCCGTCCATCAATTTACAGAATGAGATAACCCAACTCCAGCAAAATGACTTTTGAAACTTTCATTTTAGAGGACAAAGTTCAGTGACTCAAGTCTGTAATTCCAGCAATTTGGGAGGCTGAGGTGAGGACACTGCCTGAGCCCATGGGTTTGAGAACAGCCTGGACAACTTGGCTAGACCTCATCTCTACAGTAAATCAAAAATTAGCCAGATGTGGTAGTGCATACTTGTAATTCTGGCTACTTGGAAGGCTGAGGTGGAAGGATCGGCACTGGGGTGGCCATGAGCATGCCACTGCACTCCAACCTGGGTGACAGAGTGAGACTCCAACTCAAAAAAAAAAAAAAAAGGACAAAGTTTATAGGAAAAATTTACCCAGAAGGGAAGGAAGAGATAGAGTTCAGGAATAAGAAAACAGAACTTTTTTAAGGGATTCCAAAGAACTACCTGAAAATACACACCAAAGATTGGAAGTTCCCTTCTTTTCCTTTTCCTTTGGGGGATAAACAGAGAACTTAAAATATAATCTACTCCTTAAGCACCTAACTTTATAGATATATTTGCTCAAATCCAAGATGAGAGGCAGTTGGAGAGTGGTTAGAATTTTCAAAGGTTCTGTCACATGCTTGTTGAATTAAACTTTGTTTCCAGTTGTAAAGGTCAATGTCTAGCACTATTGCTAAATGATCTTAATAGCACAGACTCCTATGCCACCCAAATGCCTTACGCTCCCTTTGCTCACCTAAGGAGAATACTGCGCCTGCCCTAACTCCCTCGGGCAGAGTAGGCTGCTCCTTCCTCTGAAGCCTACAGCCACTTTTGCACAACCCTGTCTATGGTGCTTCTCTAAGTTTTTGTTGCCCCATTCACTCAGAGACCACACCTAAATCATCTTTGTGTTTCCAGACTATCCTAGCACAGTGCTCAGAAAATAAGAAACACTCAGTGCATGTTTTCTAAACTTATACAGAACTGAATATATTCCACAGCTCTGCTGCCTGCAAATAGAAGTAAATAAAACTAGGTTGAGCTCCTCACTATGGAGACTTAGGAAGCAGGTAAATCTGTCAAGGGAAAATGTCATTGGCTGAGCAGAGAATGTTGAAAAAGATACATATTCTTACATGATCACACACATAGCTTAAAATGGTGGTTCTACAACTTTGACAGGCTCAGATTCCTTTAAGAATCCAATGAAGTTTTGACTCTCTCCTGAGAAGGATGCACAAATACACAAAAGTCTATAGTGCATTTTCAGAAGATACATGAGATTCGTGAAGTAGTTCTTTTTTTTTTAATCAGTAATCTTTAATATTTTATTTTAGATTGGGGGATACACATGCATGTTCGTTACATGGACATATTTTGTAATGGTAGGGATTGGGTCTCAGGTGGCTCACTCTTCAGCTGGTAAACACTATGATCCATAGGTAGTTTATTGTTTCCCCAGTGTCTATTATTTCCATCTTTGTGACCATTTCGCACCCACATATGAGTAAGAACACACAGGATTTGGTTTTCTGTTTCCGAATCAATTCATTTAGGATAATGATCTCCAGCTCCTTCTATGTTGCTGTAAAGGACATGATTTCATTCTTTTTTTGGTAGCATGGTATTCCATAGTGTATATATAGCACATTTTCTTCACCCAATCAATTGTTGTTGGGCACTTAGGTTGGTTCCATGATTTTGCTATTGTGAACACTGCTGCAATGAACATATGAGTACAGGAATCTTTTTTATATATTAATTTATTTTCCTTTGGGTAGCTTTCTAGTAGTGGAATTGCCAGCTCAAATGGTAATTCAATTTTTAGTTCTTTGAGAAATCTCCATAGAGGTAGAGGTTAATAAACTAGTTTACAATCTCCCCAGCAGTGGATGAGTGTTTTCTTTTCTCTTCAACTACACCAGCATCTGTTGTTCTTTGACTTTCTAATAATGGCCATTCTGACTGGTGTGAGGTAATATCTCATTGTGGTTTTAATTTGTATTTCTCTGATGATTAGTGGTGTTGAGTATTGTTTCACATGTTTCTTGACCACTTATATGTTTCCTTTTGAGAAGTGTCCATCCATGTCCTTTGCCCACCATGAAGTGGATCTTTAACCTCCATAACTACCCCAAAACCAGGGGCCAAGTGAGTCCAAATTAGAAACTTTTGCCTAAGAATAACAGCATCAGTTGGATGGGTATTGAGAAATCCAGTTTTTAAAAAATAGAATAAATTGGTAGGCTACAAAAGGTTTTATCTTTAAGGAAGCATCACTACACTAGTCAGGACAAATGCATCAAGTAAGTCCATAAAGAATTAAACTCCAGGGACTGTGAAGGGCCATTGTACCAGGACCGTCTTATTTCCTTAGTAAAAGTCTTAATCCTCCTGGTATCTGTTAAAGTGTCTCATTATTCCTGTTTTATTTCTCAAAAGAAAAATCAAAGTGAATGTACTGCTACAAAACAAGATTTTCAAATTGGAAATTTTAAACTGAGGCAACTTAAAGCACCTCTCTACAGCTCCCAGGAGACTCAAAGGAGTCAGGGACAACAGGGAACTCTTCTAATCCAGTTAAGATATCAGTTACAAAGACCTGAAAATTGTTGATTTCCAGGGTTCTGTGGTTAATTTAATGGCTATAATTCTGAACATTCTTATGGACCATGAGTCATACCATAAACCCTCTCATGAAGTTAAAGTGGATCTAAAGATATTAGAGAAGTGTTTGAAGAGGTATACATGAAATATCACCAGCCTGGATGAGGCATTAACATGCACTTATTTCTGTGATATAAATTAGACATAAAAAATTTACTGAAACTGTGAGAAAGGATGGTCCAAATGTGTACCTAATAAAAGTGATAGAAAAAATACTAGGTTATAGACAGGAGAATAGAATGGAAGAATAGGAAAAGACAAATATAAAAATCTAGACACATCAACTATAAAGAAAGAGTGGAAAGAGGAACGAACTGGATCAAAATGAAAGTAACTTCAAAGGACAGGGAAGGGATAAAATACCAGATGGAGACAATAAGTATGAACCATAAGAGAGAAAAGTATGCAGGGAAAATCAGGGTTTCTCTGAGCAAGTAGGCAGGCAGGAAGTATGGAGAGAGGAGACATGTCTTACCTGAGTTTTCCTAGCAAACAGAGAACTTGTGAGAAGATTCCAGGGTGTCTGTCTGTTTGTAAGAATTTATGAGTTAAAGGAGGTCTGAGAATCCACATAGAGTACAATCTTTACTTAGCCATTTTCCTCATAAACCACTTCAAAAGAGGAGGGTTTAAATGAGATTTTGAAGATGAACAGAGTTCAGAGGTCTGAGGAACAGAGAGAATGGGGATGGGGAAAGGGTGTGTTCTGGGTGGGATCAGCACTGGCAGTAAGCTGACAGGGCAGAGCTCCACCTGCAGAAGTCAGGAACACCATGCCTCAGGGCAGGAGGCAAGAAGAGGAGAAGTCTCAACAAGGGGTCCAACGGGGCTGTCACCTCCAACGGGGCTGTCACCTTCAACAGCTCTCTAACACAGAGGCCGCATCCCAGAGGCTGGTTTGGCTCCTTACCCCTGAGATGGGCCATCACATCAATGTCTCCAAGGAACAGCAAGTAAAAAGAAAAACAAGCAAGCAAACAAAAACATACTTAAGACAGGCAAGCCACAACTGTGTATTCTAGAAATGTGACTGGAGCAATAACCTTTGCTCTTTGAAATACAAGCTCTCCAGCAAATGACTCACTTAGGGAGCGAATGAGCACCTCTGATGCTCCCCCATGGAGCAGATAATACTAAACAAAGGTTAATTTAGTTATCTACCCTCAAAATGTTGCATAAAGCAAATAACATACTTGAAAATAGCATATTTAGGGAAAACAGAAGGGATAATTAAAGACAGAAGAGTTGAAATTTGGTGGCAACACAGCAGGAAAGAGGTTGAGGCACAGAGGGAAGAGTGACACACTTCATAAAAAGTTTTACCATCTTTCTTTCTATGAAACAGTACTAATATTTATAAGGTGATAGTAATAAAAGAAAACTGTGGGGAAAAAAACCTAAATGTAGTAGCACTGAAATAGGGTAAACATAAGTACATTATCTTCATCCAAAATGTGTAGAGCATTAGGCTCTCAGCAATAAACTTTTTAAAAAAGAGTTTTTGTACAAATCTGGTGCAGCAACCAAGTCTGTCTCCCAAAGACACAGAAGGAACTCCTTTGCTCTGTTGCATAGAAACACTAAACTAGCTTTTGTTATCAGCTATGTATGTGGAATCCATTGAGAGTGATGGGGAGATAGGAGACTGCCAATTCCCAAAAACCACTCAAGTTTCTTTCTGAAAAAACAAGCAGTAAGGACTGAAACAAAGTAACATAGTTCTGGAGTTTGACTCTCCATTGGCCATGGAAGTTTCCTTCCATCCACACTGGCATCAATTTTTTTGTCTGTCAAATGAACACCGTTGTACTCTTCAAAAGAGTCTTTTGGTTCTTAGCCAAAACATATTTGTGTCTAGAGAACTGAGATTGTAAAATGAGACTGTAAAAATGAATTATTTTAATAAGCTTCTTTTTAAAATAAAACAAAAAAAGGTGCTGAACACATATCAATGTAGTAAGCATAAGGCTTCTGCAGCAATTACAAAAGATAAATCTTGTTTCTTTAAGATAAAAAGGTTTTGTGAAAGAAGTAGCTGGCAGCCTGTAGGTGTAACCAATTTATCTCTGTTAGGAAGCTGGCTATTTGTCCTCAGAAGGAGCCTGGGACAGGACTGCCTGCTACCTGTAAAGAGAATCACACTGACAGATCGTGATCTCCATTACAAAGCCACATAAAAGACTTAGACACAAATCTTCAAAATTGAAACAAATGGTTTATTGAAGTAAAGGGTATTACTCAAAATCATTACCTTCTCATCATAACCTAAAGTATAACTTTTGGGAAAGCATTAATTTAGTTAGTAATATATTAAATTAAAATTTTAAAAATTAATCCCTAGGGATAATACATTTCAATAAAAGATAATTTTTCATAAGATTTCTGGTTAGCAAAATGAGCTCAAATTATACATGAGTTTATAAGCTTTCTTCTACCTTAAGAGAATAAATTTATATGAATACTGGAAAACACCTTCTCTATTGCTCCTCATCCTAACTCCCAATGTCAGTCTAAGGTTATAGTTATGCACAACCAAAAGTATAAAATGTGCTAATATAGACACTCCTCAGCTTATGACGGGGTTATATCCCAACCTACCCATCATAAACTAAAAATATCGTTAAGTCAAAATTGTATTTAATACAACTAACCTAACAAAACACCCTAGCTTAGCCTGGCCTACTTGAAGCACTCAGAACACTGACACTAGCCTACAGTCTGGCAAAATCATGCAATACAAAGTCTATTTTATAATCAAGTGTTGAATAGCTCATGTAGTTTATTGAATGCTGTACTGAAAGTGAAAACCAAAATGCTTAAGTGGGTCCTCAAAGTACAATTTCTACTCAGCACATATTACTTTCTAGCCATCTAAGAGTCAAGGAATTGTTAAGTCAGACCACTGTAGTGAGGACTGTCTGTATTTCAATTAGGTGTCTTCCAGTATCATTAATGAAATTTTGAAGAGTAGAGATATTTCATACATTTTCTTGAAATATTAGCTTCATGTCATATGAGAACAGTTAATCTGCTAAAGATAAAAACTTAAAAGAGCAAAACTATCAAAATAAACTATTTCCTTTTAAATAAATTGTTACACAAGATATGGAAGTAAATGATAGTTACTTGGAATGTATTGGTGAGTAAAACTTAGATTCGACTCTTGACAGCACTTTGTCACACAATTTCTGATTATCTAGTATCCATCTTGAGAGTCAGACATCAGCCTAAAGTTAAGCTTGCTCCCCTCTATTTCCTAGCAGTGTCCATTCCCTAATGGACAGGATTTCCACAGGTGGTCTAGTGAAGGTTCCCCTTATCTTTTCTCCCTCTAATAAAATCCTGCTCCCCTAAGCTGAAAAATGAGCTTCTCATAAGAGAAAGGTCAATCAAATATAAATGCAAAATGCAATACAAATTACATAGAGCTCAGCATTTTTTTATCCCTTTGTCTTCATTATGATATTTGCATCAAACATACTTTAGAATAATTCCAAATGTATATTTCTCTTTTTTTTTTTTTTTTTTTTTTTTAGCAAAACAGTGTATCTTGGGGGAGATACCTTAGAATAATCCACAACATTTGTAATTTATCCTCTCACATTCATTATCTGACTTAACCACCTAATCCCCCTGAGAGACGGGTGCTGTCACTGCCCACCCCAATATCCTGGTGAGGATATAGTCCTGGTGTTGGAATATATGAGCCGACAGGAGAAAGTTTTAACAACAGGATGCAAGAAGCTGCTTGGGTGCATTGGACTGGGATGAGTAGATTCTAAACTTATATCTTTGAATTGAGGCTGCAAAATGGAACGAGCTCTATTAATAAAGTATCTGATTATATCAGCATGCTAAGGGACCAGAGTTCCAAGTTCCAATCCCAAAAGTACTATATGCTGGGTGAGAAACAAAGACAACTGGAAGGACATGGTCAGAGTGCTAGCCTTGGGGAAACTGTCCAAGCATGGCCCTTAGGAGGAGCAGGAGGCAGAGTTGGGGGAGAGAACATTGAGGGTTTTGCTCTCTGAAGGCCATGTCTACTTCAATGGAGAGGAATTTGAAAACAGCTAATTGGACATGTGGTCGTCTAGTGAAGGTTAAATTTATAGAAGCAAGTTCAAGAAAGAGTAAAACATCAGGTCAGGCGTGGTGGCTCAAGCCTATAATCCCAGCACTTTGGGAGGCCAAGGCAAGTGGATTGCCTGAGCCCACAGGTTCGAGACCAGCCTGGGCATTATGGTGAGACCTCGTCTCTACAATAAATCAAAAATTAGCTGGGCATGGTAGTGCACTCCTGTAATTCCGCTACTTGGAAGGCTGAGGCTGAAGGATCACCTGTGCCCAGCAGGTCGAGGCTGCAGTGGCCGGGAGCATGCCACTGCACTCCAGCCTGGGCGACAGAGTGACTCATGCAGGAAGGGCAGGGGTAAGAGACCCCAAAGAGCAATCTCACAAGTTACTTCTGAGTCAGGGGCTCAGAAGTGGCAACTCACTGTGGGGGTGCTGTGCCTGAGAACCCTAAGTCAGGGCAAAATCAAATGGGAACAAAGGCTTTTCTGAGAGACCTACATTCAACACTTCAAGTTGTCCACAATTCCTAGAGAAAACAGATGAAAGAATCAAAAAGAAAACTGAGATTCGGAATGTTAAGCGCCAAAAACCACATACCCATAGTGCTTTGGCCAGGGCTGAAATACAGTCTCCAGATTCCAAAGCCCATGCTTTCTCCACTTTGAGCCACACTGGAAATATTATGTTAGGACCCAGTTTGGGTCCTAAAACTTTAACTTTACCAAAAATGGAGGAAAGAGTACCTATGGCTAGAATCCAGATTATCTGAACAAAATTCCCTATGTACTAGCTCTAAACACCAAACTAAAGTCGGGCTGAATCAGATGTGATGTTGAATAAAAGATTTTGGTAACTCACCAATAAAGTGATTATTCCCCAAAGTGAGCATCTCTTCCAAAAGAACAAGGCCCCCTGGAGCCTGGAGGGGGGTCACACTTCGTCCATCTATGAGGGAGCACTGTTGGAATCCTGTGGTCGTGACCTTCCACAGCAAAATCAGGGAAGCAGTGGCATCTTGCCGAATCCTGAAAACAGAAACCACATAAAATCCCTTTCAGAAAAATTCATTTTATAACCAGTCCATCAAATTAAAATAAAGACGACATGTACATCCACAAAGGCATCAGGAAATGGCATGATCTTATATATAGGTGTCCACTTTAACTGCACAGGTGTATACTCAAGGCTCCCCACATTTGCTAGAAAGGTCTACTTCCCACTTAAAATAGACTGCAGAATGATCCATTGATAACTCACCTTTGGATAACAATGTTAATGAATAATAAAATAGTACATTGGGTTATTTTACAGACAAATCCTTCCATATATACACAGTATGAAGAGTCTTGCTTAAATTTATTATAAATGTGTACTACAACCCAATACGGACACCCAAATTATGCTGCCAAAATACACAAAAGTGTGTCTTTCCCCAACCCCACCTGCCATACTTCAGGCCTCCAGCTTACATTCAGTATAAATGCCATGGAGACACCATAGAAAGCAGTCCACCCCAGCCCCAGCTCCCCTCTCAGCCTCAACTCCTCCATCCTAGCAGCCCAGAGTTCCATCAACTAGGAGCTACTGGTTCTTTTCCAGCTCCCAACCCAGTTCTTTCCCAGCTGCCAGCCTCCTTTGTATCCTCCTTCACCACCTGGGAAACATGTCCCTAGTCCACGCAGTACCTCTTCCCAGAGATCCCTAACCTACTTCCCACCACCCCGGCAGTTGAGCATGCTCCACTGTGTTCCTGGAGAAGATCAGATTATACTCTGTGCACAGAGCCTCTCCCACAGTGCAGAACTTTTGGCTTGTAATAGGGTGCTCAATAAAATTTGATAAGTGACTAAATGTATGAATAAATGAAAGTTTAAGGCGTTAGTAATCCCCACAAGTGTATTTGGTACTCAGAGATCATTCGGCACTCCCATCTTAGTCAGCCTGGATAAGACTCTGCTATTTCTGTCCAGTTCTGCAGCCCTAAGAGAGTCTCAGAGAATGTCAGATTTGTTGAGAGGAAAAAATAAAAGCATTTACGGGGATAAAAGGCCAGAACCTTCAGAAAGGCTTATAAAGCTAAGATAATATGATCTAGACAGAAAAACGCTGAGAGATGGTTTCATAAAAAGTAAACTAGAACTCCTGCTCTGTACTTCCTTAAACCCAGCTCTGGACTGTGGGGGTTTCATCTGTATCATGAGCAATGAAACACTTAGGACCGGGGTCCCCCTACTGGTAGAGCTTGAAGCTACCTCAAACTCCACCATTCTCCCTCTGGGAACATTTCCAGCGTGCCCTAGGAGTTCACTGCCCTTCCTGGCTCATCCTGGCCAGAGTGAGTTCAAGGCTAGAGGTGGGGGATGCAGGAACAATGTAACAAAGTCCCTCTTCTAAACATTTTCAGGGACTCCACTGTTTAGAAAGCAAATGGGGGGGGGATGACCCTGTATACAAGGAAGAGGTCTATTGTGCCCATGGGTCCCTTAAAAGGGAGCCAATGCATTGAAATGGTCAGCCAGGCCTCATGGCCTCAGTCTTCAAAAATCTCAAAGACAAAACAGCAAATTCCCACTAGGTTCATGGGGAGAATGGGGAGGGTGGCAGTTAATGACAACAGAGGATGGGCAGTAGGGGTTGTCAGTCAGTCAGGGACACTTTAATACTGGCCCCACCCCCAGGTCCCAGCTATGCACTCCTGGACAGCTGCTGGTTTCTCTGAGCTTCCTGAAACGGTCCCCATCCCCACAGTGACAATGGGCAATCTGTAATTTTTAAAAGCTTAAATGTAAAACAAAACACTTCTCAGATGCTTGCCTTTAGACAAAAAATTGTAATGTGTGGGTTTTAAATGTAGGGCAAATTATGCATCTGAATTTAACTAATGGTCTGTTAAAATCTCAAGAGGCCAATAATTTGGGAAGCAAAAGCATTTGGGAGATGGAGCGTCTGGCTCAGATCATGTCAAAGGCTTCAGGGTTTTTTACTGCACACCAGGCTCACCCAATTCAATTTCCCAGTTCCACATCTTCCTCCTTACTAGGCCCTAACTGTACTCTCCATCTCCTCCTCTGAGAGAGCTTTCTCTAGTTTTTGAGTGGCACGGGCCATATCTACACTAGAATCCACCCACATTTCTTACTGGTCTGGGCAGTGACACACCAGTTACATGGATGGACACAATCCAGTATATGGAACATAATATCAATCTGACAGTTTTTAACTAAGAATTTTCTTACTTTACTGAGGTGTTCTGTGGCACTTCAAAGGATACCAGGCGGCCACCTGCAGAGCTGTTAGAACTGGCATTCCCACAGGCAATATCGGGGATCACCTTGGGGGGAAGAAAACATGCTATTGGGGTTGATCACAGTATAACACAATACTATAAAGCAAAATCCCATGAGCTGCATTTTCTGTGTACCTTTCAATGATGCTGGGATGGGGATACAGAGGAGACAAGTAAAACCTTAAGAAGTCAAAGAAAAATGAAAGACTTGCCATTTGATTGTCTGAAACCTAAAGGCTTTCTCACCGCAGTTTGTAAATTCCTGGGATTGTTGAAACTGATCAATAGGATATTGCAAGAAATGAAGCAGGATTTCACTCCCTGCTCTCTTTCATTTAACAAGCAGTCGTTGGCTCCTGCTGCATGCTCAGCCTGGCAGTAACCAGGGACTGAATGCTTAAAGAACAAGAAGCTAGTCTTTAAGGAACAGCTTACAAACAGCAGGTAAAAGCCTTGATGACCAGGCAAGCCAGGCTTCAAAGTTGTAAAGAGAACCCTCCTCTGTGCTGATGGGTCCCAAGGGCACATGCTAAGGCTGGGAGCTGGGACACTACCCTTCTTTTTCCTCATGGGCTATACCTTTATTTTTAAACTATGTTCCCAAAAGTATTATATTGATGTGTATATTTAAAAAAAAAAAGTTCAATTAGAGGTAGGGAGAACTGTGCTCATCAAAAAGTATCTTGCAGACATTTGAGCTGTGTCCAGTAAGGTGCTGCTGAGCAACTGATGTATTTATTCCTCACACCATGATTACTGTTCTCATCCATGACAGTGAAAACAGAGGGGTACTAAAGGTATTCCTCATTACAGAATTAACCGAGAACAATACAGAGACTCTCAGCAATTTTACCCTACAACCAATAATTAGAACTTATTCTCCAGAATGCCCTATCGTCAAATGCTGGGCATTAAGCCCATCATTGATATTCAAAGACGTCGAGTCTAACTTGTTAAATATGTGTAACAGAGGGCTGTTACAATAAATTTTAGTCCTCTAAGGCTCCAAATAACTTTATGTTCTTAAGGCATCATTGTTACTTTACAAGAAGGAAAAGCCCAAACATATTCACAAGCCTCTCTCTGGCACTTTGAACCTGCTCCTTGAACAGCCTAAGAAATAACACATGACAGGAAGTTGAGACATTTATTTTCTATATTTATCAACTGCAAAATAGCATGATTTTAAATAAATAGATTGAAATGACTGGTTAGGGACAAATTTTCTTTAAAGGCCACTTCCTTGATAAATTTGAAACCAAATCTAGTTCACATTCAAGAACTGAGTCATCCAGCAAAGAGGTATTAAAATCGTAACTTCAAAGCATTTATTAAAAGTCTGAAATCAGAACAAGCTCGCAGTTTTTTAGGTAGGCTAAAAACATTGCTCTGCAGTCTGAACATGGCCTTCATAAACTTTGTGGCAATGCAAAAAAGTGGGTCAACTGGTTAGAATTACCCAAGAAAATAAAAGGAGAAATACTGCCTTCCTCTTTTATAACAATAAGGGAAATTTCTAGACACATTCCTTGACTCTAATCCAAAGATCTATGTGCTTTTTCATTTACACTATGCAACTTGTAATAATGTCACCACAGCTTCATATGAATGTCATATATATATAAAGTATAAGATATGGAATAAAATTATACTCTATCAATGTCACCTCAAATTCATAATTTGGATTTGTTTCCCAACTCCTCTAGCTAGTAAGTTTATATTTTATGTCAACTATTAGATGCCTGTTAAAAAAAAAAATCTTTTTTTTTCCTTGAACAGCTTGTAGACAAAACAGCCAAACTCAGATGTGAGAAGTTTCAGCAAATAAAATTTGCTACTGACAAAATAAATAAAATTTGGAAGTTTCTATCTCAAATGTACCCTCACATGTTTGTTGTTTATAAACCACCCATGGCATTTTTGTTACAGCAGCCTGAATGGATTACGACGTGCTCCAGGAAGGAAAAATTAGGTCAATAATGAGGGGTCTTATAATTCTATATATATAACATATAGTTTTACTCAATGACGCTGCATTGAGCTATCTACTCTCAAATCTGAGATTATCTCACAGAAATGCATGTGGATATCATTTTTTGCTCAACAAAACCTTCAAACACACAAGTGCAAGACGGGAATAAGGTTAATCACATAGTTTTGCTCAACGGGTGACTTAAAAGTCTTCCATTTTTAATTGCTGATATTAGAACCACTGGAATTATTTTAATGCTTCTGGTTTCTTTTGAAAAAAATATATGGAATACAACGTTCTCACCTCCACTTGATCCCATTTCATTTCCACAACTTTCTGCCCTGTTTTTGGCTGCCAGGTTGGCAGTGTCACCGTTGCCTGAGAGCGGGGTAGGATTATGTCAGGCTCCTGGGTAGAGGGGACAGGCTGAAGCTGTCTAGGTGCCATAGACTCAGTCCAGCCAGAGGCTGGGAGACTGGGAAGTGCCTGTTCACAGTTGGGACCTTCATAGCCATCATTGCAAATGCAGAGGTAGCCTTCACTGCTGCTGCTGCTGCTGCTGCTGCTGCTGCTGCTGCTGCTGCTGCTGCTGCTACAGTTGCCATGGTGACAAGGGTTGCTGGCACAAGGATCTGCAACAAGCTGAAATGAGAACATAAATGGGTCAATTATTCCCTCATAAGAAAAGTGGTGCCATAGCTGGGAAATTAACTCTGTGTCTCAGAGCTACTGCTCTAATGGAAATGCTGTTCTGTGAAATACACGTTCTTAACTACTCGTGCTGTTGTGGTGGGACGCTCCCCAAGGTCATCCCAACATTAGCCTGACCACAGATAACAGGCACCCAGCAAGGAAATACAAAGGAGAGAGCAGCCTCTGTGAAACCCAAAACCTTTACTAATATGGATTTCAGTAATACATTATTTAGTGGAATTTTCAAAGGCAACAATCGTGAAAACTGAGGCTCCTTTAGGAAGATACCAACTTTGACATTTTTAGCTATCGATCAGGACAAACGATATTAGGAATCTAAATTGGAATCTCCTTTTCACATCCTGGACCTCTGCAAAGTTTCCTCATGAGAAATGACTGCTCAATTTATCTGCCTTACAGATGTAGTTACCTATGCTCAATTTCCTACCTGACCAACAATACTTTTTAAGGAGATGCTGCACTATTTAATGAAAGACTTCCAAAATAACCAGTTTGCATGATAATTGTGAGTCAGAAGAGAGTGTAGTGGGAGATTAAATTAAGCAGAGTTTTATAAAAATTTTTAGCCCATTATTTTGAAGTGATAAGAGAGAAATGTGACCCCACTGGACATGGAAGATAAAAATTCGGTTATACGTCCTTAAATTGTGTTCATGATTTGAAAAAAGTGTTTATCTTAGTCCTTCACTGTTGGCCTCTGAATGGCTGTTTGCTGGTAGTTGAAGACACTATAAAACAATGTGAAGAGATGGCCTGCTCCTCTCGAGACAGCATAAGAATTCAGGTATGTTCTCAACACTTATTCAGTTACAATTTGTTTCTATGATAAAACACAATTGGGTCTCTTTCTGAAATACTCCTGGCTTCTCCAGGCTAACTGCAAACCAGAATTCAGTAAGGAATAGACGATGGAGAAATGGGATTCCCAAGTCTCTTATTGAAATGAATTCACACACTTAAACGCACATGGATAGAATTCTGTATGCTAAAACGGCTACTCAATCTGCTAATTATCCTCATCAAACAACTTTCAACAAACTCCTTAAGGAATATTAAGGGATTTGGGATTGAATCAAATGAAGCTCCAAAAATACCACATTAATTCTATGCTATCATTTGGCAATTTGCTTCACAGAATCTCAGATAAGCGTCAATGGATTAGTACTATGAGAATATTTAAACTGTCAATAATGTAAAGTATTTACAATCTATCAATTTAAAGTAAAATCTAAGCACCTTCCTCAGCAGACGAAGACTTCCCTGATCAAGCCCTTTCCTCAACGTTCACAAATCTTTATCCTCCCTTGCATTTTCCCTCCTCACCTTCTTTCTGACTCTGGACTATATCTAGTTCATTACCACCTCAGGGTCTTTGCATCTGCTGGGCCCGCTACCTAGAATGCTTTTCCCCCAGACTTTGTGTGCCTCTTTTCATTCAGTTCTCTACTCAAGTGTCACCTTCTTGGAGGTGAAATCTCTGAAATCTAAATTAATCCCTCTCTTCTCTCTCCCACAAAAATGTGAGCTCGGTGAATGCAAGGACTTTATCTTTCATTGTTCATTGCTCTATTCCCAGCCTGTTGAGGACTTGATGGGGATTTCAAAAAAAAAAACAAAAGGTTGGAAGAAATAAAGACAAATAGATTGGTCAACACTTCTTTTTAAAAATTTATTTTATTTCAAAGATGCTGGGTATACATCAGAATTGGGTACATAAGTGGTCTAAGTACAGGTGAAGTTTGGGCCTCCCACTGGTCCTTACTCCCCTGGTTTAGGAACAGGAATCCTTAGTGATATTATGTGCCTCCCACTCCCACCCCGGTAGTGTCCCACTACTGCTGATCCCTCTCTTACAGCATTATGATAAATGTTCAGGACTCACTTATGAGTGAGAACATGTGGTATTCAATTCTTTGTTTCTGTGACAGATCACTAAGTATGACAGACTCTATTTTTTAGGAAGGTCTTGTGAAATGGGTATTACCTCAAGAATTATTTGACAAGAAGAAAGAATGTAATTCACTAGAACAAAGGGGACATTTTAAGCCATGTTTCCGAAATCACCTTTCAAAACATCTCAGGTTGTCCTGGTCCCAAATAAGAATTTTAATATGTGCATTAAAAAAGCAGAAATAACAGCCGGGCTCAGTGGCTCAGCCTGTAATCCTGCCCCTTTGGTAGGCAGAGGTGAGCGGATTGCCTGAGTCCGCGGGTTCGAGACCCACCTGGGCAGTGAGACCTCATCTCTATAATAAATAAAAAAAAAATCAGCCGGGCGTGGTAGCGCACGCCTGTAGTTCCGGCTACTTGGAAGGCTGAGGCGAAAGGATCGTCGGAGCCCAGCAGGTTGAGGCTGCGGTGGCTGGGAGCAGCCACTGCACTCCAGTCTGGGTGACAGAGTGAGACTTCAACTCAAAAAAAAAAAGCAGAAATACCTTTAAATCACAAGGAATCAACACAAAAATTAATTCTGAAAATCCAAACCTTCATTGTGTAGCTCAGAGAATGGTGTTACTAAGGCAGGGACCACACATCTGGTGGCCAGAGAAGCCCCACAGCTTCCGCTCCATTGCAGAGCCCATGCTGGCAACTGCAGGTCCTCAGAGAGGCAAGAGCCTTCTCAAAAGAGATGACAGGCACAGCATATACCAACATTCTTCCAGAGAAATCAGTCCAGGCCCAGGTACCCACCCTTCCCACAGTAAAGGCTACCGGGCACGATACCTACTGCTCCCCCTGAGATGGCCGTTTAGAGTTTTCAAAGAACATTGTCATTTAGTAACTCGTTTGTTCTCCCAATAACCCTGAAATGGAGAAGGATTTTTTCTGAACCTGTATCACTGCAGGAAAATGGAAGGGCAGAGGAGTTGAATGACCCCTCACAGCCACTGCAAAAGGAAGCCACATCTTCTGATTTCTAGCCAGGAGTTCTTTCCACAACACAGCACCACCATTTGATGTCATGCTGTCATCATGCCAAAAAAGCAGTACTGTGGAGAAGGCAAAAGATAGGAGCTATATTTTTGTAAGCAACAGAAAATAAGTAGGGGATAATAAGTAGGGGATAAATGTGAAAACCACTCCAAATGCTTTTTTAGAATAAAAGTATGATAACAATAATACCCAACAAATATTGAATGAGGGCTTACTATGTGCTAAAACAAAACAAACCCATAGGTCCTGCCCCTACAGAGTTTACATCTAGTAACCTAGTACAAGCACTAAGAACAACTCCCGCTACCTGCCATTCACTGAAAATATATTGTGTGATGCCATCACATTAAGCATTTTGCATTTCTTAATCTAGTGCATCCTTAAAACAACCTGCTTAAACCAAAACATTTATTATTCTAATTTTACAGTTGAGGCTTAGTGATGTTAAGTGAATGACTGATTTTTACTCAGAATAAAAGCCTAAGTCTTAGCAAAGTCCTACCAGGCCTTATGTGATCTGCCCTCCCCCAATCTCTCTGTCTTCATCTCCTGCTCCTGCCCTTCTTCACTTGGCTCCTCACACTGACCTCCTCACTGCTCCTCCAACCCTCTAGGCACTCTCCTGCCTCGGGGACTTTGCACTGGCTACTCCCTCTGCCTGGAATGCCTTTGCTTCTCATGGCTGCTCCCGAGCCACCTTTAAGTCTTTGCTTAAAAGTCATCTTCTGACAAGGACGTCGCCACGTGCCTTGTCTAACTGTGCAAGTCTTTAACATTGTCGACTGCTCTGTCCTTGCTTTAATTCTTCCAAAACATCCACCATCTTCTAACATATTTTAAAAATTATTTTATATGTTTATTTTATTTGGTCCTCTACTAGAATATAAGCTTTGTGAGTTCAGATTTCTTCTTTCTGTTTTGTTTACTTGATAGCCATAACCCTAAAACAGTGCTTGGCACATGAGAGCTGCTGGATAAACATTGAATGAATGAATGAATGAATGAATGAATGAATGAATGAATGAATGAAATCATATACAAATAGCTGCCAGAGCCTATGAGGTGAACTACTATGTAAAATGGAATTAGGATTATTCAAGGCCCAGTCCCAGTTCTTGATAACACAAGTCAAGAGGGAGCCTTCATTTTCCCCACTGCAGTGTTTTTAGAGTGATTAAATAACTCTAAACCTGCCTTTAAAAGAGGGACGGAGTCTCCATCAACCTGAGAATAAAACAGAACCAGCACCATCTGCAGCCTCTGCCTTGATGAGGGCAGGAACAATATGGGACATTTCACTAGAGATCATGACTGGTTCTCAACACAGTGGACCAAGCCACCTTTCTCTGGTCCTCAGAGACTGTCTCCATGTACCACTTCATGAAGCTGATCACCCCAGTGGGCAATGACAGAGGTGCTGAGTGGCAAAGGACAGGTCCTATGGCAATGCCCAATTTGCCAATTTGCCATACTTAGGAGTCAGTCCCACCAGGGAAGGGAATAAAAAGCAGGAAAGAAGATATAAGAATCAACAATAGCCTAAGTGTTGTTGTCTGGGTCTTATCAATGAAGGAATGCACAAATATGATATCGGCATATGGAATAAAATAAGCAACAATTGATGTGGATGACCAAGAGAAACACTCTTAGTAAAGAAGAGAGGACCAAAACTAAAAAGTAATCAGTCAATCAGATAGATTTCTAAGGATACTCAATGCAGTGGATGATGTGATGGCATACATGCAGCACACATGCACACACACACACACACACACACACACACACACACATACACAGGGATACAAAGCAGAATCAAATGCATTGCAGGGTCATTGAGCCCTTTTTAAAAATAATCATTTCATCCTACTGCGATTTCTTTGGAACATTTATTAGTGACTTCACTAACAATGGCAACTACCTGCCATTATATTTTCTAACACTTCAGACTAGTTTCATTAAAAAAAAACTATCTGTCTCCATTCATAATAGCAAATATAAAATAAAATACAAACATTAACTTTCAAGCAAAATCCGGGCATCATAAATATTTCTTGTAAGTCCTGTTTTTCTATACATACTTTATCAAGATTTTTGAGTCAGTATTTGTATTTTGTCTCCTAAGGAAAAGGTCCCGTTATAAAGGTCACTTCTGCTTTTATGTCCCATTAAGTCTGAACTATAAGTAGGTAATAACCAAACAGCCAAAATGTGTAATGAAGAGAAATATCATAATTAATAGACCTGACTTTGGGAATACGCAAAATTTAATATGTGATATTTTCAGAGCTACAATTTCTAACATCTAATGATGGGGAAAAATAATTAAGCCTTTGTAATACCAGCTATAATAAAGAGTAAAGAGAAAGCCCGTAGGTTAATGGTTTTCTGCTTACAGTTAACCAACAGGATCATTTATTAAATGCTGCATGCTGGCTGCATCAGACTAATGAATCTGCTTAAGCCAAATTTTTTTTTCACAACATAGAATTTACCTGAAGCTGTTTTTTCCACATTTCTTTTCATTATTTTCACCTGTGTCAAATAATTTATACCACAACCAAAAGTATTCGGGGGGCATGGCACAGAATGAGATGGGAGGCCAGACCTGAGTAAGGTGCCTGCCACCCAAGAACTCATGACTCAAAGGCAGTCACAGTGTGACACTTTAGCCATGGCCTGTTTTCCTTCCTTAAATTGTCTGCTCTCCGTGTTTCTAGAAATTCCCATGTCCTCTGCAGGATGCAAACAGAAATATGAAAGGTCAAACTTAAGCCAGGTATAAAAAAGACCCATTTACAGGGTCGTTAAATGTAGTGAGTCAAAACTAACAGGGTTGCTTCAAAGTGTGCATGACTGCATCTGCATGATTTGGGTGCCGGTGGAGTCTGGGGAGATGCACAGACAGCTACCTTCCTTTTCACGTTAGTTGAGAGAATGTATGGGCTTCCTTCCTACCTCTCCAGTAATTTTACAGAAAACTCAATATAGCTGATCATTAATTCATGTGACATTTATCAAGCACCTATGATGTGCCAGCTGGGACTCCTAGAAGAGGGGTAAAGCCCTGCCTCGGCCCTCAAAGAGTTCTCAGGCCAATAGAAGAGTCAGATACATTAACTTGGACTTGCCCTGAGCAGTCAAATCATCAATTACATGCCCTGCTGCTATGCATGACAACAATTAAGATCATTTGTTGGATTGAGTTAATTCCTTTACATTAAAGTAACTTAAAATTTTTAATGCTGAGAGAGAAAATGGATTTGATTATTGCAGTTAGAAAACGAGATTATGAGCAGGTCTCCAAACTGGTCACTAGAATGACAGTGACAGCTTTCAACAAAACCAAAGCAGTGAATAAATGCTTCCGGTGAGAAGAGTTTGTCTGGGGGTTTTCTGAGGGAAAATGGAGCCAGCTGAGCAAGCAGGGTCCTGGCATTGACCCTGTTCTGCACAGGTGAATGGGAGACTCTGGACAAGTTGCTCACCTATTCTGGACACATGCTCCTCAGGTACCAAGGGAGGAGCTGGGGTCCCAATCACAAGGCTTCCTCCAGCTCAATGACAAGGTTGTATTGATGGCCACTTGGCTTTCACTGACACTGTTTTCAGATGGTGCACAGAAGAATCTAGCAGATCAGAGATCATTTTTACCCACACTCAGTAGGCAAAGGCAACCCAGAGAATGGAAGGGTGTTTGATGAAACCAAACCCAAGCAAGCCCTGAAGGAGAACTTACAAATCTGAGGCAGGGGGAGGACACACATCATATGACCCAGCACCACGCTGGTCACCGAGGGCATACAGAAAACTTGTGGGACTTACAGAGGAGTGAGCAGAAAGATGGAGGCAGGGAAGGGAAATAAGAGGGGAGATTTGTGTGTTATGTTGAGGAATAAGTAAAATGAAGTATCATGTTAGTAATTTGAGTGGCAGAGTCCATTAAGGAACGTTTACTATAGATTTTGATAAAGATATTAGTATTATCAGAAGAGGTAGTATCTTGTTAAACAAAGAACAAAAACAATAGCCTTTCATCAGGGTTTCTCAATCTCAGCACTATTGACACTTTGAACTAGATAATTATTTGTTGTGGAGGGGCTGTCCTGTGCAACATAGGACGTCTAGCACCATCCCCATCTCTACTTACTAGATGCCAGTCGAATCCCTCCTTTCAAGTTGTTAGAACCACAACTCTCCAGACATTGCCACCATTTCCTGGGGGAAAATAATCTTTGGTTGAGACTACTGCCTTAAAGAAACAGTGCACTTTATTCCATCAATTTTTTAAAAATTCTCATGATTCCATACATGAAGTTAAAAGGCAACAATATAGTGAAGAAAGATATGTGTGACATTACAAAAGGCTATAGCGCTTATTATAGAAAGAACTTTTAGAGATCAATAAAAGATCAATACCCAATAAAAAGAGCAAAGAAATAAGCAATATGCAGAATGATTTGTATAGAATCATGCCATCTTATATTATTTGAAACACAATGTTATGCATGTATTTGTATGTGGGAGGGAGGGAGGGAGAGAGGAAGAGAGGAAGGAAGGGAGGGAGGAAGGAAGGAAGGAAGATAGAGAAAGAGAAAGAGAGGGAGACAGGTAAGTAGAATGAATGGGTCAGTGCTTTAGTAATTTGTCAGAGTAGAAGAATCAATTATGAAACTTTTAAAAATACTGGTTCCCTAGTTCCAGGCTGTTAATCAGAAACTCAGAGGGTAAGGCCTAGAAACCTGTATCTTTCAATGTTCCCTAGATGATTCTGATGCACCTGGTTTAAAAACCAAAATTTAAAAATTACTGGTATAAACTGGAGGTTGAAAAATTATACCCACAGGTCAAATCTAGTTTTTTTTGTAAATAAAGTTCTGTTGGAATACAGTCACGGCACTTGTTTATACCTTGACTGCTTTTGCACTACACCAGTAGTTGAGTAGTTGTTACAACACACACTATCTGGCCCATGGAGCCTGTGCAATATTTGTCATTCAGCCCTTTAGTCTACCAATCCCTGATCAAGACAGCATAAACTTTGGGGTTCACAAAAGAAAGAAAACAGTAGGTGGGATCATCTGAGAAGACTTTTAAAAAATCCATCTTGAACAGGGCCATATAAATCTTATAGCAATACATCTATTTTTTGTCTACCCACCCAACTCCCCTACTGAGCAGGTATGAACCAAGTAATTAAGTAACAGAAGGATCTTTTACAAAATAACTTAAAGGATCAGACATTCTTTTAATCATAGTTATGTGCAGGAATGTGGCAGAATTAATCTTGGCACTATGGAAAGAATACTTATCTAGATAATCCACCATCAAGCAGGACTACGATGAAGGGTCATAGTCCCACCTTTCCTTCACTGGAAGGAATGTGAAAATCCCTCCCCTGCCCCCATTCATCAACTAGACTAAATGGAGATGAATGGCAGGCAACCTGTGGAGAGGCTAAATATGGAAATAAGCTGACCCCTGGAGGAGGGTAGGTAGCGAAGGGTCACATAGGCATTGAAACAGCACAAAAGGGTCTATATATGCCATCTGAAAGGGAAACCACAAAAAAAGATGATTCCAAACTTAGAGCTTAACATCACCAGAAAAATGAGAATGAACTATTGCCACCCTAAGTCACCATGATAGGGTTAAAAAAAAGCCTGGAGTTCTATTCTTACGTGTGGGTGATCTTGGACAAGACAAGGAAGTCACCTGGGACTCAGCACCCTCAACTGTAAGAGGAAGAGATGGGATTAGAGAGCTCTGAAGTCTTTTCAGCTCTTAATATTGTGTTTCTATGTCTAAAATAGAAAATGTCATCTGGTTACAAATGTCATCTTCTTGCTGAAAGGCAAATGAACAATGTCGGGGTCCAACTGTCACAGTATTTTTGTCTTAAAAAGGAATTTTTCTCACTTTCCTCAATAAAGATATCAACTATGTCCCAACACCGACTGCTACCCACTAGGAGTAAAGATATGAAAAAAGAAATTACTATAGTGCTTATGCCAGTAGTAGACTCAGCCAAGAAATGTATCCCAACAATTCGTCTTTCCAAATCCAAACAATAAAAATGTTCATTCACTTTCTGAATCAACACTATATATTGTAGTAAAACATGCATTCCCATGTTTTGATATTTCTTTACTTCTGTGTTAGGAACTCTACATCTATCTATTCAAAAAATTATTCCAAGACTAATCAGAGCAGTCAGTTTTTCCCCTCAGTTCTGAGCTGGCTTTCTTGAAGCCAGCTTGTCCTGATTTTTGTACGTGAGTGGAGTCACATTCGTAAGTAGACTAAAAGGAAATTGTAAGCAGAATTCAAACATGTGGCTGTGAAGTGAATCCCATTAAAAATAAATGCTTACATGTCTAATTGTTTTCCTGTTTTTTATGGTGTTTCTTTAAAATATGCTGCATTTGGAAACTACCTTGAAATTGCAGCACTTTTGCTTTAGTCTGGTTAACACACATAGTCACTAATCATAGTGATGTATCTTTAAGCCCTGCTCGGTTGCAAATATATCAAGAATTAAATAAATTCTTCTTCAGAAACCTGGTCTGCTCTTTGTCCTTTGGTTTCCATATTTAACTAAATCCTAAGGAACAGCACTCAACTATACTTACTAACACAGGCACATCAGCTTCAAATGAAATGCTTTTTTTTTCTTTTAGTCATTCAAAGACCAGTTTCTTAAATCAGAAAATTACAGAACTATTCCAGTGCATACATTCTTGTTATGCATCTTGTCAGAAACACTCAAACATCCCAGCAAATTTGTTTTACAAGAACAACAATGCCATGAATACAGGAAATATGTCAACTTTTGCATCACTGCCTTCTCAGGAAAAGAAGCCTGCAGGCAAAGTGGGAACTAAATTTCCTATGAAGATCATATAATCACCTCAACTGAGGCAGAAAAAGCATTTTATTAAATTCAACATCCACCTAAAGACTTTTAGCAAACTTGGAATAGAAGGGAACTTATTTTACCTGACACAGTGTATACAAAAAGCCTTCAACAAATGTAACACTTGTTGATGAAATGTTGACCAGTTTCTCTCTAAAACTGAGAACAAAGCAAGGATGTTTGCTACCACCACTTCCATTGAACACTGCACTAAAGGTCCAAAACAGTGCAATGGGGCAAAATAAAAAGAAGAATAAGAAAATAAACTGGCCAGGCTCGGTGGCTCAGCCTGTAATCCCAGCACTTTGGGAGGCCGAGGAGAGTGGGTTGCCTGAGCCCACGGGTAAGACCCACTCGAACAACTTGGCGAGACCTCATCTCTACAATAAATCAAAAATTAGCCTGGCGGGCATGGTAGCACGTGCCTATAGTTTCAGCTACTTGGAAGGCTGAGGCGGAAGGATCGCCGGAGCCCAGCAGAGGCTGCAGTGGCCAAGAGCGTGCCACTGCACTCCAGTCTGGGCGACAGAGTGAGAATCCAAAAAAAAAAAAAAAGAGCTGTCACAAGCCACAGAGTATATGATTATGCATGCAGATAAATTATTAGAATATGGAACTTCAGCAATTTTGCTGGTTACATTTCAAAATTCATCCAAAAAAATTACATCTCCATGTTTCAAAAACAAAAGATTTTTTTTAAAGGTGCCGTTTATAATGTACCCCCCCAAAAATCAAATTTCCAGGAATAAATCAAATGAAAGAAGAACATGACCTCAATGAAAAAAACTGCAAAGTAGTAAAATTATGTTGAGAGAAATTAAAGAAGGTATATAAATGAAGGAATATTCATGTCATGGATTAGAAAGCTCACTATTACAAAGATTCAAATTTTCCCCATAGTGATCTACAGAATCAATACGATTGCAATAAAAATCACATCCATTTTTTTTCTTTTTCTTGTGAAAAATGGCCCAAAATATCCTAGATACTCTGGAATAAGAATAATATAAGAGGGCTTGTTCTATGAAAAAATTAAGACTTCTAAAGCCATAGTAATTAGGACAGTATGATTTGAAAGAAGAATGAACGAACAGACCAATGAAACAGAGAGACAAGAAATAGAAACGATCATATATCAACACTTGACTTCTGGAATAGAGTGATGAAATAAATATGGTCTTTTCAATTAATTAATAGAAATACGGGAAAGTGAAACTTTTCCCTTCTCACATTATACACAAAAATAAATCCCAATTAAATATACCTGGAGGAACATACATAATTCTACAAAAAAGTCACCTGAACATGCATGTTTATTGCCATACTATTCACAATAGCAAAAACATGAAACCAACCCTCTACTGTCCATCGAAAATGGACGGGATAAATAAAACATGGTACATATACTCGACATATACTATACACAGCCATAAAGAAGAACAAAATCATGGATTTGGCAGTAAATTGGATGGAGTTGTAGACCATCATACTTAGTGATCCATCACAGAAACAAATAACTGAATACCACAAGCTCTCACTCATAACTGGGACCTGAACTTTAATCACATTAGCACAAGGGAAAGATTGGCAGTCACTGGGCACTGCCAGGGAAGAAGGGAGGGAGCACATAACACAAAGGGTACCAGGTCGTATACCAGGTGAGGACCAGTTGAAGGTCCAAACTTCACCTGCATGCAGCCTACTTGTGTAGTTAATCCTTACTTGTACCTAACATCTCTATAATAAAATAAAATGTGATAAATAAATAAATCCCAATTGGATTGTAGATATAAACATAAAAGGTAAAAAAATTAAGCTCCTAGTTGTTCACAATAGCAAGAACCTGGAAACAACCATCCTGCCCATCAAAAGAGGACTGGATTAAAAAAATGTGGTACATATACACAATGGAATACTATGCAGCCATAAAAAAGAACAAAATCATGAATTTCGCAGCAACCTGGATGGAACTAGAGTCTATAATACTGAGTGACCTCTCACAGAAACAAAGATCCGAGTATCACATGTTCTCACTCATATAATGGACCTTGAACATCCAATGTAATACCTATAAGAAAATGACTGATGGTACTGGGAAACTATGGGGGGGGATGGGATTAACAGTAGCAAATATCTGTCTGGGGATGGGGAAACACCTCTTATCAACAGGGTGCCTGAATGAAACGTAATTGTACACCTAACCCTTAACTGTACCCCACAAAACCATAATAAAAAAATATTGATAAAAAAATTAAGCTCCTAAAAGATAACAGAATTGAATATATTTACAATATCATAGTAAACAAATGTTTAATTAATAGGACACAAAGAGTACTAACTATAAGAAAAAAATGAATGAGTTGCATGACTATGAAATTATGAACTTCTTTTCATTAAAACACACCAGGAAGAGATTAAAAGGGCAAGCCACAGAACGAAATGAATATGTTTGTAATACATGTAACCCTCAAAGGGCTCATCTCCAAAATGAATAACAAAAGTTATTGTTTTGCTTAACAAAAGTAAAGAGGAAAAGACAGCTTCATAGAAAAATGGACAAGAGATTTGAACAGGTAAAAATTCATTAAAAACTATATTCAATTGGCCAATAAATACAAGAAAAGTTGCTCAACATTATTAGTGATTAGAGAAATGTAAACTAAAATCACAATGGGAGACCACTACTTATTTACCAGAATGACTTAAGCCAAGACTGACAGTTCCAAGTATCAATAAAGACATAATACCATGGAAAGAGAACTGTATATTGTTAGAACCACTTTGGAAAACTGTTGAGCATTATCTACTAAAATGAAACAAATGTTTATCCCTATAACCCAGCAATCCACCTCTAGGTATATGAATAATATAAACAAGAAGCAAATGTGCACCAAAAGACATAAAAACACTGATAGTGCCAATATTTATAATAACCAAAAAGTGGACACCACCCAAGTGTCCATTAAGAGTCAAATATATAAACAAATTGAAGAATATTCATATCAAAGAATACTATACAGCTGTGAAAAAGAAAGAACTATAGCCTTTTACAAGAATTTGAATAAATTCACCAAACACAGTTTTTTCCATGTATGCAAAGGCTGCAAACAGCAAAACTGAATCATGATAGAATCAGAAGAGTGATTACCTTTGGGACGCAAGAAGAGGTGAGAATGCAATATAAAACTATTGAGATGCTTTTTCCACTACTCAAAACAATTTTTGAACTCATCAACTGTGATGCCTTTCAGTGCTTCTGTCATTTTTTGTTTCACCTCTTCCACATCAGCAAAGTGTTTCCCTTTGAGGACTTTTTCATCCAGGGAAACAAAAAAAAGTCACTCCGTGTGAGATCAGGTGACTAGGGAGCATGGGGCACAGGGTTCAGTTGGTCAAAAACCACTGAACATTCAGTGCAATGTGGACAAGGATGCTAGTAAATCACCATTGTGAAATGGGCAAATGTATTGACAGAATCTCCCAAAAAAAGTTCACTGAAGCCGAATGCAGCCTCTCACAATACTGGCTGGTACATTGATGCTGATGGGTTCCTAGAACACTTACCTAGCAGGGGAAACCTGTACTACAAGGGGCCAGGTTTTTTTTTGGGGGGGTGAGTTTCCTTCGTACTTTGATATGAGTATTTTCTCTCTGCAGGCACACAAAATTCCCTCTGCCCTCTTTTCAGCTTTTCTAACCTTAAGTGGAAACAGCTGCTCTAATTTTAATACCCATCTGCTCCTGGGAATAGGATGAGAATAAGTGGCTCTGCAGATAAATCTAGTCTTCATATTGTCCAACCTCACTGATCTGTAGATAAGCCTTCTATACACAGCAGGCTTTATATAGGCAGCTTCTCTAAGAAAAGAGATTAAAAAAAGGAAAAAAAAATTAAAATTCAAGGCACCAAAAGGGCAGACCTTAGCTCTCCAGTAACAATTGTTTTAAAATCAATAAGATCCAAAGACCCTCAAATTGCATGTGTGCTCAGATTAGCTACCTTATTGTAAGGTTGGAAAGAAGCCCTTTGATTGTCAAGCAACATCTACAAAAAGGCCAGGTTTTTTCCCAAAAGGAAACTGGGAGGAGCTTTGTAGTCATAAAAGTCAGAAGAAACAAAAGAAAAAAATAGTAAAAGAATAGAAAATGTGGGCTGAAAGTGGAAATAGTCATCCATAAAAACCCTACCAACAGCCAGGGACTGTGAGGCAGAGAAACATGGGTGATCAGCAACAGAGATGGGAATCTCTACAGTCTAGAAGTTAGGGCAGGAAGTAGAAGGACTGGAGCAGAAATCCACCACCACCTTAATTTTTCAGTCCTGTGGGCAAGCACAGCTCTACAGGGGAGCAGAAGAAAGAACACTCTTCCTGCACTTCCATGTCTTTCAAGACACAAAAGGGTTACTTCCACCATGTCAAGCTAAACCTTAAATCATCAGAGAGCTGTTACCTGTATAAAAGCATCTACAAAAGCAGTACAGCAAAGGTACTATAGCTTTGAAGATGCCCTTCAGTACTGATCATCAAGTTGCTCAGGCTGGTCTTGAACCCTAGACTCATGCAATCCTTTTGCCTCAGCCTCCCAAAGTGCTGGGATTACAGGTGTGAGCCACTGTGCCCCAGCCAGATGATTCTTTTAGTGTTGTTTTTGCCTCAAGTTCTGTTTGGAGTAAAACATTAAAACTGTGAGGGACTGCTGAGGATTATCAGAAAGAATCTGGAACTCAGATACAAAAACCTCATCAGTGGAATTGGGAGTTCTGGTGACCCACATAAACATCAACTGATCTGGTTAGAGAGGCTTAAGTCATGTCCACTGTTGGGGATCAGATACTACTGGCATTTTTTGATGCACTGAGGGACCTTGATGGAAGTCTGACTGCAGAAAGGGACAAAATGTTTACCCTAAAGGGAGAAGACATTTGGTAAGGCCAACCACAACCAGCAAGGACACCTCGCATCAAGGAGAACCACTCTGGGTACCCAGCAACAGCCAATACCGGACTTGGGCTGACTCAGCTCTGCATGAGGGGTGTCCACTGAGAAAGCTGTCCCTCTAGAGGTGACAGCACTGTGACTCCAGCAGTCCAACTGTGGACCCAAAGCTGAGTGAAACAGTCCAAGCTCACTGATTTTTGCACTTTGCTAGAATGGCCTGCAAGTGGGTATTGCCAAGCTACTCAGTCCACGTTCCATTTTGACCAATATTAGGCACAATGAGCTCCAAACCAGTAATCTTTGGTCTTCTAAAATACGTGGTTCTCTAAAGTATGTGAAAATTCTAAGAAAGACTCAGTCATTTATTTTTGTTATCACATCTATGCACATATGGAGGGAAAACCGGGTGAATTAATAAGAAATCAGAGAGACTCAATTTATATTACTATGTGTTAGAAAGCAAGAACTTACTCCAATATGCAAAATTATTTTAGACCAAACCATGTATTTGCATATTTACAGCAAATGTACAAGTGACTTGCTAAAATAAAACAATGGCTTATCTCTATTTAAATGAAATCACATTTGTGTCCTTAATAAAACATTTGCATCGCAGAATGTCTAACATGAGATACAGTTATCAGTATGTGTACCCAACACTTCAGGGGAGATTTTCGGCAAATAGTCATTAAAAATCTAATTTTCCTTAATAGAATATAGAATTAATAGCCAGTTCATTCTATAAATATTGCCGCTGAAAACAGGAATTTTTCTGGTAAAGAAAAGAAGCAAAACCCAAACAATAGAACCATTTACTACAGTAGCATTTTTAGTGGTTTGACAATCAGTGCAAACTATTATAAAAAGCAAAATCAAGCATTCAAGTATATGACTACAAACGAGATCAATCACCTGAATTATGGTCATATCAAACTCAATTTATGAACTATGACATATTCAAAGTCTTGTGTAGAAAATAAAATTGATGATCAAAATTCTCATATACTGAGTCATTGTTCTATAGCAGTTACAAATATAAACGTTACAAACATTATTTTAAACCCAAAAATAACTCTGTAAAGCAAAAATTACCAACTCTACTTTAAAGGTGAGACATTTAAGACTCAGAGAAGTTCAATCACCACAAACATAATAATATGCAGCACAGTGAAGAATCAAACCCAGATTGTTTTTACTATACTTTCTCTTTCAAAAAAAATAAGCAGTTATCTCAGCGTTTTTTTGTTTGTTTATTTTGGTTTGGGTTTGGGTTTTTGGTTTATTTTGTTTCTTTTAATCATTCACTTTTCAGGAAGGATGCTTTGAGCTCGGCGAATCTTAGCTCACATTCAGAAACAAATAACTACATATACTATTAAGTCCCAAAATCATCAGTTTTCATTTCAGCCACTTTTCACAATTGCTGAGCTTTACGTTCCTAATTTTACATGCTAACTGAAGGGCATTATGGTACAGACAAGCAAGTTAGGAGTAAAGGAGAAGTAATTTTATGTTTGGCATTGAAAGAAGTTTGAGATTTTGGATGAGCATCCAAAAATTCAAGATCCATCAAAAAAAAAATATGACACACAACTAGATAGAACATTAGATTTTCCCAAGTTGTCCACTATCTCTTAAGTCTACTAACCCCAGGAGCAAGTGAGGGCAGCTCCAAGCCCAATCTACTCCTGGCCTTTCTCTGTCCTCCTTCCTTGCCTGTTTTTAGACTCTCCTATAAGATATTTTCATTGACAGGATCATTATTTCCTGTGCCGGGGAGGTAGCTCTGCAGACCCTAAAAACTATCTTGCAGTTTTTCTGGAGCTAGATCAGGATTGACTCTAGACTGCAAGATATGGCAAAGAACAGAACTAAGATCCTGGATTTGAGGGCCTGCATTCCAGTCCCACCTCCCATGCTGACCAGACAATGACTCTTGAGTTGCAGTTTCCTTATATAAAAATTTAAGGCAGCCGGGCTCAGTGGCTCAGCCTGTAATCCCGCGCCTTTGGGAGGCTGCAGTGAGTGGATTGCCTGAGCCCGCGGGTTCGAGACCTGCCTGGGCAGCAAGACCTCATCTCTACAATAAATCAAAAAATCAGCCGGGTGTGGTAGCACATGCCTGTAATTCCGGCTACTCGGAAGGCTTAGGCGGAAGGATCGCCGGAGCCCAGCATGTCGAGGCTGCGGTGGCTGGGAGCGGCCACTGCACTCTAGTCTGGGCGACAGAGTGAGACTCCAACTCAAAAAAAAAAAAAATTTAAGGGGAAAATCTCCACTTTTTTCATGGTTGGTTGAGGAAATCAAATGTACAGGGCAATATGATCTTAAATGATTACCATAAAGTTGTATTTATCTCACATTACTCAAGATACAGTCATCTGAAGTCTAACATTCTATATGTGTAGTTAAGATTTTATCTTCTAAGATCAGGAACTAATTTACAAAGACTTTATCTACTAAGATTAGCATTAACATTGATCACCAAAGTCTTATTCTTGGTATACTAAATAGAAATCTATGACAATGACAAAGTCAAGGGTAAGACAGTTGGCAACACTTCCCCACTCTCTACTTAATGATACATTTTCCAAACAAGATGAGAACAAGAAACATTACACGTTGTTTCAGCCAGCTCACAGACCTCCCTGAGACTATAACCACGGACATTGTGTGTGTCCTTCCTTCCTCTTTTTGTACCCAGAAACACTGCTGTAGAAGAAAGAACACTAGCCAGGGAATCAGAACAATGGCAATCTCTATCCACTTCTGGGAGTCATCTTCCCTCTCTAAAATCTGGATAATGTTTAGGGCCCTTGGAAGGACAGCCCTCTGTAATATTATTAATCCCTAATGCCATCAGGTGATGATGCCTATGCCATCAGGTGAGGCCTCTGGGCAAAAGGATGGTAAAGGCTAAATGAGCATTCCTAATGTTTCTTAAATCACAGCGTTTGCAGGAACATGGGGTCCATCCTGGTCTCTGGGCTGAAGCATTTAGCATAGGTATGTGGACAGAGGATCTGCTACAGGTCACTCTAACCCTGCTGTGACAACCTGCCCTGGAGGGGTCCGAATATGGCAGATACTTGCTGACACCAGAACACATCCATCAAAGAGGTATTAAAAGATGAAGAACAGGCATTTTAGCCTTGCACTGATTTCAAAATATGCAAAATAAATTCAATATATAGGAACTCCCTTATCCCACTCGATATGATTTATCAAGGCTCATCATTAGCCTTACAACAAATAAAAATGAGAATGGAGAGTATGGTAGTTAAAATAAGAAAGAGCTTTCTTTCTTGGTTCTATAATAATTTACATTCTAGAACAGAGATTATGACATAGTTATAGTTTGCAGCATTTAGATCCAATTTATTCAAATAATTGCAACCTAATTATATGGAGCTATTTTAAATACTGATTTGCTTCTCATTTAAATTAAAGCTTTGTCACCTATGACTATTATTCTAAATATGTTCCTCATAATTTAGACAATGGGAAATTAATTCTAATTTTAAAAATTAGTTTTGCTTAGACACAACTGTTCTCAACAACTTACAGCCCTCTAAAAACGACTGTTAAAGATCCATCAAACACATTAGTTGTAGCCTTCTCTATTTTAATTTTTTTACATGAAAAAATCATTTATATTTTTTTCTAACATTGTAAATCATTTTTTCTATACTTCATGAAGAAGCCAGAGAAAAAGCTTTTTGTTGTAAGCATGAAAAGTGTCCCAGATCAGAAATTTGGTCCCCAGTTTTCTAATCTTAGACAAGTCATGTGATCTCTAGTCTTTCTTTGCTGCATCTGCCAAATAGAAATAACCCACTTTTTCTGAATGGAGGCAAGGGCTGTAACAAAGGCCTTCAGAACCTGCCAGTCCTATATTGTAATAGATATGTACTGTAGACAATAGAGCATGACAATTTTTCTTTTTTTTTTTTTTTTTTTTTTTTTTTAGTTGGAGTCTCACTCTGTCACCCAGACTGGAGGGCAGTGGCATGCTCCTGGCCACCGCAGTCTCGACCTGCTGGGCTCCGGTAATCCTTCCACCTCAGCCTTCCAAGTAGCTGGAACTACAGGCACGCACTACCACGCCCAGCTAATTTTTGATTTATTGTAGTTGTCCAGGTGGGTCTCAAACCCGTGGGCTCAGGCAATCCACTCACCTCGGCCTCCCAAAGTGAGCCACCAAGCCCGGCTGACAAATTTTTTTTAAATCACAGGTACTACTGGCCAGGAAATAGTGACTCCAAAATTGTCCTAAGTTTCTAGAGGTAGATGGAAATAATGTTATACAAACAACTTGGTGGTGTGAAGGCCCCAAAGGAGAAAACATTTTCAGTCTAGAAAGGGCATGACACAGGGCCAAAACTAGTCATTTGAGCAAGAGTTCTTACTAATTCCTCCCAGAGAAAAATATAATCATGAAAAATGGAACCACATCAAATATCTTTTTACTATGTTCTTTAATATGTGACTCCAGAATGTGGGCTCCATAAATCTCAACTCAAACTCTGTTGTTTTCATGAAGACCTATTTCCAAGGGCCCTATGTGTAGTGTGTAAATGTAGTTCACCAAATTATCATCCTCGCAAAGCTGGTGCCCAAGGGACTACAACAGGACATGCAGCCCACTTCCGTGAATTCTAGTTTAACAAGGCTTAGTTCCTCCAACCGGGCACCATGTGTCAGCAGCCTTTCAAATCTTATGTTGCATGTTTCAAACTCAATTTGTGAACAGACCAAAGTTTTAAAAAATTAGTAAATTTGCTGAATTTAGAAATGTTGAGGTATGCCAATTGAGTAACTATTATACAAACTACACAAAATAATATTTTTTAAAATTCCTTTATTTTTTATTTCTGTCTCTTAAAGTGGTCTTAGGGTTCAATCAAAATTTTATATAGCTGGGCATGGTGGCTCATGCCTTTAGGATGCAGAGGCAGGAGGATTGCTTGCAGTCAGGAGTTTGAGAACAGTCAGGGCAACAGAGTGAGACCTCATCTCTACAAAAAATTTTAAAAATTAGCTGAGTGTGGTGGCATGCATCTGTAGTCCTAGCTATTAAGAAGCTGAGGCAGGAAGATCGCTTGAGCCCAGGAGTTTGAGACTACAGTGAGTTGTGACCCTGGTGACAGGATGAGATTCTGTTTCTAAAAGCAGGTTAAAATGTTTAGAATAATTCACTTACCTAGCATATACCACTTTATAAAGTTAAAAATCCTAAAGTAAGTAAAATTTCTTAAATAATCATGTACTGTATTGCATGGACAAAGCCTTTGGTTAGAATATTTTATTTTCATTTTGAATGCGTAGCTAACAAAATTGATTATCTAATTGCACAATCCAAAATAAACTAGAAGCAACACATTAGAAAGGGAAGTTTCTACAAAAAGCCGGTTCAGTGACATAAGCACAGAGGGATATCTGGCTTGGGAAGAAGTAAGAAAAAAAAAAATGAAAGGAAGAATCATGGAATCTACAAGTTGGCCATTGAAGGCTGCTGGGTGGAGGGGCAATGTCCTAGGCCTTCCATTCACTTGGAAGTGGTTGTAGTTACTGCATAACCCATAAGTAATAATCAAGATGCCTTTGGTCACAACAAAGAGGCTAAATTATATTCTATATACTCCACTGATCTATATAGTATACTAAGGGGCCATTTCTTTAAAATAACTGCAACAAAAAACATCAGAATTTAAAGAGTAAACTTTGGGCATTTGAAAAACTCATTGGAAGCAATTTCTCAAATACTAGGTGAATAAGCTGGATTTATAGTTTAAATAATTGTACAATAGTGAGCATAAAATTACTACAGTGATCTCCAGTTGGATTATTTTTACATATATTATTTCTTTATGCTGTTTCTTAGAATACCCGAAGTGCATGAATGCATGCTAACAGTCCACTTGCCTGGAGGTAAAACATCTGGTTGCCTCAGCTTAGAACTAGAAGTAGTAAAGGAAAACATACACATATGTTGTAAATATATGTATTAGTATATACATTAATGTATACATGTTAATAATATATATGTTGATAACAATAATAATAAGCACCTGAGATTTTCTTAACACTTCAGCTATCACAACCTTACTTTGTAGAAAAGAGTATTGCCTTCAGGATTTTCCTTAGGCAACTGTGTGTAAATAATAACTCATAATAATAACAGCAGCTATTGTAACTCTGTGCCAGCTGTCATGCTCAAGAATTTTATATAATTTGCCTCTGAGATCTGCACAATTAGCCCAATGTACATATAGAAATACTGAGACTCAGAAAGGCTCAATAACTTGTCCAAGTTCCTAGAGTTGGCAAGCAAGCACCACAGGAATACTGAAACTTTAGAGCATGGTGCAGTATGTAAAGCATGTTTATAATATGAGCCAAAACTAAAAACTTATATCACCATGATACTAACTAACATTTATTATGTGCTTAATGTGTACCAGGCAGTTGGCATATCGTCATCATTTAATCCTCACAACACACCTACAAAAGAGATACTATTATTCTCCACATAACAGAAGAGGAAATTGAGGCGGAGTAGTTAGACCACTTGCCAGAAACCCAGGAAGTCTTACTCCAGAGCCTGAGCTCTTCACTATGCAACACGGGCATATTCACTATATTATCCACTGTTTACATCATGGCAAGAAAGTGTGAAATGCAATCTATAAATTGATACTAATGAAGAATGACAGCCAGGCATGGTGGTGCCTGCCTGTAATTCCAGCTACTTGGAAGGCTAAGGCAGAAGGATCACCTGACTCCAGTAGGTCAAGGCTGCAGTGGCAATGAGCATGCCACTACACTCCAGCCTGGGCAACAGAGTGAGACTCTAACTCAAAAAATAAAAATAAAGAATGACAGTTAAGAAGACAAGCTTAATTCATCTGGAAATTTCACTTTTGTAAAAATACTCATTTCTCAGTACTAAGTCACTTCTTTACAGTCTGAGTCCTAAATTTTTTCTTCCCACTATTCTAAAAATCCCAAATTTTCATCTTGGTGAGGATACAAAACATACTTTTTAAGAAAAATAAACAAATACAAAGCCTTTTAGAGGTCTTGGGGGGAAAAAAAAAGGAAAATGTTTTTTATGTCTACAAACCATTTAAGGAATACCCCTGCATCCTGAAGTGGATTGGTGTGATGGATGATTGCTCTAAATGTAGTGAGGGAAAGACACTTACCTTTAATCAGCTTCATAACATATCATCACACAACTCTGAATTTTCACAACTAAAGCATCAGTGATAATGACATAATCCATAGTCAGAATACCGTAATGTAAGAACTGAATTAAACTCGGAAGATTTCTACCCAATCAGAATATCATAATACTGATAATTTCATATACCAATTTAGTAAAAATATATTAAAAATAAGAAAATTTGAATCAAGATAAGTATCAAGGTGACACTGAGATTAGCTAAAACTTTAATGAGGTCAAAAGAGATAAGCAAAACTTTCTGTACCTGATTTTGCATTAGAGTTATTCAGAAGTGAACAATTGGATCATTTCTGGATCTGTCCACACAGACTTTGGTAGATTCATGTGGTTTTCAATGACTAAGTTTTCAGCATGAAGTCACTCACAAAGGACAAGCTTAATGCACACTCAATCAAGGGGCAGCTCCACAGGATACTATTAAAGCCTCTGCGGTTCCCAGGGTAAACAAAACCACCCCAGGGGAACGCCATGAAGGTCACACCTGGCGGAGATGAGGCAGTGGGCACTCTGCTAACCACCAAGACTAAAACAACTAATGATGGTTTGCAGGGCATCTGCATCTATGTTACTGAATGAACAAACAGGTGAACGAATGAAGGGAGGCTTGACACTACTCTTGGTGTCAAATATGATGCACCCCAAAACTTTACCCTATCCTTCAGCATTTTTGAAAACAGGCCAAATTAAAATGGAAATTATTAATAATAATTTTACATTTTATTAGCATGAGCAGAGTTACTTCGTAGCATTCTAACATGAAGTGGTCTTTCAGGCAGGTTGCCTAGCAATGATAGCAAGTCTGTATTGTGTTTGCTGGTCCGGCATTTGACCAAAAGAACAGAGTCAGATTTTTTAAAAAGACATGTGACCCAAGCTCTGAAATCTGTCAGTCTTGGGTTCCAGTCCTGCCCCTGTTCCTTTTTATTAAGTAATGTCATGCAAGTTTCCTGTCTCCCTAAACTTTAAAATGGTCTGTCTGGAAATTGCATGAGAGAATCCATATAAGACATTAGAAGAACCCCTGTTACAGAGTAAACACTTAGGTATGCCAGCCAACATTAACATTATCATGAATTCTAAGAACGCCTGAATCCAAAGGCAATGAGGTGATGGATAAGTAAATTAACTTTCTCGTCTATTTTCTCATCCCATGGGTCATTCTCTGCCTGCACTGCTATTCTATCCTTACCTTTGTTTTTTGAACAAGGAAAAGCCTTGGGAGATCAAGCAATGAAGAATTATTTTATGATTGTGAAACTGAGGGGAAGACAAAAATCACCAGGGTGAGGTTTCTTCATACTTGCAAAAGCAGACTGATGGAGCTAGTGCACAATTCTTTGGAACTTTGTTTGGAACCAAAGTGACACTGATGGGCACATTCTCAGCCTGCAGGCGTTGCTGGAGAATAGGTCACCTATACCTCCTGGGCCTGAATGGGGTATAAGAAGGGCATTGCTCCCAAGAGATGCGATGAATGGAAATAATGGTGGAAAATAAATAAATCCAGAAAGCAATTAAGGAACTGTCAACAGGAAGAGTTGAGCAAAACCAGACATCAGCATTACCATTTAATCTTTATTCATGTATCTCTTTGGCTCAAATTACTCTCATATTAGAATTATAATTATAGATATCACTACAATCCACATTGGCCTCACAGTTGACAGTCTCCTTATCTACAACCATTTAAATGCCATATACTGAGCTTCAGCCATTAGCATCCTTTCAAAAAGGAATCCTATCCATTACCTCACTGTGTATGATGCTATGGGCCACAGAATCCAGGCAGAAGCATCCCTCTATGGTGTGGGGTGCTTGGTATCTTCTGCAGATGCATACAGTTTTCTTTTGCTTTCCTGATAAAGATCCCTATAAAGGCATCAGTCCCTTGAGAAGTGTTATAGGGTGAACTATGACTCTCCCAAATTCTCATGTCGCAGCCCTATCCCCTAGTACCTCGGAATGTAACTGTATTTGGAGATAAGGTCTTTAAGAGGTGATCAAATTAAAATGAGGCCATTAAGGTGGGACCCTAATCCAATAAGAAAGGTGTCCTTAAAAGAAGAAGGGGGGAGGGGGAAAAAGAAGAAGCAGGGACTCCAGGGATGCATATGCACAGAGGAAAGGCCATGTGAGGACACAAGAAGGCCAATATCTGCAAGCCTAGGAGAAACCAACCATGCTGACAGCTGATCTCAGACTTCCAGCCCCCAGAACTGTGAGAAGATAAATTTCTGTTCTTTAAGCCACCCAGTCTGTGGTGCTTTGTTATGGTAATCCCAGCAAACTAATTCAAAAAGTTCCCATGTGTTTCCAAGAATAAACAAGTCTTTAACAAACTTACTAAATACTTTTACTAAGTGCTTTAATATTGCAGATATTAAAAACAAAAGTGGAAAATAACTACAAGAATATGCCTAATATGTCTCCCACTGTAAATCATTCAAATTATCTGGCTCAGCCTGTAATCCCAGCACTTTGGGAGGCTGAAGCAAGTGGACTGTCTGAGTCTGCGGGTTCGAGACCAGCCCAGCAACTTGGCGAGACCTTGTCTCTACAATAAAAAAATAAAAAATACCCGGGCGTGGTAACGTACACCTATAGTTCCAGCTACTTGGAAGTCTGAGGCAGAAGGATCGCCAGAACCCAGCAGGTCGATGCTGGGGTGGCCATGACTGTGCCACTGCACTCCACCCTGGGTGACAGAGTGAGACTCCAACTCAAAAAAAAAAAAAAAATTATCTCAATAATTCCCACATACCACTGCCAAAATGGAATCTTCCCAAAGCACAGCTTTGAAAATTGTATTCACCTACTCAGAAACTTTGACAAGCTTCTCAATGACACCTAAATGAAACTCTCGTGCAAGGCCATGGAGAATCTGGTCCTAATGCTACCTTTCCAGTTAGGCCTACTACGATACTCCCAACAGGAGTACCCTGCTGCCGCCTGGCCACGTCTGGGCTGCTTCTTACTCTGTGCCTTTGGTTTTTCTTACCTGAAACCATGAACCTCCGGAGTTCACAGAGCTTCCAAGTGGTCTAAGAATCCATTGAAATTGCATGCAAATAGTTACACCTCTCTACATAGGAACCTTTTCCCAGAAACAAGGCTCATAATTCTCATCATATTTTCAAATAACTTGACAACATTGAGTTTTACCTGAGCTTTATCATTGTTTACACCCAGTAAACAATGATAGATGAGAATTCCTCACCCTTTTGTATACTAGGAAATGACTTGCTGCGAAGAACCACACTTCCCCATATGACTTAGATGAGACACATCAATGGCCCCCTTGTTTACCTCTGACAAAGCCAGACACAGACCCTTCAAATTCTCATACCTTGTCTCCTAAGTGGTTAATAGAACTGCTTGTCGCCAGTGATCAATCTGAACAAAATACCTGCTAACATGACTTGATCAAACCTGAGTCTTTTCTCCCATGCAGGTCTTTGAACTCTGATCCCTTCCTCAGTCGAAACAGCAATGGAATAAAGAATAACCTCCTTAAGGGCCCCAGATGGCAAGTGGTATGGGCCAAATTGTGTCTCCCCCAAAAAGACATATGGCATAATCTTCAGTACTCCGGAAGATATGTCATAATTTCCAGTATTTCAGAATGTGACCTTATTTGGAAATAGGGTCTTTGTGGATATAATTAGATAAGATAAAGCCATGCTAATTAGTGCGGGTCCTCTGTGACAGGCATTCTTAGAGGAAGAGAAGAAGAGACAGACACACAGGATGAGAAGACAGCCATGTGAAGATGGAGACAAAGACTGGAGTGATGCAGCTGTGGCCAAGGAATGCCAAGAATTGCCAGCAATACCAGAAGCTAGGAGAGGCATGGAACAGATTCTTCCTCAAACCCTCCAAAAGGAAACAATTCTACCAATATCTTGATTTTGGATTTCTGGCCTCCAAAACTGTGAGAGAATAAAGTTTAAGTCACCAAGTTTGTGGCACTTTGCACAGAGGCTCCAGGAAACTATTACAAGCAAGGAAAGACATCTGTTCAACTTCATACTAACTGCTCATTCTACTACTCCTCCACACCCAGGTCTTTCTAGTCTGTTTAGTCCTCCCTACAAAATAAAATTCCTTCTTGCCTGATCATTGAGACACCTGCAGACTTTATGGTGGCAGCATTCTACCTATTGCAATAGTTTCCTTCCCCTGTTAAAACAGCCCTCTCTATGAAGTCTCTCCTTTCCTGGACCCAGGTTTGTTTTTTTGTTTGACAAGCTCTATGGCTCATAAATGATCAAGAATCAGTGCTCCTCACAGACTAGCTTCCAACCTCTCTCCTTGCAACTTGCCTAAGCTTCAGCAACTCTGCTAGGCCATATCCCACAAGTCCTTGCCTGTCCCCTCTCCTGCCAGCAGGAGGAGGCCTTTCCAAGTCTAAATTTGGTAGAAGGATAACACTAAAGAATTAACAATGGGTTCCCCTCCTTCATAATTCCTTGTTTTTCAAGATCCCTGCCCTCTACCCAGGCAACTGGGCACAAGCCACCTGCCCTAAAGGGAGGCCTGCTACTGGGACCCAAAAAGGGTGGCAGTGACTCATGGCATCTGAGTTTCAAAAGCCACAATAAGGAAGAAGGCAGAAAATGTTAGCCAAGTCCTTGATCACTCTACTGGACACTACAGAAAGATTTCATGGGCTGGGATGGGGAGATGGGGGCAGAGATTTTCTCATCAGAATGAGCACTGTTTTCACCAGGGTCCGGTGAAGTCAGGACCTGGGGATATCTGGTCCCACTGCAGGGAATGCTGTCTTGGCATGCTGCACCCTCCTATCCCAGGAGCAAAGACCCCCACAGGCAGCCCAGCTCCTCCAACCCTGCTTCATGAATTCATCCCTAGGAATCAGAAGTTCCAGTGCTTAAAGGAAAGTCCTAAACAGATGTCCGAGGTTGGGTGTTATCCACAAACTGGGACAATCAAGCCTCCCATGAATAACCAACAACTATGGTGGGACTTCATGGAATCACAGACATTCTGGGTTGAAATAGATGTTTAAAGTCTTAAAATCTGAGCCAGGCTCAGTGGCTCAGCCTGTAATCCCGCACCTTGGGAGGCTGAGGTGAGTGAATTGCCTGAGCCCGCAGGTTTGAGACCCGCCTGGACAACTTGGTGAGACCTCATCTCTACAATAAATCAAAAAAATTAGCCGGGCGTGGTAGCGGGTGCCTGTAGTTCCAGCTACTTGGAAGGCTAAGGCAGAAGGATCGCTGGAGCCCAGCAGGTCGAGGTTGCGGTGGCTGGGAGCAGCCACTGCACTCAAGTCTGGGCGACAGAGTGAAACTCCAACTCAAAAAATAAAATAAAATAAAGTCTTAAAATCCAATTCCTCAGTCATCCCCGGTGCTTCACAAACATTCTGACAGCATTTATAAAGGTCTCTTGAGGGGCTGAAAGAGTTTGTTGCAAAGAGCTGGGGCTCAGCTAGTTGTTCTTCCTGAGCACCTGCCAATGGGTATATCGGAAAATGAAACCGCAGAGGTAGAAGGTAAGAAAATAACAAAAGGAAAACATAAGTTAGAAATGAAGTCAAGAAAGAGAAAAAAAGCAGAGAAATTGAGTAAACCGTGAGATACCTTAAGGGCTCCTATAGTAACAACTCATATCTCTCATTAATGGATAGGAAAAATCCTGCAGCAAGGGAATACTAGCAAAATAGTAAAGGAATCTAAAAGCACTTTCTCTCTTCAACATTTTACCTACTTTTTTCCTTTTTTTTGCACTAAAAAGTAAAAAGGTGAGTCTGGAACAATATAATAAACTTTAAAAAAAAGAAAAATGGCTAAAGAATGGCTGTAAGAGACTTCCCAAACTTTTCTTCACAACCAAAAATACACTAATGTCTTCCTATACCTCTAGCAAATTAACAGAGCATAAAATATTTCCTGACTTAAATATAGTAGCATGTCCTGATTTCAACAAGATCAGGTATGTTTGCCTGCATGCGATCAGCAGTTTCCACCAGTACCGAAATAACCTAAAATTGTTTTTCTCTCTGCATTTTTCAGGCTGTGACATTCAGCCCTTACTTCCGGGTAGTCTTGACAGAGCTGAGGTTGAGCTACATAACACCCTTGTGTTTATGTACATTTCTGGAGGCTACACAAAATTATCATTTCAAATCATTCCCTTTAATTTCATTCCTGCTGAGGTTAGCTCGATGTACTCCAGGACTCCAAACTCTATTACCTCTTTTTTAGTCAATTTCTTCAGATTTCCAACATGTAAGCAAAATCTCCTAAAGTCCTTCTACGTGAGGGTGAGAAATCCACTGTTCATTTTATTATGCCGTGGATAAACAAGACCACATGAGAAGTTTTATAGGATGATGGCATTTCTTTAAAATAGACCCCCTAAGCTCAAGGCTAAATAGAAATTGCAACCAAACCAAAGAAAATCACATAAAGCAAATTCAGAAAAATCTACTGCCTCAATGTAGTTCTCTTATATTTTAATTTCATAGAATATCAGTTGGGGCTGGGGTGGGGGGTAGGGGAAGAAATGAGGGAAAACAGAGAATGAAGAGTTGAATTCATGGCTGTGATCAGCTCTCACTCTTCCCAAGTATCTCTCTCTCCATCCAGTCCCACACTTCCCCTTCTGATACCTCCTTCCTGACTTCCTCTTCCCTTCCTACCACCTTCCTGCACCCTCACCAGCGCCTCCCCTAATGCATGAACCCAGCCTCCTCCACAGCTCCGATTAACTGAACAAAACTGTCACAGCTAGAATGGAGCACAAAGACCCCTGTCACTGGGTCATATCAAAGGCTGGAAGACAAAGGAGATGGAGGCGGAGGGGCTCAAGAGCCAGAGGAAAACTCTATTTTCTGCTTATGTAGGATTCAAACTTCAGAACCAACAAAGAGCCTCTTCTCAAAAGCTTACAGTTTATAAGTCAAGCATGTTATCAGTAGAAAACATAAATTACGGAAGAAATGAATAGGAGTCTGAATGAAGAGGAGAGTCTATGAGGTAGGGCAGGAAAGTTGTCTTGAGTATGAGAAACAACTTCAGCAAGGCTTGGAAGCAGGAATGCATGGAGGAGCATTGAAGGACAACAAAGAGATCCAGTTTGACTAGACTGGAAAGAAAGAGTTGGAGTTCACATGTATGGGAAGACTGGAAGGTGTGTCTACTATGTAACTTTGATGACAAATTCTAAGCAGAAGTCTCCATTTAATCCAAAGGTTGAAAGGAAAATATTAAATGAAGAAGGAACACAGTTTGCTATTCAAACCATTACATTCAACTATAAAAAGCTAATCAGAAGTTAATAAATATTTTGTGATCTAAGAAAAATATGCATAGGCTGTTTCTTTTTTATTTTATGGAGCGGAAAGATAGACAAAACACAAATTTGACAGTTTCTCCCATTTGCTTATACAACCATTATTTAAGGTTTTTTCTTTAGACCTTTTAAAAAATTCAAGCACATTACCAGAAGCAGTCACAGGGAATCAAGCAATTACAGAGAATCAATGTTCCTTTTATTGTAAGAACCTAATGAAAGGGCTGGATCATGTTGAAACTATAAAAGATGCAACATTTTCCTTTCCCACATTTGCCTGTTTGGGAAATAATATCAGCTTTCTATGTATAGAGTTAAATCAATAAATCAATACATTCAAAAAAAGACAGCATTGGTATGAGATAATTTAATAGATTCAGCTTAAAGTCTGGACTTGATCCAAGTTGTCTTTTCAATTTAAGTAAATATTGAGTAATTCAAGGTTTGAAATTGCCTTTGAATACAGTACATATAACATATTCTCCACATAATAAAGAAAAGATCACGTAGAAGCGTTCATCTGAAATTTTTTAAAAACCTACCCAACTGAAGTTACTTTAAAAACCACAAGAGCATTTTCAATCTGATGTAAGCCACTGAAATCATGAGGATGAACCCCCATTATAAAGTACATGGGAAAACTGATGTCAGGAGAGGTTGAATAACTCACCCTGAGTCCCAGGGCTGGCAACACATTTTTCTTTTCACTAAAGCACTGTCCTAGTGAATTTCTCAGAACGTCTCTTTATAAGCCACATAAATCTTCCCAGTACCTCATCTATATTTCTCTTCATATTAGCCACCAGAAACACTGTCTGTTGCCAACCTCAGAGAGAAACCTTGTGATATATTCACACAAATGCTTTACTGTTTCATTTTCTGCATAGTAAGAACCTACAGAGTGCTTACTGTGAATATCTATCATTTTAAGAACACACATTATCCTGTATTTTAAAAATATGACCATTTATAAAATGAACAGTAAAATATCACCACAGGTCACCGAAAATTGAATAGTTATGCTTATTTCACAACTTCAGACATAAGTTTCAGTTAATAAAGGCTTTGTCTAATTTTAATAAAAGCTCAACCACTTGGTACCCAACCTTCTAGCCTTCTGGTATAGCACCAGCTTCGAAGGAAAACGATTTTTAAATGTTTGTAGCAAATAAACAGGCGTTTACCACCTACTAACAGTGAACAAAACCAAGTGAGGAAATAAAGACACAAAGGCTGCATCAACTAAACCATGACTGATTAGGACGGACGCCATGTGAAAGAAAGAGAGGCTGATTAACAGGTGATGCTTTATAAACAGCAGGTTTCTCACGAAAAAACAAGGAAACCAGGTGAAAACAATTTGTAGTACTATACTACTCAGTATAGTAAATGCAATGCTGTCGAACCACTCTTTCTCCTTTCATCAGATAGAAGACAAGTGGTGAGAAGAGAAAGACAGTCATTCTAGAAGTCACTAATGTGATGATGTGAGCATCAAGTTGTAAGTGTAACTAGGAAAGGAGAGAGTCCCTCAGAAGCAGGAAAATGTGCGTTAAGTAACCTGAGAAGCAGGTGGGAGGGAATAAAGAGATTAGCAGGTGAAATTGCATCTGTAGCCCCAGGGACACCAAGGTGGCAGCAGGCAGTGTTTTCCAACATGGTACAACAATGGCTCCCATTCGGCATTCTCTATTGAGAAGTGATGTTACCACTTTTACATCAGCAGGTGGTGTCTTCTCCACACGCTTGATTATAGGCAGACTTCTGCTGCTTTGACCAATGGAGCAGGGTAGACATAATGTGCCAGGGCCAGGAAAGTGAATACCTGGCCAGGTAGCTACTACTTCCTGCCTCTTGAAGACAGCCACTGTGTCAGAACCAGAAACCACCATGCAGTGAGAAGCCTAAACCACATGCAGTTGCCCTGGAGCATGAGACACCAAGGTGGGGGCGGGTAATAGCCCAAGGAACACTATGGCACCAGCCTTAGGAGGAAAGAAGCCCCAGAGACACAAATTTGCGGACCAGAGACAAATTCCTCCTCGGAGCCCTTCCTGTCTCCCCAACCTACAAAACTACAAAATCATGAGCAAAATAAAATGGCTATTTCAAGCAACTAAGTTGTGGGAGGGGTTATGCACAACTAGACACCCCAAAACATGAGAGCACCACAGTAACAAGTCAGATCTTATAAAGAAGCAATTTCCAATTGATTTTTAACTGCTATACCTTTTAACCAAAAGATATCTTATTAGAACGCAAAATATGAAACAGAAAAATCCAGAGCTGCTCTTATGTGGCCGGACAGAGTGCCGGAATGCCAGGAGCTCTGTGGCAGAACACAGTGTGATCCTACAGCCGATGCTCAGACCATGCTAACCCTGAAGAGAGGACCCGCAACACTCACCCAAGAAGTCATCACTGTGACCCAGCTTCCTGCAGCAGCATCTAGATGTTGCAGGTCGGGACCTCTTCATCCTAACCTCTGTAGCCAGAGGAACCTGGTTCTTACATCAGGCAGGAGTTGGAATCCAGGACACCAGAAAGGTACTGCCCCTGAACTAGCTTCTTCACTGACTTAGGGCCTGACCACTGCCATTTCCATCTTGCAGTGTGCATTCTTCTCCTAACACATTTTTAACCTAATCTTAGCAAGTGTTTAAAAGATACCAGCAACCCCTCATCCTTGTCCTGCTCCTCCCTGTTTCCTTCTTTCCTTGCCGTCTTTTTTTAATTCTCTCAGTAAGAGAGGAAGGAAGAGAAATGGGAAGATGTTTTGCATGGTGGTTGGGCGATTAGACTCTGGATCCAAACTCTCTAGATTTCCATGCCAGCTTTGCCAACTACTAGCCAAACAATTGTGCTTATGTTTTCTAAGCAGAAAATGAAATAAATTTATAAAGTGAATGTGATCATGTAATCTTGTTCCTAGAATTGTAATACTGAAATGAGTTAATATGTGATAGTCAGAACTCAGTAAATGTTAGTTCATCGTTATTCTCCTAATAAAAACTTGTGGCTTTCCAGTGTTCTCGTAAGGAGAAATCATAGATAACACCTGAGGTGCACCATAGACTATTATGCTTAAGCTCTTCTAAAGAACAAAATTCTTTACATATTATGATTAACTTTATAGTGGTCTTTTTTCTTTTTACTACGGAGGACTTACTAAAGTGACTTGACAGCATTGCATTTACTATACTGAGTAGTATAGTACTCAGAAGAGCTTTCAGAAATGGTGTCCAGACTTGGGTCAGCCAAGTTAGCAACTCCAGGCTGCCAGTTTGAGTAGGTCAACCTTTAAAGAATCCTTCAGCAATTCAGGAAGTCGAGTGTATCGGAGAAGCAGGCAGCTGTGGGGCATCCAGTCATCCCAAACTGAAAGTCTTCTTAGAGAAGAAGACTAGGAAAATGGCAAACCAAAGAAAATGTCTGTGGACTATCACAGTTTTGATTTATTTAACCTGTATCAAGGCAAAGCTGAGATAAAGCAACTGATGTTTGAAAGATCTGAGTTGGGCATGAAGGGATAACACTCAGAAATGCAGCAAGATGGCATTCCAAATGATTGACCTACAGGTGCCCTTATCTTTGATATATTGAACTTTAAAGCAACATTTATTATGGTTCCTTCTTGATCACATGCAGTTGACATGGGCATTTTCAAAAAGGGTGACCAAGAAGCATCAAACATGATGTTAGAAGGTTACTGTGGTTGGTAGAAAACACATCTCAATGTGTGCCTCCTTTAGCAATCTCATTTATGGACACAATCTATTATCTCTAATCATTGTCCAGTGTTTCCTTCAGCAAAATTTGTCTATCTTCTATTTTAACAAGTGACCACATAAAAAGCATGTTAAACTTCAACAGAATTTATTCATTCATCCAATACCAACTATATCAAGAGATCCTAGAAGTGTTATAGACTCACAGAAAATAAAATTTTCTGGCCAGATGTTTAAAAATATGTCTCATTTACTTGTTGCACATAGATGGCAAGCTCATATAAATTTGGACAAAGACCTCTTATTGAAAGCACCTTTGTTTTCAACCTGCAGTGAAAAATAACTTAAAGCCATTGGCTTGCTTGGGAAAGACCAGCTAATTTATGAATGGGGCTTGCCTCAACTGCAGAATTTGGTGGCTACAAAAGCATTCTGACCATTTTCTTGCCCCTAGTGCTTCCTTGGAGCAGGGGTTTCTTTAGAAGCCAACATGGGCACCTGGAAAAATTTCCTTTTGCTCTACATTCTTCCCACAGTTTACTCTGAAAATTAAAAAGCTATTTAAACGTGGGGTGTGTGAGTCTGCAGGAAGATGCTTCAAACCTCCAATGGGGCTTTCTTGGGGAACAAAACAGATAGAAAGAAAGGAAAATGGAGGACTTCTTTACATACGTCTGCATATCAAGCATTATTATTTCCATCATTTTAAAAAGTACTTTAAGAATTACCGAAGTTTTATGGACTCTGATTTTCTCACCTGAAAAATGACAACCCCAGACCATGAACTAAATGATATGAAGACATCCTTGCCAACTCTTAAGTTCTGCACCAGTAATGCCTCCTGCACAGCCAGTTACTAGCACTCTCATTTCCACATCTGAATGGAAGAGCAAAGGAAAAGAAATCGAAGTAACTTACTTTATCTCACAGTGCCTCAGTTTTCGCATCTGCAAAATGGAAATCGTGACAGCATCTACCTCACAGGATTGTTTTAAGAATTAAGTAAGGTAACTAAAATTACTGGCACAGAGCTCATATATCAGTTAGGATTATTTTTATTATGGGGCATTCTTATTGTTAATTCTACATCAACCAATAAAATATTTCTGCCAGTATTTTCCTTAATCCAACTGAATTGTGGTACTATAGAACTTTTTGATTCGATATAGAGTACTGTCTAAATATAAAGCTATGAATAAATATATATCTTTGATTAAAACTTTAGCAGCAAAGGCAATGCCATTGAACACAAGATACCACTATTAGCTGATAAGGATAAAAAGTCAAACACTGCAGTACCTCAGTACCAACCAACATCATGTTAAAGAAAGCATCCCAACATCCAAAAGATTCTGGAAAGACTGTTCCTAAAGAAGATTGCAAATTCAGTTATTCATGTTTGAATTAACATTTTACAAAACATTGAGTAGGAGACTCTGACACATTCCATCTAAAGCTAAATAAACACTAACTATAACATAGCACCTGCATCCTACAAAAATCCAGCAGCTCACAAAGCCAACCTTTGTGACTGAATTAATGGAACATCTCAAGAACTCTCTTCCACAAACATTTACCAAGGCTCATCTCCTTGATAAAGCCCTAATACACAAATATCTATGCTTCCAAAATTAATGTGCAGATTCCACTAATTTACAATCAAAGCTCAGGTAGGAATTTTTTTGAGGGTGTGGGGTGGGGGCAACTCACCAAACAATTATAAATTTCATGTCAAAAGTGGAAGGACAAAAACAAAGTTTATGAAAAAATTATAAAGCAATACTATTTAGACTGTGATATTAGTACAAGAAGTCCAGATCACAGAAACATCAGCCCAGAAAATTTGATGTTAAGGAGTAAACAAACCAGCATTTGCAGCAAATTGTTAACATTTTTCTTATCTAAAATATTAAATATATAATATCTAAAAATATTAGGCCCAAATATTCAGATAATCTAAAAAGATATATCACAAAAGCTCTATAAAGTGAACAAACATGAAAAAAGTTCAAGTTAAGCAGTAATTAAAAATGCAAACTGAAACAAGATGGTCACTTTCCCTACTAAATTAGCAAAAATAAATTAAATAATGATTATTATCTCGAATGTCAGCAAGTGTCTTCTAAAACTGATGATCTCAACATTGCCTATGATATAGGTTGGTATAGTCCTTTGGGAAACCTCTCAGGCAATAAACAAGAGCCCACAACAATTTTTTTCTAAAGATCGGGGTACGATTCAGGGTTAGGTACATACATGGTCACTGTAAAGTTTGGTACTCTTATTGATGTTGTGTCCCCCACCCCATGGCAGTATCCCACTACTGCCAATCCCTTTCTTATAGCATTTATGATAAATATTCAGGGTCTGCTTATGAGTGAGAACATATGGTACTCAGTTCTTTGTTTCTGTGATAACTCACTATTATAGATTCTAATTCCACCCAAGTTGCTGTGAAGTTCATAATTTTGTTTTTCTTTATGACTGCATAATATTCCATGTGTATATGAGCCATATTTTCTTTATCCAGTCCACTTTTGATGGGCAACACAGTTGGTTCCATGTTTTTGCTATTGTGAATAGTGCTGCAATAAACATGCATGTACAGGAATCTTTTTTGTAGAATGATTTGAGTTCCTCTGGGTATATTCCCAGAAGGGGAATGCTGGGTCATACAGAAGTGACCTAAGCAATCTTTAATATGAGAAAAGGTATAAGTTAAAAGCAGAACATCAAAAAAGTTTTAATGGTAAATTTGGAGACAACTGAATGTGTGCCATTAGAGAAATGATTAGGCTAATTTTGGTACAATCACCACATGGAATATCAAAAACATTAAAATACATAAACCCTCTAAAACAATATGGAAAAATGTCAGTGATGGCCGGTTAAGTGAAGAAGCAGTATATAAAATCATTCACATACCATGCTTATGATTGCATTAAATATCTTGAATATTAATAGGGAGTAAACAAAAAGATTATTAGTTATGTTTGGATTATGGATATTTTTCTCATTCTTGCTAAACTTCTTGTAACAGTGTTATGCCACTTTGTAAAAAAAATAAAAATAAGCCGGGCTCGGTGGCTCAGCCTATAATACCGCGCCTTTGGGAGGCTGAGGTGAGTGGATTGTCTGAGCCCGCGGATTCGAGACCCGCCTGGGCAACTTGGCAAGACCTCATCTCTACAATAAATCAAAAATCAGCCGGACGTGGTAGCACGCGCCTGTAGTTCCAGCTACTCGGAAGGCTGAGGCGGAAGGATTGCCAGAGCCCAGCAGGTCGAGGCTGCGGTGACCGGGAGCGGCCACTGCACTCCAGTCTGGGCAACAGAGTGAGACTCCAACTCAAAAAAAAAATTAAAAAATAAAAATGACATTTTGAAGACTAGACAACTAAGTGAATAGAATTTCTTTAGAAACTCTAAAATGAACCAAAGTAATGTAAACAATAATTTAACATGTTAGCAGACTAAAAATAACCCCAATTAAAGGTGAAACAAAGCCACAGAGTGAAATTTGAAGTTGGGCAGACTGGTAGAGAAAATAGTAAGCCTGGGTAAGTATGCCTGTCCAGCAGCAGTTCATGCAATCCTGTCCCCCAGGGCAGGGGCAGAGGGGACAGCAGGTGCCCAAGCCATCCTGGTTCTTGGCACCACTGGGGAAGAGCATCCACGTCCAAGAGAGGTGAGCTCCATGTACAAGTACAGCGCCCTTTCTGGGCAAGGATGTCTTCCCTCTCGACTCCTTTTCTCTGGGAACTTAATCAGGTCACAGGAGACCAGGGACACTATCTTATTCATGTACTTAGCAGACAGCCTGAAGCAAACAGGGCCTGATGCCAAGCACATCAGCAATTGCCTTTTAAAATGAGATCCATAATATTTATTCATGTAAAAATGCTGTAAAGACTCTCGAATTTAAGGAGTAAATTACGAAGGCCAACACTCGGCAGGCTGCAACTTCGTCCTCTACCAAGGGACAAGGACATACACACACACTGCCTGAATGAAGGTAGGTTAACAAAGCAGAATGTAGAATTAAGTGTAGACTATAATTACAACTTTATTTTTTTAATTTGAATAAATATGAATATAGAATAGGCACAAATTATAATAGTGATGTTTGAGTTGTCAATGTTTCCCACCCTCTCTCCCTCCTAACCAACCCCCCTTCCTTCATTCATTTCTCAAAACTTTCTCTGAAATGATATCATTTCACCCTGTGAGAAGGAAATTGAGAGGCAGGAGATTAAATGTCCCAATAAATTTCATCATACTCTCACCACATTCCTGCAGCATTTTTTGCTTAACAGAATTGGAGAAATGATTTTTCTCACGCAGTTAGGTTGCATTCAGGATAATTCTGAAAGGAGTGTAATTTTACTTTTGAATACTAGAAACATATACTCAAAACAACAGAAGAGCAGTACATTTTACAGTGATGTAATTACATCTGAAGTTTGTTTTGGAACTATTTAGAACTTATAATGTAAGGCTCCTAGAGAAACCACTTTTTCTAGAAGACAACAGATTGGCATTTACTGCCATTTCACAGTCTGGGCAGAAACGGGAACTGGGGAATTGCCCATCTTTTCTGCTCCAGTAGCTTTACAACACTACCAGCCCCAAGGAGTCTATCATCACCATGGCAACCCTGCACAGCATCCTCTGTCAGGTTCATACCACTGGCTGCTCATCTTCTTCACGTACCTGAAATGACCTTCCCATCCCACCCCTCATCAATGGAAACCCTTTGGAACCCAACACAAATACTTTCTCTTCCATATGGTCTTTTCCATAACTTTGGAGAACAGCAGTGACCCTCTTCTTTGAATCATAGATTGTCAGCTAAGTTTCTTCTCAAGCTAAAATGAGACTGGTGGTGACGTCTATGTTAATGGGATTCTATGCAAGGTTAATATTCAGTCCTTTTGTTCAAGGATATGTATATCAATTGTTAACATAATAAAATACTTCTGTTTTCCCATACTGCCCTGAACACTCCCCCTCCCCAAACTCTTCCCTTTCCCTACCTCAGTGTCCTGGATGCTCTGACTCTTTTCCTGGGAACTCCTTATATCTTCTCACAGCAACTTAAGGGTTAATGCCTGGCACAGCAGGAGACCTCCAGCCCTCTGGCCAGGGTTGGTTCTGATTGGTCCAACAATATCAGATGGATATTGACTTCCTATGGAGGCACTGGGGTTCTGCAGAAAAAACTCCCATATTTATCTGCCAAGGGTATGAAGGGGAAGAGGGACTGACAGGCTTACATGGTGCTGACTGATTAAATATCTGCAGCATTTGAGTTGGCTCTTTGGTGTTGCCATGGTCCCAATGTCTTTACTTCCCTCATAGAGGAAAAGGGATTGAAGGAGGGAAGAAAGTAGAGGCAGTAAGGAATAGGAAGACCACAAATAGCATAATTGGGACAGTCTTGTATTTTTTGTGAACAGGCTACACTGCACAGCTTCTTGAACCAAATGCCAATTCTGAAGGATCGTGACCCCTTTACTTCCTATTCACAATATCTATCTACCATTATCACCTGGAACTGCCCTGGGCTATCACTACTATATGAGAGAGAAACTTCTGTGTGGATCCATTACCTGTTTGGGTCAATGTGTTGCTTCACCCACTCCATCCTAACTAAGGAAAAGTTACAGGTGGTCTTCCCTGACCCACCCTTAAATCCCTACGCGCGCGCCACACACACACACACACACACACACACACACACACACACACACACGCTTACAGCAATCATTTTATTTAACAAATGGTAATAAATGTCTACCCAACTCCATTGATTTAGAATTGTTGAGTCAAGTACTTGAAGGTACGAAACATAACAAGTCTCCTTTTATTTTGTTTCATTTGATAATTAACTATTAGTTCAGTTTGATATTAAACATGCATTACTCTTTATTCTTGGCCCACACTAGTGTGCTGGAGCTGATTCATACCAGTCTGCCAACTGCAAAATTTTCAGGAATTTTGTCAGCTGGTTGTTAAATGCAGGCATTATTGAAAGTTAAATGAAACAAACATACAATTAAATTACATTAAAAACAAAGGTAGAGCCGGGCTCGGTGGCTCAGCCTGTAATCCCGCGCCTTTGGGAGGCTGAGGTGAGTGAATTGCCTGAGCCCGCGGGTTCGAGACCCGCCTGGGCAGCGAGACCTCATCTCTACAATAAATCAAAAAAATCAGCTGGGCCTGGTGGTGCATGCCTGTAATTCCGGCTACTCGGAAGGCTGAGGCGGAAGGATCGCCGGAGCCCAGCAGGCCGAGGCTGCGGTGGCCGGGAGCGGCCACTGCACTCCAGTCTGGGCGACAGAGTGAGACTCCAACTCAAAAAAAAAAAAAAAAACACAAAGGTAATCAGTACTCAAAACCCATCTCTTCCTAAATATTTTACTACAGTTAATCACCCATGCTCTTGAAATTATTTATGTCTATTGTATCTGCATAATAGAAATTCTATACAATGGCGCTCTAGTGGGCAATTCACCCCAACTCTGCATTCAGAGATATCACCTTGGTAGCTTGAAATCAACTGTAGTAGAAACATTTATACCATAGAAATTGGCAAAAACTAAAAATCAAATGAGTTTTTTTTTCTAGAAAGTCAACTGTTAAATAATTACCACTACTCTAAGGAAAAAACTGCCTTAACCACCATCCTCCTAATTACATATTTTATACAAACATGAAGGCATTTGGCCTTTTTGTTAATATGGAAATACCATCATTTTTATTTGTAGATTTTACTTAATTTGATTTCTTTCAAAACTTACTAAGTTTATTTAAGAAAATTATTTAATGTTCCTATTACTATGAAAATAATTGGAACAGATGCCACATAAAACATACTAGTGAAAATTTGAACTCGTTATCTATTTTCTATTTAGTATACTCACTATCTATTTTGCTAACCAGGATTTCTCTTCCTTAAATTATGAACAATCCTCCCAAACCAAAGTTAACATGAGAAGGGAAAGACATCTGAGTGGCTTATATATCATTTCTTCCCCAACTGATTTATAGATCCCGTGCAATCCTAGTCACAATCCCAGGAGGCTTTTTCATAAAGATTAAAAATACTGGTTCTAAAATTGATATGGAAATATATAAAAGACCTTAAAGAACCAATAAATTAAGAAAAAGAATGAAGCTGGTGGGTTTAAACTATCTGATTCCCTAACAGCAGTCTAGTACAGATGACCTACAGTAATCAAGGCAGTATAATATTGACCTAAAACAAATAGATCAGTAAAAGAGTCCAGAAAGAGACAAAAATGCACAGTCAACAGGTTTTCTGCAAAGGTGCCAAAGTAATTTATGGGAAAAGAAGACTCTTCAACAAATGGCACAGGACAACTAGATATCCACATAGAAAACATTTCCTCAGTGCTTAAGTCTCTTTTTCAACCTGCACATCTTTTTGTGTAATGTGCCTGAGTGGACAGCAGAAAGAGAAGCTTGAGAGGAGCTCTATCTTCCCTCATGATGTGAATTTAATTCCAACAATAAGATGTGGTGGGGTTGGCGGCAGTGGTGGGGGGGATGGTGACAACACAGAGGGTACCAGGTCTACTACCAGGGGAAGGAGGCCCAGTTGGAAATTCAAACTTAACCTGCATGCAGTCTACCTATGTAGTTAATCCTCACCTGTACCTCACATCCCTATAATAAAATTAGAAATAAATAAGCTTTAAAAAAAAAGAAGATGCAAGGATATGTTCTTTTCTAATTGTTTAAATAAATGGGTCAAAAGCAGGACCATGGAACAACCTATCATAGACGACCTACAAAATCGTGTTAGAACCCCATTATAAAATGGGCAAAAGATATGAACAGACACTTCACAAAAGAGGACATCCGAGCAGCCAACAAACACATGAAGAAATGCTCAACCTCACTAATCATCAGGGAGATGCAAATCAAAAACACACTGAGATACCACCTAACTCCAGTCAGAATGGCAATTATCAACAACTCAAAAAATAACAGCTGCTGGAGAGGGTGTGGTGAAAAGGGAACACTTCTACACTGTTAGTGGGAGTGCAAACTAGTGCAACCTCTGTGGAAAACAGTATGGCGATTCCTAAACCCTCTAAATATCAACCTCCCATACGACCCCGCAATCCCTCTACTGGGAATATACCCTGAAGAACTCAAATCACTCTATAAAAAAGATACCTGCACACGTATGTTTATCACAGCGTTGTTCACAATAGCAAGAACTTGGAAACAACCATGCTGCCCATCAAAAGAGGACTGAATTAAAAAACTGTGGTACATATACACGATGGAATACCACGCAGCCATAAAAAAAGAACAAAATCATGAATTTAGCAGCAACCTGGATGGAACTAGAGTCTATAATACTGAGTGACCTCTCACAGAAACAAAGATCCAAGTATCACATGTTCTCACTCATATAATGGACCTTGAACATCCAATGTAATACCTATAAGAAAATGACGGTACTGGGAAACTATGGGGAGGGGAGGGAGATGGGATTAACAGTAGCAAATATCTGTCTGGGGATGGGGAAACACCTCTTATCAACAGGGTGCCTGAATGAAACATAATTGTACACCTAACCCTTAACTGTACACCACAAAACCATAATAAAAAATATTGATTATGAAAAAAAAATCGTGTTGGTAAAATCCATTTCACAAATTAAGAAAATAAATTCAAAAGCAATTAGCTCACTAATCCAAAAATCCCAAAAGTCTCAGGGCCAGGTCTCGAAGCTTCTGCTCCATTATTTGTATCCAATGGGTTTCTCAGAGTGTCTGTGACTACCTGGACTCATCTGCTGCAGAGCCACCTGGGGAATTGCTATGAATGTGACTACCTGGCCCCACCCTGGTTTTCTAAATGGCAGTATCTGGAAGTAGGGCTAGCTTTATACTCTGAACACACTCTTCAAGTGATATGAATGCACATCTCTCTGACCATACCATGTGGACAGAGAAAAGCATTTAGAAATCAGATAAGGCCATGGAAAACCAGTTTTCAGAAATGATAAAATAGGGTTTATATTTATAAGCACAAATTATTTCAGATTGTTTTCCCTCTGACCATTTTGAACATTTTGAAATGTCCTGGAACATTCAAGGACATTCAATAAAGAAGGAAACTGATTCCTAAATGCATTATAAAGTTAAAAATAAGGTTTTGATGGTTTATACGTACATCCGGAAAGTGACTAAGAACAAAACTCTAATTAAAGACCAGGGCTTCAGGCTCACTCCTCACAGAAACTGAGCAGTTGACCACCAAAGGATGGAGCCAGGAAATCAAGATGAGTGCTCAAATCTCTCAGGTCTCTGAGCAAAGAACTGGAAGGCAGACCCACAGATGATGGTCCCATGTTTGACCCAGGAATTCACAAAAATACACATTTTCACTGAATAAGGAACCTGAACTGCAAGCTCTGACTTCCTCCTCTAAGGAACAGTCCTCCATTTGAACATAAATTTCAATTACCCGCATATATTTATGAAAGAGTCCCTGAAGAAAAATTACAATGAGAAAGAGAAACATCAGCAGAAGCTCTTCCCCACAGCCCCAACTACTGATTTCTTTTCACAGCTTACATGAGCATTCTTCCTACCTACTGTAACTCTTAAATTATAGCACCTTGAGAAGGCCAATTTAAAAGATTGCAAGACAGAACAAAAACAACCATAAAAGACTAATATCAGCCTAGGTGTGCTTTCATGAAGTAAGGTCAACACAACTCTACCTCTGCTGTGGCAGAGCTTTGCTTCCTCCGTTCTAAGTTCTGATTTGCATGTTTCAGGATAACATTACAATACAATACTTCCCACTCACCAAGTCATAGTTTTGTTGAAAGGAGTAATATAGAAATGTGCCAAATTATTTAAAGATATCTGAATAGTGAGCAAAACATTATCATCAGCTGATACATGAAGAGAAAAGTAGCTCAGTACATCCTGTACAAAAGCTGTCACAGAAACACCTTTTTCTCTACTCATGCTGTATGAGGAGTTTGCCTGTGTGAGACAATTTCAAATATTTGTGATAATTTTTAGAATCAAGAAATATTTCAAATTAGTTTAGCTTTACTGAACTTCTTCTCAATCACTATAAACCTGGAAGGAAAGACAAAGAAATCAAAACATGCTCTCTGCATCTGAAATTATAGTTTTCTTGGAACAATGTGTGCACAATGAAATTGAGGCAACGTCAGGAACCGAATGGCAAAGATGTTGCACTGGAGCCATGAAAGAATTGCTGGGCAGTGCTAAGAACCTAGCAGAAGTTGGAGACCATGAATATGCATTGGCACCAGTGTCCAGGATGGGCAGTTTCCTCTGGCAGAGCTCCACAGCCTGGGCTTTTGGCAGAAAAGGTTAACACTTGAATATGTCTGGGCTATAATTTTGCTGAGTGGATGCAGCAGAATGTCTAAAGGGGTGGGAGAGCTGAGAGTGCTGGCAAGAGACTAGGGCAAGGGGTAGATCACATGACTTAAACTGGCAAGCACAAAGAGAAGATTTGTTGTCTTGGATCTGGGAGGGGCTGGGTAGGAGAAAACGAAGCCCTAAAGGCCCTGGAGGTCTTGATAAAGTTGAAGGACAGGTGTAGTGGGAATGAGTAAGTAAGGAGTTAGAGAATGCATGATAAAGGTACGTACAAGACACTGGAAAAGGAAAGATCAGAAGTCAATAGTTTCAAGTTGACTTTTTCTAAGATGCAGCCAAGAGTGAGAAAAGCTGAAACAAAACAGGGGTGAGGTTAGATGAAGACGGTGGAGACAAAGCCACAATGAGACTGGAGAATTGGATGCATTTTCCATAGACCATCATATTGAAACCAGGGTTACCATGACTTAGCGGTGGAAAAGAACATTAAGTTAGAAATGAAGGCAACCTCATGACCCCTCCCACTGTGGGAAATTTTCTGTCCTTTCAATAAATCCTGCTTTCTCAAAAAAAAAAAATAAAATGAAAGAGTTTAAATAATATGGAAAGGTGACAAAGGGAAGTTCATGGCAAGAAAAGCTCCCAAAGAATACAATTTTGTACACAAATGCGAAAGGGCAATATTTTCAAGTTATATTGAGGATCTAGAAGAATGTCTCTCTCTCTCTTTTTTTTCTCTCTCTTCTTCTCTCCCTCCTTCCCTCCCTCCCTCTCTGACATACATTCACTCACCCACTCACAAAGTTAATCTCAGACCCTAGAACAGTGATCCTAGGGACTTCTTAAAACAAACCACCTTACTAAACAGTGAAGTAGTAAACTATGTTGTTAGTCTCCTGAATCACTAGCAATATTGCAACTTTCATACTGGGAAAAATGAAGCAGATAGATATATGCTAGATGAATAGTCCTCCAACAAACAAAATCAAAATGGAAAAACATGAAGATGTTCTCCTGGGACATTTAAAATTTTCTTTCAATGGAAGGTGGGAAATAATGTAAAATTCTGCACTTCTGTGAAGAAAGCAAGCTGGTTTCCTCTTGGTTACTCAGCTCCCTCTGGTGGAATATTGATTTTTATGGCATGCCCCCTAAAATCAATAGACTCCAGAGGTCTGGCAGACCTTCCACACACCGAGATATGCTGTCAGGGTGTCAGGATGGCAAAGAAAAAGTAACCAGAGAAAAAAGGAGCAAACCTACAGAAGAGGCAGCCAAAAAAAAAGTAAGAAATATGATTATAAAAATCTCACTTCTATCACTTTTTGTATTTGTATTATATCATTTATTACATTATACTATAATACTAACTGTTAAATTACTAACTCATCTATAAATGAATTTTCCCAGAATTGTGAAAAGTGTTTTACTCAAAGGTGAAAAGTATCTAAGACATTATGCTATAGCTTTTAGAGAAATCACTGACATTTCCCTAAATTATGCTTTTTCAATCCCAATAATTATTTGCATTTTTACCTCAGGAACAATTCACCCAAAGGGATGTCCTCTGAAAATGAGAAAGCCACTTCGACAGAGTTTTCACAAAGTTTTACAAAGTGTATCAACTCATCCCTGCAGTGACAGATGCCAATTCGAAATACTATGGAAACAAAGTGAAATTGTTTGGATTGGCCTATTGGACATAAGCATTAAGCTTCAACAAGGTCAGCGGCTTCAGAAAATACAGCACATGGCAAAAAAACATGACCACAGCAGTCTGGCTGTCCTTTAGCTCCTGACCAAAAAAGGACAAAGGAAGCCCTTCCCTCAAGCCAGGTGAGTCACAGACGTGGCAGAATTTTGAGCAAGCCACCACCCCTCCTGTGAGCAGACTGTATAAAAATTACCCAAGCCATATGGTTCCTCTGGGAACAAAATACATAAATGTGGAGAACCAAATTGGACAGGATATTCCAGTAGTAGTCTGAGTAAAATCAAATATTCCGTGAGTCCATGGAGGGCCAGTAAAGCTCAAAGAATATGGAAGCATTAAAAAAGAAAAGAAAAGAAAAAAGGTATTTGAACAGTATAGTGGTCTCAAGTGTTCTTAGCTGTGTGGTCTAAGGCAAGTTATAAACTCCATGGGCCTCAGGTTTCCGATGAAGAGTGTGGTGACTCCTAGCTCAGGCTGTCCGTCTGAATCAGAGGAGATGGTCTTTGTGAAGAGGACTTTGTAGTTTGGAAAGCATCACGCACTTAGAATTATCACATGGACTATATTGAGTAGTAAGATGACCCCTACCAGCCTTGAACCATGGAAGGGAGTTAACAGATAGGAACAGGTCCTAAAACTGGTCTGCCTGGGCTTCAATCTGAATTCAGTAGCTTTCTAGCTGTCAAATCTTGGGTAGTCACTTAAGCCACTCATCCCTCATGTCCTTACTAGTATAATGGAGATCATGATGACAACAACGATGATGATGATGACGATGATGACGACAGTAATAATGCCCAGAGTTGCCAGGATTAAGTCAAATCTATGTAAAGTGCCTGAGAGTATGGAAAATAGTTGGGAGCCAGTAAATGTTGGCTATGTGTTATCGTTTTTGTGATATCTAGCCATATTTATCCATTTCTGTCTCTATAGCATTGTTTTCTGTCTTCATGTATACTCTAAAGCACTTTTTCATTTCATGTTTTTTCTTTTTTCTCATTCTCAAGGTCAATTATCTTATCACCATCCTAGATGATGGTTGTCTAACCTTGTCTCAAAGACCTTGAAGGGTAAGAATGATGTGAATGCCCCTCATCACTATCTTAATGCTTTGCACAAAGCAGGCACTCAGCAAATGCCTAATTGGCTTGCATAGCTAGTAAGCCCATCCTCAGTGCTGACCATCAGGTGTGTTGATGAAAACTCAAACAATGCCAGCACAAGGATCAACCCTGAACTTGCCCCCAGGTTTCCCAAAAGTCACTAGTTACCACATTTTGCCTAAATACCTTTCATCCATCAAGTATGATAGCTGTCTTGATTTCTGAAGAGTGCTTATTTTTCAGTCTTGTGGTATGTGGAGATACTCCCAAACTCATTGGTCACCTGAGAGACAGAGCTGCTGGTTTCTGAGTTTGTTTGATCCTGACAGTTAAGAGAAGACAAATGGATGATTCCTCAGATCATCAAGAATGACTAAAGAGATATTTATGCTGAATTTATGGTTCTATTTTTAAAACTATAATGAGATTTTAATAGTCGTACTGCAAAAGGTCCTCTCAGAAGTTCTCCATCAGCTGTAAATACCACACTAGGAAATAAAGATGAGAAATTAGTAACTATTGAGGTCTGTGGAATCTTAGGATGGTGCTAGCCCATTGAATCAGAGTTGAAGACACCATGGCATTTAGTGCCTCTTAGAAGGAAAAGTGCTTAAAGCATTTCCTATTAGACCAGATATTAAATACGCAAGAAGCCTGGGATATTTGCTACTCAAGTCCTAAGTTGTGGCTAATAAGTGAATAGGATCGGAGTTGTACTGAACAATATTATGGGTCCCTCTCAACTTGTCCTTCTGGGACAATTGAAGATCTTATAAGCCCTAGAAATAGGCCATGCATTTTGTGCAAACTGAGTTGCACCTTCTTTTAGCTACCACAAATATATTCACCAATCTTTCAATAGTAGCTGAAATGTAGAATGACTATGTAATTCATCATCCAAACCAGGACACCTCTGGAATAAAAGGGTGCTATTAATAATTATCAGGTGGCAAACTGGATAAGAAGCCATGACCCTATTATTTGCGGCATGCAGGAAACTCATCTCACCACAAGGGATGCACACAAACTCAAAATTAAAGGGTGGAAAATGAGTTTCCAGGCAAATTGACCTCAAAAGAAGTCAGGAGTCATAATCTTAATATCAGACAAAAACAACTGTTAAGCTATCAAAAATTTTAAAATATATGAAAGGACACTACATAATGATAAAAGGTTCAATCCATCAACAAGAAATATCCATCCTAAACATATATGTACCCAAACACAGGAGCACCAGCATTTATAAAGCAACTACTAAGTAAACTAAAAAAAGATATTAAGCTGGGCTCGGTGGCTCAGTTTGTAATCCCGCACTTTGGGAGGCTGAGGTGAGTGGATTGCCTGAGCCCGCGGGTTCAAGACCCACCTGGGCAACTAGGCGAGACCTCATCCCTACAATAAATCAAAAATTATCTGGGCGTGATAGCACACGCCTGTAGTTCCAGCTACTTGGAAGGCTGAGGCGTAAGGATCGCCGGAGCCCAGCAGGTTGAGGTTGCAGTGGCCAGGAGAGGCCACTGCACTCCAGTCTGGGTGACAGAGTGAGACTCCAACTCAAAAAAAAGATATTAACTCTCACACTATTATAGCAGGGGACCTGAATACCCCACTAACAGCCCCAGATAGATCATCAAGGCAAAAAACATCAACAAGAAGATCCAGAACCTAAACTTGACACTTGACCAAATGTACTTAGTAGATACTTACAGAATATTCCACCCAACAATCACAGAATATACATTCTACTGCTCACCACATGGAACATACTCCAAGATCAATCACATCCTCGGTCATAAATCAAGCATAAACAAATTCTATAAGATTGAAATATTGCCATGCACCTTCTCAAACCACAGTGGAATAAAAATAAATATCAACACCAACAAAATTTCCCCAAAGCCCACAAAGACATGAACACTAAACAACATGATGCTGAACAACTACTGGGTCAACACTTAAATCAAAACAGAAATTAAAAGATTTCTGGAAACAGGCTGGGCTCAGTGGCTAAGCCTGTAATCCCAGCACTTTGGGAGGCCAAGGCAAGAGGATTGCCTGAGCCTGCAGGTTCGAGACCCATGTGGGCAACTTGGCGAGACCTCGTCTCTACAATAAGTCAAAAATTAGCCAGGTGTGGTAGCGCATGCTTGTAGTTCTGGCTACTTGGAAGGCTGAGGTGGTAGGATTGCCGGGGCCCAGCAGGTTGAGGATGCCGTGGCTGGGAGCATGCCACTGCACTCCAGTCTGGGCAACAGAGTGAGACTCCAACTCAAAAAAAAAAAAAAAAATTCTGGAAACAAATGAAAATGAAGAAACATCTTACTAAGACCATTGGAATGCCATGAAATCAGTTCTAAGAGGAGAATTTATATCTCTATGAACACAGATCAAAAAAATGGAAAAATCACAAGCTGACAACCTAACAAATCACCTAAGGAAGCTGGAAAGAGAAGACCACCAGAACCCTAACTTAGTGGAAGAATCCAGATCACCAAAATAAGAGCCCAAATATGGGACATAGAAAACAAATATCATAGAAAATAACAAAACAAAAAGTTGGTTGTTTGAAAGAATTAACAAGATTGATGGGCCCCTAGCCAGAATGACCAAGAAAAAGAGAGAAAAAGTTGGAATAAATATAATTAGAAATACAAAAGATCAAATCACAACTGGTCCTGAAGAAATACAAAGGATTATCAGAGATTACTGTGTATACCTGTGTGGAAACAAGCTTGATAACCTAAATGAAATGGAGAACTTTCTGACATCACACAACCTCCCCAGGTTGAAAAAAGAAGACATTGAGACACTAAATAGACCAATAACTGCCCAGGAAATTGACTCTGTCATAAGAAAACTACCTACAAAAAAAAAGCCCTGGACTGGACAGCTTTCCAGCAGAATTCTACAAAATGTACAAGGAGGAGCTGATAGCAATCCTACTGAAAGTATTCCAGGCAATTGAGAAAGATGGAATTCTACCCAAATCATTTTACAATGCTAACATCACACTGATGTTTGTAAAGATCCAACAAACAAAAAAGAGAGAGAGAACTACAGGCCAATATCCCCTATGAACATAGATGCAAAAATTCTAAACAAGATTCTAGCAAATCGAATCCAACAACACATCTCAAAAATCATCCATCATGACCAAGTAGGTTTCATCCCCAGGATGCGGGACTGGTTCAGTATCTGCAAGATCATAAAAGTAATTAAATACATCAACAGATGTAAAAACAAGAACCACATGATTACATTATTAGATGCAGAAAAAGTTTTGATAAAATGTAGCATCACTTCTTGATAAAAACCCTCAAACACCTAGGTATAGAAGGAACATAACTCAAAATAAGCACCATCTACGATAAACACATAGCTAACATATTACTAAATGAATAGAAACTGGAAACATTTCCCCTGAAAACTGGAATAAGACAAGGCTGCCTATTCTCAACCCTGTTGTTCAACATTGTATTAGAAGTCCTAGCTAGAGCAATTAGACAAGAGAAGGAAATCAGGGGTATCCAAACAGGAAAAGAAGAAGTCCAGTTATCCCTCTTTGCTGACAATATGATCTTAAACCTCGAAAATCCAAGAGAATCTGTCAAAAACCTGCTTGCACTGATAAAGGACTTTAGCAAAGTCATGGGGTACAAAATAAATGTGCAAAAGTCAGTAGCATTCTTATAAACCAACAACAAGCAGGCAAAGAACCAAATAAAAAGCACAATCCCATTCGCAATAGTCACACACAAAAAATGAAATACCTTAGCATCTTCCTAACCAGAGAAGTGAAAGATCTTTACAATGAGAATGACAAAACACTGCTCAAAGAAATCTAAGAAGACACAAACAATGGAAAAATATTCCATGCTCATGGATAGGAAGAATCAACATTGTTAAGATGTCCATCCTACCAAAGGCAATCTACAGATTCAACGCCATACCCATTAAATTACCAACATCATTCTTCTCAGACCTGGAAATGACAATACAGAAATTCATATAAAAACATAAATGACCATAAATAGCCAAAATAATCCTTAGCAAAAGAAATAAAGCAGGAGGTATCACACTTCCAGAATTCAAACTTTACTATAAGGCTACAATAATCAAAACAACCTGGTATTGGTACAAGAATAGGCATATAGATCAATGGAACAGGACAGAGATTCCGGAAGCAAAACCTGACTTTCTCAACCAAATCATCTTTGACAAAGTCTCCAACAACAACCACTGGGGAGAGGAGAACCTATTTAGTAAATGGTGCTGGGAAAGTTGGCTGATCACATGCAGAAGATTGAAACAGGACTCCTACCTATCACCATACACAAAATTTAACTCTAAATGGATCAAAGACCTAAGTGTAAAACCTCAAACTATAGGAATCTTAGAAAATGCAAGAGAGACTCATGGAAATTGCAACTGGCAACCAATTCTTGATCAAAACCTCAAGTGCCCATACCATAAAAGATAAGATAGACAAGTGGGACCTCATCAAACTGACAAGCTTCTGCAAAGCAAAAGAAACCATCAAGACAGTGGGGAGACAGCCCATAGAATGGGAAAAAATATTTTCCAACTGTATATCTAACAAAGGCCTAACATCTAGGATCTACAAGGAACTCAAACTCATCAAAAAGTAAAAAACAAACAGCCCTATTAAGAAGTGGGCAAAAGACATGAATAGACACATCTGAAAAGAAGATATATGGGCCACCAACAGACACATGAAAAAGTGCTCAGCCTCACTAATCATCAGAGAAATGCAAATCAAAACCACATTGAGATATCATCTAACCCCAGCAAGAATATGAGATATCATCATGCTCAGTGATCTATCACAGAAACAAAGAACAGAGTACCATATGTTCTCACTCATAAGCAGGCCTTGAACAATCATTAATAAAACAAACAACAACAGATGCTGGTGAGGATGTGGAGAAAAAGGAATGCTGCTACACTGCTGGTGGGAATGCAAACTAGTGCAACCTCTTTGGAAGACACTGTAGCAACTTCTGAAAGAACTAAAATGCCCTTCCATATGAACCAGTAAACTCCCTATTGGGAATATACCCAGAGGAACTCAAGTCATTCTACCAAAAAGATACCTGCACACGCATGTTTTTTGCAGCTCTATTCACAGTAGCAAAAACCTAGAACCAACCATGCTGCCCATCAAAGCTGGACTGGATTTTTTTAAATGTGGTACATATACACAAAGGAGTATTGTGCAGCCATAAAGGACAAACATATGAACTTTGCAGCAACTTGGATGGATTGAGAGTCTATCATACTCAGTGATCTATCACAGAAACAAAGAACAGAGTATCATGTGTTCTCACTCATAAGCAGACCTTGAACAATTACCATAATACTATAAGAAAGGGATTGGTAATAGTGGGAAACTACCAGGAGAGGGTGGTGGGATTGGCAGTCGAGGGAAACTGTTGGGGAGGGAGGGGCCCACATCATCAACAAGGGTACCTGCATAATAAATATACTTAACTCTGAATTGTACCCCACATCTTTAAAATAAAGAAAAATAATAATAATAATTAGCAGGTGACAAACCGGGAACATGGCCATCCTCTGTAAATGCTGATGGAGAATTAACCTAATCTGGCCTCCTCCAACACTTTTCCTTTATGCTTCTCTCATCCACTCAGTTAAATATTTTCCAGGAGCAGACCTTGTGCCAAGCACTGGGAAAGGCACTAGGTGAACAGTGATGGAAAAGCTGTCACTCCTCAATCTGCAGAACTCCCACTAGGATTCAAAGGGACCATGAGGAACATTCATGAGCCCTGGTACTGAGGACCAACAGAGCAGCACAAACAACTATATGGACACAGTCCTGAGAGTGATGGTTGGGGAAGGGGTGATAGTCATTACCAATGTAATCAACTAGAAACAAACAGTCTGGGGAATCTATTCCTTCCTCCCCTGCAGGGAGTCCAAGTGGTGGACCAATTCCTTGACAATGTGGGTTCTGATCTTTTTTCTGTTGCTGCCTGAATCTGTAACTTTAGGCAATTCCTTTCTCTGCTTCTTTCCTTTCCATGCCTTCTATGAAAGCTACAGTGAGAAAATACAACCAGCAGTTATGTACCCAATAATCCTGTCCTGACTGTGATTATTTTCACTTTCTAATGTTAAGGCATTGTCACAAGAAGTTGTGATGACTAAACAAGTCCCCACAAGTGCAGACTAGTATATTGCTTGGATTGCCAAGAAAAGCCAATAATAAATAATAAAACAGTCCAGAAAAAATGATTTGGAAAAGCATTGTAAACACAGATGGCTTACAATGCAAAAATACATGATGTTATATCGGTTTAATTCAGAATCCCAAACGTCGAAACTGGTAAGTCAAATAACCATAAATTTGTATTCATATTTTGCTGATGCCGACCAAGGACATTATGCTTATCTATGCGGTTGTGCATTTGACAGAACTTGTGAAGAAAAAGCCTTGAGCCAGCCATCTCTGAGTTACTAATAGGATGAACTAAACATCTGACAGATGCTTGTTACACAACATTACACTCGGGCTTTCTACAGGAATAAAAATAAACAATATAAAAGCAACCCAACTCTACAAGTATTTAGCCCATACTTTATTGGCACATCCATCCAACATCTGTTTACTGAATGTGCACTCTGTGCCAGGCCTGGGCCAGGTACCCAGAGTCCACAGTGAGCCAGACAAGCGCCCTGCCTCATGGAACTTCCATGCAGTAGGCCAGACAAAGTAGATCAGCAAGTGATGAATATGTGATACCAAGCCATGCTAGTAATAAGAGGAAAAATAAAACAGGCTAAGAAATGGTCAGAGGGTTCCAGGGGGGCCTCCCTGGGGGGTGCTGACCCTACGTAGCCAGGAAGCAATGATCTGGGGGGAGAACAAATCAGGCTGTGAGAATAGCCAGGCAAAGCTTAGTTCACTTGTGTAAAAATTCAAAATCTGCAAGGCTTTTTTCAGAGCTCAACTTCCTCACTTGTATCCATTACGCTAATATTAAAACCTACATTGGGAGAATATTCACATAATTGTAGGTGGGAATATAAAGTGTGAAACACTTCTAGAATGTAATCTAGAAATACATGTCAAATCTATTACAATTACTATAATTGTTCAATTCAGTAATTCTGTTCCTAAGAATATATGGTAAAGATATATTTAGAAATATGCACAAGGATATTTATGGCTGTCTACATCAAAGACATCTATATTATATTAGAACGAAATTAGAAACAACCTCAAAATCTAACAGAAGAAGCATTCAATGAATTACAATATGTCTACATGATGAAATATCAGTTAATGATTAAAAGACAACTTTCTATACAATATTTAATAACATGCAGAGATGCTCATGAGAATTTTAAAGGAAAAGGCAGAATATAAAACTGTATTTGTAAATGATTCTAACCCGAAATCTATGATATATTTACATGTACATATAAACAAAATTCCAGGGGAAATATGCTTAAAGATGATCATCTCTAAATTGGGAGATTATAAGTGACTTTCTTTTTCCTTCTCTAAAGTTTCTAAGTGTTCCACAAATGGCATGATTTACATTCATAAGGAGAAAGCAATTAAAGAAATATACTATTTTATTTCATTAGCCTTTTTACATGAAGAAAAAGAATCCACAGTTAGAAATGTATTAACTCCTCAGTAAAATATAGGGTTTCATATTAGTGTACTGTGGAGACACTGAGTTCTTCCCTTCATTCTTGTTTGCATTTTTCTCTTTCCATTTCTGCTTTCCCAGCAACCTAGATATGGGCTTATTCCATGATCATGTTTACATCTCGAGAGTCTAGTACAGTGTATGGTACATAGTAGATGCACAATAAAGGCGGACTGCATCATGTAAGTGACAAGTTCAAAGCAATTAGTTCTATTTAGAATCATCTATCCACTGTATAAATGGAGATCATTGTCTTTAAATCAAAGCATACACTATTCCTGGAGTAACACTTAAGTTGTTCTGCATCCTGACTGAGTATTTAAGGCTTTTTCTTTGCAGAGCTTTTGAGTGCTTTAAATAACTGTACACTTTTTTTAAAGTGCTACTTGTAAGTGCTGAATTTAAGCTGTCCAAAGTCACTGTAGTTATTCCATTTCACCATATATTTTTACATTTCTTAGCCTCAGAGATGTCAAATGACTTAGATGTTTTAGAATATCTAGTTTTCCAAATAATTCCCTTTAAAAATCTTTAGTCTTGTACTGGGAATTCTAAGCATATGCATAACAGTCATTATGATAATAAAAGCAAGTTGCAACAGATATTAAATGTTAAACATTTCTACATATGTGCTCTGATTATCTATGACCTGACACATTGTTTCTCTCTGATTAAAATGCAAAGGCTAATTGACATTTCTCTGAATAATACACTTCTACCCAGAATAACTCATTGCCTCTATACTCACTGTTCCAATCACTTTTTTTTTTATTTTCAAAATCGTCTCTATTGAAAATGTGCCTGCAATTACAATAGGCCTCTTCCCACTGAACGATAATATGTCTCTGCTAACCTGTGTTTTGAGGCCAAAATCCATGAATGAAGCATATGTTGTCCTCAAATCATGAAATTTAACAGGTCACTGACACTTCTAAGTCTTTCCAGGAACAGAGACCAGAAGAGAGGAGCAGGTGAGAAAAGGATAGACAGCAGCAGCAGGTTCGAAATGTCTTGGCCAGTACTCTCAACTTTTCTAATTCACCATAATATCAGGATTATTTTTATTGCAATCACAAAGCAGCATTTTCCTTTCTTCTCCTGTTTTTAAGGTAAGGAAGCTAATAACATCAAAGATTGGCTACCAAAATGCTTTGGAAAGTTTATACATTCATCAGTACTACATATTAAAATTGTCACCTTCCATAGGAGGAAAAGCATTTGGTATATAACCACGTGACTTTGAGGTGAATTATATATAGTGATATGCAGATAAATGTTTAACAGCCAACTCTCCGGAAAAAAATCCGAATTTATGAGATTTCCAATTTCCAAAGTGTAAATATTTCCATTATGTCCAATTTTCAGCTACCAATGTGATGTCACTTAACACCAAGAAGCACACAAATCTTGCAAGCCACTATGAGCTGGTTCCATCACACCCTAACCTCAGCTAAAAATATCATGGAATTATTTGAGGACTACAGCAATTAAGATAATAACAAGGAGGGTTTTATATTTATAACCTAAAACATGATGACAGAAAATTTCTAACACCTGGGTCATTTTACATTATATATATATGCAGTAGATGAGAATCATCAACTCTCCCCTTTCTGCTATCTCTTCTCACAACTTCTCTAAGAAGAAAACTATTAGTTTAACTCCCAGGTGAACCTTACACCCCACAAAACAAACAGCTATTACCTACTCTCCCACACATCCTAACTAAGGAGATCTTATCAGCTGGAAACTCAACCCTTTACTTGGACTTCGACTCCCAGTGAAAAAATGCACATATTCCCTGCTAAAGAATTCACATTTACTCATACCACAGCGTGAATGAAGTATGAGAGCCCAGGTTTTTAAAGCACCTTAGAGGAGAGAAAACAAGAAACCTACTCTATTCTCTATGTTTTAATGAAGACAACCATTGCCAAAGAAAGCAAAAATGTTTTGCAAATGAAAATGCATTTCCTTTATTTGGCAATCTTGCCTAGGGTTAGTCCTAAGCAAGGACTATTCACTTGTTCACTCTACACACTCCGTTGGGACTGACCCTCTTGGGGGAACACCAGACTCGAAATTCTCCCCTGGCAGATGGGCATTTTGATGCTAAATCTCAGCCCCTCACACCTGCTACCTCACACCCTCCATGAACAACCACCTCCCCATAGGCCCCTACATGCTGTTTTCAGGCTTCTCTTTTGTGGTATTTTCATTACCTAGAACCCCTCACCTGAAAGAATGTGCTCTACCTGCCCATCCAGAGTTACCCACTCCCTGTGCACCATCACTTCCAAGGTGGTGCTTGCCTCATCTGACAGTGTTTGGTCTCTAAATCCCTTCCTCTGCAGGGGCCACTTTGTCACTGGTTCTGAAGGGCCTTAGGACCCATGGGGTGAACAGCCGTGAAATGCTTTCTATAGAATGTATGGAACCTGGAACAAACTCGTTGTGTAGGGAACACACATTAGTTTTGCTTGCCTCTTCTCCATTTGCTTTTCATCTGGGATGAGCACCAAGATTCCCTTAGCGAGGCTCAGTGAAACTATCATCAATCAAGTCGTGCCCAAAAGTGGCCCAAGGCATAGCCAGGCCATTCAACCTCTCTCTAATTCCAGTTGTGAGTCAAGTGATGAGAGGACAAAAGCTGAACTGTCCCAAGGGCAGCTCAGAAAAGGACTGTTCACTGGTTCCTGCTTCCCAGAACCACCCTGGACCTTTCTTCTGGCAGTTGGTCACTCAGTTTTATCTTCATTTCTGCAAGCAGCCCTGCCTCTTCCAATTATTATTATTTTTTTATTTGCTTAAATTAATGGGAGTCTATTTCTGTTGCTTACAAGTGATGCACTCTAATTGGTATTAACACATTTACAGATGACTAATAGACAGGATGGACAAGAGAAAAGTCTTCTTAATCGGTTTTGTTTTCCTATGGTTCTCAAGCCCTGGAACTACTCTCTGTTTTTCCCTTCTGCAGGGTCTCAAGACATCACCTGGGACTCAGAGAAAGCAGAATTGCAGAAAGGAAAAATGCTCTTTGGGAACTGAGGGAGAAGAAGGATCCAATCGAGTGTGTTCTCAAGCTGAGAGTCCCTCCCTGGCTGCTCCTGGGGGGTCTGTTTTAGGTAGCTCAGCCTGGGGCAAATGAGGATAAAAGACAGTACGTTTGAACGGGATACAGATGAAGGATTCTTTTATTGCCAAACAATGAATAAGCACATTAACCAAGGGGACCTCAAGGACCTTCATAGGTGACACCTCAGAATAAGTCCCTGAGCTTCAAAGGCGATCATGAGCAAGCAACTAGCAGTCAAATGGAGGCTAGACAAAGGAGCTACATGCAAGTTAGCACAATCCATCAGAACAATCCAAGTGCCAACAACCAAGACTAGTTTAAGATTCAGCATTATAGCTATAAAGCAACAATAGGGGCAATTAAATCAGGCCCCCTGGAGATAGAGAGAAAGTCAGTGGGGAACACAATGGATGTGGCTCAATTAGAAAAGAAAAAAATGACAGGCATTTGACACCCTAGATATTACTGGTCATGACTGTAGCATTTCACAAAAGGAAAACCATATTCAAAGGAGATTTACTTAATGATAGAAGCAAAGAGCTAGAAGAAACATCAAAAGCAAAACGAAGTCCCAACCCAATGCAGTCAAGAATAGTTAGAAATGAAATCAGTAAGAAAGGCAGTAGGAAAAGTGGAGTCTTGAATCAGAAGCTGGGTCCAGGTTCAAGTTCTGCCAGGACTAGCTAGTTCAGTCGAGCTGTTTCCTCAACTCTCTAAGCCCATGTTCGCTCATCCTTCCTCTATAGTGTGAATAAGACCACTACCTGACAGATTTATTCTGCAGAATAAGATGAGATCACGGGTAAGACCAGCTAACACTTAAGTTCTCAATATGATATGGCAAGTACACTAGATGCATCTATCAGGATGTCATAGCAGGGACATGAACCATGGACCATGTGCACATCATAATAAAGTAAACAACTGATCCAATTCCCATCAATATTCTGTTAAAGAGAGGGTGGAAGAAAAGAACAGCAGTAATCGTTATCAAAGGCCCTCAGGTGAGCAGGAAGAGGTACCATAAAGGGAAGTGGTCTGACTGCTGTCACCTAGTGTGCGCCCCAGTGACAGAAGGAAGTGTCAGGCAGGAAGCAGTGGTGTGAAAGACAGTCGATATTCATGAGCTCAGAAGCAGGCAAAAAAATCAATTTTTTTCGGCCTTGCATCTTGGGTGTTTAGGTGTGGAAATATAGTGATTATATACATTGTACTTTCAGCTGACCTAAAAATAGTCCTTCACCTGCTGCTGCTTTTTCCATTGGTTACAAAGGCTATTGTTTATTTCAGCAGATGGAAAAGAAGCTGTGAAAAGCTGTTCACATCATGCAGAAAGGAGCATGCGGAGAGGCGGAGGCATGGGTAGTATGTTAATGAGCGGGGTCGGGGATGATTAGCTCAACTGCTCACACAAGATCTTTCTTCTCAGAATTTGTTGTTAGCATTCTGATCTATGGACTTTGGTACCAGCATGCTAATGTGGACCTGCGTCTCAGTGGGCACAGCAGTGAGCATCTCCATTAAGGTCGGTTGCCATTAGCTTCTGTCGTTTTTCCCACTGCACTCTGAAAACTCGAGCTTTCTTTTCATGTGTCACACAGTACCTTAGAACTTCCTGGGTTAGAGGTTTGGAGAGAAAATCGTCTGCCATTTTGGGAGGCAGCCGCCCCTGCATCTGACAGCAGCTGCCCAGTCCTGCTTGAGATGGAGAGTCGAGGCTGATGTGTCTTCTGGGGGAGTGGAGTGGAAAAGGCATCAGCTTTCTGGGCTCCCAGAGTCAACCATGAAACAAATTCAGGTTTTTGTTTTGGTGGAGTTCAGAATATTAACCCCAAGCCAGCCAAAGAGCTCATTACTTTTTCTCCTGAGCCACTTGCCACACAAATAAAAAGCACACAAATTCTCCACTCTATAGTTATTTTTCTCAGTGGATGGTCAATATCTTGGGCTCTGTGTGTTCTTTTTATGAATATATACACACCAAGCCATGGCTAGAGCTCCCTACCTGAAATCATTTTTTTTTCTCCTTTCCTGCTGTACCTGAGTAGTTCAAATTGATGAGAAAAAAATTTAATTGAAGCTGATTTCACATTAGGTTATCTAGTATACCCTCTGTCACCAAGCAAGAAGCAATAGAGTAAGATTAGCCCATTCAGCTTTTTTTTTTTTTTTTTTTTTTTGAGTTGGAGTCTCACTCTGTCATCCAGACTGGAGTGCAGTGGCCGCTCCCGGCCACCGCAGTCTCGACCTGCTAAACTCCGGCGATCCTTCCGCCTCAGCCTTCCAAGTAGCCATTCAGCTTCTATGAGTCCACCTCCTATGACTTCTCTCACTATGCATGCTGGGGCCTGATATTCATAGTCACATATGTACTACAAAGCCTTATACCAACTGATCCCTCTAAAAGAAAATACACAACATAGGGGAAAATATGGGGTTTGGTATAGGATAACAGTCGAAATTCCTTGGTATAAAATTAGCTGTGCTACAAAATGCCAAAGAAAAATACAAAAGTCATGAGGAAGCTTAGCAAGTTTGTCTTATATCCATTCATACTTAGAGGGAGGTTCAGGGAAAGAGTGTGTAAGAGATTTGGTCTTATTTCAATATGTGCTTATTTATTACAAAGATAATAAAGGGAAAAAAATAGCAATTAGGAAATCCCATCCCAGAAGGTATGTTTTGTCTGGTTTTTTACCTATGGTTGTGGCAGCCAAACCCTTTTCCGAGATAATCCTGAATTCCAACTACCTGGCCCTTGAGTACTGGCGAGGTTTATGTGTAAGGAAAGTCCCAGATTTGGGGTTAAAGCCCAACAACAGCATGATTAGGTAATTCTCAGCTACAGAAACTACCATCAAATTAACAAACCAGAATTTTGAGGTCAAATCAGAATATCCTCACAAGTCATCTGAAATTCAGCCTGTACACATTAGTAAGATCATATCAACAAAACACCAACATGTTACTTTTTACAAGTGACATTTCATTTTGGCCTAACTATAAGTGTTGGTTTTTGTCTTAAACTCTCCAAGAAAAAAAAATCTATATAAGAAATACCATAAAAATCATTAAAATAACATCTGACAATTTTTAGAACATCTTTCAGATATTAGTACTGAAATGAATCTAATAAAATGAACAACTTATTGACCTAGTTTTTAAAACTTTGCTAAATCCCAGGAAATTTCCACATAAGGTCATGGCACTCACTGCAGTGTATGGTAGACCCATCATCAACACCCCTCAAAGTTGCCCAATGTCTTTCCTCAGACATATTAATGCCAGGTACAGTCAAGAGCAATAATCTAAAGGAGTAGAATAAAATATACAAAGAAGTAACAAAAATAATTTTAAGTTAAAAAATTAATTAAAAAATAAATGATATATTTAAAAATTAAATATTAATAAACAAAAAAAGAATGAAAGCAAAGGAGGAACTTATAAAAATAAAAGATAAAATTTTAAAAATAATTAACTAGGACCAGAAAAACAGCTTCAAAAAAACTTCGTGGGATAAGGAAGGGCACCCATTTAAATACCACCAGATTCAGGAAAAGAGAAGAGATTCCCCAAGGTCTTCACAAGCTTAAGATCCAGGAATGCAGAAGCAAATCAGAGACAATTCAGAAGGTCTAGATGAGTAAAACAAAGTATACATTATTCACAGAAAACAGATCATTTGGTGATTGTTTTTATTCCTTCATTTAAGAAAGAACTTGGTTTAATCTAGGATGCATAAAAGAAACCAAGAAATGTATTGTAGTGGGATGAATGGTGATCCCCCCCCCCCGAAATGCCCTAACCCCAGAGCCTATACATTGTGATCTTATCTGGGAAAGGGCTCTTTTGCAGCTGTAATTAAATTAAGGATCTGGAGATGAAATCATCCTGGATTTGGTGGTCCCTAAATCCAGTGACAAGTCCTGAGAAAAGAGGAAGAGAAGGGAAGGGAAGGAAAGGGAAGAGGAGGCTAGGGGAGGAGAGGGGAGGAGAGAGGAGGGAAGGGGAGGGAAGGGAAAACAGACACAGACCCAGGAAAGAAAGCTGTATGTAGAACCATGTGATGATGAAGGCAGAGATTCAAGTTATGTGACACAACCCAAGGAATGCCAGAAACCATCAGAAACTGGAAAGGGCAGAGACGGATCCTCCTCTGGAACGTTTAGAGGAAGCGCGACCCCGCCTGCACCTTGATTTCTGACTTGTAGCCTTCATAACTATAAGAAAATACATTTCTATTGTCTGAAGTCGCCTAGTATGTGAAAATTTGTTGCTGCAGCCCTAGGAAATCAGTACAGACACCTTGGCCGCTGATGAAGTAATTGTGAAAAAGCCATCCTTTGCCTGTGGTTACTACATATGGCCTGTGGTCTGGTGGGAAACAGGGATCCTTATGGCTGGAAACAGAAGCTTTCAGATTAAAAAGACTTAGATCGAATCCAGATTCTGACAATTATTCTCTGTATGACCTTGGATATGTTTCCTAACCGCTCTGTGCCTCAGTGTCATCTCTCAAAAAGCTGAGCAGTAAAACCAGTCTCTAACTCATACTGCTGTGGAGAATAAACAAGCTCGTCTCTCTACGAGAACATGGGGCAGGGGCAGGCACACAGTGAGAAATACATTCCCTACCACTAGGCATGGGCTGAGCTCCAGCTCAGAGCTGACACTGTGTGAGTGTTGGGGATTCGAGACAGAATAAGAGAAAAGCTCAGTACAAACGGCACGTAAAGAAGTCTCTTGAAACCTGTTTTTCTCAGTACACTTCTTGTCAATAATTAAAATAACTCCAATGCCTTGATATCTACACTTCTATTTATAACACTTAAAATTATCAGCTTATTTCCCACTATCACACCTAAGCACTTATTAATTCTCGCAGGAGGAGTTTAATTTCAGCAAATGTGTTTTTGAGATATTTTGATGGCCTAGAGCTATGAAACTAATGCAATTCATTTACTGCCTGAAAAATATGAAGGCAATGATTTTTTTCTAGCATTATTGAGTCATACTTGAAAAATAAAAATTGCATATATACAAGGCATTGAATGTTATAACATGATGATTTAACATACATATGTATTGTAAAATGATTACCAAGCCAATTAATACATCCATCACCTCACAAATATCTTTGTGTGTGTGTGCATGTGTGTGTATGTGTGGTAAGAACAATCAAGAGCTACTCTCTTAGCAAATTTCAAGTAAACAATACAGTATTACTAACTGTGGTCACCCTGCTGAACCTTAGATCCCCAAAACTTACTCATCTTATAACTGAAAATGTGTATCCTTTGGCTAGTATCTCCACATTTCCTCCACTCCTTGTAAACACTATTCTACTCTCTGCTTCTATGAGTTTGATTTTTTAGATTCTACCTATAAGTGAGAACACATCTAGCTTATTTCTTCTGTGCTTAGCTTATTTCACTTATTATAATGTCCTCAAGGTTAATCCATGTTGTCGCAATATGGCAGGATTTTCTTCTTTTTTATGACTGAAAATTATTCCATTGTATATAGATACCACATTTTTTAATCTATTTACCTATCAACAAACACTTAGGTTGATTCTTTATCTTGGCTAATGTGAATTCTGCAATAAACACAGAGGTACAGATAAACAGTATGAATTTTCCTCAAAAAATGTTTAAAAGGTAATGATTTTTCAATTTCAACACTACATGACATAAGTAACAAAATAAGAGTCATTATAATCCTGAAGATATTTACCCCCAAGATACTTTATCATGGTAGCTAGCTAACAGTCATCATTCATGCAAGTGTTTGCTCAGGGCCTAGTATGTTACAAGAACATGATACATGATACCTAGACAAAACCATTATTTTTGGAAATATGACCTCCTTCAACCTAGCTCTTGTGTTCAGACTCTCATAGCAGCTTCTCCATCTAAAATTCCTGCCTGGTGTAGAAAAGTGGTCATACGTTGGCCAGCCTCTGGGAGTGGGAGAGAAATTCATTCAGAAGTGCAACAATGAGTCAGGCTTACAACTCCCTAATTTTAAGGCATGCCTGCATGTCAAGGAAATTTCATGGAGTTGATAAAAACTGGTTCTTCCTAAACATTTAAGGTTTCCCTAAGTCAGTGATTAGAGAACAAGAAGAGAACAAAAAAAGAGTGGATTAAATTGGAATTAATGCTACTGAAAAACACAAGCAGCTAGTCAGTCTAAGATAAAGTTCTAGTAAGATCTATCTTTATGGTTGGGGAGGCAGGGTCATATTACCTAATTTGGCTAGTAAACATAGCATGCACAAGCACCTTGACTGAGATACAGAGGTGTCTGACACTAAGTTTCTCCTACTCTCATTCTCTCACCTGACTATATGACCTTAACATGTGCAAATTTGATTCAAGTGTCTTCTGAAGTTTTTTTTGTTTTGTTTTGTTTTGCCTAAAAACATTAGAGAAGCCAGTATTTCCAACTAGCATTGTTGGTCCTGCGTGCCCTGGCTGAGACACAAGTTACCCAGGTGTTAATGAACATGCCCTCCATACTGAAAAGCCGTCAGGTACCCTGCTGCAAAAGCAGCCTCCTTAAACAGCTGTGTGGGACCCATGTGAGACTTCTCTGTCGCATTATTCTGTTTGAATCTTGGAATGGTGTTTTCAAAGATTCACACAAACTAAAAATGAAGACTTGTCAATTCATTCAACATGAATTCATTCATTCAGTAAGACTTTATTAAGCACTAACAATGTGCCTATTATTTAAGGGTATTTGCGGAGGGAGTTGTTTTTATTTTCCAACTGCCCATCTGAAAGACCTTGAATAAATAGATGTATTTTACTCCTTTATCTGAATGACAACCAATTCAAAGAATTAGTGCTCAGACATCAAAAATCTAATCTTGTCTTGATACTCTGTTCTTCTAGATTTAGGTACAATTAATAATAGTCTAGCCAATTTCTAAAGCTGTCAAGGTTGAAAAAATTAGACATAACGCTTGTAGTTCAAAATGTACATCATTTTCTAAAAAGACATTATAATACAAGGTTTAAAAAGTAGACCTTAAAAAATAGAGGTTACAAAATTAGCCAGCTTTCTATTGAAAGAAATGTGATACTTTTTTTTTTTAACTTATCACTTCTCTACATCTGAATTTTGTCCTGAAGGTTGTGGTGACCTAAATAGAACTGACACTCTCTGGTCAGAATTCTGCAGTACCCAGAACTGGGGGCAGTCATTGATGAAGAAAAGCTACAGCTGCAGGGAAGTCCTGCAGTTTTAGAGCTAAACAAGAGTGTGTTTCTTTGTCCTAATACCAGGCATGTGGTATCCTTTCACAGTCTCTGAGACTAGACTTTAGGAAACACTAAAAACAGGGCTACACAGAGAAACTAGATTTTTAAGCCATTAACTTTTTTTTAAAGAGTAAGTTTATTCCTTTCAGTACTTACTATAGATAGACACACCTACAAATTCCTAAAAATTTCAAAAACATTCTGAAAAGCTCTGCTAATAGCTTACATGTGCTTCCCACTCCATTCAGTAGCAAGTTCCCAACTCAGCATACTCACAAATATTCAATATTTATATAGGACAAAGACATTTGACCTAATTTAACCTTACCACGATATAGTTTTAATTCATAGTTTGATCATGAGATCTGAATTATAGGACCTGGGCCTGGACTAAAAAACAACAACAACAACAACAAAAACTGCATGACCTTGAGCAAGTCAGTACTTCCCTGAGTTTTAATTTTTCAACTTCTAAGATCTTTTCTACCTCTAAGATCCATCTTTAAAAAACCACTTTGAGAGTCTGATGTAAGTTATGGAGCCTCCCCACATAAACACTGATATTTATTATCAATTTGATAATGTTCAAAAGCAGTCACAGACCTCAGGTGAAAAACAACTGACCTAAAGAATCTCTGTTTCTCTGACACTGGGGACACTAAAAGAGGGGAGGTTGGAAGAAGGGTTAGTATTCAGAAGTTATCTATTAGGTACAGTGTTCACTATCTGGGCAATGGGTCACCTGAAGCTCAATCTCCACTGGTATGCAATATGTCCATGTAACAAACATGCACTTGTACCCCCTGAATCTAAAATAAAAAATGTTAAAAAGAATATCTACAATCTCTCCAAGAGGTGAAATTTTACCACTACTATTGTTCAGAAGGACAACCTGTACTATAATCTTACAGTATATGTTACATACAGGGGGAGGGGGAGGCAAAAAGAAAAACCAGCATTATCTTTTGAAGGGCGGACCACTTGTAGTGCACTCTGAATTTGTTCCTCAGGATCAAACAACCAAAGTGTTTACCTGGAAGTTTTGAGAAGGTTGCATCACGATTTGCAAAAGAAATATCCTGAATTGTGGCAAACAGATGATTGGCTCTTCCACCGTGACAACGCACCTGCCACACCGCGCTGAATGTTTTGCAATTTTCGACCAGAAATGAAATGACCCCCATGCCCCGCCCTCCCTATTCACCCAATCTCGCCCAGAGTGACTTTTTTTTATTTTCCTGGATGAAGAAAGTCCTCAAAGGAAAATGTTTTGCCAATGTGGAAGAGGTGAAACAAAAAAATGGCAGCAGCACAAAAAGACATCAAAATTGATGAGCTAAAAAACTGTTTTGAGCAGTGGAAAATGTGTCTCGATAGGTGTATTGGATCAAACGGGGAGTACTTTGAAGGTGACTGAAGTTTAAACATGTAATAATACACAATTTTTATAAAATAAATTCTGATTATTTTGGGTCCCCCTTCTATAAATATAACACTATTATATGTCATGTACATAATATGTAATATTTATGCTATGTTAGATACTATTATCATATTATGTTAATAGAATACATTACTATATTATGTCTGTATCTTACTGTATTTATTTTACATGTGCTTGTGCCATAGGTATGCACATACAGAGACAGAACTCAAAGTAGTTGCACTGTGCTCTAATTCATCTTCTAGTATGAGACATTCTTCAATTACTTATTTTAAAGGAATATAAATGTGCTTCTTAAGTAACTGAGAATTTGATCTCCCTCACTTATATGAACTATTCTAAGTCTTTGTTCCCCAGTCTGGTGGAAAGGTGGTTTTGTTACAGACACAGATGGGCAGAAAGCAAACTTAATGAAAACAATACCATCAAGTCACCCTAATTCGAGCTGCACCTGATACTGATAAATTCATGAACATATCAGAAGCTACATCTTGGGAATATTAGCACAAAGCTAAAATGTAGTGATCAGTTCTGTCTCTTAGTTGGAGGGGGAGTGGTAAACCAATTAACCTTGACTTAAGAAAATCCTACACCTACATTCAAAAATTTCCAGAATGCAACCCCCAAAAGGAAGATATGTCTTAAAACTGTTTTTGTGGAGTTGTTGAAGGTTGCATTCTGCCAGGAAAAAAGATTATTACATTAAATGAAAATCATTTAATTTAAAGAAAAATAATGAGCTAGAGTGAGAATACTACTTGCAATCCTAATTATGCTGTTCATTGGTTTTCTCCAACCCACAATCTCTTAAGAACTCCAATCCCCCATCCCCTGCTCAAATGCAAGCCCCGCCAGGAAAAGAATTTTTATCTGTTGTGTTTTATTGATGAATCCTAAAAGCACATAGATAATTGCCTCATGCAATAAATACTTGTTGAAAGAAACTAAGTTCTTCATTCATACCAAAGAGTAGTTATGAGTAGAAGTCCATAATATACACACACATACACACACATATGCGTGTGTGTGTGTGTGTGTGTGTGTGTGTGTGTGTGTGTGAAGGAAAAACTGCCTCCCCCAAATCTCCTGTATACCATCCCAGAGGGAAAAAACTGGTCACACTATACATGGTTCATTGCAGCTGAATAGTATGTTCTGGGGCTTTCCCAGAGCCCCGGAGCCATCAGATATTGAACCTTAAACATCCAAGATCATAAATACCAAGATCAAAAAATGAGGTCTGAATTTAACTATCAAGAGTTGATGTCTTTGTAAACTGCCTGAAGAAGGATGATCTAGACACATGGTCCTTAGTCGAACAAAAAATGTCAGAGACTAAAGAGAAAACTTCATTAAAAAGATAACCAAGAAAAGAAACCAAATGTTAAGAAAACAAACACACATTTGATTCATAATGCAGCACAAAGCCAATCCCACCTAAAGTAAATCTGAAAAATCAGAGCAACTAATATAAGGCAGCAAGAATGGAAACACATCTAATTAAATGTTTACATGAAACATTCAGATGCCACCATTTCAGAGCAACCACTTTGAGAAAAGTGGGAGAAATGCTGTCTCACTGCATGATTTGTGGGCATTAAGATTCACAATCCATAATCAAGATAGGAATGAAACTTTGTGGCTATATCCTTATGGTACCAATACCCAGGGCTAGAAATAGAAAAACTCCAGAGGTCCTTCTTATTCATGACATCAAACAGTTTGATTTTTAAAATCAATTAGTATTTGGTCTAGTATCACATAGTTACAGCCAAAGGTTTATCATAATCCATGGCACTAAATTTAGTCATATTTGTGTCAATTTTGCAAGCGTATACCACCTTCCAAAGTGCTAAGCTGACAAGGAAAATCAATAATCCCATTGGTGAGAGAAGAACACAATGTCATCAGAGGAACTGGGACAGGATTTTCAGAGTCAGCACAGCAAAGGCATCCAAGGCCGCTTCACCCAGTGGAGATACAGGCTAAACTTAGTTCATTGATTCTGTGCCTCAGAGCAGCATTATCCAAAAGGGTACACTTCTTGGCAGACAGAAGTAGACCCAGGGAGACTAATAACTAATCCTAGTGGAGCACTCATTTTTTGCCAGGCACTGTTCTAAGGGTTTTATATATAATAAGTTACTAATAATGTTGCTCCCATTTTACAGATGAGGAAATGAAGCATAAAAAGGCAACATAACTTATTCAAAGTCACCTAGTGAGTAAGTGGCAGAGCCAAGACACAAGCACGAACTCCAAGGAAGGAAACAACCACCCATTTCATCTCCTCTCCCACCTTTCAGGATCTTCAAACTATGATTACCTCATAATCTAGAACCTGCCTGGCCTCCTAAAAACAGGGATAAAAGCAAATCTCTCTGGCCTCTGCTGACCAGAATAGTCACACTAGGCCCATTAGGTCAAAAGACGCAAATCAAACCAGTGTTTGAACAACCAAGCTCCCAAAATCTGCTATGTGGAATGCAAAAATGAATTAACCTATGAAATCAGGTAGACCAGTTAGAAGTGAAAAACAATAAAGAAGACCAATGTACAGGTACTGGACTAAATGAAACTGACAACCCCTGAGACCTAGGTCAAGTCTGTTTTCCTAGTCTCTGTTTTGGTTTATGTATCATGAGAGGGTTGGACAGTTGCTAAGGTCCCCTCCTATTCTGAGACTCTGCTCCTAGTACTCTTCTGAAAAAACCACACTGGAACTTCCCAGTGCTTTGGGCCAAGCAGATGATAGATCAATCACATTGGATTAAAAGCAATCTTCAGTGCTCTTTTCCCTATCAGAGTGTTTAGCCTTGATTCAGAAAAAATGCAACAGAAAAATATCTACAACAGTTTAATTCTTAGTGTTTCTTTGGTCCACCAAAAAAAGGAAGTGAATTGGAAAACAGAATGGAATGGAAAACACAAGCTTCCTCCCAATTAAATCATCATGTGATGCTGCAAGTCAGTCACAAAAGCGTTTTTACATTATGCTGAAAGCATTGAATCACCCCAAAGCCAATTTTTTCCATAACTTGACAAGCTCAGGACCTGTCCTGGCACTCACTTCCTGAGCACATGAACAAATCAAAGGCGCTGTTTACCTAATAAAGTGATTTCCACATTGTGTTTTGGGGCGAACTATGATTTGACATACCTATATCCTTCACAGACAACCTAAATGAATACAAAATCAAGCATCCATTTCTCAAAGAAAATTTTCCATTTTAGTCTCATTTTAATGAAAATTTTAAAAGTAATACCAATAAGAAGACATCTTGCTTGTATTGTGCAAAACAGAAGTTCCATCTGGTTACATCTTATATTGTTTCCTGGCAGCTTCACTAACACATTCAGCAGATGAACTAGGAATGTGTAATGAATCATTCATTGTAGAGAAGAGTTAAAAGTTAAAAAGTGTATTAGCAAACCGGTGGATACAGTTGGGTTTTTTTGGTTTTTTTTTTTCTGTCAGTTACAGGAAGTAGAAGTTTAGGTGTGCAACTTTTGATCTCCACATTCAAGATGAATCTGACATTTAGAAAAGATCTTGCGATTAACTGACATGGTTTCAATACAGTAATTGCTTCATTTTTTCTGCTCACATTTCAGTTCTTGGCTTGAATTGGTTTTGAGGGGATTCATAAAATTCTGTGCATTTGTGTTTTTTTAAACAAAGATTTTGATTACTGATTTATTTCAAACTGAATAGGTATTTCCTCTCAACCTATACATAAACAATTTGCCCACTTCAGTGGTCAAAGAAGAACCACCAAAATAAATACAGTTTTTACTTAGGGCCATTTGCATCCACCAGTGGTGAAATGCAAGCACCATCCAGGGTATCAAGAATGGTTAGGACAAGAACTGATGCTGGTGGACAAGACTTCTGCATAGGGCTCCACTCTAGAAGCAATGTAGACAATTAACCAAAAAGACTAGTTCATTATGCTCATCCATATCCCCCAGATGAATAATGGGAAGCACAGAGAAGTTTCATAGCTAGACCATAGGCTGTTCAATCAAGAAGTTAAGATTTGATCCCGAAATTTATGATTTATCTATTTCTCATATACCTTTTCTTTAAAAAAAATGGCACCCAAAAGGAAAACGAGGCACTTTCCAAAGATCACTATATTCTTTTCCCCGGGATCTAGGAAGAATGAGCATTTTCAGAACACACAGACCTGAGGCCGTCATACAATGCAAGGAAAGGTCATCCTTCCTGAGTCAGGACACCTGATTTCTTACTCGCCTTACCCATTGCATGACATTCACCACTAATTATTTCTCAGTATAATAATATGTTGAATTATTTGGCTTTAATTTCTCATTTAGCTCTAATAATATACAATTCTAATTTCTAAAAAAGGAGAAGGGGAAAAAATTGGACCCTATGTCAAAAAAGTTACAAATAATTATGTATTACAGGAAGCAAATTCAGAATTCTTTATTATAAGAAGTAGAACAACCTCCCATTAGTCAAATTACTCAAGCAAGCTTCAGGTCAGGTCCTTTAATTTGTGGAATAGTTACTAAAGAATCAGTTTATCAGGTCACACATTATTGAGCTGTATGAACTTCATTAGGGCTAATTTTCTTCTGCAACAAATCTAATAGCCAGGGCTAATGCCCACCTAGATCTGATTTTAAAGGCCTAAAAGAACTAAGAAGTCATCACAAACCAAAGTCCAGATCCTAAGGAAAGTCATCAAAGTAAGAAAATAAATTCAGGACAGCAAACCTTGCCAGATTTAAGACACTAATTAAAGAAGGACCCAAGAGAAAGAAAGTTGTAATGCCAAGGGATTCCAAGAAAGCCAGTCTTTTTTCCAAGGGTTGGTCACATATTCCACCACTGTCTAAGCCAGATGAGAAACAAATCTGGTCAATCCCACAGCTCCACAGAGAACTGAGGAAATGGAGAAGCAACCAAAAACAGAGATTTAAAACAAGTCAATAACACTAACAATTAATATTTATAAAGTAATTAGCTAAACCATCTACTTAAAAATATAACACTGGGAGGAGATAGAGCAGTGTAATTTTTAAATTTTAAATATATGAGTAAATGCTGCAAATATTTATATATTAAAATAATCAATTATAATGCAATATTAAAGCAAAAACCAAAAATGCTAAAATTTCAGTATTTAATATTTTCACCCTAGTCAGTGTCAGATATGGTCTGCCAAAGCAATGCATAGCTATGGTTTAAAGTCAAACTAAAACACAGTCTAATATAAATTCCTGACACTGTTAGCATTGGGATCATCTTTGACATGGGTTAGACGGTGAGTAAAAAATGCTCTGAGTCTTTCTTTACATCACAGCTCAGAGTCACCTTTCCTTCTTCATCTCTGCAAATCGACGCCTCTATCAGGTATGCCTGAATCTCTGCAACCTCCTCTTAGCTGATCTTTCAATTCCAATCTCAACTCACTACCAATCACTGTGCATGTCAGATAAATATTCTACATCATACTCTCCTCTTATCCCAACTGTATTTAAAAACTAAACTTCTCAGAGCCTACTTATCCTAGTCCTCAATGGGTTTGTTATTCACATCCAGACTACAAGACCCTGCCCTACCTACCCTTACCAGAGATTTCCTATCTGTTTCCCATTATACCTCATGATGGCCTAACTATTCACCTCACCACCCCCTGCACAAGTCCTGCTTCCCCACCTTCGTTCATAACATTCTTTAATTATGTTATATCCTCTTTCCTTCCATACTTAAAACTCCTCTTTCTTTACCTTTCCTTATATCGTATGAGTAACTGGGGAAATTCTAGGACAAATCATTGGCATCTCTTCCATACCCATTTCCAAAACCAATTTGATATAAATCATCATAAAAAGCACAATTACAGTAAAGCAAATCCCAAAAATTATCTCATCAGTAACCCAAAGACAAGACACAAATAATAGAGAGAAGGAAAGATGGGGGCTGCATCTTTAAAAGATAAACATAGAAGAGTTTCCACAACTGAGCACAAAAATTAGTCCCGAGCTTCACAGCAACCAAGGCAAAAAATGAAACATGCTATATTAAGTAGTTTTTATCTGACTTTTATTATACAAATTCATCAGTAGAGATTCAATTTCCTCAGCACTGAATTCAAAGGAAATTTCCATGTGTATCATTATATTAAAGCTATCTAACAACATGATGGATGACAGTCTTAACAGCTGTTTTACAGAAAGTACTAACCCATATAGCGATATCTTACCATGACCCTCAATAAAAACTGAGGGCATAATATTAGCCTTATTCAATTAATAAAATTCCATCGGGAGCTAGAAAGACACTAGGACTTGGTGCAGAAATAGCAGTCTCTAATATCAGTTGTTCTTGGACTTCTGACTGGAGCGATGTATTAGATGATTCAAAATGGAAGCCACCAGCAAACATCTGAAGGGAACTTACCAAATAGTGGTCCTCTGAAGATGAAGCTGACAAAAATCATGTTGGAGCAGGAAAATATAAGCATCACCCTTGGCAGAGGGCCACCCTGAAATCCCTGGGGAGAAGTGACTATCTCTGAAATAGTTATGTATCATGTCAAATGCTTAAATGAGCACTCAGCTGCCCATGACTTTTCTTCTGCATCACAGATGTGGAAAAGACTCGGTGGGCAGGATTATCTAAACATCCACCTCTATCACAAATGGCCTAGATAATGACTCTTGTTCAATGTTTCTTTTCAGCAGGACTGTAGCAGCTGGAGGGGCCCACCAGGATTCAAGGGCAACGACATGCCCATGGGGTAACTAATGGGTTGAAAGGACCACACAGCACTATCTATCTAGACACAGAAATGCAGCTGCCCAAAATAGCATTCTGATTTACCACTCTACAAAGTGACACATAGGAAAGTGAAAAAAAGGAAGCAATGTATGAGGCTGCAGAGAGTTTCTGACAAACCAATGCCTTTGGGGATTCCAACCAGAATATTTTAGTTAAAAAGTTATTGGGAACAAACAGACATCCTTAATGACTATTATATAAATTACCAAGGTCACATGTTAAGGGTTGCTAATGTTTACCACAGTAATTTTGTTCTTTATGTTTTTTTGCTTTTATGCTTCTAGAATTTGGGGCACAGTTGTGCCATTGCATTTGCCTCAATAAATGACAGTCATTTAGGAGTTGGGTGTCCCCAGTGATTGTTACTACCCACAATACATTTTCTAACAAGGGTGTTGTCTATTAAAATATAGACTGAGGTACTTCCATATAGCTTAAGGATTTTCAACAAGATTATGGTAAGTTTATAATCAAAAAAATAAAATTGAGCCGGGCTCAGTGGCTCAGCCTGTAATCCCGCACCTTTGGGAGGATGAGGTGAGTGGATTGCCCAAGCCCTCAGGTTCGAGACCTGCCTGGGCAGAGAGACCTCATCTCTACAATAAATTAAAAAATCAGCTGGGCATGGTAGCGCATGCCTGTAATTCCAGGTACTTGGAAGGCTGAGGCGGAAGGATCGCTGGAGCCTAGCAGGTCAGGGCTGCAGTGGCTGGGAGCGGCCACTGCACTCCAGTCTGGGCAACAGAGTGAGACTCCAACTCAAAAAAAATAAAATAAAATAAAATAAAATTTTAATAAGAAAGGGGGAAGGGAGGGAAGCAGAGAGAAAAGAAAGAAGGAAGGTGGTAGATCTGGACAAAGTCAGGTTGTAATAATTTGCTTTCAAACAGTCATAGTAACAACAGGCTCCAGCCTCCACTTGGGAATGGAAACAAATCCATTTGTTAATTTGACCATGTAGGGACTCGTTAGAGATTTCATGTCAGTGACCATGTCAGAGAATTTATGCCATATTGCAACTAACAAAGTAGATGGGTTGTAGTATTGAGAGTTTTTGAAGCCTAAACGCTTGCCAAATAGTGTCTCTCACTTCATCCAGACTTAAAGCACTATACAGATCGAGAGAATTTTGAGGTCACACTCTCTTGATTGAGCCCACCACTGTTCAGACATGAAGCTCTTATAACCAAAAGGATCCAGCTAGTGGAGACACTGCCACTTCAACTGTCTCAACCTTCTAATTGAAAGCCTTTCTGAAAGGTTCACTGTGGGGTGATAGAGGCTCATGACTCTCTTGCATGGCTGTAACCTAATTTGCCATTTATACTTGCTCAAGGAAAGATTATTGTCAGAGAGACTGTATGCATCACTTTGTGTCCCAGAAATTCAAGGAGCAGCTTCTAATGTCTTGGTCCAGAGAGAATACACATTTTTAAAACAAAATAAGAATATACCTTAGAAATAACTGAGACATAAAAGAAAGAAGTGGGAGAAGGGTCATAAAATTTTTCTAAAATAAATATTGTCCATAACAAACAGGTGGAAAGTTCTTGCTAAATGAGTATGAAATCACAGGAAATGTCCATTCCAGAGTAGTTATAATCAGCTCAAGCATACCAAACCTTGTTCAAACTGCAGAGAGTCGCATCAGCATCCTGCCTTCAGATTAAAGCTGCTGAGCCGGATTTGGGTGGAGGAAGGGCCCCTGAATACCCTACATCATTCAGAAACCATTAAAGCTCTGGGATTGCTGTCACAGCAATCCTCACCAGGCACCAGGAAATCATGGTTATTTATGGACAGAAAAGACTGAGGTCATTCAAAGGATCCAGGACAGACTCATGAGTGTGATGCAGGGACTGGATGGCACTGCAAATAGCCACACATTCAAAGTGGAAGCTGACTCCAGTTTGGGTTTATCAAAGAGAGCCCCTCACTATGTCTTCTACCAGGCCAAGATGGATGAGGCCCCCATACCTTCTCAAGGTTCCATCTGTGTGCTCATGATGCATGCTACTAGAGTCTGCATGTGATCACATTGTGATGAATACTAAGTCTGTTCATCATTGCATGAGGTAGGAAGGAAAGACTTCAGGGAAGGAATTAGTTTGCACCCCTGGGAAAATATGTCTGGGGCCTTTAAAACAACAGACTAACTTGACTTTAGGAATAATACAGATTTCAATGGGGTTCTCCAAGGAACTGGAACTTAATAAAGGAAGAAAGATGTTACTGCATTAGCCACTGGTATCTAAACAAACAGTAGGCAACACCAGTTCTGTGGTATGTCAAAACTCAGTGCGCAAATGCAATAGGAGAAAAGCACTTTCACTTAAAAACACAGGAATAAGATCACATCTAGTACTATGTTGTCCAACAGGACTTCCTGCGATGATGGAAGCATTCTTTCCTGCACTATCCATAAGGTAACCACTAGCCAAGGCAGCTATGGAGCACTTGAAATGTGGCTGCTAGCCGGGCTCGGTGGCTCAGCCTGTAATCCCGCGCCTTTGGGAGGCTGAGGTGAGTGGATTGCCTGAGCCCGCGGGTTTGAGACCCGCCTGGGCAGCGAGACCTCATCTCTACAATAAATCAAAAAATCAGCCGGGCATGGTAGCACATGCCTATAATTCCGGCTACTCGGAAGGCTGAGGCGGAAGGATCGCCGGAGCCCAGCAGGTCGAGGCTGCGGTGGCCGGGAGCGGCCACTGCACTCCAGTCTGGGCGACAGAGTGAGACTCCAACTCAAAAAAATAAAATAAAAATAAATAAAAAAAAGAAGAAATGTGGCTGCAGTGTACAAGGAATTGAATTTTTTATTCTACTTATTTGCGACTAACTTAATATCAGTTTAAATAGCCTCGTATGTCTAGCAGCTACCAATTCGACAGCACAGGTCTAGTATGTAATTTTGACTATGAAAAAAAGGCACAATAAAGACTGGCAAAATGTGTGAATGTTAATAGTGGTTGCCTGTGGGTGAATTTTTTTCTGCTTTTTTATACTTTGTGTTTATTTCCAAATTTTTAATTAATAATCACATGGTACTTCTACAATCAGAAAAAAGAAAACAAAAATAAATATGTGAGCTGGGCTCGGTGGCTCAGCCTGCAATCCCGCGCCTTTGGGAGGCTGAGGTGAGTGAATTGCCTAAGCCCGCGGGTTCGCGACCCGCCTGGGCAGCGAGACCTCATCTCTACAATAAATCAAAAAAATCAACCGGGCGTGGTGGCGCATGCCTGTAATTCCGGCTACTCGGAAGGCTGAGGTGGAAGGATCGCTGGAGCCCAGCAGGCCGAGGCTGCGGTGGCCAGGAGCGGCCACTGCACTCCAGTCTGGGCGACAGAGTGAGGCTCCAACTCAAAAAAAAATAATTAAAAAAATATATAAATAAATAAATAAATATGTGCTATAAATATTAAAAGAAGGACAAGACAGAACAACTTCCACAGTTCCTGTATCCAGTGCCTTACACTCTGACTGAGGAGGCCATAATGAAATTGGGGCTTGCTCAAGCTGACCAATAACCAAGAGACGATGAAACCACAACTGATGCCCAAACACCATCACTCATCAAGAGGCTCTAATGGTTGAGGTCCACTCAGTTCCGGTCACACTGGCTTTTTCTTGGGCACTTGAACTTGCCAAGCCTGTTCTTACTTAAGGCTACCTAAGTTGTTCCTCCTGAGGTAAGCTATCTTTTCAAGTCTCCTCCTCTGGATCCTTAAATTCACTTCTCAGGTTAAATGTTGCTTCCTATCCAATGCAACCAGCTAGTCACCTTCTAGGTTGTCACTTCATTTAATTATCTGCTCAGCACTTCTCACTATCTGCTATTTTCTTATTTTTTTATTATTAATATCTGCTTCCCCTCAAACTAGAATACAGGCTCTGAGAAAGTAAGAATCCTGTCTGTCTTGTTCACTGCCCACCACTAAGCACAATGCCTACAGTTTACTGGTAATAAATATGTGCTGAATGAATTGCTAAAGTCTTAGTAATTCCCAAGTCTTCTCAGAGACTGCTTTTTAAGATTCTACCTGGAGGAAACGGATGGGATCTAGGGTCAAGCTGCCAGTTTGATCTAAGTAGATAACAATTACCGTCTTCTCTACCTTAGCTTCCTTGTCTGTTATTTGAGAGAGCAGTAATGGGTACTTCATGGAACTGTGAGAATTCATGAGATAACAGAGGGAAGGCACTGAGTGCAGTGCCCGGCACATAGAAATCCTCAAAGAATATTAACTATTATTATACTTTGAAAATATCTGGTTCGTGGAAGATGTTTGCAGAAATGTAACACTGAGATAAAAGAAAGGGAGAATCAGCTTCAATTAGCAGCTTCTTATGCGACTCTTTCTGTTATCTATTGTTGTGTAACAAACCATACCAACACTTAAGAGCTTTAAAACAACAACATTGATTTTTCCCACAGATCTGTGATTTGGGAAGGCTAAACAGGAACAGTTTATCCTGTTCCACTTGGCATCAGCAGGATGATCAAGGTTGGAGTTGGGGTCATATGTGGGCTCAGCTGGTCTCATGTCTGGGTAGCTGGGGTGGGAAGATTCCAACAGCTGAGGCCAGGACAGCCTGACCCTCATCATCTCTCTAACTGTGGTCTCTCCAGCCTGGTGGTTTCAGAGAAGCTAGACTTCTTAGATGGAAGCTCGGGGCTCCAAAGATGTGGAGATAGAGGGGGTGTGGGAGGGAAGCAAGAGGAGAGGAGAAGGCAGAGTAAGAGAGGGAGGGAAAAAGATTGAGAGAGAGGTGAAAGACATATCATCTCTTCCTCCCTAGCCTAGCAAAAGCCATGCCTCAACATTTCCACCATGTTCTCCTCACAAAAGCAGTCACAAGCCTGCCCATGTTTAAGAGGAGAAGACATAGATCCAACCTGATGAAAAAATGGCAAGTTTCTAAGAGAGTCTATGGTATAAAAAATATTGTTGTAGCCACTTTTAGAAAAGAGCATTTCACAGAACTACCAACAAATAATGTGCTAAGCATTTCTTCCTCCAATGACCACAGTTGCTTTGGGAGTTGTGAACACTGCCTTCAGGAGCAAGAGGATGCTTCAGGAATGCCCATTACTGATTGTTCCTTTGCTCGCAATGCTGGGACAGTACTTAGCCACACAGCATCAGAGAAACTGAGAAACTAAATACCAGCTTCTCAAATCCATCACCAACAAAAAAAAAGTTGTGCACAAACTGCACTGTTTCTCATTCCTGTTTGCTCCTCCAAAACCAGTCCCTACCCTTCCCCCTACTCTGTGTTCTGGGGCCTGACACATATGAACTCAGCCACAGGCTGCTTTGACTCTGGCTGCTGCATGGATTAGCCAACAGGGTGCACTTGCCAGAGACTAGGGAGTGAAGAGAGTAAAGACAGGTAATTGTCACCCCTGCCCCTCCTTGCAGGTTGCTCCATGCTGGTTGTGTCCCTCCAGTGAAAGTCTCCACTCCTGTCCTCTAACACAACTCCCTTCATGTCCAGTTTCCAAGAACACCTTGTCTCTTCTACTTGCCTCCTCAGGACGAGGGCAGTTAGAGGACCATTGCTAGCCTTGGGGCACTGCAGAGCCCCTTGCTGGTTTATCTATGCCCTGCTCACTCCTGTGTAAATTCCTTTATTTAAGCCGGGCTCGGTGGCTCAGCCTGTAATCCCGCGCCTTTGGGAGGCTGAGGTGAGTGGATTGCCTGAGCCCGTGGGTTCGAGACCCGCCTGGGCAGCGAGACCTCATCTCTACAATAAATCAAAAAATCAGCCGGTCGTGGTAGCGCATGCCTGTAATTCCTGCTACTTGGAAGGCTGAGGCGGAAGGATCGCCGCAGCCCAACAGGTCGAGGCTGCGGTGGCCGGGAGCGGCCACTGCACTCCAGTCTGGACGACAGAGGAGACTCCAACTCAAAAAAATAAAAAATTAAAAAATTAAAATAAATTCCTTTATTTAATTCTCAAATTATGCTAACTTGACTGTGTCATCGTTTATGGATGTGGCCCTGACAGATCCAGGACCCTTGTTCTTATGGATTAATAAGTGGTACCGATTTCTCTATCACTGTCACACTTTGCTGTCCTTGAGGACTATTCCTTAGGGTTATGCCTTCATCATGTCGCCATTCATTCATTCATCTACAGATATCCATGAGCTCTAACAATGAAAGCACTAGCTACATTTGGTGATGAAGATGATCCCTGCTTTCATGGAGCCTGCAATCCACCTGCTCTTTTGAACTCTAGTTGGTCAAACATTTGTCCGGAAGCCAGAAGGAGAGTCAATTTCCAATACCTTGAGACATAGGTAATGCAGATTGCAAATGGTAATTTTCATCTTTACTCAACACTTTGTGCTTAACAAGGAGCTGGAAGATGTCGCCCTTGAAGAGAAGCTACCTGAGAAAGACATTCACAAGGTATCAGCATTAGTCATCTTTTATATAAAACTCATATCTGGGGACTGCTGACATAAGTGTGCATGTTTATGTCAGTGGAGAAGGAAGGAGCTAATGATGCTAACTTTGAGAAGACACTAAAGAGTAAGGCACATGTCATACTGCACAACATGAGCCACCAAAGACACCTGCGTCCCATGAATGCAAGTCACAAAACCTGCTGAAGGAGCCATGTTGGTTTCACAGGACCCATCAGAGATGATGTCAGGATGATCTGCTATGGACTTAGCTTCATCTCCTGCCTCTGTCTCAGCGATGTCCACTCTCTGCCAACCTCAACACCCGCCAATTGCCAAGCACAGTCAGCTCTGATCCTGGGCCTGCATTCACTTTGGTTCAGTTCAAAGAATTTGTGGACAGGAATCTTATCTGAGCTGTCACTTTCACATCTTGTTACGGTCCAGCAGATAGTTGGACTGAAAGGTAGCACAAAGCACAAAGGACAGGCAAAAGTGGATCACTGGCAGACACAGGCTTTCCTGATTTCTCACTGCTCAGCACGGCCCTGGAGGCTAATCATCTGAAAGAAATCTTGTTATCCTATCGAAGGGATGGCACTCCAGGCCTGTCTCAGCCACTCAGCTCACTTTTCAAAGAGGAAATCACCAACAAGCCCCAGTTCTGGCCACCGCTCTGTCTGCGTCTACTCTTTACTCCTTTATAGCATCGATGAGTCTTTGCTGGGGGTGGAAACCAGACCCAGCTCCTTCAGGCTGTCAAGTTCCCAGAATTTGTGTCCAGCCTTCAAACAGGCCGGTGTGGGCCATGTGTTGGTAAGCGAAGTCCCCCTCCCAGGAGGGGTCGACACTGCAGACCTCCAGGAAGCATGTCCTCCAGGGCTACTCCACTTGAATTTCATGGTCTCAAGAGGATTATGAGGTGAAGGAAGCCACAGTTCTCATGTGGAATCCCTACTTCCCACTCTCACTCGCAGCATCACAGAGGCAGCCTCGGAAACCTCTGCCTTTGACTTTTGGGCTGGATTACCCTGGCTGAGCTCTGACAGTGAAGAGCTCCAAGCCAGAACTCAACAGGGCCAGGTTTCAACGTCGTCACTGAAACTCATCCACAGTGAGATCCCAGACAAGTTACTTACCAGAGCATATACTTGCCTGCTCCAAAAGGTAGTTGTGAAAATTCGATGCTTCTGAAAATGTTTGCCATTTGCTAAATGATAGTTGAATAAGGTTAAATGAAACTTGTTACATAATTATATATGCTGGTTTGATGCTAATACTTTTCTTGGACCCGATGTTTACATGCTGCTGTGATTTTGAGTGTTGTTGGCTCCAATAAAGAACTGTTTTTTAGATCTTTCCAGTCTGTCTGTTTTCAGTCACTTCAACAAAATCTTCCTCTTTAAGCAGCACAATTGGATGAGAGATGTTTTTGCACAAGACCTACAGACACTTATCTCCCAAGAAGAACTCCTGAGATAGTCCTAAGCAATTTCCAAGTCACTTGCATGCATGATTAATGAGGAGAAGCAGGAAGTATGCAGATGGAGCCACCTGGGGCTGGGGCAGGGGGTAGTGTGGCAGGACTAGGTCTGTATTTCTTTGTCTTTCCTTTTTCTTTTGCAGAAGTTACTGTGAGGATGGACTTGAAATTCTCATGCTTTTCTCTCTATTTCATGAACTATCACAGAGCTGTTACCCTAACATATTATTTGGGTACCATATACAGAATAATCTAGAGCCCACCTCTGCTTTTTGATTCAGGTGGGTGAACAGGGATGATTCTCACTTCCTCTTTTCTTGGGCATGATTTCCTATGAAACTTCCTGTCGCTGGTCTACTTGGCATGTGGTGTCACCAACAGAATCCTTGTTCTTCCCACTCAGTTGCCTCCATGCCTCACGACACTGGGGTTTCTTCTTTCTTGTCTTCCTTCTGAAGACCATCATTATCCACTCCTCTCCAGATTCAGCACCCTAATTTTGTCTTTGAAATATGAGTATCTGTCTGTACTGGTCTTCTACCCTTTGGGACGATTTATTTGGTTGAGACTGCTTTCTTTCCTGGGTCTCTTTCACACTTGAGGCATTTCCTTCTGACTCACCAGGCTAGAGAGGTAGACAGTGCCTTGTATTTCCACTCAACATAGCACATTTCACTCTTGTCTTCCTATAACATCATGAACTAGATCACCCTGGGACAGGAATCCGAGACAGGAATGCCAGTTCAAGTTATCCCATTATCATCGATTTCTAGGGAGTTTTTAAGGTCCCAAATCCCTATCTTGACTCTCATTTTATACACAACACTAAAAACTTAGAACTGAAAGAGGGAAGAAGTAGAAGCCAGGTATAAATTCCCATCTCCCACAAGTCGGTCGCTGTAACTTTGAAGAGCGGAGACACCCTCTTCTTTTCAGAAATATACCTCTCACCCCCTAGGGTAGATGAGTGATTAATATAATTCTTTTAAATCTACATTGGCTATAATATTTAAAGAAAAGGCTCTGTGGAACCTGGTGTAAGTTTTAAAGGGTTATTATCTTCAGTATATAGGCAAAAGACAAAAATTTACTTTTTAGGGTTTAGAAGCAACACCATTGTCACACTTGTGTTATCAATACTTTTTAGAATTTTAAAAGGATTAAAGTGATAATGAAAAAAATTTTGACCGTGGTTTTCATGTTATGTACTTTCATTTTCTACCTAAAGCTTTATTTACCTCATGCCTATTGCCCTCCTTCATAGCTCCTTACTACCTGAGGGTTAGGTATATAAATGTTCATTATGTAGGGTACCCTTGGTGATGCAGTGTGCCCCTCCCTCCCCTGGCAGTTTTTCTCAACTGCCAATCCCGCCCCCACCCTCCCCTGGCAGTTTTCCACTACTGCTAATTCCTTTTTTATAGTGTTATGATAATTGTTCAAGGTCTGCTTATGAGTGAGAACATATGGTACTCTTTCCTTTGTTTTTGTGATAGATCACTGAGTATGATAGACTCTAAATCCTGATAAAGGACTTTGGCAAAGTCTTGGAGTACAAAATATATGTGCAGAGACAGTTGCATTCTTAATACACCAACAGCAAGCAGGCAGAGAACCAAATAAAAGCAAAATCCCATTCACAATAGTCACCAAAAAAATGAAATACCTTGGTGTCTTCCTAATCAGAGAAGTGAAGGACTTTTACAATGAGAATTATAAAACACTGCTCAAAGAAATCCAAATGGAAAAATATTCCATGCTCATGGATAGGAAGAATCAACATTGTTCAAATGTCCATCCTACCAAAGGCAATCTACAGATTCAATGCAATACCCATTAAATTGCCAACATCATTCTTCTCAGACTTGGGAATGACAATACAGAAATTCATATGGAAATATGAATGACCACGAATAGTCAAAACAATCCTTAGCAAAAGAAACAAAGCAGGAGGTATCACACTTCCAGACTTCAAACTTTATTATAAGGCTACAGTAATCAAAACAGCCTGGTATTGGTACAAGAACAAGCATATAGAACAATAGAACAGGATAGAGTTTCAGAAACAAACTCTCAATTTCTCAACCAACTTATCTTTGACAAAGCCTCCAACAACAACCACTGGGTAGAGGAGAAACTATTCAGTAAACGGTGCTGGGAAAACTGGCCGATCACATACAGAAGATTGAAACAGGACCCCTACCTATCACCATACACAAAAATTAACTCTAAATGGATCAAAGAACTAAACATAAAACCGCAAACGATAAGAATCTTAGAAAATGCAGGAGATACTCTTATGGACACTGGAACTGGCAACCAATTCCTAATCAAAATCTGAGTGCCCATACCATAAGAAATAAGAAAGAGTTTTAAAAATTATTTTAATGAGCTTTGTACAAAAGATGGCATGTGTCAAAAACTAATGCATAAATAAATACCTGGCATATAAGTTTTTTCTTTGCATCCATGTTTTTAAAACAAAATTTGGATTATACAAATAAATAAATAAACTCACACATGCCAGAATTCCACATCTAAAACCATGCAGGAAAATAAGCAAGTTTGAGGCAAGTGTCATCCAGGACTCTACATAGTAACAGTTATTCTCTTCTTCCTAATTATTTACCAAAAATTCTTAGTCAGAGTTATCTTTATATTTTCCAGTAGCTTTCCCAATCACTCCTAAACTCCTTCTAACACATGGAAATACTGCAAATATTTCCTTTAGTCTTGATGGTACTATAATTGAAAAGGTGTTGAAGGTCGAATAGTGTCCTCCCAAAATAATATTGATGCCCTAACCCCAAGAATCTGAGAATGTTACCTTATTTGGAAATAGAGTCTTTATAGAAGTGATCAAGTTAAAATGTGGTCATTAAGGTGAACCTTAATCCTATATAACTGGAATCTCTATAAAAAGGGGAAATGGGACATAGAGAGAGACATGTACAGAGAAAGAAAAATATAAAGACACACAGGGCACATGCCATGTGAAGATGGAGGATTTGAGTGAAGCATCTGCAAGCCAAGCAACACCAAGTTTGCCAGCAAGCCACCAGAAGCTAGCAAAGAGGCACAGAACAGATTCTCCTTGACAACCCTCAAAAGGAACCAATCCTGCAGACACCTTGATTTCAGATTTCAGGCCTCCAGAACTATAAGGTAATCAATTTCTGCTACTTAAGTCACCTTATTTGTGGTACTTTGTTACAACAGCCCTAGGAAGCTAATACAGAACATTTCTTGTTTTGTTCTGATCTTGGTTCCAATATTTGAAGCAAAATGCTGCTCACAACCTTGTAGTTGGCTCCTTGAGCACCAGAGTAGGATCATAGCTCTTGTCTTACCCCCCAAAATTCCAATTTAATTGGCCTGAGATTTTGGAGGCTTCATGGAATTGTGATGTGACTTTAATGTTCCAGGGTCACAGGGGAAGCCATGCCTCATGAATTCTTTGGGAAAGCAACATTGCATCTGGAGTCCCTCAAGTTGTTGTATTTTCTGATTCTTCATTATAAAAAAGTATTTTAAAGTAGAAATCAGCTGCACATAAAGTGATAAACTGTGACTGAAGGAAACTTGAAGAAGTCAGGTAGGTATACTCAAAAATGTTTGGCAGATGAGGTTAAGGAAACCAGGTCACCCAAGATGCACTAGTGAGCAAAGTGTGTATTGCAAAAGCTAAATCAGTGTTCTTCAACTAACAGACATCAAATTATCTCAACCCCCCCTGTATGATCTCATGCATATTTGACACCCAATGCTGCTAAGCCAGACCTTGTTTCCTCTGGATTTCAGAGCCTTAAAAGAAAAGTACATCAACATATTTCACCACCTACAGGCAGAACTACAGAAACTGAGACCAATTTCATTACTCTTCAAGAGCACAGTCAGTTCAAGACCTTTCACACACAAAAAAAATGGGTGACTCACTTCTAATCCAAAGTGACATAGTGTGCAAGTACATATCATAATATGCAGTAAAAGCAATCTGACTCATTTGAAAAAAAGCCTATAAATGTTGGGTCTCCCCCCAACTGCAAAGTACCAGAAGGCATCTGATTCAAACTTATACAGTCATGAAGTGGTAGTGATTCCGGATTAATTCACCCAATTCTATAATACTGGTATAAAATGGCACCCTCTACAACTCAAAGTATATGACAAATACAAGGAAGCCAAACATTCATAGAGTAATAATTGTATTAAACTCACCAGTCTCAAGATATGAGTCCTGGGTGCATAATAGAAAGCAGTGCAGAAAGAGTCATGCCACTGAGTCATGGCTGACTTCTCAGACAGACCTAAACTGTAAAGCTGCATCAAAAAAGAAAGTTTTCTTCCCATGGTATATCTTTTGGGACCCCCACTGACTAACTCTTAGGTTAAATGGACCATAGATCTCAATCTTATTGGTGATTCTTATGTTCCCCTATAACAGAAAGGATATATTCAGTAATTAGTAATAACCAGGGAATAACTGTTGATCCCTGGATGTCCATGTAGTCACTAACTTCACCCTTTCTTGAAGTGTAGGTATCATACAAGTGCAGAATCTGATGGGCAACTTGGTCTCAACACTGGAATGCCCAATGGCAGACTAGAGTTTGAAACTTTCCCCACAAAAGGCAAGTGAGCAAGCTCTACATGCACCCTTTAATCAATTTCATGCATTAGTCATGCAAAATTAAAGAACCAGAGGATCCACCTACATTTTTTTTCAGACAGTGTCTCCCTCCTGTGTCCCCTAGGCTAGAATTCAGTGGCACAAATCATAGCTCACTGCAGGCTCAAACTCCTGGACTCAAGTGATCCTCCTGCCTCAGCCTCCCAAATAGCTGGAAACATGAGCATGTGCCACCACATGTGATTAATGTATTTATTTATTCTTTTGTAGAAACACAGTCTCACTATGTTCCCCATGCTGGTTTCAAACTCCTGGCCTAAAGCAATCCTCTCACCTCAGCATTACTTTTTAAGCTATTTGACAAAACTGCTGGTTTTTCATATAGCTTATTTTTGCCAGAAATATCATTTCTCTTGAAAGTAATGCTCACATAAATTCTCTTTCCAAAAAGTATCAAATTTGAAAACTGTATGAACAGTTCTAAAAAATAGGTATATATTCAGTCAATGAATATCTATTTAACCCCTACTGTGTTCTAGGCACTGTTAATAGCTAATGATACATTGATTAAGGCTGCTTTCATGAAGAGGTTAGCATTGACTGGAGATGGGAGTAGAGAGGAAGTTAAAGAATTGCAAACAATATTAAACCACAGTAAAAAGAATCTCCAAAGAAGGGACATATTGGAATGGTACGCTGATAAAAGTTTAACACCCGTTCCTTGAGGGAGCTCTGATTTTTAAACCTCTGCCAATTTCTATGGTGTAAACACTCCCAATATGGCCAATTTCAAGTTACCAACATGACAAAGTGACTTGCAAATTTCTCAAAATTTAACAATCAGGTAGTATAAGATGAGTGCAAGTTCACTCCAGAACACCACTTACATAAGAAGAAACTGACCTAAACAAGGGGATAGAATACTCAAGAAACAATAGACCACCCCCCAGGTCCTAACACTAAGTCAACATTCCATTCCTGGCACTAAAATAGCATAACAGTAGACTGGATGAACCTAGTGACTAATAATAACCAGAAAAGAACGAGTGACTTCTAGGTACCCAATTAGTTGTTATAAGAGATAAAATACTATGTCAAGGTCACTCTTTGTCAACCCTAATGTTACCCCTTTAAGTCAGTTGGTTCAAGAAAAAGGATTTTGGTCCCTCCTAGAGGAAAGCAAACAAACTCACAAAACTGGATGTTTCACTGAAAGCAAGATTTATATTTCCTAGTCATCGAAACCACCAAAAACCATCAACACTTTTTTAGTCTTCTCCAAGTAAATTCTGCATCCTTTACTATAATTATCCACCTCCGTTCCTGAGTCCTGGTGAATCCAGGCACCACCACCCAAGGGGGTACTCCAGGAGAATGAGGATGATTTAACAAGTTTTCTCTAGGAAGTTCTATTATTTGAAAGTATGTAAATCATTACCCCAAACTCTTATTCAAATTCAGTGGAGTTCATTAAACAGGTTATGGATCATATACTTCTGCTTAAAAAAATCATATATATAATATATTTCTAATGATAAAAACATAATTATGTATTTTTTTAATTTAGTAAATTAGTAAATGTCATCTCAAGAAATTAGAAACAGGCACAACTGATTGTCAGATGCTATGCACATATTCCAGAGAAAACCACATAAAGGGGAACAGAAATCCCTTGAAATGTAGGAAAGATGGTTGATGAGGAGATGGCACCCAAGAAGGGAGAAGAGAGTTCCAAGAATTTCAACTCTGAAGAGCACCGCTGAAGGCTGCTTTACATTTAGAATCATAATGACATTTGAACAAGTGAGAACATATTTGAAAACTAGTTTACAAATTTATCCCACATTCTCCCTCAAATCCCAGTACAAAATTTAGCAGACAATAGACTGGAACTTCCTTTAAAAACCTTATGGACAGAATTTTAAAATTCAAATGTGATTAGTACGTATTCAGTTCCTAAGAACTTAGGTTTAAAACTCAGCATTTCTTAATTACCATAACTAAAGGCATCTTCCATTTTCCTGGTAAGTTTACTTGTCAAACTGTAGTTAAATATTTTACTGAGGTATTTAAGATACTCAAGAAGATCCCACTAATTCTGCTTCTTCACACTTTTTATTTGTTTTATTATAAAGATGTGGGGTACAATTCAGGGTTAGGTATACCATACTTTTTATTAATGCTAAGCAAATGGCATTTCAAAAGTTACATCAGCTACTTCATCTCATAATCGTGAAGCAGGATAGAGAAGAAGAAGGGATTGGCTGTAGCAGGATACTACTGGGGTGGGGGATGGGGACACAACATCAATAAGGGTACCTGACCTCAAACCAGGCGCAGTGGGGACCAAAGGGAGGCCCAAATTTTACCTGTACGACGACCACTTGTATACCTAATCCTGAACCGTACCCCACATCTTTAAAATTAAAAAAAGAGAAGATAGAGAAGGAACGAACAAGAGAGAGATGATAACAAACAGCCACAGTGAGAGGTCAAGACTGGTTATCAACAAGGATGAAAGGGTGGTTATAAATGTCACTGCTTTCGATAAGACTGGACTATAAAGCTACAAACACAGGAAACAATTTCCAGGCAGAATTTTAAAATTTATTTATTTTGTGAGGTAACTAATCCTCTAACATCTTAATTATAAGATACAATAGCATGAGGTTTGACTTTCACACAGGTAAATATATACCAAAAAAAAAAAAATCCAGACTGATGACAATAACTCTATAAATTGAATACCTACTATGAGCAGGCAGTCCAGTTGGTGGTTTTTAATTTATTGAATAATTTACAATTTATTGGATCCTCATACCATCCCTTCAGATATATATTATAACCCCACTTTATGGATGAGGAAACTGAGGCTCAGCAGATTTAGTAATTTGTCAATGATTATGAAACTGCAAGTAATTCTGAAATTTGAATTCCAAAGAGAATATTCTTAACCTTAATGCTTAGCATTGACCAACTCATTACAGCTCTTATCATTAATGGCTATCTAGCACTCACCAAGAAATTATGAAATCCATAAATTAGGAATGTAAAACAGAATGCACATGAAAGGAGTTCACATTTTTCCCACTTAGCAAATTGTTTGGGTTTAAAAAGTGTTTAAAATCAAAGCACACTCTCCTGAAGAAAAAAGAAAAGGACAGGAAAAGAAAGAGAACAGAACAATTGGTTTATCGGGTTAGTTCAGAAAAGCTAAACTCCTAATGATGGTGATAATGATGATGGTGGTGGTGGTGGTGGTAGCGGTGGTGGAGGCAATGATGGTGGTGATGATGGTAACAGTAAAGATGATCATGGTTATGATGAGGGTACAAGCACATGAGGACACCCACTCTGAACCAGGCATTCTGCTAAGAACTTTATACATGTAAGTTCTTTCATAACATTCCTCAAGAGCAATAGGGTACCAGACATCATTATACAGAGATTTTCTCCAAGAGCCAAAGCAAAGTTAGGAGCTGGGTGCCAGGGGCCAGGGCATCAAGGGACTGTGCAGCAGGGGCAAAGGCAATATTAACAAGTCGGAGGAGGTTGCCTTCACAGGTCAACATTTGTCATGCCCCTCCCCTGGGCCAAGCACTGTGCTAGGGACTGAGGAGAGATGAATAAGACTACCTAAGAATGGTCTCATGAGAGACCTGACGCTGAGACCCTTTCAACACAATCTGCAAAGTGCAATGGTAACCACAGTCAAGATGCTGAGCACAAGAAAGGAGCATCTACTCTTGTGTATGTGCTTGCAGCCCTGCACATGCCGTGCTGGGGCTAAAAAGAGGCACGGTGTCAGGAAGGGCTTCCTACAGGAGGTGATGGCTGAGCTGATCCCCAGAGAATGTGCAGAAGATTGGTGATGCGAGGAGATGTGCAGGAGAGAGGAAGGAAGGTTTCTATTTCTGAATTCTCTCCCTACCACTCATCATTCTACCCCATCCTCCTCTTTGCTGACTCTTCCTTCTCTGCCCACCCCTGAAATATTTGTGTCACCTTTTCTTACTATACATGCTCACCCTGGACAATTTGGACCATTTCTATCCCTTCTCTTTCCATTTCCATTTCTCTCCGAAGATGCCCACATCTCTAGATTCAAGCTAGATCTTCCTGCTGAGCCTCAACTAAGGGCCAAACATCTCGTCTAAGGTCTGCTGGGCTCCTCAGACATTATATGCCCAGACTGAAATCTTGTCTTCCTTCTAAAAATGGAAATTTACCTGGAATTTGCCAACTCATCCAGGCTTCAGGCTGGAACTTGGGAAAGTATCCTACTGCCTTCCTGACTCTCACCGCATCCATGGAAACCAACACCAAGTCCTGTCACTTTGGCCACCTTGCATTTACTGCATCTCCAACCTTCTTCCTCACCTCCAGTCTCTTTGCCTTCTGACCAGCTTCCATATAATTTTCCTAAAGTACAATTCTAGTCATGTCACCCTCTGATTAAACTTCCCCACACCATCAACCTTATACTGACTCTTCCTGCCACCTCCTAATCTTAGGGGAAACCTGGCTTCCCACCCCTAATCCAGTCTCTCTCCTTTCATCCCAAGCTTCTCCATCATTTGTGGATGGCCTATCTCAGTCCCTGATGGTTTCATGAAGTTAATTTCAACTAATCTCATGGACACAATCTGCATCTTATCTCTACTTCTGACATCACAGTCAGATACCATGACCTCTGAACACAACTCCTTATCTCTCATTCAGTTACTCCACCAGCCTTAATTTTTTGACACCATTGAGAAGTCCAGTCTTCCGCCCCTCCACGTTCTTCTTATCTGCCTTGTTTTTTCTTATCCAGCCTGAACTATCAGGTTCAGAGCCTCAACTACTCTCCCACCAAAATCCTCAATTCCTTTGCCCACCCCATTTCTATCACATCTTCTCAGCAAAGTCCCAATCCTTTCTCTAGCCACCAGTCATGGTACTCAAGGATTCTGGGACAAAACAACCTCACCGGGTATTTGAAGCTAGCTGACATGCTTTCTGTGGTTCCTTAGTCTGCACCCTTTTCTAGCTTCTCCCCATTGTGTCTTTCATATCTTGGTCATGCTCTTAAACCACCTAGGTCACAACTTTGCATTTACTCTCAACAGATGCCTTGCCTTTCACATCAAGAGAACAAAAGTCATAAGATGACAACTTCCTCAATTCCCTACCTCAGAATCTATTAACATATTTGCATTCAGACTCATCTTCTTTTCTTTGTCTCCTTCACAAAGGATGAGGTACTGCTCCTTATTTTTTAGCTCAGCATCCCATCCCCATTCGTCTGCCTCTGCAACTAATCACCTCTCCCTTCCATCTTGTCTCTTTATTACTTTATCAGATTCTTTCTTTCCTTATTTAAATATAGTCAAGTCTCTCCAATTGTTAAAAAAAAAAGAAAAACTCCTTTGACCTCACATCTTCCTCCAGCTCATCCCCTCTGTAATTCCTTCTTTTCAGCTTCCTAAAAGAGTTGACTACTTGCTTACCTCCAACTCACTCCTCCATCCACTAGAACATGGCTTCCATACCTACACACTAAGAAAACTGCTCTCACCAAGGTCCAAAACAGACTTGTTTTTAAATCTAAGAAATAAGTTTCAGTCCTTCTGGAGTTGATAATGTCAACTTTCTGTCATCTCTCCCACCAGTGGCCACATCCTCTTCTGGTTGGTCCCCAGGTCACCATCTGGCCCTTCCTTCTTAGTCTTTATTTCAGAATTGTCTCTGACAAATCTCTTAGATGTTAACATTTATCAGGGGACATCTTCTATCCTCTTTTTTTCATTTTTCTTGCTCTTCTTGGTAATCTTATTCTATTCCTTGTCTTAAATTACTATCTGCAAGCTGATAACTTATAGCTATTGTCTCTTCCCCAGCTCTATCCCCCGAATTAAATGCATAAAAATGATAAGCAATGATATTGATAATAATAACAACCATAGGATAACAGGAAAGTTTGAAATCCTAATTTGCATTTCTTCTTTTCCATTCCCACCTTCTTTTTTTTTTTTTTTTTTTTTATGTTCCCTAGACCCTAGCAGCCCTGGCTACATCACGTGGATCTTTCTATCACCAGCTTTGGTTGGAAAAGACATTTCAGCTGCCTTTGCCCAGCATGTAATAAGCACGTACTATTATTATTTAGATTTTGTAACTTTCTTGTGTAATTCCGGTATACATGCAGATTTGAGAATCATTGATGTAGATTGCAGATGCCAGGCACTGTTTCTGCATACTGGGGAACATGGAGCTTATATTCTATATGAGGAAGGCAGGTATAACACACCAGGTAGTGATAGATGCTATAAAAAATAATAATGCGGGGTAGAAGGATAGATGTGAGGGTGGATGGATTAGGAATGTCCCACCTTCTTTTTAAGCAGGGATAGCGGTATTGTTTGCCTGAACCCAGAAATTGCCTACAAAAAAATACAACTTGTTAGCATTTTAAAAATGTATGTATGTATGTATGTATGTATTTATTGCTAGAAGTCTGAGCTACTTGGGGAGATTATGAGGGAGGGTGCCCTTGAGGGCTCTCAGAGGAATGGGAACTATTTCTCTGAATTAGGAAGAACCCAGGTCCTTGGCAGTTCATGCAGAGAGGTAGCATGTTTCAGAGGACTTGGCTGTGTATATTCCTAGAAGTCTAGACTTTTGCACCAGGGCTTCTAGTCCTGGAAAAAATCCCTGTGCTCATATGGCAGGGGAGTAATGGAACCAGCCACTAAGAGATGGCTTTGTCTCTTTCCATGCACACCTGTCAGTGTCCCCAAATCTACTCCAGAATATATAGGGGGGAATAAACATTATACAAAGAGAGCCTTAAGACAACTTCTTATCTAGCATACACTTTACAATCACACTGCCAGTCCTTGGTGCCAATCACACTGTCAAGCCCCTGACCAGTGGTTCTCAACTAGAGGTATTTTGAAATGTATATGTGTGATTTTTAATTGTGTCTGTGTATGTTGGGAGCAGCAAGGGTTCATTTAATGCCTAGAGAATGAGAAATTTAACTCTGTTTGGTGGCAATGAACCATATCTTCTATGTTCATGCCCTTATGTAGATCCTTCTCTTGAGTCTAGACTGGAGCTCTGACCTGCTTTGACCTACAGAATATAGTGGAAGTAGCACTGTGTCAGTTCTGGACCTAAGCACTAAGAAGTTCTGGAGGATTCTGCTTCTTTGCTCTGGGGAAAGTCAGCTTCCCTGCAAAAAGTCCAACTACGCTGAGACAGGTGCGCAATGAGAAGTCACATACAAGAAAGAGGAAGTCCTAGCCCAGAGTTCCAACTGAGCTTCCAGCCAAGAGCCAGTACCAACCTGATTGTTTTCATGTCAGTCACACCAACCTGGATCCTCCAGCCCAGGAACACTGTCCTAGCTGATGGCATGGTACCTCTTTCAGCTCTACCCAAATTACAGACAGGTTCATGGCAAATAAATAAAATGATTGTTGATGTAAGTCACATTTTAGGGTAGTTTGTTTCTCAGCAATAGGTAACCAAAACAATGGTCAAAGAGCCCCAGGACCAAATGACCGTTCATGCATAGTAGTGGGGAGGGAACCTCTGTAAATTCTTTAAAGGCTCCCTAGTGCCATTAGGATGAAATTTAAAATTTGACCACAATATACAAGCTTCTGTCATCTGGTCATAACCTACCTTCTTGATTGCATCTATTATAGCAGCTTCCTCTACAAGGGAGATGCTACAAGGGAGAACCCAAAATAATTGGAATTTATTTATAAAAAATTGTGCATTTATTCTTACATGTCTCAAACTTCAGCCACCTTCAAAATATTCTCCATTTAATGCGATACACCTATCGAGATGCTTTTTCCACTGCTCAAAACAGTTTTTGAACTCATCAATTTTGATTTTTTTAGTGTTTCTGTTGTTTTTTGTTTCATCTCTTGCACATCAGTAAAACATTTCTTTTTGAGGGCTTTTTTCATTCAGGGAAACAAAAAAAAGTCACTCTGGGCAAGATCAGATGATGGGAGGATGGTGGGGCACAGGAGTCATGCTGTTTTTGGTCAAAAACTACTGAATTCTCAGTGCGGTATGGGCAGGTGCATGTCATGGTGGAAGAACCAGTCACCTGTTTGCCACAACTCGGGATGTTTCTTCCTCAAATCATGATGCAACCTTCTCAAAACTTCCAGATAAAAACTTTGGTTGGCCATCTGATCCGGAGAAACAAATCTGAGTGTACTACAGGGGACCTGCCCTCCATAAAGATAATTCTGGTTTTGGGGGGTTCCCCCTCGAATTGTTGTTCTATTTTACAATCAAGGAAACTAAGACTGAGGGAGTTTAAGAAACCTACCCAAAGTCACCCAGTGGAGGACAAAGATGCACCCAGTTCCGCCTGCTTCCAAGAATACTATCCCCAATGCATTTCTTTCTTGGCCATATTCTGCAGTAAAAATTTCTATCAAATCTGGCCTTTGATTATGACCTATTTATGGCCCACAGTTCACACCATAAATCAGAAAGCAGCATGGGCTGTTTTCCAACTGAAACTAATTTAAAATAATTTACTTTTTTGAAGACTTATAATGAGAATCCATCATTATAGACAGTTTAGATGAAAGCTGTTCTTGTGACCTAGTAAAAATAAAGAAACAGCATATGGTTTGAAATAAATATGATTCTCTAGAATGCAATCTAGATAATCACTGAATTATTATAATTATTCTGGGGCATGTTTTTATCTTTGTTGTTTTTTTTCTAACCACCAGGACTGTGGTCGTATAATAATAACAACACAAGTTTAGAGGACTCTGATCTTTGGTTGCCTAGCAACCTACAGCTTTGAAGCAAATGAAGGATAAAGGGTCCATGGCAAAATAATACTATTTGTAATTCAATGGTTATTTAAAAGTTTTAGAGTTGATAAAACTGTTCTATTTTAGATACAAGTATGCAAATAAATACTTCATAGGATCAGTCACCATTTTTATTTCTGTCATACTTTGAATTTGAATTTCTAGTCAACCACTGAATGGATGACCTAAATTCACTAATTTAAATAAAAATATGATGAGAATGGTGCTCAACACAGCTGTTTAAAGGCAGAGTGTCACCCTTCCACAGCAAGTGCTCATAATGTTGTTGGGAAAACTAAATTAAAAACTGCATGTAAATTACAAAAGATGGTGCCCAGCCTGTACTACCTGCCCAATACGTATTAGCTGTTATCACTGCCATCATTATTATCATCATCAAAGAGAAATACATAAACAGGCTTGTATGGACAATTCAACAAATAACAGGCGTTCCATAATGAACAATTATTTTATTTTATTTTCCCATTTATTTTAGAGACTGTGAATGTAAACTCCAGCTAACATGTTCTTCATTTATTCATTTATTATTTATTCATTCAGCAAGTGGTCATTGAGCAATTACAGACACAAGGTACCATGCCAGGCACAAAGCGAACAACTGAGAACATGGTAGACATGGTGCTCATCCTCGTGGGCTCTCTAGGGTGTGGAAAGACCACAAATAAGTAAATAAACACATAATTTACTGGGAAGGAAGCAAGCAAGAGGCTAAGATGAGCATGAGGTGGTCACAGGAGGGCTCTTTCAGGAGGTGATACTGAATGGCCACCTCCAAAATGAGGGCGAGACAGCCATGGGTAGAGCCAAGAGAAAAAGGAGCTTTCTGGGACACATCACATATAAAGGGCCTAAGGCAGAAAAAAGAGCCCATATGTTCCTACTGGGAGCCCATCCCAGGATGGGACAGACACAGTGAGCTGGGGTAAGGGGAGAAATTACAGAGGGAAATGGATTTGTGTCCTTATGAAAATAATAACTGGAGCTAGGGCCTCTCAAATACACCTACATTTTCAGTCCTCACAAAACAGAAGGCTTGTCTGTGGAATGTTGCCATTGGTTGTTCATCTAGCACAGCTACAGCTTGCCCACCACTCCCTCATCCCACCACCATCCATCAGTCACCTGGGCCCTCTGCTGTGTTCTAACCCAGCTTTTACCGTCATTGCCACGTCCATACCTGGGATGCTGCAGCACAGTGGCCTCTGGGATGAATCAGGAAAGACACAGTCCTGGTCAGCCTAACCAGAGTCCAGTGGCTTCTGGGATGGTCTAGGAAAGTCACGATCCTGGTCAGCCTAACCAAGCCCAAGGGTAGAGCAGGCAGAAATACTGAAAATTCAAATAAACCAACAGAAACAAGCCCGAGACATTATGTGCCCGCACATCATTCTGACTTCAGTCCACCTCAGTGTTGCTCAGAGAAAGCCTTGCCCAGGTTGGTCCTCTCCTGCTGAGCCTCCACGAATATCAGACATCCCTACTCAGTCTGTCCCCAGGACCCACTTAGCTAGAAAAAAATCACTGTTAAAGTAGTAGTGATTGTTGATGTCTTAATGCCATATTCCCATCCTAATGGTCTAGACATTGACCTTCTGGGTGTCCTCAAAACCTTAACTCAAACAAGTGGCTTTAATTGTGGAAATTCCAGTCATGCCAACTGCTAGAAAGGAAGAGTCTTTTGCAACCTTTATTATGAATATCCTTCAAATCACAACATAATGTGTACAGACACATTACATATAAGGCCAAAATATTTAAATAATGTAAAGGTACAGAATCTGACTGTTTTGACTGCCACTCTGTCAAGGGATAGAGTGTGTTTCCTTCAGATTTTATTTTATGTCTTTAACATAATGATTATAGCCCTGATTCAATTTTATATTTTCTTTTTTTTCTTTTCATTTACTCTCATAAGTGAAAGATTGTCTTTAAAACCATCTTTTACAATGGTTGTTTAAAGTTTGTCATAGAGCTATGCCACTATTTAATCATTTTCCTATTAACTTATTGACATTTAGATATTTTCTAATTTGGACTGTTGTAAATGTTATGATGGCTATATCTGTTTTTAAAAGTTTTTCAAATTTCCAACTACTTTCTTAAGCCAAGCACCTAAAAGGGTATTACAAAGTCTCAAGACTTCAGGGTTCTTAATTCATATTGGCGAATAGCTTGCTTTCCAGAAAAATGAACCAATTTTCACATTTACCACTGACATAAGTTCCCGTTTCACTTTAAGGGGTATATTTTTAACAAAATTTAAAATTACTTTAATCTGTCACAATATTGTAATATCAGTAGCTGCCAAATTTAGTCATAAGGCTAATAGAGTAATTTAACATAATATTTGTATATTGGCACTGCTTTGGGCCATAATGATATCCAGATGGATTTCCAGTCAACTTTACCTTAACTGTCATCTTTTCATTCCTTTCTTTCCATCTCCTTAATCTGGCTGGTAATTAAAATTGGCCAGCAAGTGTTTAGCAAGTTCTAGTTGTGATGAAGAGTCCATGCCAATCCTCTGCAAAGGCAAACCCACATCAGCAAACACATTGACTGGAAACCTTTCATCTCTCATCAAACTAGCTTAAATAATAGTTTTCCCTAACATACTTCACCAGAATAGTACAACTGAGTGTTGAGTACACCTCCCACGACAGGATATACCAAATGTGCCTTCTTGGAAAGGACTAGCCCTGCCCACAGGGATGCACAGTAAGTGCTAAGTCACCTTGAAACCAAATGTCCCTCAAGTAGCTTATAGATGTCTACATTGACACTCAATTACACCCACTCCAGACTTCCCTGTAGCAATCAACAGATGGGCCCATGGCATTCGTGCAGCTTTGACTTTTTGTAGACTTAGCAACACTGAGCAATCCACTGTCCTCTTATCTAATCACAGAAATTTATGGAGAGGAAGAGGAGTTTCCCCAGCACCTACTTGAAGACTGAGATGCAGCAAAATGTGGATTGTTGCGTCAGTCAGACACATCTTCTCAGAATCATCTTTGGGTTCCTGGGATCTAATGTCCATTGTTTGTGGAAAATGCTGCTAGATAGTAAGCTTAATTACCTCAAGATCTTGGCCCCTCATCAACAAGGGTACCTGCATAATGAACATTTATATACCTAACCTGAATTGTACCTCACATCTTTAAAATTAAAAAAATTTTAAGTATATCTTGGCCCCCTAAGCAGCAGGGTAAACCTTTCATGAAATACCATGTTTCTAACATTATGACCTTTAATAGCACATGAGGATTTAATCTACAAGACTGGTTCTTGAAGACACAAAAAAAATGAATGTCACTTGAGCACATATTTAAAATAAAGACAAGAATCTAATTTTAATGTTCACACTGTTAGCCCATGGTACCTACCTGTAGTCTGACTCTTCCATCCCAGTGGTCACTCTCCTCTTTGACCCTGGGTAAAAGGTGTCTTTTTCCATGTAGAGAGTTAGTTGGTTTCTACAAAAGCCATTGAGCAGGTGTCTTTGATAGAGTCATGACTTTCTAATGATGCAAAAGTTTAGACATATTTCTCCTGTTAAAACTCATTTAAACATGTAAAGTTTAAAACCATTTAAAAATGTGTTTCTACACACAATTTATTTTAGCCAAGAAAAAAGAAGTGAGATGAGAGCATTCACATCGGCAAACTAGAAAGCACTGGAGATGTAACCTGGCAGGACATCAAGTCAGAAAAAAAATATGTTGAACTCAGATTGGATGAAGAGGAAATACCACCACCTACCAGTGTGAAAATCCCTTGGCGCTTCCTGCATTCTAAAAGCATATACACACACAGGCATATTCCCTTTAATCAGGGAGTGCTAGGGGAGCAGGGAAGGGCAGACACCACCAATGGCTCTCTCTGGCTCCAAGGGAAAAAAATTATAAGAGCTCCTTCCATTATAATGATCATAGCCTTCAAAGCAACCTCAGAGAACGTGGAAGCAGCCTTCCATCATAGAGCTTCCATAACTAAGTTTCAAAAAGGTTAGATGGTTTGCCCAAGGTTCTGCTGTGAGATATGACAGAGTCTAGTCTCTGGATACCTCATCTAGAACTCTCTCTAGCACAGGCAGCTATCATCCAAGACTATTGCCACTCAAAAGTTTGTTCTTCTGTTCAAATGCAGGATTCCTAAATGCAGCAATCTTTGGCAAGTGTAATTTGAGTAATTATATTTGAAGGTTGCAATTATTTCCCTTCAGTGGGTCACTTTAGTCTCAGAACATTCATGAGTAAATCTTCCAAAAGGTCAGCCCCAAGGGTTGAAGTTTCTTCTTCACTCTCAGATATCAACTAAGTAGTCAACTATGCAACCAACTAACTCCAATAATTTCCCCCAAGAAACACATGCAAGGCAAGAATGTGTCATGTTTATTAGGCATTTGTCAAGGTCTGTAGAAAATAATACAAAGGGAATTACTGAGCAAAACCCAACTGATGTGAACTAGGCAACATAAGAAATACCTCACTATCTCTCCAGCAACAAAAGCTAAAATGTGGAACACAATAAAGCAGCAGAATCAATCTAGTCATGTATGTTCTAGCAATATACTTCAGTTGTACTATAAAAATTAACCCTTATGACATATCTTAATTCCCCAGTTAGAGGCCAGAACTGTTCTCATCAATGAAGACAGGGAACCACCAATCACACATTCAGGACTTAGTTTGAAGACAACTGACCTTCCGCGATAATGATTCTCACTGAAATTCAGCACAAGGGTGACAGAAGTGACAACAAAAATCATCTTCACTATTCTATTCTAGTGACCCTTGCAGAGCTCAATGATTTTTTTTTTAATTTCTAGTTGCACTTAGAAGAACCCATACTAATGGAACCAGGAAAAGCAAATCTTAGATGCATTGTAGAAGACATACCAGATGATTCTGCAAACATTTGAGTGCATCTCTGTTATGAAACTGTGCCCCCACTCCACCCCCAAATTCGTACATCGAAATCTTAAACTACACTGTGATAGTATCAAGGGGTGGGCTTTTGGGAGGTAATTAGGCCATAAGAGTAGAACCCTCATAAATAGAATTGGAGTCCTTATAAAAGGGACCTCAGAGAGGTCTCTTGCTGTCTTTCTACTGTGTGAGGATACAGCAAGAAGTCAGTCATCTGCATCCTGCAAGAGAGTCCTCACCAAAATCCAGTCACGGTGGCACCCTGACCTTAGATTAATAGCCTACATAATTGTGAGAAATAAATTTCTGTTGTGTATAAGCCACCAAGTCTATTTATAGTACTTTACTATAATGACCTAAAGTAAACAACCCACTACAGGTGTCTAAGCAAAAGGTGCAAAGAATTTTTTTTAGATTGCTTGGGAAATTCTTTCCAGCACAGATGGAAAGGTCCTAGTAGACAGAAAGGAGATGGCAAATGACTGTTCAAAGCCTTCCAAGTCCCTTACTTGCATTATCATCACCTTCCCAGCAACCCAAAGAGATATTAGGCCCAATTTAGAGATGAGGAAAACAAGATTCAGAAAAGTTAAGTAACTTTCTCAAGGACACAGAGCCAAAGTTCAAATCTTTGGAGCCAATGAATGAAAGGGAGATCTTCCTCAGACTTGATAAATATGAAAACAGAACAATGACAGAATTACCGATTTGAATTTGATCATTGCCAACCATAAGCATATCACGCTTTTCAGATAAGGTTTATTTTTTCTTGGCGCATACCAGTATTAGTGGAAAAAACAAAGTTCTCAACTAAGAAAGCAGAAAATAGAATTATGGAAATGGAAGGGATCTTATTTTTCATGGAAAGTAAAGAAATAACAAAAAATGTATTATGGGACCAACACTAATCACCTGTGCCAGTGGGCATCAGGCATAGCTGCCCATAGAACCACTTAAAGTCCTTCTTTATTAATATTCTACCCAGACACCACCCGAAAAATTCTGATGTAATATATCTGCATAGGGCCCAGGCACTTGTACTTTTAAAGCTCACCTAGAGGTTCTAACGTGTTGCCAGGGTTGAGAACCACTAATGGAGGGGAGCACACTTTTTTCTCCTTTTGTCTATAAAGCAAAATATGTCTTGCAGAGGTCTACTTCAGAGTCTTAGGGAATAACAAGATTTTTGCTCTTCTACAATCTGGGTAGCTTTGGACAAGTCACTAAACCTCCTTGAGCCTGGTTTCCCATCTACCTAGTAACAACAATGTGCAGAGAAAACACCTCATTCATCTCAGCATACTCAATGCTAGGTCTGGATGGAACCAGCATTTTATAACGTATTATTGTTGAACTGAGTGAAGTTGCTATACTAAAGGCACTCAGTCTTCCTTCAGCTCCCTCACTCTGGGACTACTTATTCATTCACTCAACAAACACCAATATTAAGTCATTAACTATATGTAAGCACTGTTCCAAGGGCTTGGATTATATCTGTGAAAAACGAAGGTCTCTATCCTCATGGAGCTTAAGTTCCAGCAAGAGAAAGACAAATTATACTCAATGGACCAGCGAAAGAGTAAGTTATAAGGTAGGTAGAAGATAATAAATGTTATGGAAAAACAGAGCAAGAGTAATGGGGTTATATCCTTCCTGCATATGTGTGTTTGTGTGTGTGCATGCTTACAAGTCTTGGAACTGCCATTTTATTTCTGACTGCAATTTTTGTGTATCACATTGCAATGTTAAATGCATATGTGGCCAAGTTTATTCTTATCAATGACCACTTATTAAGAATGCATTTATTATTCATTCTTAATGTTGTATAAATGAAGTTACATGACCTTTTATTATCAGTTTTAGTCTTCTGTTTCCTATAAAGTTGGACCTGTTTATTCAGACCAACTATCCTGCTGAGAAAAACTAAAAATCTAGACAAATGTTGTTTAACATATTCTGAAGAGAAAAAGCTTCGACATTTGGGAAAGCTTTTTCTCCAGGGGTATCTGAATTTCCCAGAAAAGGTTTCTAAAATCCTGAGAAATTGAGAAGAGACAATAGCAGTTTCACTGAGGTAGGACAAAAATTGGAGTTCAGGACCTGCGAAAGAGGAAGGACCTGATAAATCATCCCTCATTAAGGATCGGAAGCTCAAAGAGTAATACTTTTCCATTAAGAATAAATAAGCCGGGCTCGGTGGCTCAGCCTGTAATCCTGAGCCTTTGGGAGGCTGAGGTGAGTGGATTGCCTGAGCCCGCGGGTTCGAGACCCACCTGGGCAGCAAGACCTCATCTCTACAATAAAATCAAAAAATCAGCCGGGCGTGGTAGTGCGTGCCTGTAATTCCAGCTACTTGGAAGGCTGAGGCGGAAGGATCCCAGGAGCCCAGCAGGTCGAGGCTGCGGTGGCCGGGAGTGGCCACTGCACTCCAGTCTAGGCAACAGAGTGAGACTCCAACTCAAAAAAAAAAAAACCCAAACAAAAAGAATAAATAGAATCGGGCATGATGGTTTATACCTATAATCCCAGCACGTTGGGAGGCCGAGGTGAAAGAATTGCCTGAGCCCACGGATTCAGGACCAGCCTGGACAACTTGGCGAGACTTCATCTCTACAATACATCAAAAAATTAGCCAGGCGTGGTGGCACATGCCTGTAGTTCCAGCTACTCAGAAGGCTAAGGTGGAAGGATCACCTGAGTCCAGCAGGTCAAGACTGTGGTGGCCGTGAATGTGCCACTGCACTCCAGCGTGGGCAAAAGAGTGAGACTCCAACTCAAAGGAAAAAAAAAGAATAAATAGAGCTGGCCGGGCATGGGTTCCCATCTGTAATCCTAACACTTTGGAAGGCTGAGAAGGGAAGATGGCTCGTACCTAGAAGTTCAAGACCAACCTACGCAACATAGAGACACCTCATTTCTAAAAAAAAAAAAAAAAAATTCAAAAAACTAGCCAGACATGGTGACACCTGCCTGTAGTCCCAGCTACTTGAGGGCTGAGGCAGGAGGACCACTTGAGCCCAGGCGGTCAAGGCTGCAGTGAGCCAGAATCACACCACTGCACTCCAGCCTGGGAAACAGGCAAAGCCCTGTCTCAAAAAGAGAGAGAGAGAGAGAGAGAGAGAGAGAGAGAGAGAGAGAGGACTGTAATGTGACAGAAATAATCTCAATTATATCAGAAAGCAAATATAAAGGAACCAAATCTTCCCATTAAAAGACAAAGATCATCAAATTGCATAAAATACAAAATCCAATTGAATGCTACTTACAAGAGACACACTTCAAATATAAGGATACAAAAAGACAGAAAACAAAGCAATTGGGAAAAGGATATATTATACAAACACTAAACAAAAGAAATGTCAGTGGTGGACATGTGACCAGGCCTGACCAATCAGCAGAATCCAACTCCTTAGAGATGTATACATAACCCAAGTTGGTCCAACCAGAGCTAATATCAGGACCTAATAGAGCAACTGAAAATAGGGGCTCTCTGTTACCCCAGACTTGTCCTAGAGCTGTGAAGAGTCACTATTTAGGATCTGAAAATGAAGCTGATAGTGAACCGGGCTCAGTGGCTCAGCCTGTAATCCCGCGCCTTTGGGAGGCTGAGGTGAGTGGACTGCCTGAGCCCGGGGGTTCGAGACCCGCCTGGGCAGGTGAGACCTCATCTCTACAATAAATCAAAAAATTAGCCGGGCGTGGTAGCGCGCGCCTGTAATTCCGGCTACTCGGAAGGCTGAGGCGGAAGGATCGCCAGAGCCCAGCAGGTTTAGGCTGCGGTGGCTGGGAGCGGCCACTGCACTCCTGTCTGGGTGACAGAATGAGACTCCAACTCAAAAAAAAAAAGAAAGAAAAGAAAGTGGAGCTGAAAAATGGAGAGACTCATGGCCCCGGTGATATGAATCGAGCCCCCAGACACTGCTGTGCCTCCACTTTTCAGTGACATGAGCCTACAGTCTTTCTTTCTTGCTTAAGGTATTTGAATTGGGATTTCTGTTGCTTGCAACCTAAAGAATTTCAACTAATACGTACAATGTGAAAGGACCCTGATCTGGCCCAGTCTTCAGACCTCTCTGGTCTTCATTTTTTTCATCTGTAATATGGTAAAACGAAATGTCATTTGATCACTAAAGTCCTTACAGGAATGCTTAATGCATTCATATTTAAGACACTCAGTGCCCACTTAATAAAAACTCAAGTACATTGTTGTATTTCTGGTCTATTCATATTCATCAAAAACATAGATATCATGCTTATCTTATCAGAACTTCTATTAGATTTTAGCTGTAGCTAACCAAACTGCATAATCTTATGTCATAAGTGATTCTGCAAGCTAATTGCCATTTTTAAAAACACATTTTATCTTTAGAGATTTTCTGTAAGTTAAATTTACACTTTTAAAATCACACTTTTAATGAACAGTTATTTCTGAAGGTATTGGGCAAAAGCACTAAGCCATGCTGAAAAATTGCTTCTGACCTAAATAAAAATGGTTTTGAGTCCATATTAAAACAATAGCATATCCATCTAAGGTGTCGTCAATACCAAAAAATAAAGTGGTGCAATTATTGCAGTTAAAGTTCCACCATTTCAACTTATTCCATATAGTCTTCAACTGAATAGAATGTATTTGAGAACTATGGCCAGCACCTTGGATAAAGAATTTTTCTTATATATTACAGGGATGAGTAGACAGCTGTGATAATACGAGAAATATAATATAAGAAATAAATATAATTTACATGCAATAAAACATATAATTTATGCATAATATAGTATAAAAATATAAGAAAGCCCTGCATTTGTAGTCGGAGAATTCCAATCTCACCCCACTCACTGTGTGACCTTGAGCAAGTCACCAAGAACTTCTGTCCATCTCAGTCCCACCATCTACCAAGCAAAGGAAATGCCTCTTTCAAAGAAACATGAGGATTAAAACACATAACATAATATAGAGGGGGGAAAACCTAGCATGTAGCCATTCATATAAGTAACTGAATATTTAACTTGAATTTGAATGTCCAAAAGAACATACATGTTCTAAATCCCCATCCATGTCTGGTCCTCACAGAACTGTCTTCAGTGTTTGGAATGTCTGGGCTTGTATGCCCTGGTGGAGATCCCTGGATGGAGTCAGCAAATTCTAATCCTGATACTGCCATTCATCTCTTTGACCTTCACTTTCTTCTGCAAAATTAGTGAAGCAGCCAGTACAATTTCCAGGATTCCTCCCAGCTCTAAATATCTCAAACTCCTGGCTCAAGCCATCCTCCGACCTTAGCCTCCCTAAGTGCCAGAATTACAGGCATGAGCCACCATGCCTGGCCTCCAGCTCTAAATATCTATGACACACATTGCCATTGTAATCAGGACTCAGAAATTGCCATTGTAGGGGTGAGTTCCCTAATTTATTAACCTTGCATTGAAAAAACTCTATCTCTTCCTCTTCTCCAACATTCCATAAAGCCAAATGCATTAGTGTCAGACTGTGGGTAGGACAGGTAGAAGACTCCATGTCATGAGAATGGAGGGATAGATGGTAAGCAAAGGTTCATGCTGAGCCCTTGACCTGAGGATAAAATTGTGTTATGTGTTTCTCTGGGCCTTAAAGTGTCCCGAGTTGCCAGAACTGCTCCCTGATGGTGCTCTCTTTGTTTGTTGGGGATTGGGGGATAGGGGCAGAGATCTGTGCATTAGGAGCCAAACTGAGCCTACAAAACACCCAGCTTACTCTCCTTTCTAAACCTCATTGCTAAGCCTCACTGCCCAAATCCCAACCCCTGGGGACAATAACAAGGTTCAGATTATAGGAACCAAGTAGCCTGGTGGTGGTTGCTAAGCAACAAGTGATCTCCAGTCCTTTAGCCCTGCTTTGGCTCATCAGGTACCGAGGGTCCCACCCCCCAGCCCACTCAGATTTCTAATTTATAAGGAGCTCATTAAAAACTAGCAATATACGTGTTCTACCTCAACCCACATAAGCTAGTTCCTTAACAAACAAGTCAGCTGGGATGATATTACAACCCACAATGATCATTGAGGAGGATCTATTTCTCCATATGACATACTGAGTGTGCCTGATGGGTGTCAGGACTATGTGAAGGGAACTGCACAGAGAATCTGAAGGTCCCCCAGGCAGGCAACAAAGACCTTTCTCAAGCTCTGTGCAGCCACTTATGATCTGAATTGCCTCGCATAATTTTTGCCAACTTTCTAACCTCAGTGAAATCAGGCAGTTGAACAAATGACATCTAGGGCCACTTCTTCACAGTGGCTCGAGTACCCCAGCAAGCTCTCTGTTTCTCCAAAAGGAGCTCAGCAGACCACAGGAATTAGCATGAGGCATGACTTACTGGAGTGTAGGAGCTGTACTCAGCACCCGGCTGAGTCAGAGAACAGAAAACTCTCCAATGCACAAGCTTTCCTGGGAGGGAGCCAGATGATGGGCCCTTCCATAAAAACAAAGGAGTTGGGCCTGCAGACTGCTCAGAGAACTGGAGCCACAGACTAGGGCTTGTGGGATGCTGTGTGCTCAGGCAAGGACAGAAGCAAGAAGATATCAGTCTGGCATGTGAGTAGAGGCTGCAAGTAACCATCCAGGGAGGATCCTGGGGCTCAGGTTGTATAAGAAAACAACACAGATGGAAAACCATTTGGCAGTTCCTCAAAAAGTTAAATATAGAATTACCATGACCTAGCCATTCCACTTGGAAGTATATACCCCAAAGAACTGAAAACAGGGACTCAAACACTTGTACAGGCACACTTATACTAGCACTATTCACAATATTCAAAGGATGAAAACAACTCAAATATCCATCAACACATGAATGAATAAAGAAAATGTGGTATATACATACAGTAGAATAGTATTCAGCCATGAAAAAGGAATAAAGTACTGATATATGCTACAAAGTAGATGAATCTCAAAAACATTGTGCTAAGTGAAAGAAGTCAGACCAAAAGATCACACATTGTTTTATTCCATTTACGTGAAATACCAAGAACAAGTAAATCCACAGAGACAAAATGCAGATTGGTGTTTGCCAATGACTGGGGAGAAGGAAGATTAAGGAGTAATTGCTTAACAAGTACAGCGTTTCCTTTGGGGGTGACAAAAATATTTTAGAACTAGATTGTGAATATACTAAACACCACTGAAATGTTCCCTTTAAAATGGTTACTCTTATATTATAATAATTTTGCTTCAACAATTTTTTAAGATGATACATTGCATGAATATACCTGGGATGGTTTATGATACAGAAAATAGTCTATCTGAGATCATGAAAAACCACAGGCCATTTCAGCATTCTTTATGGTCTGTCTGCTTCAATACAGACAACATCCATCGATGTTCCTTTCTTTTGCATTAAGCTTCTTTCTAATGCACTGTGGTCAAAGCCCTAGGAATAGAAATATTGGAACTTCTTGAGAAAGGACACTTCTTTCCAGGCTTCTGGTTAGGAGTTTACACCAAGAGGTAGGCAGCACTTCACTTGCAGGATCCTCAAAGGAATCAGGTCTACTGGGAAGCCCTATCAAGAATAAAGATTCCCCTTTCTGGGAAAGAAGACCCGTTTCCAACTGAGGAGGGAGTTTTTAAGGGGTGTACATTGAAGTGGAAGGGCAAAGTGAGACAAGAAGAGCAACTGAGAAGACCCTGTCAACAGCCCTGTCCCCTGCAGCTCTCCATCACCTGGACAACTTTTGCAAGTCAACCATTCTTCCAAAAATACAGGAGAAAAAACAAAGTAATCCCAAGTGTAATCACAAGCTACCAGGAAAGGTCTAGATTAGGAGAAAGGACTCTTGACTTTCCCTAAATACCCACAGGCTCTACTTGCAAAAAACAAACAAACGGGGGAAAAAACAAACTCTTCTAAATACAAAATACCTGTAGGGTCCACTGAAAGCAAGGGAGGCAAGATTTTTAAATCATCATCAGTTTTTTTGGCTTCACACTGTTATGGTTGAACATAATAATAATAATTTTTTTTTTCTTTTAGGAAACAAAAAGAAGAGTGGCTTCCCTTTTAGGTCAGTCTAGCTTCAAAATCCCCACCCTGCCCCATCCTACCCTCCTTTTGTGAAGGAAAATATATATATATTAAATTTACTTCTCTCCAGCTGAGAGTTTATTTTGGGCCTCATAGAAATGCTAATATTAGTTCTCATTTCTCTGTCTTTTCTATTAAATCTCTCTCATTATGCAGCTTTTCTACAGAAATAAAAGAATTCCCTTTTGCACAACCAGAAAAACCAATGGCAAATTTGAAAGAGTGAAAATGAAGAGAGAGGGCCACAAAAATCTCTGATCAGGAGAAATGAGGTTGTTCTCAAGGGGAAAGGAGCTAAAAATACAATATGGAGAGTAGAGCATAAGGGAAATTTGCATTTTGCTGAATATTAGGCTGAGCCTTTTTCTGTCCAAGTCTAGATGAAGAACACTTCTTGAATCAGGTCATTACACCATCAAAAACTTTTCAGAAATATTGTATTGTCCAATAGTGCCATTCAAATTAACTTGATGATTTTTTTAAAAAAATACTAAGGTCTTGTGCCAATTATTAAAGGAAAAATATGCTGAGTAGTTCTTAAAAAAAAAAAAAGATGAATCTTGATAAATGGTTGCAGTGTTCCAACCTCAATAAAAAGTCAAGACAAATTGTAAGTATTTAAATAGGATTTAGAACATCTATGCCAACCCTTCTCAAAATAGGCATAAGTCGGGGCTATATTTAATTGTACATTCTAAAGAGATAATAGGATCAGCCCTATCCATATAAATCTTGGCCAAAATGGAATTCTTCAAAAGCAAACTCTTGGCTCAAATCTGAAAATTCTCAACATATTGTACAGTATGGTAATGGTACCAAACATAAGACTTCTAATTAAAATTTATAAACCACCCCGTTGATGAGTTTGGCTAAATAAGACACAAAAATTATAAGCTCCTAAAGAACAAAACAATGAGCTTAAGCAACGTCAAAAGAAAAACGATAAATAGAAAAAAGATGTTTACAGCACAAAAGACAAAGAGCTCAGTTTCCTTCATTAGCAAAGGGCTATCACAAATCAATGAGGAAAACAATGCAGCCAAAAGAAAACTGGCAAAAATAAGAACAGGCAATTTGTAAGAAATGTTCTCCCTCATTCATAATTTTAAAAATGCAAAGAAATCCAAGAAGATACCATGTAAGTACCTATCAGATAATACACATACACAAATGCAAGTACTGACAAAAATGGAAGTGAGTAAGCATTCTCACATGCTGTTAGTAAATATACAAAATTGTTTAACTTTTTTGGATGGCAACTTAGCAATATTAGAATGTTTAACATATGTAAAAATATATGTTATTTGTGTATATGGTCACTGCAACATTATTTATAATAAAAAAAATGGAAACAATGTGCTTCAGTAGAGACTGAATACATAAATATTCACACAATGGGATGCTATTCAATCATCAAAAAGAATGGATTTGCTCTCTTTTTTTAAGACATGGTAATATGTTCAAAATACATGTAGGTTTAGGAAAAAGTTGCAGGAAAGAATGTATTGAATGATTTCGTTTTTACAACAGATGCTAGAGAGGAGGCATGGGAAAGAGAACACTTCTATACTGTTGGTGAGAGTGTAAACTAGTACAAACTCTGTGGGAAACAGTTTGACAAATCCTAAAAGATCTAAAAGTTGACCTTCCATATTACTCCGCAATCCCCTTACAGGGAATATACCCAAAGGAACTCAAATCACTCTATGAAAAAGATATCTGCACATGCATGTTTACTGCAGCATTATTCACAATAGCAAAGACATTGAACCGACCATGCTGCCCATCAAAAGAGGTCTGGATTTTTTAAATGTGGTACATATACACAATGGAATATTACACAGCCACAAAGTAGGACAAAACTATGAACTTCGCAGCAACTTGGATGGACTTAGAGTCTATAATACTGAGTGATTTATCACAGAAACAAAGAACTGAGTATCACATGTTCTCACTCATAAAGGAACCTTAAACAATTATCGTAATACTATAAGAAAAAGATTGGCAGTAGTGGAAAACTGCCAGGGAATGAGGGGGGCGGGATTGGCAGTAGTGGGAAACTGCCAGCGGGCACATGTCATCAACAAGGGTATCTGCATAATGAACATTTGTATACCTAACCCTGAATTGTACCGCACAACTTCAAAATAAAAAATTTTTTAAAGAATGATTTAGTTTTTATATAAAAAGTTGTGTGTATATAAGAGTGTTTACATAGGCTTCATATATGTTTATATGTAAAGAAAGGAAAATCTGAAGTTACACACCAAAATGTAAACAGTTAGTGCAGAGGGATGAGACTGCAGGAGAGAGGGAAAGGTTAAGATAAGATCACCAACAGGCCTGTGTCACCATGTTGCCACAAGTCTTTAATGCCTTTGCAGTTTGATGGATACCCTTTAAAGGACTCATAAAGTTGTAAAACTATGAGTTCATTTCATATTTTAAGTGCAAGTTAGCAAAATTTGCCTTATGTGATTATTTGACAAGAATTTAAAGTGCCATTGATGAGCCCGTCAGATAAAAGCTGGGAATCAGAGCAGAGATTAGTCAGCCCTTTGGGGTAAGGTTGCCATATTTAGCAAATTAAAAATACAGGACTCTCAGTTAAATCTGAATTTCAGATGAGTTATGTGCAGCATTTGGGGCACATTTATACCAAAATTAAAAATACTCATTGTTTACCTGCAACTCAGATGTAACTGAGCAACTGTATTTTACTTGAAAATCCTACTTTGAGAGTACTTCATAGTTCCAGGCTGGTTCCTGGTATACGCCTTAGTCCATGCCCAGAAGTCCCCATGTATTCAACCAGCTTCTTTTTCCTTTATTCTAGTAGTTTTTTTATGGGTAGATGACTTCCTAAAGAATATTGTAACTTGTGAGCCATTCCCCAGAAGAACATATACATAGAAAATTTGGCCCTCAAGAATATGTGGATGTTCACATACTCTTGAAACCATCCATACATCCCACATTAATAATTCTTATTTTGCCTCAGTGTGAAATTCTTGTCATCTCAACATGTGCTTAAGAGAACTGAATTTCTCCAACTCCCCCTTCTATGCTATTCTAAAAAGCAAGTTCCAAAGAATCTAGAATAGCCTAAATAATTCAGCAGGTGGCGAGGGGAGAACAAATTTAGAGGACTCAAACAACCTGATTTTAAGACTTACTATAACTACAGTAGTCTCAAGACAGTGTGGAATTGGCAAAAAGTTACATAAATTAAATAAAATAAAGAGTTCGGAAATAGACCCATACATGTATGGTCAAATGCTTTTCAACAAATGGGTCAAATTCAGTAGACATAGATGGTCTTTTCAGCAAACATTTTTAACAACTAGATATTCAAAAAATGAACAAAAACTACCCATAGATTGTACCATATACAAATACTGTTTCAAAATGGTAAATGTCATACCTTAAACAAAATACATGAGAAAATACAGGAGATGATTTTGGGGGCCTGGGTTTAAGCACAGATTTCTTAGATGGGACTCAAAAAAACACAAACCATAAAAGAAAATATTGACAAATTAGACTTCATTAGTATTAAAAACCTACCCTTTGAAAGGCACTGTTAAGAAAAGGAAAAGCCATAGAAAATATTTACAAATCATATATAAATGAAGGATTTGCATTCAAAATATGGGGGAAAAAACTTCCATGACTCATTGAATAGACACTTCATCAAAGAAGGGTCATGAATGGCAAATATCACATGAAAAGGTGTTCAACATCATCAGTCATTATGAAAATGCAAATTAAAACCACAATGTGATACTGCTACATACTCATCAGAATAACTAAAATCTAAATCGCCAAAATACACCAAGAACTGACAAGGATACAAGCAATTGGGATGCTCATTTATTGCTGACAGGAATGCAAGGATACAGCTCTTCTGGAAAACAGTTTAGCAGCTTCTTATAAAGTTTAACATGCATTTACCACATGACCCAGCAACCTCAGTAAATCCTATTTACTCAAGAGAAATGAAAACATATGTCTGCTTAAAGACTTGTATATGACTATTATGGCAACTTTATTTATAATCACCAATAACTAGAAGCAAACCAAATACTATCAACTAGTGAAAGAATAAACAGACTGTGGTATATCCATACAATGAGATACTACTCAACAATAAGAAGAAACAAATTACGGATACATGAAACCACATGGATCAATCTCAAAAGCATCATGTTAAGTGGAAAAAGCATATGTGTGATTTTATATAGATATGACATTCTGGAAAAAGCAAAGCTACAATGACAGAAATCAGACTAGGGGTTTCCAGAGGCTGTAGCTGGGGAGAGGTTTACTATGAAGGGGCATGAGAAAATTTATAGGGGTGATTGTGGTGGTAGTTACACAACTGAGTGACAAAACTCATGGAACTGAATGCCAAGAAGAATGAATTTTACTGTTTGTAAATTATTCCTCAATTTAAAAAAACACTAATACAATGAAAAGAGTCAGAATCCTTTGTGTAAGAAGCAATAGAGGACGTCAATTTGAAGTTAGAGATTTGGGGTTTTTTTCATTGTTCCTATACTAAGTCGTCCCCAAAATGATGTAACTAGCACATATTGAACATTTTTCCTGTTCTAATACATTGCATTTTGCTCGAAAATTAAGCATGGGCTTTTGCTCCAAACGACATATTGCAGAAATCTGACCTGAACATAGTAGGACACTAGGAGTTTTGGTAATTCAGTTGACCCCTTGGTCCCTTATCAGCCCATTGCTACAGACTCTGTGCTTTGGATTTCTCATGGAAAAGAGGGCTTAGATACTATTCTTCTCTTGTGATTACTTCCATCACAGAATGTCTTCCATAAAGGAGTTTCAATCAGCCCCTGAAACCCAGAAGTAATGACAAAGGCTCCTTTACATTGACTACAAGGACCAGATAAGTACCAGCACTGAAATTCTACAGGATGTGCTTGCTTTCAGGAACTGTGAGCAAAAGATAGCAGGCATGTTTCTCTTTTCAAGCGCCTTTCTTTTAAGTGCACTGACTTCATTTCTCGAATCCTCACTCTTTTTCAAAAGCCCTACGCCTTTTCCTTCTCTTTAAGAAAGAAAAACTTTAACATGACACAAACTCGAAACCTCTGTACAGAAACTAAAGCTGCCACCACTAGAACCACATCCCCTTTCTCCTGGGGTGCTCACCTTGAAAGTTATAGACCATGGAGCAGTTCAGGTCAACAGCAGCCTAGTAAGAGAAATAACCCTATACATGAAGACACAACATCTCCGCGCAGATCCCAGCTCTGTCGCTGAGCTGTATCACCCCAGATAAGTTTCCTTAGCCATAAAATGGGGACTCATATCCACTGGTGAAAAAAAAAAAAAACACAAGCACCATTTTGTGTTTATAGAGGGCCAACTCTGTGTCAGGGGTTTGACAGATACTCACTTTCATCTTTCCAACCATCGTATCAATGAGTGAGGAATGGGGTTTCCGAAAGCTAATAAGCCAAGATTCTCACCCACACCCAAAACTTCTACTGCCAGCATTTCTTTTCCCTGCTGCACACAATCCTTCCGCTTCCCCCTGTCACCCCCACCCCACCCAGAAATGGACTATATATGGACCAAGGGTTGATGTGAAATGAAAAGTTAAACTCTGTCCAGAAGGACTCTGGAGATTTAAGCAATTTGAAGACAAAGACTCTGGTTATCCTTCTGTCTATCATTCCGGGGCTCAACCCTAGAACCTAGGCTAGGGATACTCAATCAAGAAGGGACACAAGGAAAAAAGAAGAAAAGGGAGAAGGGGAAGAGCCTTGGGGCAAGTCAAATGCATAAAAATGCAAAAATAAACTCTTTCCATGAAGATCTACAGAAATAGTAAGGAGCAGGTCAGCAAACTTCTTACTTTATTGAGGGCCAGATAATAAATATTTCCGGCTTTGTGGGTCTTGCTGTCTGTGGCAACTACACATCTCTGCCACAGAAACACACAAGCAGCCACTGACAAGATTTAAATGAATGCATGTGGCTGTGTATACAATACAACCTTACTTACGGACACTGAAATTTGAATTTCATATCATTTTCATGCAACACAATATTTTTTAAAAATCATTTAAAATGTTAGAACCAGCCGGGCTCGGTGACTCAGCCTATAATCCCAGAACTTTGGGAGGTTGAGGCAAGTGGATTGCTTGAGCCTGCAGGCTGGAGACCAGCCCAGGCAACTTGACGAGATCAATAATGAACTTAAAAAAAAAAAATAGCCAGGCGTGGTAGCACATGACTGTAGTTCCATCTACTCGGAGAACTGAGGCAGAAGGATTGCCAGAGCCCAGCGGGTTGACACTGGGGTGACCGTGAGTGTGCCACTGCACTCTAGCTTGGACAATGAAGTAAGACTCCAACTCAAAAAGTAAAATAAAATAAAATGTTAGAACCATTCTTAGCTGGGGGAGAGGAAAAGGAGAATGTGGATTTTGCTGACCCCGACTTAGTTCATCAGAAACATATTTTTCAAATAGTTTGATTAGAAATATTAAAAGCCAGGCCTACTACAAAGAATTTATTGAAAAATATTTTGCATTTCCCAAAACAGGTCTGGCACTGGGGGAAATTATTAAACAGGTTGAGTGTCTTCATGGGCTCTTTCCATCTCTCCAAACACAACTCCCCACATGCCCTAGATCTGTCCCATAGGACCCAATGCCCTACTGGTGTCCACAGCCGCACCCCACTAAAGCCAGTCATTTATTCAACAACATGTATGGGGTGCCTATTATATGCAGCCCCCACACCAGGTGAGTAGGTTTGGCTGAGGGAGCAGGAAGGGGAGATTCTGAGAAGTCCCTCCTCTTGAAGACAACTGCTCTAAGACACACTTCATGATTGTTGACTAAAGACGGGTTAGCATGTTCAAATAAAAATGAGTACTGTAGTGATTCTATGAGAGTCTAGTGCATGCTCCACCAGTGCGTGCTCCACTCATACTCTTATTGTGTTTTGCACTCACTTGTTGAGGGGCAAAGGAGAAACCAACAGAAGTGAACATCTTTCATTGGGTGTCTCCTACGGGCCGGGTCCTGGGCTAGACAATTTTCTAAGCCACCTTAGAGCTTCCTTCAAGGTGGGCACCAGGATCCTATTTTCGCAGATGAAGAAACCAAGTCTCAGGGAAAAAAAGGCACTTACCCAAGGGCACCTGGAGTCAAATTCTAACCCAGGTCTGACTTCCATGCTTGGCCTCTTTCTACTCAAAGTCCACTTTGAGACGCAAAACCTAGGCCATTTGAGGAAGGTGAGGACCAGGACTAGACTGTGAACACAGATGCTCTTCAGTAAAAGTGACCAAGAGCAGGTGAGATTGTTATTTCTCTCTACCACCTGCCACATACTGAGCAGGCTGGGGGGTAGGGGGATGACAAAAGTGGCAGGAATTTCTCAATTCTAGTCACATAGTAGAATCACCTGGAAAGTATTAAAAATTACCAGTGCCCAGGCCCCACCCCAGACCAATTAAGTCAGAATCTAGGGGACAGGGAATGGTAGGACCCACTCATTTTTGTTCAAGCTCCCAGGTGACTCTAAGACATAGCCAGGATCGAGCACCAATGAATGTGAGAAGAAGGGGTAGATATTACAAAATTCTGTCTGCAAAACTTTGCTGTGCCATTGGTTTTTCTGTTTGGGGGCAGGATTCTGTAGTCACTGCCTCTGGGATAAGCAGCTCTGACCACAGCTGCCCACTGAATTGGTAAGGATGTCTAAAAATACAACTCCAGCATTCGGCTTTTTGACTCAAATATCTTCAACTTCAGACGAGGTTTTCTTTCTTGTTTGATGCTTGTGAATGAGGGCATAAAGAAAACCATTTTGAACGGTACCGTGTCACATGAGAAGCTTAAGCAAAGAATCTAAAGACAGGAATGCATTTGTGTCAAGTGGCCCAGCTGAAAAGAGTGATGTTTCCTAAGAACACACCAAGAATGCAATGCACAAAATAAGAAAATCACTTTACTTTGTTAGCACCAAGAAAATCAGCTGTTTCCTTCTTTCCTTAAAATTGTTATAAGAATTCTGACAAGTTTTTTTCTTTTATTTCACAGGAAAACTTCAAGTCACTGAGAATTTTCTGAGAAATCATTTATTTCAGAATAAAAAGAACTACACATGTTTAAAAATTTTAATACAATTAAATTTTCATTTCATTTTTTTTTCTTTAATATGTGGAGTCCAATTCAGGGTTAGGTATACAAATGTTCATTATGCAGGTACCCTTGTTGATGAGGTGTGCCCCCCGCCAGCAGTTTTCCGCTACTACCAATCCCACCCTCACCCTCCCCTGGCAGTTTCCCACTACTGCCAATCCCTTTCTTATAGTATTACGGTAGTTGCTCAAGTTCTGCTTATGAGTGAGGACATGTGATACTCGGTCCTTTGTTTCTGTGTAAATTTTCATTTTAAAAACTTATGTCACAGCATAACTCATCCTAATAAAGAAAAGCCCGAGTCTGTTTATGAAGGAAAACAACCACAGACACTGAATAAATTAGTATAATCATATTTTGCATGAGAAAAAACATAATCCTTTTCTTATTATACTGTGTATTTGTGTAATTTTATTTTTTTCAAAATGTTTTAAAATGCATTCTCTTATACTTATAGAAAAAATTTTACCACGCTCTCATTTGAGAGTTGCATCATTTCTATAAAGAAATGCCTGCAATCCTAGCACTATGGGACACCAAGGTGAGAGGACTGCTTGAGCCCAGGAGTTTGAGACCAGCCTAGGCAACCTAGCAAGACTGTCTCTACAAAAAAATAAGCTGACCACGATGGCACGTACTTGTAGTACCAACTAGTCAGGAGGCTGAGGCAAGAGGACCTCCTGAACCCAGGAGGTCAAGGCTGTGGTGAGCCATAATAGTGCCACAGCACGCCAGCCTGGGCAACAGAGTGAGAGCCCAACTGAAAAAAAAAAGGAAAAGAAAATAACTGCTGGGGGCAGGGGATGCATATACATCAATAAGTGTACCTGATCTCAATCTAGGCAAAGTGGGGACCAAAGGGAGGCCCAAGCTTTACCTGTACAATGACCACTTATGTACCTAATCCTGAATTGTACCCCACATCTTTAACATTTTTCTAAAAAAAGAAAAGAAGACAAGCATTATTAGTTCATTTTAGAGATGAGCATTGAGGTTCAGGAGGGCTCAGTGATTCTCCCAAAGTCACAAAAAGGTGATAGAAAAGCCAGAGAAAGAAGTAATGTCCCTATTTGCACATACCACAATGTGAGTGGTGGGGGGTGGTAACAAAGTCCAGTATAAAAGATTGATTCTATGAAAAGAACTAGAATTCTTTGCTGTTGTTAACAAACCTCAATTTTTTAAAAAATGGGTTCATCTGAAGCAGAACCATTGTTTCAAGTTTGTGTGCTTAATCAGAAGAGAGGATTATAGAATCAGCTTAATGAGGTAAATTAACTTGCATGAAAAGCAGCTACACAAGTCCCCTTCTTTTCCCTAAGTGCAGAAATTCACATATTTTTATTATAATCCTTAAGGATCTTATTCTTTGGAAACATGTAATGAAAAATTAACAGGTGTCTGACTGCTTGAGTATTAGACAAAAAATTATTTCATAAAAATAAAATAAGCTTTACAAACAAAATAATACAAATTTAAATAATCCCTACCTTTGATGGATAGCCCAATAGAAGGGAGGAGTTTTTGTACCACTCACCAGAAAAGAAAAGCCGGCCCAGCAGCCACTACTTCTGAGATATACCTACTTCCCCAAATGAACCAGAAGAAGCAAGAGCAGCTTCCATTTGTATTATGCTGAAGTTTTTAAACCTATCAGAAATATTTGTATTTCTTTTATGTAATATCAATTTGCTTGTCATCATGGTAAAAATAACTTCAGTTGGGACCCAGAATTCTAACTCTAAGGTCCCGGCTGACATGTGGCATAAGAAGAATTTGTTGTCTCTGTCACCTCTGTGTGTTTTCATTCGAACTGAGCACAGTCATACAAGCTCAGTGTTTTAGAGCGAGACCAGACTCAGAAATCACTTCACCTCCTTTTTACTGATAGACTCAGAGATTTTATAGCTTTTAATCAAGGTCACACAGGTAAATAAGACAGGAACAGGGCTGGACTTTCATCTAAGCACGCTTTAGACTCTATAGTTCAAATTCCAGTTCTAACACTTGCTGGCAGAGCAACGGTTGAATAGTCGCTTAACTTTTCTGCATTTCATTTATAAAATGGGGTGCTGGTGACAGCACCCGGCTCATAGGACACTGCAAGAATCTGCAAGTTATATCTGCAAAAACCCTGCAACTGTGTCAATACAAGGCAAGTGCTTAAGCAAAGGGTTATCTACCATCATCATCATTCTTACAGCTCTACTAGTTAGATTTCCATATACATTTTTCGAATCAGCTGAGTTTTCCTGATTGAAGATGTTTAAGTGTGTTAGAGGACTTGGAAAAGCTATATTTTACGAGTTACAAGATTCTCCGGTCAGTATCAAAATGTGACCTTGTGACCTTGGATTAGTCATTAAATCTTTTTTTTTTTTTTTTGTCAGTGTCTCACTCTGTCACCTAGACTGGAGTGCAGCAACACGATCATGGCTACCGTATTATCAACCTCCTGAGCTCAGGCGATCCTTCCACCTCAGTCTTCCAAAATATCTGGGAATACAGATGCTCATCAACATGCCCGGATAATTTTTCTTTCTATTTTTTATAGAGACAAGGTCTTGCAATGTTACCCAGGATGGCCTTGAACTCCCGGGCTCAGGCAATCCTCTCACTTTGGCCTCCCAAAACGCTGGGATTACAGGTGTGAGCCACTGCACCCAGCCCAGTTTTTACGTTTGACAAAAGGGGATTATGATACTTGTTCTATCTACCTCATAGAGTTAGGGTAATGAGCTATGAAATGTGTGCAGAAAGTCAAAAAAGAAAAAAAAAGGAAGACAAGGTGACATTTATAGAGGGGAACACATGTTCAGTGATTTACAGTGCTTAAATAATTTCATCCTCCCCAAAACCTCACTATGGACATTCCACAGACATAAGAAGAGCATTCACCCAAAATTTGGTTTGGATACGGAGACTGAAAATGGCATACACACACACCCCAAGAGGTTATGAAAACATTTACTACTGACACCATGAGGCTTTCCGGGGAGAGCAGGCAGCACTCAAATGGGTGCAGATGGCTTGAGAGAGCAGGGAAAAGAGGTTCCTTGAGGGTTTTAACTACAGTTAGGGGTAGGGCTGGTACAGTATGGGGCAGGGGTTTACATGGTTTAAACCTTCCACCAGCACCAAAGGAGGAGTACCTGGTCTTCTTATCAGCTTGCCTGGATGCAGAGGAAAAGAAGAGGGAGAGGTGAAGCTTAAAAGCGGTCATAAAACATCCGCAGATGGAGTCATGATTAACTCTGTGAGGTAGATCCCATTCTTGAAGAGGAGGAAACCAAGACCCACTCATCTTAGATCAACTGTCACTGCAGGTTTAACTGGGGCACCTACCTACAATTTCCTACAGTTCTCAGATCCTGGGAGTTCCTGTCACTCAGGTGAAACAAGGAGCATTACCCAGACCCCACCAGCTTATCTAGTGTCCATCAGTCATCTACAGAAAAGCTAAAGACAGCCTCAATCCATTTTAATCCCAATTACTGTTTTATGACTTTCTTCAATTTCTACACACACACACACACACACACACACACACACACACACACACACACACATAGAACTGCAGCAGGGTTAGGCTCTGTTACCATAGCTAACATTATTGTCTTTGAAGGGAGAAGAGTGACACTCTCTACTTAACAGATTCTATTCACTGGGCATGGTGGGCATGCCTGTAGTCCCAGCACTTTGAGAGGCGGAAACAGAAGGAATTCAAGACCCGTCTAGGCAACATAGTAAGTAAGTGAATTCAAGACCCACCTAGGCCAACAAAAAGTTGGCCAGGAGTGTTGATGTGCCCTTGTAGTCCCAGCTACTTGGGAAGCTGAGACAGAAAGATCACTTGGCCCTGAGATCCAGGCTGTGGTGTGCCGTGAGTGTGCCACTGCACTCCACCCTGGGCAACAGAGTGAGACACCAACTCAAAAGAAGAAAGAAAGAATTCTCTTCAAACAGGTAAAATTCCATTTTCAATTTATCTAGTGAGCACGAAGTTCTATTTCAGCTACCACACAGACTGTAATGGCTAACATCCATTTCCCTTATCTGTAATTGAGTATGCAGAGTCCCTCTCCCTCTCTCTTTCTCTCTGTCTCTCTCATTAAATTCTCTATTGAGATTGTCTTTTGTGGTATTGTGTTTTGTTTTCTGTTCCCATAGTAAATGAGAGTTTCCAGGCTTACTGCAGTATCATGAAAGATTAAATTAAAATCATTAGGAATCAATTTTTTATGGGTTATAAGGTTCTGAATCATCTCAGTAAGCTCCTCTGGGTAACCAAGTCCGATCAGGTTCCAAATTTGCTAAGCTTTCCAATTAGAATTACAGTTGCTTCAGCAATCTCTTCAACTGGGAACCCAGAGCACCGAGGACTGCTTCTCCTCAGGTGGGCAGTGTTCACACAGCTAAACCTGCCTCGGTCAGGAACTACACGGGAGACCTGAATCTGTTCTGAACCACTTGAACCTGCAATGTTATGTATTAGCTCACGACTCTTCTGAATGAATTACATTATATATCAAATCACTACTTAGGACAAAACAAAATATTTATGCTTCTCTGCTAGTCATCATTAGGGAGCACTAAGGAGTGCTTTCTTTTTCTTGAAGATATCTTACATTTATTTATAGAGTTACAAAAAAAACTCAGATCTGTGCTAAATTCTCAATGTCCAGTCTCCTTTCTCATTTATGTGATATGTGCTCCAACCTACCCTCCCCTGTCCATTCCCACTACACCCCAGGTCTAAATTAGCTATTTCAAGGATAAAATATAGCAGCAGTTGGACGGACTCATTCAGACAACTCATTTCTTCGAAAAGAGTCTTATAAATCATCAATCAACAACGAAAATTAGTATGAGTCCAATCTCTGGTTTTTAATTTACAGTTCTTTTCATTTTTGCAGAAGCAAGATTTGTTCTAATGGTTAGAGTGGTTCCAACAGGCATGTCCTCAAGGTGCTGTCATGCCCCAACCTGCTCCTGATGCCCACGTGGAACACATTCTTCCTCCTCCTCCTCCTCCACTTCCTCCTCTCGCTTGAGGGGATTAAAGCTTATCAAAACCAGCTAACAAAGAAGAGGCGTACAACATTGAAAAGGTAGATTTGGGTTGATAATCTGCTATTAAAGGGGGAAAGAGATTCTAGGTAAATAGCAAAAATTCTGGCTGTCAAGGTCAAGCTTCTCAATCCCATGTACCTCTATAACAAAAATCTATCATAGCAAAAGGGTGGCCTTTTTCCCCCACCGAAAGAGGAGCCTATTTGAGCATTCTCAAAGTAACTCTTCAATCGTTGTATCAAATTTATAGGAAACAAACTCCTCCACCCTAAATGTGAGAAAGAAACCGCTTGATTCCGAATATGTTCCACATTCACGTGGTTCAATTTAATCATTTCGGATTCTTCGCTCCTACGCTGTAATAGAGGCTTGAGGATTTTCTACCTGTACACACAGTCCTACCAAATCGCCTACTGAAAATGTTGATTCTAATAGGTTTCATCGAGTTTTAAAGCACTTGCAAAAGCCCCATTTATTATTTTTCAGCCAAATTCTCTTGGAAACCCCAAATTCAGGGGTGGCTGCGGGCCATGTCCCTCGCACCGCCCCACGCTTCCGGCTGCCAACCCCAAGCGTGCGTGTGCCTCGAGGAGCGTCCAGCAGGGCGGGCGACATTGCAAGCCCCACGCGCGAAGCCCCCCCCCCGAATGCTCCGACTGTTCCAACACCCCTCCTAAGCTTAAAATGGGCCAGTCTCAGGCCAGGGGGAAGCAGCTGCCCTCTCGCCCGTTGACTGCCTTGTGGAGGAAGGGAAGGAAAGTGCCCCACCACTTGGCATCGAGCCCACCATCACTTGCCTCCCACACCGCACCCTCGACACACGGAGGGTCCAGAGGGACGGGGAGCAGAGGCCACCTGGACATTGCACACCTCGCCGGGGACACTCGGGCGGGCAACGAGATCGCGCTCTAGCGGGGCTCGGCTCGGCCGGCGCCGGGAAGGGCGCGCCACTCGGTGGCCAAGGCAGCTTCAGGAGTGCCGAGCCCGGGAGCGGCACGCCCCGAGATCCCGCGGCCGCACAGTCCGGGAACCAGGGTGGGTACCGGAGTTGCACTTGCAGGGTCGGCCCAAGTGTCCGCGTCCACGCGAGCAGAGAGGTGGATGCGTCCCCTTCCCGAAGTGGGAGAAGCTAGTGTCGGGCGTGCTGGAGCCCAGGGCCGGGCAGCTGCAGCCTAGCCAACGGGAAGAGGCTGCGGGTGCACGGTCAGCGCACCGCACCGCCCCCGCCGCTTCCACTCACCTGGCAGTTGGCGCCGGACACTCCGGCGGGACAGGTGCAGCTGTAGCCGGCCTCGCCGGCGGGGGGCGGGTGCTGTGGGTCGGACGCGGGGCGCGGGGTACACACGCCCCCGTTCCGGCAGGGCTGCGCGGCGCACGGCCCGGGCGCGGACAGAGGCGCGGCGGGCACCGGGCTGGCCAGGCAGCCGCCGCGGGGCCCCGCGCCGAGCAGCGGCAGCAGCAGGGCCAGCGCGGGCAGCAGCTGCGCGCCGGGCGCAGGAGCGCGGCGGGGCGGCATGGCCGGCCGGGAGGGAGCGGGAGCCGGAGCCGGGACGCGGTGGCAACGGTGGCGGCGGGAGCGGCTGCGGCGGTGAGGGCTGCTTCGCGGGGCCAGGAGCCTCCTGCAGCAGCGGGATCCGCGGTTCCCGGGGCAACGGCGGGCGGAGCCTGCGGGGCGGGGCTTGAAGGGGCGGGGCCAGAGGAGGCGGGGTGCCGGGCGGGCCCCGACCCGGGAGGAAAGGGGAGTGGGAGCCCTTCCCCGGTAGGGAGTCGGGGCCGGAGTTGCAGGAAGGTGCCCGGGACCCAGTCTTGAAGGGCGGGGTCAGAGTCGCGGGTGTGTCCAAAAGAAGCTCCGAGAGGCAGCGGTGGTGGTGCCGGCTTGGGCGGGGTGCTAGGCGATGCTTGGGCAGGAAAGGGGACGGAGGGGTCCACCAGGCGGGAGGGAGGACTTGGAGCAGCGGGTGCGCCCCCGACAGGCCGGGCGGGGCAGGCGGGTCGGCGCGGAGCCAAGGGAGGGGCGGCGCGGCTCGCAGCAGCCACCCGCGGCCTCTTGGCGCAGAACCTGCGAGACCGCAGCGGGGACCGGCCTAACCTCATCCCCCAGGGCTGCTCCTCCACCTACCACAAGCCTTCCCCCAGAGCACACCGCTCTCCCACACCCCCACCGTGGCCCAGCGTCCGGACGCTTGCTCAGCAGCCAAGCTCGCTTGAAAGTGACCTTGCGTCTGCTCGGCGAGCCCGTGGCCCTTGTCCTTGGTGCTGACCGAGCTGTCATCGTTCTCTCCGGCCCTTTCCTGAAATGTCTGGCCGTGGCGCGTGAGAGCGGGAAGAGTCCCCGGGATTAAGAGCGTCCAACCCTGTGGTTGAACCAAGGAGGAACCAGACAGGCTGGACTGGAACCCAGTGAGTCAATTGACTCCCGGCCCAGAACGCCTGAAAGAACAGTTCACAAGTGCAGGCTCGCAGAGGCCCTGCTAGCGGAAGGATTTAACTACAGGACTCGGTTTAAGCGGAGCGTTCACTGTGACCTACATTGGGGGCCTCGTCTGAACGTCCTGGTTAGGCTGACTCGTGCTGGGACCGCCAAGGAGGTCAAGCTCTGCTAAACGAAGTGCAGTCCACCTTGTCTCCTCCACTTGACCTTTCACAGCCTTCACTATGAATGGGCTCCCTAGTTCTTGTTACCTTCTTTGTAAGGTGGCCTAGTAAAAAAAGAAAATGCGAATACCCTGGGTTGACAGTCTAGGGAAATTTGTTAGCGAACACAACAATAGTTTTGTGAAAGCTGGAATTTTTTTTTTTTAACAAAGTAGAGACTCCACATGAACCCATGCTCGTAGGTGCCCCAGATGCTGCTAAAAGTCCTCCAATGGAAACAGGAAGCCTCTCTTTGTCCTGTTCACACAGAAGCAAATGTCACACTTTTATGCTTTAGGAAATGCCTAAAATTCATGTGGTCATTGCAGGAAATTACTAAAACCCAGATAGAGCTGCAGGCAGCGGGGAAAATTCATACCTCCAAGTGGATTCGAACAGTTATTACATTTTCCCTCACACCTGCTGTCTTTTATCTAAGACCTTCTCTTTTTTAAAAATCTTAATTTTGTGCCACGCCAGCACCCTCTGCTGGTCCTAGTCTTGTCTTCCACTTTCTGTGCCCCCAGAGTGTGCATTCTTTCCTGAAACTAATTTTTTGTACCTTAAATTCTGGACTAATAGATAGTGCTGCTCACTCCCTTCCATCAAGACACACACACACACACACACACACACACACACACACACACACACACACAAATGAAGCAAAATGAAGTGTAAAAAAAGTCTATGAGTTTATTAAAATCGCATTTTAGTTCATTATATCTTTGCCTAACCAACCCCTTTGTATATGTATTTCATATTGCTTTGAAATACAAGAGGATTAATAGTGGTCTTATTTTGGGGGTGCTGATTAATTAATTTTTTTAGATAATTTTGTAAAGTATTATCTTTGTCTTTAATCTTTTTTTGAATCAGAGTCTCACTCTGTCCCCCATGTTGGATTGCAGTGGCAAGCTCCTGGCTACCTCAACCTAAACCTGCTGGGCTCAGATGGTCCTTCAGCCTCAACCCTCCAAGTAGCTGGAACCCGTGCCACCCTGCCTGGCTAATTTTTTTTATTTATTGTAGAGAAAAGATCCTGCCAGGTTGCCCAGGTTGGTCTTGGATCCCTGAGCTCAGGCAATCCTCTCTCCTGGCCTCACAAAGTGCTGGGATTACAAGCATGAGCCACCACCCCCAGCCTAATTTTTTTTTCTTTTTTTTTAGTCAATGTCTCAATCTGTTGCCCAAGCTGGAGTGCAGTGGCACTATCATAGTTTACCACAGGCTGGACCTGCTGGCCTCAGGAAACCCTTCTGCCTCAGCCTCCCAAGTAGCTAGGACTACAGGAGCAGATCTTACACCTGGCCAACTTTTTAGTTTTTTAGTAGAGATGGGTTTTCGTTATGTTGCCCAAGGTGAGCTGCCTTTAATCTTTAAAAGACATTATGCCAGAAATGATACAAGACCCTTTCAATTTTCTCCAGGCTAAAAAGGAAGACTAACTATTTCAGTACCCATGCATATGGGGGAGCAACATGATTAATTCTGAACAATAGTACATGGACTTGCATGCTCTGGCCTCAAAACATCCACACAGCACAGTAAGCGCCATGCAAATGTTAACTATTATTACTATTATCACTCTCAGAGAAGTGGGTCTTTTTTATAGATTTTGAAGGCTGACAGTTTCCTAACATCAGCAAGATGCCTAAATACTCAAATAAGACACCCAACTAATATATTACCTTGTCACATTAACAGGAGTGATTAAATAATATTGACTCTGCATTTAAATGAAAGCTAAAAATTCAATTATCCGGGTCTTTGGTTCATATTATTCCAAACTTACCTAACATCATATTTTCATCCTGACTTATTTCCTTTTTTGATAGAGACCCTATTTTGACAAGTCAAGGGCAAAATGCATAAATAATGTATCTTGATTTCAGCCAAAAAATTGAGAGAATCTCTCATGATCATCTTATGGAGAAAGTGGGGGAGAAATATATATATATACATTTATGCTACTGAGTCCCAGTGATGTTAAATGACTCAAGGTCACACATTAGTAAGTGGCGGGGCAGGACTGATTATTCCCAGTGCGTCATGCAGCATGAACCTGGGATTTACCATTCTTGCCAGAAAGAAGGTTAGATCCCAGTAGAGATTACAAGGCTTCTGGATTTTATGGAACAGAAAATTTTCCAAAAAATTGGGGCACTCATTTGTTTTTGTTTTTGTCTTTTAATCAATATTTTTTATTATGATTTTGTGGGGTACAGTTAAGGGTTAGGTGTACAATTATGTTTCATTCAGGCACCCTGTTGATAAGAGGTGTTTCCCCATCCCCAGACAGATATTTGCTACTGTTAATCCCATCCCCCCCCATGGTTTCCCAGTACCATCAGTCATTTTCTTATACGTATTGCATTGGATGTTCAAGGTCCATTATATGAGTGAGAACATGTGATACTTGGATTTTTGTTTCTGTGAGAGATCACTCAGTATTATAGACTCTAGTTCCATCCAGGTTGCTGCAAAATTCATGATTTTGTTCTTTTTTATGGCTGCATAGTATTCCATCGTGTATAGACTCATTTGTTTTTATAGATCCACTTTAGAGTTACAACTCAACTGTGTTATAACCATAGGGTATTATAAAAAAATGTTACAAACTAATGCAAATATAATTGTCTTTATTTTTTGCATTTTGTTATACGTGAAAAAAAGCAACTTTCCTGGCCAGCATAGGTAGGCATTTGGGAATCACTGGCCTCAACAAGAGCAATACTCCTAATGAGGTTTTCACACTCTGACCATCACAGCATCCTATGGGAATGCCGGCCAGGTTGCACAGTGTGGTTATCCATAGACTTAGAAAATTATATTTAAAGGAAATTGCAAAGGTTATCTCCTACGATCTCCCAGGATGTGAACTAAGATCCCAACCGACACACATGGGATGATTAATCACCTTCAGCTTGCCTGGAGTACCACAAGCATTACTGCATTATCTATCAATGAACACTCACCTCCCCAAAAGCATCAAGTTGTCTGCAACCATTGGCAAGATGGTCTCTATATCTCTCCTTGCACCCACTGCTGCCTGTAGACAGTGATGTCGTTCCTGGGGCCTCTTCCCAAATTCGGTTAAACTTTAAGGATACAAGGAAACACCACCCCTTCCTCCCCCCACAGAGGGTGGGCCTGGATGCTGGATTGAAGTTGGAGTCAGCCTAAAAGAAAAAGTCAGCCACACACAGAGAGAAGGGATACATTGCCTGGTGGCAACATTCTACCACGGAGAATAGTACCAAACAGACTACTTTGGGCAGAACAGTTCTATCAGGACCCATGATGGCATTAGGCAAGTTACCTGGTCTCTTTGACCTTCAGATGCCATATAACATGGAGATAGAAACCCCTACTTCATAGAGCTCTTGGGATAATTAAATGAGATAATAGTGATAATATAGAGAGTATTTACAGTGTACTAGGAACTAATATGAGTATATTTTATTTTTATCCTATTTAATTCTAACACCAGTATCACAAGGTAGAAACCATGACTGGAACCCAATTAAAAGACAAAATTGAGATAAAATGAGATGAAAAAAATGTCTAAAGTCACCCAGTTTGCAAGTGGAGTGGCCAAGACTCAGGAGTCTGGCTAAGGAGTTGTACTATGAATCTCTACTCTGTATCTACTATGTGAATCTCCCTACAGTCTGATACTTAGTATATTGCACATGTGATGACTGAGATAGAGACATTCACCTACATATATACGTATGGTGTATGTATCATACCCAAGTATATATGATGTACAAGGCATGTATCATATCTATGCATATGCATCTCATATGTGTGATGTATTTGTGTGTGTGATATGTATATGTATCCATGATATGTGGTATGATGCACAGTGCCTGCTAGGTTTTGATTTATTGTGGGAGAAGGCACTTGAGGGTTTTAGCTTGCTTGCTCACTTTATTTATTTGTTAGTTAACTACCACTCCAAGTTGTTGAATTGTAAGATGTGAACATGGGGTGAGACTGTCCAAAGATCTTTTCTGAAGAGGAAGATGAGACATTGAGGGAGCAAATAACTGCCCAGGCTGGATTTCTGCAAAACCAGAATGATACCCCAGGCTTCCAAATTGCCAGTTTATGCTCTTTTCTTTTTCTCATAGTACCTTTCCTCTACTTCCAATCTTTATTGCAATCCAAAAAGGCAGCATAAAAATAGAAATACTAACATGGGCGTTTTAAGTGTCTTAAGAATCATCATGAAGAATAAATATGATTTGTACACATTATAGCCACAAGCACCAGAACGTTTATGATATTCCTTTAATTAGTAGTATCCTTATTAAAATTAGTCATTTCAATGTCATATATTCAGGTCATCTTATTCTAAATTAACACTGAACAATTCTTAAATGCTGTTGGAGACAGGTTCACATTCACTTTCTTTCCTCTAGACTTGCTCGGATTTGAATTAAATCACTGTTCTAGCAGCTGTTTAAAACAGTTTTAATTTCTTTTATATTACTACTGTAATATTGATTTGATCTAGGGTGGATTTAAATGAGAAGTCTTGAATAAAAAGACAACAAGGAAGCCTATCTTTCCTATAAATATTTCATAGAGTACTTGAACTACCTCCAAATGGAATTCAGGTCTTTTCACATAAACTCCCAAGAACATAAAAATTATTTTAAACTCAATAACCATTTTTAATTCCAGCTTTTTAAATTATGAGATATGTACTGTATTGAAAATCTTTTCAAGAAGGAATCCACATAACTGACCCGAAAATAAGGAAATTTCATTTAAATCCTCTCTTGCTCCTGAATTTACTCTGGGATCTTGAAATAGAGCACTATGAAATAGCTCCCACCTTTAGAATTTCCAGTGGTAACATTTTATGTTTTATTTTCATATTGAAGCTGTTTTCCAGCTTCAATATGAAAAAAGGATAGCAAAATAATCCAGCAAATTATTTAAAAATTGAAATCTAATGACCAAGTAGAATTTATTTCTAAAATAAAATTATAATTAGGTATCAGAAAATCTATATACCTATACTAATAAATTTAAGAAGAAAAATACTATGGCCTTCTGTATAAATGTTGAAGAGGTAGTAGATAAAATTCAACCTACATTCTTTGTGTGTATGTGTGTGTGTGTGTGTGTGTGTGTGTGTGTGTGTGTGTGTGACAGAATTTCTCTCTGCCACCCAGACTAGGGTGCAGTGGTGTGATCATAGCTCACTATAGCCTCAAACGATCCTCCCACCTCAGCCTTCCAAGTAGCCACTACACCCAACTAATTTCTAAAAATACTCTGTAGAGACAGGGTTTCGCTATGTTGTCTCAGCTAGTCTTGAACTCTTGGGCTCAAGTGATCCTTTGGCCTCTGCCTCCAAAAATGCTAGGACTATAAGCGTGAGTCACTGTAGCCAGTTCAACATATATCTTTAATAAATAATCAATAAAATGAAAAAGGGCTGGACACAGAGACTCATACTTGTAATCCCAATAATTTGGGAGGCCGAGGCGGGAGGATTGCTTGGCCCAAGAGTTTGAGACAAGCCTAGGCAACATAAAAAGACCTCAACTGGGAATGGTGGCTTGTGCCTGTAGTCTCAGTTACTTAGAAGGTTGAGGTGGAAAGATCACTTGAGCCCAGCAGGTCAAAGGCTGCGGTGGCCATGAGTGTACCACTGCACTCCAGCCTGAGTGACTGAGTTAGACTTCAACTTAAAAAAAAAAAAGTTAGCCAGGTGTGGTGGTGTTCACCTGTAGGCCCAGCTACCCAGGAGGCTGAGGTGGAAGAATCTCCTGAGCCCAGCAGGTTGAGGCTGCAGTAGCCGTGATTGTATCCCACTGTACTCCAGCCTCGGCGACAGAGTGAGATTCCGACTTAAAAAGAAAAAAGATAGCTGCCTCATCATCACAATCAACACATCTATCTCAACCCAACAGTCAGCGCTATGTGCAATGAAGGAATATGAGAAGTCATTTCATGAAAGTTGAAAATAGAATGATGCTTACCATCATCAATATTATTTAATCTTCTTCTTGAGGTGTTAAACCAAACAATTCTTCAAAAGGAAATTTATAGATAATGGAAAGGAAGTAAAATTATTACACACAAACTATGATATCCAATCTCGAGAACCCAACCTAAAACATACTACAAACAATAAGAGAATTTTGCAATGATTAAAATAATATACAGAATAAAGAAACTTCATGTATAAAAACATTAACAGTTAACTGACATGAGGGGGGGGGAAATCCCATTATCCTTAGGAACAAAAAAGGAAAAAACCTTGTAATAAACACAACAAGAATGTGAAATACCTATTGAAGAAAACTTTTAAATAGTATCAAAAGACACAAAATAAGCATGAGCAAATATAAAGGCATGGCTTGGATAGGAAGATTTGCATTATAAAATACCAATGACGCTAAGCTAATTTATCAATTTAATATGTTAAATAAAATCGCCAATGGGATTTGGTAGGGAAGAGTATGGAATTAGACAAGCTGATTGCAAAGTTCACATGAAAAATCAGCAACCTAGGAAAGCAAGGAAACTCCTGAACAAGAAGGTAATGAGATAGAACTAACCAGTATTAAAATATCATATAAAACTACAATAATTAAAATAGTGTGGTACATTAAATAGACAAATTTATGGGACAGACTAGGGGGTCCAGAGATAAGCCTAAATATTTGTGAGAATATGCTAAAAGCTGCATGGATTGTTCAATAAGTTGAATTGAGATAAGTGAGTCACCACATGGAAAAATAATAGTATTGAATCCATACCTCACAAATTATGCCTCAGTAAATTCCAAATGGACCAAAGATTTAAATGTAACCCCAAAGAAGATATAAGGATACAAGAAGATATGGTGAGATTATGAGGTACTCAGTTCTTTGTTTCTGTGATAGATCATTGAGTATGATGGACTCTAGATCCATCCACGTTGCTGCAAAGTCCATGATTTTGTCCTTCTTTATGGTTTTGTAATATTCCATCTTGTATATGTACCACATATTTTTGTCCAGCCCACTTTCGATGAGCAGCATGGTTGGTTCCATGTTTTTGCTATTGTGAATAATACTGCAACAAACATATGTGTGCACTTTTTTTTTTTTTTGAGTTGGAGTCTCAGTCTGTCGCCCAGACTGGAGTGCGGTGGCCACTACTGGCCACTGCAGCCTCAACCTGCTGGGCTCCGGCGATCCTTCCTCCTTAGCCTTCCAAGTAGCTAGAACTACAGGTACAAGCTACCACACCTGGCTAATTTCTTTTTTGATTTGTTGTAGAGATGAGGTCTCACCAAGTTGCCCAGGCAGGTCTCGAACCCGCGGGCTCAGGCAATCGACTCACCTCAGCCTCCCAAGGTGCGGGATTACAGGATGAGCCACTGAACCTGGCTGTGTGCACATTTTTTAAAAAAAGAATACAAAAAGAGACCAAGGTAGAATATTTTTACAGTCTTGGAGTGTGACACATATCCAGGAGCCACTAAAAAAAAGAAAGAAACATCAAAACATTTGTCTAATAAAACCACAAAATTTCACATGACAAAAATCACCATATGTAATTTGAAAGCAGTAGGAAAAAACGTGCAACTTTTGTCAAAATCAAAGAACTAATTTCCTTATTATAGAGATATCTTCTATAAATCAATAATAAGACAATTGACAAACTTTAAAGATCTCTATCTCTTAAATAATCACCTCCCAAATGTGTTCTATAAGATATTGGTTCCTTTGGATATTGGCAAACTGGTTAGGTAAATACCTACAAATGTCATTTGTATTCTGTGCAGCAAGTATATGCATCTATAATGTTAACAGACATTGTCAGATTGCCCTGCCTAGAAATTCTACCAATTCACAATTCCGCCAAATTCTGTGGGAGTTCATGTTTTCCTCTCCAGTATAAGGTTTCATCAAAATTTTTTGTCTTGGAAGATTTGACAGGTAAAAAGAATATTTTAGTGTACTTTTCAAGTATACTTCTCAGCATGAATCAAGGTGAGCATCTTTCATATACTTCAGAGACATTTGTATGTTCTCTTCTGTGTACTACTTGTTCTAAGACCTGGAAGTATCTACCTTCACACACAGTTTGTACCTGAGATAGAAACTAACCCCACATACACACATACACAACCTACTGTTTACAATGTTGGATCTACATGAGCATTTTACTATTCCTTTGTCTTTCTTGGCATCATTTTATTACTCTGAGACACACTTTCCCAGGCAAATAACTTGATAATTCATTACTGAAACTTCCAAGAAGACCATCAACTCTTTAATAAAACAACCAACAGTTTAAGCCTGAAGCTCTTTGTCTCAAAATACTTGCCTTGCTGTTTCTAGCTATCCAAATCCTGTGATATGATTCTTACTCAGTCCTCATCAAGCCCCTGCTTTGAAAGATCTGCCCTAAACCAAATTTCAAATTCCCAGTAGAATCTGACTTTGCTTTTTCCCCTCCACGACATGACCAAAAGCTTCATATGGATCAATAAACTCCGTCTTTAGCCACTGCTGTTTTTCTTATTGTGTTCTTAGTTTCTTTCTGATTGATTTGTGGGAGCTAGCTCACGAAACTGAAATAAAATGAATCCAGCTGCCAGAACAGAAACAAGAGAAGGAACCGGGCTCCAATCATGTAGAGTCTAGAAAAGAACCAGGCTCCAATCATGTAGAGTCGCGGACCACAATACAGAGCATAGATTATGGTTGTTTTTCTTCCAGTAGAGAAACTACAGTACGATGTGATTGAATTGAGATTTTTAAAAGACCACTGTGGCTCAATGTGGATGAATACTGAGTGAGGGTGAAGGAGGGAAACAATGGTAGTCAGCTGAAACTAAAGTGCCAGTGCCGGAGGTGGAGAGAAAGGGTCAAATTTGGGATGTACTGGGGAAATAAAGGGAATGGGGTGTTTGGATGCACCAGTCGGAGTATGACTGAGAAAGGGGAGTCAAAGACGACACTTGAGTTTGTGTCCTGAACAACTGTGAACAACTGGGTAAATGGAGTTTGTCGTTTCCTGAGATAGCACAGAGTTGGGGAGGAGGAGTGGGAGAGGAGGAGGTGGTGTTTGTGGGGAGGTAGAGAAATGGTTACTTCCAGGCAAGGGTAAGTGACAGGCTATGGGACCCAGAAAAAGAACGGGGAGGAGGGACTCACCAGAGACAGAAGTGACTGCGCTGAAGAGTAACTATGTTCTAACTAAATACTCTATATGAAGTCTTTTGTAGCTACTTCTCACTATTTCATCAGTAAAAACACCCAAATTGGTATTTTAAATCAACAAAAATCATTTTGTTTTATTTTATCTGGTATGTGTAGTACATTTTTACCATACACTTCCAAAAATAGTGCCAATTTGGGCTCTTGTCTTTGCACAGCAAAGCCTGTGCTCCTATTGAAAGGACAGTATGTCCCTTCACATATTTGTTATAAATCTCTCCAAAGACACTAATGAAATAAGAGGATACTAATTTTTTTTAAAATCTAGAAAATATTAGCCTTAATGCCTCTCCAAATAAAATCAGGAACTCAGAAGACAGTTTGTACACATTCTATTTTTGCTGACAATGCACAAGAGAAAGCAGCTTTATTCTATGGCATCTAATTAAATTACCACAAGGAAAAGCGAAGGGATTGGTAGCAGGCAGAAGTTGTTTCCTGCGAGTACTGAGGGCTCTAGCTTCCAGGGCTGCCATGGCACTCAGCCTGGTGATTAACTGAAGCATGGGACCCACGTCACCATCAGATGTGATCACAGCATCATGTGACCCTTTGTGCGTCAGGGGGTGATGTGTAACCTGAGCAACCCTCAAAGAACAGGCTGGGAATAATAAAGGGCATTTCATTTAACTGTGAGCCACCCAACTACAGCTCTCAAGATTAAGCTAATTTATTTAGATGCAGATGTCACAGACTGATTAAAAACTAGTCAGTAGCACATATTCCATTTGCTGCTGAGATGAAAATTAATAGACACAAGCCAGACAACATTTATATAGGCGTGACACCTCATCAGGGGAGTGCAGCACATGCCCAGTCATTTTTCTGAATGCACAAATTAGCCCAAGGTGAACGTGCCCTCTCTTCTGCTTCAGACTGCTTAAATGAGTGTGCATGATTTTACCTCTTTTCACTACACAGTACTATTAAGCAATCAGGATTTCATTGCATTGTCCTAGTTATCAGCCATAATGAATCTTATTTTATTTAACTTATCTGTTAAGTCAGGATCTCTCGCTCTGCTACCCTGGCTGGAGTGACTTTTTGTAGAGATGAAGTCTGGCTTTGTTGCCTAGCCTGGTCTTGAACTCCTGGGCTCAAGAAATCCTCCTGCCTCAGCCTCCCAAAGTTCTAGGATTACAGGCATGACCCATCAGGCCTATGATCAGGCCATAATATCTGGCCTATGATGAATTTTAGAAATCAAATATCCAGCAATGCTTACCACAAAATCCATGGAGCACAAAATATTTTTAAATTTTAGAAACAATGATAATTTTTTTTTTTTTTTTTAATTCTGAGAACAAGTCCCAAAGGCCATGGGTGGAACCAACTGCTTTAGAACTTCGAGGTCTGGTCAGGGCATGGGAGTCAGGGTAGGAATAAGCTACAGGGCCAGAAAATAAGTAAGCCAACAGAGAGCCCAGGGACAAACAATTGAGCCAAAGGGACAGCTCAAAGGTGCTGGGCAGGAGGCAGAGTACAGGCACGGGAAGCGGATGACAACCGGCTGAGAGTGGCAGAGAGCTCCAGTTAGGATGTTTCTTGCACAGCTCTACCACACTGCCAAATGCTAAACTGCATGGTGTTCTCCCTCTCTTTAGCAGAGTAATGGATAGAATAGGCAGGTGGTAGCGCTGGCCCAGACTTGGTCTTTTGCTGAGCAAAAGAATGTTTTACCTTTTTAATTTTATACATGCAATCTAAAGTACTTGATCGCCATTCTGAGAGTAGGAGTTGTCCTTACAAATGAATAATGCATAGAAGATACACATCTAAATATTGATTTTTTTTTGAGTCAGGATCTCACCTTGTCACCCAGACTGGAGTGCAGTGGCACAATCATGGCTCACTGCAGCCTCCAACCCCTGGACTCATGCAATCCTCTTGCCTCAGCCTTCTGAGTAACTGGGACTTCAGGCATGAACCACCAGACCTGGGTAACTTTTTAAAATTTTTTGTAGAGATGAAGTCTGCTGTGTTGCCCTAGCTGATTTTGAACACCTGTCTCCCTGGGATTACAGGAGTGAGCCACTGTGTCCAGTGTCTTTCTGATTAAAGAAAAGAAATCAGCAACAAGTTTCCCATAGTAGTCCTAAATTTAAGACAACTGGAAACTTAAAACTACTAACTAGAATTTGTCAACTTCTAGCAAGTATAATCAATAACATTCATTCAAAATAAAAATTCCAACAGTCTCAGTCTTGAAAAATAAGAAGGATTCAGTAAAGAGGATATCCAAATGGCCAATAAATATATGAAAAGATGTTCGTCCACATGAATCATCAGGGAAATGGAAATAAAAATCAGAATAAATAATATTACATATCCTCTAGAATGGCTACAATTTTTAAAACTGACCATGACAAGTGTGGACAGGAATGGAAAGCAGTGGTGACTCACATACGCTGCCAAAGGGCGTGTCAACCGGCACAACCATGTTGGACAACTTTTTTGGTAGTATCTACTAATGTCAAACACAAACATACTCTGTGACTTGACAATTTCACCCCAAGGTTTTACTCACATTCAACAGAAACATTGGGTCAAAAACATCAAAATATTTATAACAGCTTGATGTGAAATAGCCCAAGATTGGAAAAAACCCAAATGTTCATCAACCAGTGAATGGATGAACAAATTACAGTGTATTATTCACAGAAATATGGTGCATCAATAAAAATGAACACATTACAACTCCAATTCACAGAAATATGGTGCGTCAGTAAAAATGAACACATTACAACTCCATGCAACAACCCAGTTGAATCTCACAAAATAGTGGACAAAATTAATACATGATGTTAGAAGTCAGGATGAGGACCGGGCGCAGTGGCTCAAGCCTGTAATCCCAGCACTTTGGGAGGCCAAGGTGAGGGGGTTGCCTGAGTCCACGGGTTTGAGACCAACTTGGGCAACTTGGCGAGACCTCGTCTCTACAATAAATCAAAAAATTAGCTGGGTGTGGTAGTGTACCCCTGTAGTTCCAGCTCCTTGGAAGGCTGAGGTGGAAGGATTGTCTGAGCCCAGCAGGTTGACACTGGGGTGGCCATGAGTGTGCCACTGCACTCCAGCCTGGGCAATGGAGTGAGACTCCAACTCAAAAAAAAAAGTCAGTATGAGGACATATTTGAGAGGGGAGGATGGCTGACAATGAGAGAAGGTGATGCCAGCATTCTAGGGTGTTTGTGTTGCTCTAGGTTTTACATGGATTGTAGTTTCAGGGGTGTGACAATTGTAGACACAGGGGTGTGTACCCTTACGATTCATGCACCTCTCTGTGTGTTCGTTTTACTTCAATTATAGTTTTTTTTTTAGTTTAAAAAATAGGAAAAAAACCCATCAAGAGTGACTTCCAAGAGCCTGTAAGAAAGTTCCAGTGACTCCCAAATTCTTCCTTATTTGTTGAGCTTAGTCTTCAGATCCAACCACTAGATTCATGTATTTACCTAGTCTTTATAGGCAGCATACATTAACTCATTAAATATTTATGGAAAGCCTACTGTGGACCAGGCATTGGGCCAAAATACAAAGAAGAGTAAAACAAATTTGTGAATTCTCAGGGAATTCATAGCCTGAGGAAGCAGAATTGCTTTCTAACCGCATACTCTACTGAACACTCTTACATAAGATCTTCTCACTTAATTCACATCTCATTTGATTCTCTCAATAACTCAGTCCATAACAGTGGCACAGGACTCTTGATCAAACCTAATTCTTATGAACTGCACAGCAGATGGCTTCCCTATACACTAGGTGTGGTAATCAGTCATGTATACCACTATAACTCCTTGGTAACCATAGTATCACTAACCAATCATGATACTGTTCCTTCCCTGGCTTTGGCATGGCCTCACAATCCTCCCCCCTCACAACTCCCCAGTCATTATAGAACAATGATGCCCATGGGGTGTCACTAATCTACTATTCTTGAATCATAGTACCAGCTACCTTTTGATGCCTTTTCCCTCTTTATTTGAAAGTATTCATGGAAACAAAGCAGGAGGTATCACACTTCCAGACTTCAAACTTTACTATAAGGTTACAGTAATCAAAACAGCCTGGTATTGGTACAAAAACAGGTAAATAGACCAATGGAATAGGATAGAGATTCTGGAAGCAAAGTCTAAATTTCTCAAACAACTCATCTTTGACAAAGCCTCCAACAACAACCACTGGGAAGAGGAGAAACTATTCAGTAAATGGCACTGGGGAAAATGGCTGATCACACTTTTTTTTGAAGATTGAAACAGGATCCCTACCTATCACCATACACTAAAATTAACTCTAAATGGATCAAAGACTTAAACTTAAAACCTCAAACTATAAGAATCTTAGAAAACACGGGAGACACCCTTATGGAAATTGGAACTGGCAACCAATTCCTGATCAGAACCCTAAGTGTCCATACCATAAGAAATAAGATAAACAAGTGGGACCTCATCAAACTGACGAGCTGCTGCAAAGCAAAGAAACCAGTGGGAGACAGCCCACTGAATGGGAAAAAAATATTTGCCAACTGTATATCTGACAAAGGCCTAACATCTAGGATCTACAAGGAATTCAAAAGGGAAAAAACAAATAGCCCCATTAAAAAGTGGGCAAAAGACATGAATAGACACTTCTCAAAAGAAGATATACAGACAGCCAACAGACACATGAAAAAGTGTTCAGCCTCACTGATCATCAGAGAAATGCAAATCAAAACCATATTGAGATACCACCTAACCCCAGTAAGAATGGTCATCATTAATAAAACGAACAGATGCTGGCGAGGATGCGGAAAAAAGGAATGCTTCTACACTGCTGGTGGGAATGCAAACTAGTGCAACCTCTTTGGAAGATAGTATGGCAATTTCTGAAAGAACTAGAAACTGACCTTCCATATGACCCAGAAACTCCCCTATTGGGAATATACCCGGAGGAGCTCAAATCATTCTACAAAAAAACATACCTGCACAAGTATATTGGTTGCAGCTCTATTAACAATAGCAAAAACATGGAACCAACCATGTTGCCCATCGAAGCTGGAATGGATTTTTTAAATGTGGTACATATACACAATGGAATATTATGCAGCCATAAAGAAGGACAAACATATGGACTTCATAGCAACTTGGATGGATTTAGAGTTGATCATACTCAGTGATCTATCACAGAAATAAAGAACAGAGTACCATATGTTCTCATTCAGGAGCGGACCTTGAGAAATTATCATAATACTAGAAGAAAGGGATTGGCAAAAGTGGGAAACTGCCAAAGGAAGAGGGGTGGGATTGAAAGTTGAGGGAAACTGCTAGAGAAAGGAGGGGCACACCTCTCAACAAGGATACCTGCATAATCAACGTTTGTTTACCTAACCCTGAATTGCACTTCATATCTTTAAAATAAAATAAAATTTAAAAAAAGAAAGTATTCTTGGGAAGAGCTATAAATTTCTTCTCGGCATTTTCCTCTGGTTATGAACGAAGAATTTAAGAGCAAATTTGCAGGCAAATGCAGGGAAGAATGTATACAATCAGTGCAAGTCTAGATTTTTTCAGAGGACCTAGGCAAAATGGTTAAGATACTGTGGGAAATTTGCCTAGACTGCTGTTTTTCCTGAAGTAGAAGAAACTAGCATTGGTGATAAAAGGTCAGTTGATAAATTGATCTAAATGGCAATAAGGGACAACTGAAACAGAGCCTGAGATCATCGGTGTGAATTTCAGTTCACATTACATGCAAATAGTCTGTGGTGTTAAAAACTCAGCTGTCAGTTCAGAAAAACTCCTGATCAGTTCTCAAGAGGATTTATCAATATGCTTCATTTGTGCCTTACACAGCCGTCTATCCTTCACGATTAATGCCGGTGACAGTGATCAAACAGATCCATGTGCAATTGAGCCCAACTGAGCAAGAGGCTGCCTCCTTCCTCTAAGGAGCCACGCCCAGAAGAAAGGCTTTGTTGGGAAGGAGTTTTTTGATTGGGGCATTTGTTCAAACAAAAAAGTGAAAATAGCACACCTCAGGGTTCTTTTGTTTTCTTGTGTATATAGAAAAGGGGGTGCAGTCATGGTGGCCCATACCTGTAATTCTAGTACCTTGGGAGGCCAAGGTGGGAAGATCTCTTGAGGCCAAGAGTTTAAGACCAGCCTGGACAACATAGTGAAACCTCATCTCTACACAAAAACCAAAAGAGATTAGCCAGGTGTGATGGCACACATGCCTGTAGTCACAGTGACTTTGGAAGCTGAAGTGAAAAAATCTCCTAAGGAGGTTGAAGCTGTGGTGAGCTGTAATGGTGCCACTGCACTCCAGCCTGAGTAACAGAATAAGATCCAGACTGAAAAAAAAAAGAGAGAACGAGAGAGAGAGAGAAAGCAATCTCAAATCAATTGCCTAACCTTCCACCTTAAGAAATTAGAAAAGAAGAGTAGCCTAAACTCAAAGTGAGCAGAAGAAAGGAAATTGTAAAACTCAGAATAGATAGAATAGTTGTCAGGTATTATCTCTGAGAAAGTGAGCCCAGGAGAGAAGACAACTATCTTCAGAGGCAGCGTCTCAAGGTGTTGATAGCATATTTCTAAGCCAAGAGTTTGAGGTGTTATGTTTCCAAAGAGTATCACTGTTGCAAAGGCACTTGGACAAGTAATGGCACAGACAGGTAACATGAGATAAAGGCCTATCCTGTACACTTCCTGTTCCCCAGAGTCAAAGACCAGACTTCATGCTTTTATCACTTTAGGAGGGTCTCACCTCTGACTGTTCCACCCATGTTTCCTCCCAGGCCTGTCCCAATTCACTCACTGTTGGACATTGTAAGACATGCTTTCCCATCCTTTGCAAGACCATCAAGCAAATGACACCCAGGAGACAGGAGACTCACTAGACCTGCAGGGGCCACCGAGAAAGTTGGGAAGGAATCAAGGAGCACACAAAGAAGGGAGAGGCAAGTGCCTGGAAATGTCTCCAGCTTTGCACAAGCTGAGTGAGGAGCTTGGGGCTGAGGAGTCTTGGGCTCAAACAGCCTGTTCTCCTCACTCAGTCCCTAGGAACATACTCCCAAATCTCTCTGCGCCAAGTATAAACAAGTATTTGTATGATTCTCTGCAATGCTGAAGACCACCCTGAGCACTAGCCCTCAAGGCAGACTCTAGAATATTCTCTCTGCCAGCAGCAGTGACTGCCTTTACCCCACTCTCTTGTTTACCTATCAAGACAAACACAAGCAACCTCCATTGAATCCTTCATCATTTCCCCAGATTCTCTCTCCCATTAGTGTTTTTTTTCATTGAGGTCCTATTACTACAGCAATCACATGTACTAGATGTCTTCTTAGTAGAGGAAATTTATTAAGTTTTTGATAATACATGGTATGTGTAAAGTACTAAAGTAAACTAAATGAATCTGTGTTGTTAGAAGTCCAGGCCGGACACAGTGGCTCAAGCCTGTAATTCCTTTTGGAGGCCGAGGTGAAGGGATTGCCTGAGCCCACGTGTTCGAGAACAGCCTGGGCAACTTGGTGAGACCTCATCTTGACAATAAATCAAAAAATTAGCTAGGCATGGTTTTGTGCGTCTGTAGTTCCAGTTACTTAGAAAACTGAGGTAGACGGATCGCCCTAGCCCAGCATGTAGAAGCTGCGGTGGTCGTGAGCATACCACTGCAATCCAGCCTGGACAACATAGTGAAGCTCCAACTCCAAAAAAATGTTGTTTTGGCTATTCTAGTTTCTCTGCATTTCCATATACATTTTAGAATAAGCTTGTCTAGATTTATAAATAATCCAGCTGATATTTTAATTGTGCTTGTGTTAGATCTAAAAATTCATCTAGGGATAACTGAGATGACAGAAGTGGAGATAATGGTATCGGAGGTATCAGCAAGCAGAGGAAAGGGCAGAAAGAGTGGCTTGTTTTTATTATCTACCATGTACCAGACTTGGGCTGATGATTTGTATTGCTTTATATCATTTCATACTTACAACAAAACTAAGAGACAGATACTACCCTTGTTTTTTGACTGAGGAAGCTGAGGCTCAGAAAAATTCAGTAACAGGAAGTGAGAGGGAGGCTGAGATGAGAACCTGGGATAGCTCATCCCAAAACCTGCAGTTTTCTTACCCCATTAGCCTCCCACCACCAGTGCCCTACGGCTGTGCTTAAATCTGTCCATAGAGTCCTAGTTATAAAGGAGCATTCTCTCAAGAAGAGGAAAAAATAAACTCTCATAATCAAGAATCAAGAATACTCAAGAGAAGTCAGCCAAACCTTCCTATAAGAGTGATGCCAGTCTGAGATCTAATACATAGCCTGGTGCCTATTGTTAATAAACTGTATTGTTAAATTAAAATATATCCTAAACGTCCTCAACTCTCCCCCATCACACACACAAAAGTTAACTATGTGTGGTGATAGATCCGCTAATTAGTTTGATTGTGGTAATCATTTTATAATGTCTATCAAATCATCACATTATATATGTTGCATATATTCAGTTTTTACTTGTCAATTATACCCCTATAAAGATGGGGAGAAAAGAGTGATGCCAATGAGCAGAACGAGCTGAGGCCAACAAATGGGTGAATCACAATGAAACATGCTTTTATATCTTCCTTTTGCTTTTTTTAAATTTTTAATTTTAAAGATGTGGGGTACAATTCAGAGTTAGGTGTACAAATGCTCATTATGCAGGTACCCTTGTTGATGAGGTGTGCTCCCCCCTCCCCTGGCAGTTTCCCACTACTGCCAATCCCACCCCCGCCCTCCCCTGGTAGTTCTCCACTACTGCCAATCCCTTTCTTATAGTACTATGATAGTTGTTTGAGGTCCACTTATGAGTGAGAACATGTACTACTGAGTTATTTGTTTCTGTGAAGGATCACTCAGTATTATAGCCTCTAAGCCCATCCAAGTTGTTACGCATAATTTTGTCCTTCTTTATGGCTGTGTAACATTCTATTGTGTATATGTACCGCATTTTTTAAATCCAATCCTCTTTTGATGGACAGCATGGTTGGTTCCATGTTTTTGCTATTTTAAATAATGCTGCAATAAACGTATGTACAGGTATCTTTTTCCTAGAATGATTTCAGTTCTTCTGGGTATATTCCCAGTAGGGGGATTGCAGGGTGGTGTGAGAGGTCGATTTTTAGATCTTTTAGGAATCCCTGTGGGGGTTCTGCCCTGCAAGGGTTGGGGGTCCCTTTGAGGTGTGGCAGCGTTGGCGATTTACAAAAGAAAGAAGACACTGGAGAAAGAGAAAGGGACTGGACTTCTGTTTAGTAAGCAGAAGCCATTTATTGAATGTTATTCCAGGGCTTTTATTTTTAAATTTTGCAAAGTTATTATCACAGGAAACAAAAGGTAGCTTGTGTCTTTCACATGAACAGGTTTAGGTGCACAAAGGACACCCCCCACTTTTAAGCAAATGTTTCTTCATACATAAGGAAGAACATGAGGAAGAACCACCACAAAATGCCTTTTTGTATCTTATGCTAGCTTAATGTTCCCCAAACCAGTTTTTTATGTGCCCTTAATTGTATTACAACTACATCATCTTGAATTAACATCACTCAATGTCTAAACCCAAAAGCACCATGGCGAATTATTAACTTCTATTATTCTGTACTAATTTAAACTAATTTTTATTAAAACAATTGCCGCTATGGTTACACTCTCCTAGCACCAGCTGGCCTAATTTAAACTTCTCTAACCACCCCTAAATCAAACTGAACTAACATACTTTTATAACAAAATGGTTACTTAAATTTTTTAATCTATATAAACTATTTTCTAAAACCTATATTTATAAATTTTTAAAATCACATCAAGAGAACCTCTGACCTGCACTAAGGCTTCTCAATGTAACTCAAAGTTAAACTTAAATTGTTTAATAGCAAAAACCATAAATTGTGGAAAATGGGAACAATAAACTCCCAAGTTAGCTGTGTTTGTTCCAGTTTCAAAGTCCTCTGTTAAAGCCAGCAGAAGCCCTTCCTGGTTGCAGTGCCAAAAAGGGGGGAGAAAATGGGTTAACAGCTCCCAAATGCATCCTAGTGGTCTCGGGGTCCACGGTCCTCCCTAATCCCTAACACTTAGTGGGCCTCCGTGGCCTGCTCCCAACAAATCTCCACACTGTTTCCCACAGAGGCTGTACTAGTTTACACACCCACCAACAGTGTAGAAGTGCTCCCTTTTCACCACACCCTCTCTAGCATCTATTGTTTTTTTGAGTTATTTATGATGGCTGTCCTGATTGGAGTTAGGTGTATCTAAGTGTGGTTTTACTTTGCATTTCTTTGATGAATGTCTTCCTTTTCAACATATACCCTTTATTTCATTTTCTTATCTTATTGCACCAGTTAAGACTTCTAGTATTATGTTGAATAGGAGAGATGAGACAGGATCTTAGGGAGAAAATGTCCTGTATTTTACCACTTAGTATGCAGTTGAGGAGGTTTCCCTCCATTTCTACCATTTTGAGAGTTTTTATCAAATAGGTGTTGAATTTTATCAAATGTTTTTTCTGCATCAATTGCTCAGATCATATGATTTTTCTTCTTTGGCTTTTTGATGTGCTGGACTGCATTAATTGATTTTAAATGTTGAGCCAGTCTTGAATATCTGAAATATTCTACTTGTTCATGGAGTGTGATTATTTTTACGCATTGTTGAACTCAATTTGCTACTATTTTGTTGAGGATTTTTATGTATATGTTCATGAGAGCTATTGGTCTGTGGTTTTACTTTCTTGTCATGTCCCCTTTTCTGGTTTTGGCATTAGGCTAATACTTGGTCTCAGAGAATGAGTAAGTAAGCATCCCTTTTGCTCCTATTATCTGGAAGAGATTGTGAAAGTTGGTATAATTTTTTTTTACTTAAATGTTTGGTGGAATTCACCAGTGTAACCCTCTGGGCCTAATGCTTTTTGTTCTTAGTTATTTATTATTAACTCAATGTATTTTAATAGAGATAAGCCTATTCAGATTATCTATGTCTCCTTGTGTGTGTTTTGACAGTTTGTGTTCTTTCAGAAATTGGTTCACTTCATCCAAGTTTTCAAATTTATAGATAAAAATTAATTTTAAAAAACATTTTATCAGATAAAAAACAAAGAGTTAGCAGTCTATTGCCTTCCTTGCATGAAGTTGACAACCTATTCAAGGCCTGGAGCCAAACTGCCTAGATTTGGATCTTGGTTCTACCATCCTGCACAACTTTGGGCAACTAACTAGCTTCTCTATATCACAATTGCCATACTTGTGAAATGGGATAATATTATTTCCCTCATACCATCATTGTGAGCATTAAATGTGATTGTATGTATATAGCATTTAGCACAATTCCTGTCACATGGTAAACACTCAGCAGATGTTAGCCATTATTTATTTCAGCTCATCCAAGACTTTTGAGTATACGTTATATGCCAGGAGCTAAGCAAAGCAATAAAATACAAAGATAAGGAAACTTTGAAAGATATTCCTAGTCACTTATAGACTAGAGACAAAATGGACATACAGACAGATAATTACAGTCCAATGTGACCTACAGGAAGTCTCATAAGAGCACACAAGTGCACCCAGGGAAGACGAAGGGGAAGGCAAGCTTATCCGTTTCACTTAAAGAATCTTGTGTGTCCAGTCTAAATAAGTACAACCCATGGAACTAGCAGAATCTGCAGGTGAGATTATCAAACTATTGTTGATTTAATGAACAATGACAGAGTGAAAGAGATGCTAGAAACCTAAACATACTAACACACATTCATTCAATTTTCAGAATTGGCATCTACCACAGTTAGACTGATGCTAATTCTAGGCTGATGTCTCAGCCTTCATAAAAGAAAGCATTGATTCCTGGAAGCCAACATAAGTCCACTGTGAACAAATCTTGTCTGCTTGACCTCATTTCCTTTTTTGATAGGGTTCCTAACAGAAGAGAAAATATTTCTGCAAAAAGTTTGCTAGGCCTCTTATGAGATCTTTGTAGATGAAATGGAGAAATATGGGCTGGTTTACAGTGCATTTGATTGGATTCATAACTGGTTAAATATCCTAATCCCAAGAGGGATGACACTGGTAGAAAGTAGACATGTCTACGAGTATGGTCTTGTTCCAGTGGCAGAGCTCATTCTGATTTGTGTTGCTTTCACGTGGATACAATGTGTGGGAGATGTAAAATCAGGATAGACAATAAATATGAGACATGACCAAGTCAGGATCTCAGAAGCTCTGGATACATTTGAACAGTGGGCCAATGAGATCTATTCAACGAGTTCCACTCAGTATAGAAAATGTTAAAAATAATGTCGGGCCCCAAAACTCAGAAGTACCTGGAGAAAGAATAGCTATAGAAGAAAAGCACAGCAGACTTATTTAACAACATTCTAGGTGCTTTTGGGGGAGATAGAATCGTGGGGAAGAAGTTGTAGAGGGAATGATAGGAGAGAGGAAGAAGAGTAAGAGGGAAGTACTGCAGTAAATTGGGAAAATAGTCTTAGTATATAAAAATAAATAAACATTGGCTGAGCACAGTGGCTCCCACCTGTAATATCAGCACTTTGGGAGGCCAAGGTAAGAAGATCGCTTGAGCCCAGGAATTCAAGGCCAACCTGACCAGCAAGACCTTGTGACTACAAAAGTAAAAAATCAGCTGGACACGATGAAGCATGCCTGTAGCCCTAGCTATTCGGGAGGCTGAGGCAGGAGGATAGCTTGAGGCCAGGAGTTTGAGGCTGCGATGAACTGTAATCATGTCACTGCATTCCAGTCTGGATGACAGGGTGAGACCCGGACTCAAACAACAACAAAAACTAAACACAGTAAGTGCTAGCATATGTTAAGTGCTTACTATAAGGACTTTTCTCACCATCCTCTAGTGTGTTTGGAGGGATCCATACTGGTTAAATATCCCAATCTTGAGAGCTAGAGTTGGTAGGAACAATATTTTTCCATTTTATCTATAAGACTATCTTAAGAGGACTTATCAACTGTTTTGCAGAAATAAGAATTTTGTCTACTCTCAGTTCCTACTTAAATCACCTCATTTGAATTTCTCATTTAATCATTAGGTATACACTTTCACTATCCTTACCCTTCTGATGGGGAAAGGTAAGAGTAAGTCACTTACCCAAGGTTGTGCAGCTAGTACCCGGTTCCATCAGACCTGAACCCACCCAGCTGCCTCTAGAGCCCGAGCTCCTGGCTGCCCACTTACATGGCCTCCCACACAGAGTAGAAACTTCTATCTGTACTTATGGATGATGCTGCCATGTCTTTACATATTATTCCAAGTTTGTAGACTTTGAAGATGCACTGGACAAAGGGGTGGGGACCAATGCCTACAGTCCGTGTATCTCAGAATTCCCCCAGGATGAGGTCTAAAATGGGACACGAACAGATGGGAACATTAAGCTGGGAAAAGTAGGCTGAGAGGTGACATTGACCCCACGCTCAATATTAACTAACAGCATCAAGTGGCAGTCAAGATGGTGAATGCACCCTCAGGCTCTGAAGACATGGGTAAAGTGTCTATAATGAGGGAGCCTTATGCTGGTCTGTGTCAACCAGACACCACGGGACTATTCTTTCAGTTTAAGTACTACCATCAGAAGAGGAGACATGAATAAGTGACAAGATATCAGGTATTTGAGGGAGAGTGAGTGGCATTGGCATTATGTCAAAGGGATGTGGCAGGAAGGCCACTGGGGATTTAGGAAAATGTGTGAGGTGTAACTTAAGAAGGAAAATGTTGGGATGGGAAGTCAGAAGGAGAAAGAATGAAATCCAAATATTTTAAGGGCTACCTCATGGAAAGCAGATTTAGATGCCATCTGAATGACTACAAAAGACTGAACTGGAATGAAAATCACCAGGAAATAAAAGCAGATTTCAACTCTATATAAAGATGGGAAATATCTTCCTCATTGTGGTATAATTTAAACTAAATATTAACTAAAGACCATTTAGATAAGAAACTAATGTTTTGTTATTCCTTTGGGTGGTAACTTAAGAAAAAATCTGTGAAATATCCAATAATAAACTCAGGAAAAATGAGAGGTAGAGTAGAGGGAAATACTCCCTAGGAATAGTTGTTTTCCCTACACATCCATTTTTCCAATGACAAAAATACAAAATAAAAGAACAAAGACTTCTACCAAATGTTTTCGTCACAGGATTCAAAAACTCAGATACGGGAAATAAGTATAAATGCTTTTCTAACAGAATTGATTATGAACATTGGAAGAAGCCTTTTCATAATTATAACTTTGAAAAAATGGATTGAAGAAAGGAGGGGTCAGTGGATGGAGAGCAGGACCCTGGTTGAGGACTGGGGAAACAGATCTAGTACTAGACAAAGGGGTGGAGACCAATGCCTAGCATTGAATGAAGGGCTTGGGATCGATACCGACAGTCTTTGTATCTCAGAGTTCCCCAGGTCCAGGTCCAGTGGGGCTCCAAGTCTTGGGCTCTAGCCATGGTTCTGCCACTTATGAGCCACACAAGCAAGCCCTTGCCCCTTTCTTGACCTCTTTCTTTATCTGTAACACGAGAAACCTGGATCAGATGACTATAAGATCTTTGCTAGCTCTCTAAATGATAGGATTCAGAAAGGGTTACCAAATAGAGGTGTGTTCCATACACTTTCCTTATCAACCTCACAATTCAACTGTACTAATGCAGAGACCATGGCATTATTTATCAATCGTAGAAATACTTAAAAAGAGCGGGTAAACCAGCTAAAATGAGTATCTATCTAAAAATACCCGCAGATTCAAAGCTGACCACTCAAAAAGGGATTAAGATCCAGTCAGCCAGCTAATGACACTAACCTAAAACTCCAAAGGCAGCCCTTTAACTGAATAATTTCTTTTTTTTTTAAGCTACAAGTGATTCACGACCCATTTTGTCACCTGCATGGGGAAAAAAGAAATGCTCCTGAATTTTTAAATACACTTGTAAAATATTAAGCACCTCCCATGAGCAGTAGAAGTGATATATTTATCCTGTGTCATTATCTCTCCAGGCACCACTGGCATCTGGTCACAATCCACAAACACAGCCAAGTTCAATATACATTTAACAGAGGGAGGATCACAGATCACAGTTTCCTGCCACTTGCCTGGGCTGTTGACCAGGTCAGTCGGTAGCAGGAGGTGGACAAAGCTTGAGTTCATGCAGTGGGTTCTATGTGGCCCTGAATGAAGGAGCTGGGGAAGTCGCACTGCCCTCTTATTTTTTCTAAATAGAAAAAAAAAAAAAAACCCCACCATTATTTCTAAATAACTCAAAACATTTTGATTGCCTCAATTTGCAGTGAGTCCCTAAGTTGGGCTATTTCCTTTTTATTTCTGGCAAGAAAAATAGAACCTATTCATTTTCAAATTCAGATGATGCCAAGTTAAAAAAGAAAAAAAGTCAACGGAAAAAGTGGAATGGCTTTGATGGCGAACTTGGCAGTACTTCAGTAACGTTCAGAGAGAAGGGCCAGCCACTTTGCTTTCTGTGGCGGTAGAAGGATTCATTTTTCTCCTTATTCTTCTCTCCTACACACACACACACACACACACACACACACACACACACACACACACACACGTATCCGATACATACAGTTGCTTCTTAACTTCAGGATACCTAATATTATTTCTCACCCTGCCACTAACTGGCTGGGGGTCATAGGCAAATTGCATTTTCACATCTCAGTCTTCTTATTTGTGCAATAGGAATTTTTTAAAACTACTTCACAGGTTTGTGAGATGCCATTGTACACAGTAAGTATAATACTTTGCTGTGTAAAGTAGGAAGGCTGTCCGCATTCCCCAGCTTCATCACTGATTGAGATGGGTAGGCAGAGCGGTTTAGTGAGTCAAGGTCTTTTACTTGGGACAAGGCCTGAGTTTAAATTCCAGGCAACCACTGAGTTTAGGACAGGAGCAGGCAAGTAGAAAGTGCTCGGGTAATCATAGCTATTAATTGTGGTTATTTCTGACATTTCTAACACCAAGACATGATGCAATCATTTTTCCTAGCTGATTTTACTGTTTATATGACGAAAGAGAACTAAGACTTAAGCAGACACCTGGCTACCTTAGATATTTTTAGTCATAAGTAGAAGTTGCCCCAGTAAACGATGGACGCTCTTTCTTTGCTAATAAATTCTCCTCTTCACTGAGAAATACTGTCAACTGCACTGGAACAAAATGCTTACTCATAATGTCTCCCCATGTTAAAATGCAAGAAGCTGTCATTATATTTGCCATATTATTTCATATACTAAGAAGATGGATGTACATATCACTAAATGGTCATGACCAGGGACAACAGGTTTGATAATTTGCTAGAACGGCTCGCAGAACTCAGGGAAACACCTATGTTTACAATTCAGGAACAGTCAGATGGAGAAGAATAGAGCAAGCTCTGAGGTAAAGAAGGGGCAAGCTTTCCATGTCCTCTCTGGACCACCGCCCTTCTACCATTTTGATGTGTTTGCCACCCTGGAAGCTCATCAAGTCTTATTGCTCAAGAGTTTTTATAGAGCTTAAACTCCAGTCCTATCTCCCTGTCCTGGAGATTGGTGGTCAGGGCTCTAAGTTATGACACTGTAATCATTTGATCTTCTGGTGACCGGTTCCATCCTGAGGCCATCTAGGAACCCCACCCTAAGATACCTCATTAGTATAAACTCGGGCATGATCAAAAGGGGATTTTGTCACAACCCACAGTCAGAAATACATTCTACACTGTAACTGATTACACATGCACACGTATTTGGAAGTGAAATAAATGTTCCACAAAGTAATACTTACCCATACTACTTGCAATATATGCTAATGTTTCTATTCTAGTCTATTTCATTTTTTAAAAACTTTTTCAATTGAAGCTATTTCTAGGTGCTGCATTTGCAAAATTTAAATGTTTTATCTTTTGGGGTTTTTTCCCTATATTTTCTGCAGCAAACTCTTTTTGTAGTAAGGCAAAGCAAGAACTAAAAATCATTTAAAGGTCATTTTCTTTCCTTTAAAGTAGAACCAAAAAAATGTTGGCCAAGGGGAAGCAAAACCAGGCTGGCTTCTCATTGGTGTTTCTAAATTCTCCCTGCAGAATTTGAGGTATGTTCGAATATAAAACAGACACCTTCATCCCCTAATCATATTTCTGTGGTAGCCAGGTACCTCCTGGTACTTGCACTACCCATTATTATCATCATTATTATTATTTTTTGAGCTAATCTTCCTCTGTTGCCCAGGCTGGAATGCAGTGATACAGTCATAGCTCACTGCAGCCTCAAACACCTGGGCTCAAGGGATCCTCCTGTTTCAGCTTCCTGAGTAGTTAGCCTACTGTACCTATTCTGCACCATTTTTGTGTATTTCCCTCCCATACTACACAAGGATTGGTCCTTGGGACCAATAAAACATGACAAAAGTAATGGAATGCCACTACAGAGATTAGGTTGTACGACTGTGGCTTCTATCCTGGGTGTTTCTCTCTTCTTCCTCCTTTCTCTCTCTCTCTCTCTCTCTCTCTCTCTCTCTCTCTCTCTCTCTCTCCTCCTCCCCTCTCTCTCTCCCCTCTCTCCCTTCCCTCTCTCTTTCCCTCTCCCCTCTCTCCCCTCTCTCTTTCTCTCCACTCCCCTCTCCTCTCTCCTCCCTTCTCCTCCCCTCCTCTCCTCTCTCCCTTCTTACCTTCTCCCCTCCCCTTTTCCTTCCCCTCCTCTCCTCAAATCCAGCAAGACGGACAAGCTACCTTTCCCTGGCCTGCTGGGGATGTCGCCTGGGTTGTGGGTGCTGAGTGGTTTCTTGGGGACTCATCACAAGTTCATCCTCATTATTTCTTGCTCTTTCTTCCTAGTCTGCCTCTCCTCTCTTTCTGTTGTTGCTTACTCCAGGGAAGTCAGCTGTTGTGTCAGGACATTCAAGTAGCATACAGAGAAAGATGCGCATAGCAAGGAACTGAGGTATCTAGCCAATAGTCAACAAAGAACGGAGGCCTCCTGCCAACAACCATGTGAATAGCTTGAAAGAGGATCCTCCAGGTTCCAATAACTTGCAAACTTAGCCTATAAAAAATGAGCAATATTGCTCAATGTAGACTGCATGATAGCCGAAGGCAAAGGTCGTCTCTGCAGCACCCATCTTGCTCATCCCAGCACCAGTGAGTGTAAACAAGAAACACAAATTCACTAACCAAATGGAACCCCAAACGAATTTGCATTTATTAAACTGCTTCTTTGGCCTGGCAAAGTGAAAATATACACATTCGGAGGATTTCTCTGTGGTTTCCAAAGAAAGTAGAGAAGCAGGCATACTAAAGGAGGTGCTTTCAAAGGTCAGCAAGACTGACAAGACACTGTTTCCTGGCCTGCTGGGGACATAGTTTGCTGTGGATGCTGAGTGGTTTCTTGGGGACTCATCACAAGTTCATCCTCATTATTTCTTGCTCTTTCTTCTTAGTCTACCCACTGGCCAGATTTTTTTTTCAATCTCCTTTTGGTGTGGCAATAAAATTGTTCTTACATTTTCTTGTTCTTTTCCATTTATGGTCAATCATATACACAGTTTGTCTGAATTATCAAGGCCTTGGCCACTGATATACAAAAGCCAAACCTTTGAGATTCAAAAAATAAAGAAAATTTTAAAAAGAGGCACAAGCTACACTTTCTACATCTTACTCCCTACACCTCCACTTTCTCTGCCAAAAAACCTGTTTGTTTTGTCTTGTGTCTGTGTTTTTTGTTTTTTATTTGCAATGAAAAGCCAAAATTATGACTGCTATTCATAATAGATAGTCCACTTAAAAATTTTGGAAGCTAGGAATTCTGACTCTATTTCTCTGTAGCCTTCCTATCCAAGACTCAAGGTATGTAGGAAACTCTTGCTAGTGCCAAATGGTTGGGCAAGGATTGGGGGCCAGACAGCAAGGATAGAGGGTTAGGTGGGGGCCAAAAGCTTGGCTTGATATCTCTGAATTATATCCCGCCCCTTTAGGCATTGGGAGAGCCCTTATATCCTTTCCTTGGGATGGGGGTCTGAATCACAGTGTGTTATCCATCTCCCCTCCTTGGTTTCCTCATTTTGCCTGGGACCCTCGAATGCCTGTGGACACTTCTCAGAACTGAGGGCAGGCAGATCAGTCCCCTCCTGACCTCACACTTGGCTCCACCACCTCCCTGGAGTCTGCCTGTGGCTGCAGCAGAGTGAAGGGAGCCCTGGCCATCCCGAAGCTGGACCAGGGATGACAGCATATTGACTAGTGTGGGACAGAGATGACAATAACTAACTCACATTGAGAGCCATAAAAGGCATTTCATAGGTGTTTTTACTCTTACCACATGCCTCTGACGTACAGGGACATAGAGGCTCAAAAAGATGCAATTTGCTCAGGGCCACAGAGCGAGTGAGGAGGCTCCTACCCTTCCACAGGCTCCAGTGCCACTCAACTCAGCTGTGCCATCTGCTAGATTTCTGCTTGCTCCTGCCTTTCTCTTTGTTACCTTCCAACCCTGTCTCTGCTTCCGGTTCCATTCCCGCCTTTCCTCAGTGCCTATCCCTTAGTGGAGTATTAACCAGAAATGAGTCAGAGATTTTCAGACAGAAGAATTCAGAAAATCAGTCAAAGCCAATCTCTCAGAGAAATTAAGTCTCCTGCACAGCATGGCGGTCCTTGCCTCTTGTGCCCACTCGCTTTGTTGGGCTGAAGAGTGGTTTCATTTTATCCATTTTAAAAGAACTCCGACTGGGCACAGTGGCTCACCCCTGTAGTCACAACACTTTTGGAGGCCAAGGCAGGCAGATTGCTTGAGTCCAGGAGTTTGAGACCAGCCTGAGCTACATAGTGATACCTCATCTCCACACAAAATTTAAAAATTAGCCAGGCGTGGTGGCGAGTACCTGTAGTTCCAGCTGCTCGGGATGCTGAGGTGAAAGGATCACCTGAGCCCAGGAAGGAAGTCGAGGCTGCTGTGAGCCATGAGTCAGCAGTCAGTGAATCCTGGTCAACATGATTCATGGCACTGCACTCCAGCCTGGGAGACAGAGTGAGATCCTAACTCAAAAAAAAAAAAAAAAAAAAAGAATTCTGGTGAAATTTTGCAATTAACTTTTTAAAAAAATAGAGATGTTATATCACTATGCTGTCCAGGCTGCTCTTGAACTACTGGGCTTAAACAATCCTTCCACCTCAGCCTCCCACAGTGCTAGGAATACTGCGTGAGTCATTGCACCCGGCCAATTTTTGCAACTATCTTTAAGGAAAATGGAGGGACAGGGCAGGGAAGATTTCAAGAGTTTATCTAACAGTTAGTAGAGCAGAAATAATCTAAAATCCAAATTGCGTGACGTAGGGTATGAGCTCTAAAAACACAGTTGTCGTGTACACACTCATACTTGTTTTGGAGTTATAATCATTTTAAAATTCTCGTCGAGCAAAGTTACTTATCCTTTATGAGTCTACCTCTTCGATATAATATTGAGGGACTACTCTCACCCCTTAGGGTTGTTGGGAAGATTAACTGAAATAAACATAAAGTGCTTTTTTATGGGTCTTGGGACATGGTAGTCACTGGGGAATGCTAGTTCTCTTGTCTTCACATATCATTTGGATAAAAACGTGTCCTTGAATGATGTAAGTTTTCACACTCACCCCAAAAGTTTTTTTTCTCCACATTGAAACCTTAAACATAACATTCTTAGAAGAGGAGATTGGAAATGCAGTGTCATGAACAACTAGTACCAGTGGTTTCTGATTCTCATCTCTGTGAATGGTATGACATCATGGGCTGAACGGTCACTTTCCCAAAAGATGTATTATCCAGAACCTGGAAATACTATCTTATATGGCAAAAGAGGAAATATTACTTTATATGAAAAATATGAAGACCTTGAAAGAATGAGCTCATTTTGAATTATCTGGATGAGCCTTAAATGCAATCACACCTATCCTTAGAGAAAGATAGAGAGAGAAGAGAAGGTGGCAACACAGCCAGGGAAGTAGAGATTGGAATGATGGGGTCACAAGCCAAGGAGTGCCTGGAGCCACCAGAAACTGGAAGAAGCAAGATATGAATTCTCCCCTAGAGAATTCACTCTTAGAGCATTCAGAGGGAGTGTGGATCCACCAGCACCTTGGTTTGGGCCCCGTCATACTGATTTTGGGCTTCTGAACTCCAGAACTACAAAAGAATATGTTTCTGTTGTGTTTAAGCCACCCAGTCTGTGGTCATTTGCATTCAGTGTATCACATCACAATTCTCTACTCATAATGAGTGAGCAGGCCCAGGAAACTAATACACATGCTAAGTTATCACTCTTATCACCACATGATGAGGTGTTAGGCTGTGAAGTACCCTCGTGGTTTTCTTGCTTCCTGAACAAATGTAGTAGGTGATTGTTTCTGGGAAGTACGGGATGAGGCAATTCTCTGGACCCATCCCTTCAAAGTCAAAGGTGAATAAACACTGAGACTCTCAACTTGTAGGAATCATGAAAGAAAATGTCTGGTCTTATGGAAAGGCCACTGGCTGGGAGTCAGAAACCTATGTTCTAATCCAGGTGGAACCTTAGGTGACTTTGGGAAGGTCTCAGTCACTCTGTGCTATTACTTCCTCAACTAAGAATGAAGTGGTTGGATAAACAGTCCCTTAAATATCTTTCCAGCATTAGGATTTATTAGGTTATAAATCTCATTCTTGGTTAGCATAACAAATTATGTAATTTGGGGTGAGGCACATCAGCTCTGTCACTTTTTAAAGGGAAGACTGGTTTGTCCTTAAAATGTCCTCCCAGCTCCAAGAGTCTGCACACCTCTAAATTTTGGGGTAAAAAGAATCTGACCAGGCTGAGCGTGGTGGCTCAAGCCTGTAATCCCAGCACTTTGGGAGGCTGAAATGAGGGGATAGCCTGAGCCTACAGGTTTGAGACCAGCCTGGGCAACTTGGCGACACCTCATCTAGACAATAAATCAAAAAATTAGCCGGGTGTGGTAGCGAGCACCTGTAGTTCCAGCTACTTGGAAGGCTGAGGCGGAAAGATTGCCTGAGCCCAGCATGTTGACACTGGGATGGCTGTGAGTGTGCCACTGCACTCCAGCCTGGGTGATGGAGTGAGACTCCAACTCAGAATAATAATTAAAAAAAAGAATCTGACCAATGGCAGTGGTTATTAACATTCCAGCCCTACCTAATCTCACTCCCTAACTTGACAAAAGGTAATTTAACAAGCTGGTAGAGACCAACAGAAAACCTACTAATACTTAACACTAAGATAGATTTAAAAGAGTAAGGTATGGAAAACCAGAATAATATGTATTTTCTGAGTTATTTTACTGCCTAGTATTAATAAGTGACTAAAAGTAATCAATTCAATACAAGTATATTTTCCAAAAAAGTATAAAACCTGCCCTTTATTTTGACAAATTAAGACTGTATAGTTAAAAATTACTTTATTTTGCTCAGCTTGATTAGAATAAGACCTAATGTACATTCTTTAATTGAGTTGATCTGAAAAAGGTAGTCCAAGAACTGCAATGGAGGTTGGAAGCATAGGATTTCAGAGCACAAAGGAAATGTAGGTTAATCTGGTCTGCTTTCATATTTTACAGATTAAAAAAAAATACTCATGACTTATCTATAAAAAGTCACATGATTTATCCAAGGTTAAATTCAAAAAAGAGGCTCAGTTCTCTGAATTCAGAGCCTAGCCATCTTTTACTACATGGCAGTAAAATAGAAATGTTCATAAAAAGCTCAACAAATAGCAGGGAAGGGCTTGCTATTGAAATGTCACAGTATTTTATCGATATTTTCAAAATTCAGAATTGAAACAAATAGTAGTTCTGAGTTTAAAAACAATTACCAGTCAAATGTGGTGGCACGTGCCTCCAGTCCCAGTTACTTGGGAGGCTGAGGTGAAGGATTCCCTGAATCCAGGAGTTCAAGGCTGCAGTGTGCTTTGAGTGTACCTGGGTGGCAGAGGAAGACTCTTCTCTAAAAAGATTTTTTTAAATAAAAAAAATGAACAATTATCACAAAATTAAAAAAAAAACAATCTAATTAAAATTACAGCAAGACTCTGTCAAAGTACTGACAATCTAAAAAGTTGTTACTTTTTACTAAAAGGTTGTTACTCTCCTAGATTATCCGTCCTAAATGGATTTTGGGGGAAAGAAAGCATCACATTCTTGCCTCATAATCTTTAAGTTGATGAGACTTTGGTTTGTTTTCAAAACAGACTTTTGTTTTTCCTAAAACATATTTTTTCTGATGATAAAAATATTGAGGTGTTTTCCATTATTTTTACTACGCCAATTTTTTTTATATATATTTTGACCTGTGCTGATATGTCTGCTATTTCCTAACTTATTTTATTTTGTCATGATTTTAAGTTAACTTCTGCAATGACTTTTGATTTATTTCAGTTTTTTCTACGCTGGCCCAAGTGAACTGTTTGCCACAACTAAATAGGACCATGTCAACAGAACACTTGGCAAAGGACAAGTATCACTTCTTATCATAGGCCTGGCTGTTGCTGCTATTGCAGGTGGTGGTGATGTCAGGAGCTGGGTCTTCAGACTCAGTGCAATTGTGACTGTTGGTGACCCCTAGCCTTCCTCTAGATTTTTACAAATCTCCATAATTTAGCAGTTAAATGTATACATAGTTGTTTCAGCTTCATTTTGTTTTCTACCTGGACTCTAAAATCTTTGAAGTAAAAGAGCACAGACTGCACATCCTGATCGACAAAAAAAGGAAACAGCACTGTAGTCCAGAAACATTCATTCATTTCTTCAATGATGATTTGAGTGCCATTCAATGCCAGGTATTAATGTCAGGCACCATAGACTTAAAACCAACATAGCATGGTAAAACAGGAAAACGAACACAAAATCCTAAAATGTTTGTAATATGCCTAGTTGACCATGAGATTCAAATGAAAACCTCCATGTAAAGAGAAAACAATTAGCTTAAAAAACCACAACCCATGTTTCTTAATTCACTTTGTGATGAATACAAATTGATCAGTGACTAAAGAGATACCTCATCTCATCTGTCATCACTTGAATGTGTCCTCCAAAAGTACATATGTTGGAAACAAGGCTACCATTGTGGTGGTGGTAAGAGGTGGGGCCTTTGGGAAGTGATTAGGTCATAAGGGCTCTGCCCTCATGAATGGACCAATACTATTATTATTATTATTTTTATTTCAAGTCAGAGACAGGGTTTCACTATGTTGCTAGGCTGGTCTTGAACTTCTGGCCGCAAGCAATCCTCCCACCTCAGCCTTCCAAATGCTGGGATTATAGGCATGAGCCACCGTACCCAACCTAATGCTGTTAAGAGTGGGTCAGCTCTTGTGGGAGTTTGTCCCCCTTTTGTCTTCCATGCTCACTTGCTTCACACTGCGGGATAACCCTCAGCAGACGCCAGGGCCATGCTCTTAGACTTCCCAGGCTCCAGAAACATGATCCAAAGAAATCTATTTTCTTTATAAATTAGCCAGTCTGTGGTATTGTTACAGGGGCACAAAAAGGACTAAGACACCACCCTTACCCACTCCCATGGGTGTGAGGTGGGTAGGGAAGATGATATGTCAGACCACAAAACTTGTGACTTTTTCCTTCTAAACACCAAACACCATTTAATGCATTGGGAGAAAATGGATTTCATCTTCTCTCCATCCATCCAGAATGCTATGGATCAGAATAATGATCAAACAAAATCATTACAGCAATAAATTGCCCATGGAGGAAAGAAAACTTATTTTGCCTAGTCTATTAGTCTATAATGATTAGAGACACACTTATTTGGATTTAGGTCTAGGAAGTTGAAAACCCTGGGTGGAATGCTTAACATCTTCATAAGAACTACTAAACTTTTCTCAACGAGTTTAAGTAAGACTGTTTTTAAATTGGAAAAAGGGACAATTGTAATGACATTTTCTGAATTTACTTCTTAAAATTAGGTACATTATAAACAAGTGGAAGTTCTCACTCATGTGGGAGGTCAGAATGGTAAGATGATGTCCTCCTAATAGAAGGGGGAAGCAAGAGACGTGTGTCTGAGTGGGATTACAGAATTGTGGCCCTTTTTTTGTACTAAAAAAGTAACTTTTACATTCCTCTTCTTATCCTTCTTCTCATGCCTACCCATAAACTCTGAAAAAGTTTGATTTGTTACCAACTACAATTATGGGAATATAAAATCTGAATGTAGGGCCAGGTGTGGTGACTCATGCCTGTAATCTCACCATTTGAGGAGGCCAAGGTGGGAGGATTGCTAAAGATCAGTGTTTGAGACCAGCCTGGGCAAGATGCTGTCTCCACAAAAAAAATTTTTTTTTTGATTCGCCAGGGCATGGTGATGCACACCTACAGTCTCAGCTACTCAGGAGGCTGAGGCGGTAGGATGGCTTGAGGCCAGGAGTTTGAGACCAGTCTGATCAATATAGTAAAACTCTATCTCTACAAAAAATAATCAAATAGCTGGGCATGACGGCATGTGCCTGTAGTCCCAGCTACTCAGAGTCTGGGACAGGAGGATTGCTTGAGCCCAGGAGGTGGATGATGGATACTGTAATGAGCCGAGCCCATACCACTGCACTCCAGCCTGGGTTACAGAGCGAGACCTTGTCTCAAAAAACAAAATAAAATCTAAATGCTTTCCAAAAACTGCAACACACAGTCACAATTTCTCAACCAGAATATAATCCCCTGGGTATTTGGGATACCTGGGAGTATTAGGGGGCCTTTGAGTTTTCATAATGACTTCCATAATGACTGGAAGGTGCTACTGACATTTAGAAGCAGAAACCGAGGACACTCGGGGCTTTGCCATAACCCTCTACCAGGAAGAATTGTGCCAACCAAAATGCCTATGCCTTGTTAAGAAACACCAGAAGACATTTTAAGGAGTCACACATAAGGCTGTAACATTAAAACATAAACCTAGAGACCACTGAGCTGGTTTGACAAACGTGGAGACTAAGGCCTGATGAGGTTAGGAGTTGCTTCGCTCACTAGAAGAGCGGGGCTAGGGCTAAATCAGGTCTTCTGACTCAAGGACTCTCTCTGCTCCACCAAATCCATTTTCACAAAGCTCTTTACACAGGTCTGTGCAAGTTATCACGACATCAGGGATTCTGTCTGAATTCCAAGAGCTACATGTTCTACCCTAAATGATTTCAGGACACACTTCGGGAATAGAACTGGCTGGACGAACGAGTCTTAACAAAGGCCCAAATTCCCTCATTAAGAAACCGCAAGCCAGGCTCGGTGACTCAGCCTGTAATCCCGCGCCTTTGGGAGGCTGAGGTGAGTGGACTGCCTGAGCCCACGGGTACGAGACCCGCCTGGGCAGCGAGACCTCATCTCGACAATAAATCAAAAAATCAGGCGGGCGTGGTAGCGCACGTCTGTAATTCCGGCTACTTGGAAGGCTGAGGCGGAAGGATCGCCGGAGCCCAGCAGGTGGAGGCTGCGGTGGCTGGGAGTGGCCACTCCACTCCAGTCTGGGTGACAAAGTGAGACTCCAACTCAAAAAAAACAAACCGCAAGCTGAGCCCACTAGACTCTTTTTATATTACTGTCAACTTTACAGATGATTCTGTCAGCAGCCGCTGCCCACGTAACATTAGCTCTGTCCCTGTAACAATCTGGACTCATGTTTTCTGTCCTACTATCCCTTAGTACAATTTTATTGATAACACTGTAAATTCCTTTTTTTTTTTTTTTTTTGAGTTGGAGTATCACTCTGTCGCCTAGGCTAGAGTGCAGTGGCACGCTCACAGCTACCAGTCTTGACCTGCTAAGATCCAGCGATCCTTCCGCCTCAGCTGCCCAAGTAGATGGAACTACAGGCGTGTGCACCATGCCTGGCTAATTTTTTTGACTTATTGTAAAGGCGAGGTCTCGCCAAGGTGCCCACGTTGGTCTCAAACTCCTGGACTCTGGCAATCCTCTTGTCTCTCAAAGTGCTGGGATTACAGGCATGAGCCACCACACCTGGCCTGATAGTTCTTAATGCAGCGTCTTGAATAAATATTTCAATGTATCTTAGACACATCAAGGATGTTAAAATCTATGTCTATAGTCTCAATGCCCAAAGACAGTGCAAGGATCTGGTACATGTGCCAGGGCCTCAAAGCCACAGTGGGGCATTTGAGCTTACAAACTTAGTTGCCTTAAGTCTGAAAACAAGTTACTAAAGACTAAGTATACCTTTGGGGAAGGGGGGGGGGCTTCTGGGACCTGCTCCCTTGTGGTTTCTTGCATAAGGTCAACATTATCCCAGGCATCAGTATTGCCCACCTCACAAGAACTGGGAGAAGCAACATAGACCAAAATAGTCTTGAGGTGATTAACCTGGCTGAGAGAAAGAAAGAATGGCATGGGCCTCAGGGCATTGTAGTGGTTGCATGTCCCCCTCTCAAAATGCCTCATGCTTTTGTATGCATTGGCCTCTGAAGGAGCAGTCTGCTTTTCATCAGAATAGCGGCCAGTTAACTGCCGCTGAGATGTGAAACTTCATCCATATAACTCATTAACATGCCAACACCAAATCACGTTAATGACATCAACCAAAAGTGTGAAGCTACCCAGACACAGGATTGGTAAAACAGACAGCACCACATTGGTTACAAACATCACTGCCAGTCTTGTGGTGAGCTTGTATTTAACAGCACCTTTCACCTGTGACTTAGTCATTTTACAGACCAAGAGATTTATCAAAGGAAAAATGTGTTTTTCTCCTTAGGCAGTTATACCAAGACAATGGGGGGGGGTTGGTATTCTTATATACAGGTGGTATTATATATCTGTACACGTTTAATTTGTTCTCTTAAAAATAACAAAGACTAAATTTAGTCGTTACTCATAATAAAAATCTGTCTGGCTTGTCTAAATCAATTCTACTTGGCTTTTTTCTGTTTCAGTGAAACAGAATGGTCTGGACATTTGTCAAGGGCAGACCAGCCAGTCACGAAAGCCAAGAACAGTGACTTTACGGTGTTCCAACCAGGAGGCTCTACCGTCCCTGCACTTTTTGGAGTACCTTTCAGTGCCAAAGGCGCTACACTACACCAGTGCATGCAGTGTCTTAACACAAGTGTTCCACCAATAAGCAAGTAGCAAGGCCATCTCTGAATATATTTGTCTCTGACAGTGTTTTCCACTATCTGCCTCCAAAAAAAAAAAAAAAAAAAGGTAAGATCACTACATTACTTACAAAAACAGGCGGTTTTACAAAAGTCACACATACAAGCACATACCACCTCTCAGAACCCTCTAGTTGTACATAATTTAATAAAACTGACCATTAGGATAATGCTGTTTATTAAAAATATAGTCAGGGAGAAGGAAGTCAGTGCATTTATGCAATTTTTTTACATACACATCTGTAGTTTGAGGTTCCATTATTCCAACAGTTCATATAAATCACTGTTTCAGATAAAAGGAAAAAAACCGCTTTACACAGGAGATCAGCAATTGGTTATAGTTTTGGAAATATGAGTAGGCTTGAGTAGTAAAAATAAAACCACCTCTTCCATTATTAAAGAATGTCTCCTTTATGCAGAACAAGTCTTTAGTGTTAAGAACTTTTCCTTGCATAAGAATTAACTTGAAGTTCTTGGAAAACAGCCAATTCTGTTTTCTGTATTTATAAACACAATATTTTGTCTGGATTTGTTTGTTTGTTTGTTTTTGAGGTAATAAAGGAAGCATTTTTTAGTGATTTGTCACTAGATTATCCTTTACCATGTATGTCAACTACTGCAATGTCAAACCTAAGACTCATACAAAAGCATTTCTCAGAGAATTATAAATACAAAGTATGACATTTCCAAACAACATTCTCATTACAGCAGGGAAAACAAAATGGATCAAAAACCAGAGCCTAAAATAAATGAAGGCTTGATCATCTTTGCTAATGGAGAAATGAACAATAGCATCCAGAATCCCCCCAAAAGGATCTAGTTTATGAATGCAATTTTATGAATGCACTTTTATGAAGAAATTCTCATTTTTTAATCACAGTTTTTCATGAAATATCGACAGCAGTCCCATTTCCTGAGCTTATGCTCTCTGATAGCAATTGAGAGTATAGCCTCAACACCCGACGAACCAGAGGGAAGATGCCAAATTTACAATTCACTCGTGATAATCTTTATTGTGGAAAATCAAGAGTCAGATCTCATTTCTTGGATGCAGAAGTTAGTGCTGTCACCTAGCCTTCTGGCCCTTATGTTTAGGATGTCCAGGGAAGTCACTCTAGAACAGGAAGTGAGTGGCCACATCCAATAGGCTGTACCACTCTTTCCATGGTATGTACCTAACTCAAACCCAGCAAAAGAGGGATTTTAAGCATACTACCCTTCTCTATATACCACCACAGTAAAAGAAAGTTCTCTCTCTGCAAACACAGGGAAACAGAGACAAGCACGAGAAGAGAGAAATCTTCATTCCTTGTAAGTGGCTGTGTGAAAGGTTTTTGCTGGGTTGGACTAAGGCAACTAAAACTCTCTCCATGTCTGCTCCCAATTAGCTTATCTTCAATTGACAGTTCACTTTTTGGGGGGAAAGGAAGAGGAGATCACATTTAACCACTTCCTCCTTCTTAACGTAGATGAGCTAAAACTATGTTCTTATATACAAAGCAGATCAAATCAAACACTTTAAATGACAACACAGATTCAGTGTTAGCCATGACTAACAGCTGACTGGCTCCATCTTAGCAAGAATTAAAGGACAACAAAATCTCAGTTGCTACCCAACTGTCTATGTGTTTAAAGCGTCCTAAGAAATTAGTGTTTGTTGAAAAGATGACTAAGCAAATAAATTTAAGGCATAACTGGAGTAATAGCAAATGAAGTATATACTTTTTCCCTATGATGCAATAAGGCCTCTGCCAAGAGAGATTGCTCCAAAATGAGAAGAGTTTTCCTGCCTCAAATTAACCAAAGGTTCCACTATTGAAAGAGGAGTAAGCTGAAGGCTGAAGTTTTTGAAAGATAACGACTGACTTTGAAACACCCAGTCTCCAGAGTCTGAATCAAAACCATCGTACGTACTCATCAGATGCTGGAATCAATAAGGCCAAATCTGCCAGGGCCTCACAACATGGATTTTAAAATGTCAAGTACAGATATTTGAATATGAAACATTATTTTGTTTATACATGTCTAAATTTTAACAGGACCCTTTAAAAAATGAGGAACAAAATGCTGTGTTCACACAAAAATCTTTGTGCTTAGTTTGTAAAAAGGTATCAGAACAGTTGAAAACAGATTGGTTCAGTCTTTCATTCCACTTGATGAAGCTGCGCGGCTTCTATGCGGTCAGTGATGAAACTGCAGAAAGGCAATCCCCTTCTTGAATTTCAGGGTCAAGCCGCTCACTTGTCAGAGTCCTCACCACGACAGGGCGAGCCTCCCCACCCCCAACTCCTTTGACAGTTCCCTCCCACTTAACGGGGTCACTGCCCAAATTAACTGTCAGGAGGGGATGTTTCCATATAAGGCCATTTGAGTGTAAAATGACAAAGCAACCTAAATAAAACAAATCATTAAGTTTGCTTGGGGTGGCAGAACAGGGAAAGGACTTCTGTGTCAATTAAGTAAGACCTGTGGAACAGTCAGTAAAAGAAAATTGATTTCTCAAAAAGTTCAATAAGAAAATTAGCTCATCTCTCATTTTCAGAGAGATGAATTATGGAAAATTCTGTCAGATGTATACAACAGGCTGAATTTTGAACCTTAGGGAAGACTGTCTTCCCATTTTCTCTTCATATTTTATGTTCTTCAGGTTGCTATTATAAATTGTTTAAATAGCAAAATCAGCCATGACCCAAAAATCATGGAGATGTGATGGTTTACTTGATACGTCTATACAATTGAAAGTTATGCATACAGCACAGAACTATAAACAAAAGATGAAGCAAACTTTATTTACTTTCAGGTAAAAACATTAACCTGATGGACTATTGGAGATTTGAGAAATCAGCACATAAAACAACTGGACAGCACTGGTTACGGGTGCTTTTATCTGTGTTGAGACAAAGGCTGAATTGTTTGTCCCAAGGCAGCACTGGAAGAAGGGAAAGAGGAGAGTGGAAGAAAGATGACCATGAACCAAAACTTAAAACCGAGCAAGGGAGAAAATTTTTTACTCTGGGAAAAAAACAGCTAATTTTGTTTATAATGTTACATGAATTTAAAATGCTCTGGCCACAGAATAATAAATACTGGCCAGCCCAAGCTGTGGACTTTTTAACCTACATAAACGATCAGTGAGCTTTCCTTGCCTCCATTCCAGAGGCTGTTGCTGCCGGAACTGCCATGTAAACGTCCTAGTGCGTCACCCGGCAAAGAGCCAGTAATACCCTACAACTAGATTAAAACTAATCTATATGAAAAGTCTAGTCACAAAGGCTGAATTATATCGACAATATATTCCAATCCAATGAATCTTAAATTATGTCTTAATTTTAGAGAACATGGGACAACAAAAGCCCATGGCTAACAAAAATTTAACAACTGTGAGTGCTGTATATTAAAAAACAAAAACAAAAACAAAAACAAAAAACCATGAGCTGCACAGACAGTAATGAATGAATTAGGAGAGAAAATGAGAGGGAAGTGAAAAGCACATAGCTAGTCTACTAAACTATATTTGTCAAATACATGTGAGCTTTAATTTCTGTACTTATGTACAAGAGTTGTCTTTGGAGGAAACAAAACTGCAGACTTAGCTAGATGGATACACACAGCCCAGAATTAAACTGCACAGCGACATTTATTGTTCCAGCCTGGAAAAACATCCCTTTTTTAAATTTCACACAGCAAAGCAAGTTAAAAACTTCACTCATCAAATAAATGATAATTTAAACAAGAACTTGCTAAAGAAACCTCATCACAACAACGTTTTAGGGCCTGATCACTTTAAGTCCATGGGGCCATTAATGAATATCAATCAAGTGTCTCTTTTATAATCTGCAAGCCGCTTTTCCTACAACAAGAAGGCGTAACATGTTTCCTTGACTCAGGTGATACATTTAGAAAAGAAATCATGATTTGTTTCTTTTGCTGTAACAGGCAGACACTGCATTTCTTGTTGTGATCAGGAAAGATGGAACGACTGCTGCCCTTCTCTTGCTGCTATCAACAGTTTTTCCCGCATTATCTCAATGCTTGAATAGTCCGGTAACTTAAGATAGTTCACACAAGTCATTACAGAGGGCAGGAAGTCATCTGGATTTTCTGTTGATTCAAACGTCTTCCTGACAATTGTTAAAGGTGGATTCAGACTCCGAAACCCTGATTAACAGAAAAAAAGACGACCAAGGAACTTAATACGTTTTGTTTAAAAAAAATAAGAAAACATTACACTGTTTTGATATGCAATATTACCACATACAAAAGGTATTCTTTGATTTTGTTTGTTTTTTGAGACAGGGTCTTGCTCTGTCATTCAGACTGGAGTGCAGTGGTCCGATCATAGCTCACTGCAGCTTCACCCTGCTTCGTTCAAGTGATGCTCACATCTCAGCCTCCCAAGTAGCTGGGACCACAGGTGTCCACCACCACACCTGGCTAATTTTTTATTTTTTGTAGAGTCAGGGTCTCACTGTTGCCCAGGCTGGTCTCCAACTCCTGGCTTCAAGCGATCCTCCTGCCTTGGCTTCCCAAAGTGGTGGGATTACAGGCATGAGACACTATATCCAGCTCTTTCATTTTTTTAGAGACAGGGTCTTGTTGCTCCATTGCCCAGGCTGGAGTGTGGTGGTGTAATCACAGCTTACTGGCTTCAAACTCCTGGGCTCGAGTGATCTTCCTGCCTCAGCCTACACAAGGTATTCTCTTCTTTCTAGCTTGACAACTGTATGCCCAATATTCATTTGGTGTATGGAGCCTGCTTTACATATTTTTTAAATTATTGTATAACTTGAAGGCGAAAGTTCTTCATGCCTTCTGATTTCTAAAACAGAGTACCAATCCAACATATAATAGGACTTCAATCTGATGAAAAACCAGATTTTAAAATCCATTCTCACCGAAGTCAACTGAGAATTTATAAGGTCCAAATGCTTATTTAACCAGTACTACAGGTGCATTTATAGTCATAGTTCAACATTTAAGAAAATTCCTGTGAATCTCCCTGCCAGAGGTCTCTTAATGTACTGCAACTGGAAAACCTATGATGTTGAAATAATTAAGGGACACGGTTTAAAAAAGAAAATTCTGCTATTGGTACCAAAGTTTCACACATACATACATAAAATAGGTAGGATAAATGCTGAACATCGACACCATACCCACCTCCAACAGGCAATCTTGGGCTGCCAGTAACAAACTGGAGAAATAACCTCTGCTGCTCATTATCAAAACTACTGAGAATCTCAAACAAGAACTTCACAGCCCGACTACAACAGAAATAAATACACCCAAATTATTTCATCATGTTAACATACGAGTTTTAATCACATCACATTGCTGACTTGCAACTTCTCACCATTAGTTTTACCTATTTTAAATATGATTACATGTAAATTCTCATTACAATACACTCTGAAATCAAATTTGCTTGTGTTGGTATAGCTGAAATTCAAATGAAATAATTACTGTTGAAATAAATAATATATTCTCTGGTACTGTACAAACATTTCTGCTTTACAACATGTAATAATGGATAAGGGAATTAAATCTGAATTTCCTATCCCCTAATATTTTCACAGAAATAATTAAAGAAGAAAAACCTTTGGGTCTTAAATTGCAGTCTTTTTTTTTTTTGAGTTGGAGTCTCACTCTGTCACCCAGACTGGAGTGCAGTGGCCACTTCTGGTCACTGCAGCTTCGACCTGCTGAGCTCTGGCGATCCTTCCACCCCAGCCTTCCAAGTAGCTGGAACTACAGGCACGCACTACCACGCCCGGCTGATTTTTGACTTATTGTAGAGATGAGGTCTCGCCAAGTTGCCCAGGCGGGTCTCGAACCCGTGGGCTCAGGCAATCCACTCACCTCGGCCTCCCAAAGCCCTGGGATTACAGGCTGAGCCACCAAGCCCGGCTTAAAATTGCAGTCTTGAGAAATAAAGCGAAAATATCAGTAAGCATCCTTTAACAGGTAGATAAATTCTTAAATGACCCTCCTCAAATTTATTGTAATTTACACCCCTCTCCCCCAAATTCTTGAAAAACTGGAAGATCCCAGTTCTTTTTATTTATTTATTTATTTGTTGCTTTTATTTTAAAGATGGGTACAACTCAGGGTTAGGTATATAAACAGATTCCAGTTTTTACCTGTCGTGAGTATAACCGTGATCAGGCCTGCAGCATTCCATCAATGTCTTTGCATCCCAAGTGTCTGCTTTACTGCCACACAGGAGCTGATCCAACTGTGAGTTTAAACAAGGGTTAAGAATGACTATGGAAACATGTGCCTGAGTGAAAATAAAGATCTATGCGTACCAAATAAAACTATCAGTTTCAGTACCAAAACCTTCTGCTTGGGACCAATTCATAAAGTGTGCTCTTCGAATATATCTACAGATTCCATTTGCTTTTTATTTGTACACTAGAGTAGGTACGTTTGCAGGGACTAGATTCTAGAAGGGCCCTTAATCTCCAACAAAATATACCTGATACAGATCCTTGATATCAGTTTTCCAAACTTCTCATTACTTAGAAGCTTTAAACAGATAATCTTCATCTAATCAGGGAGATTTTATAAATCCTGATGTACAGAAACACAAAAGTATACAATAACGGAAACCAAGAGATAGAAAAGAAAACTGGAGACAAAAGTGGGAAAAGCAAGATGAACTAAGATACAGTAAATGAGTAGTCTTTACACTTTGTAAAGAGAGACATGTCTATGCCCTATGCTGTTTGTATGAAGACGAGACAAGACTACAGAATCAATATTAGACAGCAAAGAAATGCTTTTATGTCCTTAGAAAATCTAACATCAGTTTCAAATTAAACCATTTTTTTCCTCCAGTTAACTACCCATTTGTGGAAGACTATACTTTGGGAAAATCCACTTTGGGGCAAATGAAATTTAGTATCTGCTATGTATCACTCACTATTCAGTACCTAATGTATCTGTTTAATTTTCGTTACCCTGAAATATAGGGGTTATCCCAATTTTACAGATGAAACAGTCCTATCAGATACAGTAATATGGATACGGTTATATAGCTAAGTAAAGACCAGGATTCAATTCCACAGGCAACACTTGCTACCTTCAATTTCAGGTGACATATAGTGCCTAAAAGTACCAAGCATACAACATTCTTGAATAAGTAGTAAATCAAAGTGGATATAAAAATAATTGAGATCAAAATGCTATTCAAAGTCATTCATTCAAAGATTTCCACATTCAGTCGATAATGACTGTGTACTTGAAAAAACCAACAAGAATTATTATTCAAAAATTAAACAAGCAGCTTTCCAACGGAACCTAACAAAATCTGGGTCCTTTCTATGACATCTGACTACCAGTGAGTAGTTCTTTTGAGATTCTTGTTGCACTTCAAGTAAAGATGGCTGGAGAAAACCATGCATATAATTCATTTTTTTTCATTCTCAGAATCATTCCTTGCATTTCACAATTGGATATTTGCAACACTTCCTTAAAACTTCAAGGATTATGAAACAATATCTCATTTAATCCAGGAAGTTTAGATATCAAAAAAAGTAAAGCCTCCTGAGCGTCACTTCACATCTATAGCAGTATAGAAACAGCAGAGTGTTTCTAACTGCCATTGAGTGGCACTGGCATCAAGGTTCTCAGTTGACAAAGATGCTATGCTTACTCCATCAGCTGTGGACTCCCAACCCTCTACTTAAGAGGGAACACTATTTAACATTCTTTCTTGCTCAGGAAATTTCTTTATCTTTCCCAAACATCTATTCCCTGCTCCTAAGCGACTCCCTACCTTTTTTGTTTTTTTCAACAATGGAGACTTTGAATAGATAGCATGGAATCATTCCACTAAGATAATTACAGTTATGGAACTAGAAATGACCATTTCTTTTAGACATAAGCTACTTACTTCCTCCGGGTAGAAGTATTGAAGATGACTGAGTGGGAAGACTGATTCAAAACCATCTCTGAATGAATCAAATTGCCTAGAGACGCCTTCATTTAGTGCCCAGAATATAACCAGCTGCAAAAAGAAAAGTTTTTAAAAAACCGTGACAAGATTTCAAACTTCTTTACTATTTAATATGTGCCAAAGCATAGCGAAACTCTCTTCTAGATAACTTTATCATAAAAAAAAAAAAATGTCATTAAGTCTTTAAAATATCTCCTAGAAAACTGCACGAGTAAAAGGTCAATGTCTAATTTGTAACCTGGTCAATGAGAAAATGTAAAAAATGCCATGTGCATTTATATTTAGTGTTTTAAAAATTGACTTATGCAAAACTCCTACAGTGCAGAGCGATATCACCTTACCAGATGAGAAACAAATGAGAATTTCCCAAGAGGATAAAATGTTATTGAGAATTAAAGATAATGTTTCAAGATGCACAATTAGCAACTGTTAAGTGTTTTCAATTTTTAATGTGAAATGCTTAGTTCTAAATCCTGTTAAGTTCGTAGAACCCAACCTTTCTGTAGTGTGTGCCTCCTCTTAGAAGGAGGCAAAGCCTGGAAATGCAGTCACACGAAATTGAAGGGTAAGAGAAAGGAACTCTTACTGGTCCAAAATTATCTAGTCATCAATGACTCTGGCTAACCCACTGGGTACAGAAACAGAGGATATTTTCAGATAAAAATGAAAACATTAGTATTTTGTTGATAGAATTATATAAGCATTATTACAAATTAGTTTTAGAGAACCTTACTCTGGATGTTAACTCATTATTTGCTAGTAACCTGAAAGAACAGCTTTCACAAAGTTAGTAAAATAAAGAGGATGAGAATACAGCCCCACTGATTGCTAAGAGGAATGACTCACAGAAGTGTTAGGTAAAAGGAAATCCTGGATATTATTTAATCTATCTTTTCTCTCGCTGGAGCTAAAGTTTTTCAGAGGCTTTAGCTATAGTCCCACAACCAGTTAGTGGAAAAGTCAGGTCTAGGTGTAGGTGAACATTCTGGCCTAAATCCAATGCTCTTTCTACCCAATGTCAGGAATAAACCAAAAGAAACTTTTCAAACACTTAGCAATAGGCTGTAATTTAAAACATAATTTGCATTCAAATATAAAATTATTTTCCGTCTATTTTGCAAGTGTAGTTAAGCACCATAAATCAACAATTTGAAAGGCCACATCAAAACATAAGTGTGCATATATCCTGGAGGCCATTCTGTCAAGCCATGGGCTTGAAGGCAAAAATGTGGTTTAGTGAGAACACAAGTGATGGTTCCTTTTCACTTATTTTTTCCTTAAACCAAGAAAATGTGGTATTAGCATTTAAGCTTGAGGATAGATCAAAGTTATACAAGACCAACAAGAAATATCTGGTATGTTCACTCAAAAGAAAATAGAAGCTAAGGCCTAAAAAAGTGGCTTTCATGAAGTGGTCCTAGGGATGTGGAAGGTCTCAAGCTACAGTCTGTACAGGCAGAAGATAAGTACAAACAAGCAAAGTCCTCCATCCTCACAGCCGGCCTGGCCTGCCCCCCGCAAGAGATGCACTGCTACATACTCTTAGATACTCCTCTAAATTGTGGATAGTGACTGGAATATCCTTCCCTCCTTTCTTCAGTTCAATGTTGGGAAACCCCGGCAGAGTGAAATCCAGTCCTAGATCTTCAACTGAACAGCCATTCATAGTCAGGGTTTCTAATGCATATTGTAGACTCTCTTTGGTCTAAAAAATAAAATAAGAAAGGGAGGGTGTCAAGCACAATAATTCACTCAGTTTGATAAAAATAAAAGATATCATAATAAAGTTGATGGATTCTTTTAGCTATTAGCTTCTTTTTTTGTCATAATCTACATATGAACAAAGCACTTAGATCACAAAGGAGGTAAGAGAAAACAAGATCACTTGCATGTTCCTCCACTATGAGATGCTGTGCTCAATTTAAGCATACGCAAGTCAGGGTTCACCGAAAGTACATTAATAGTTCATTTTAAGAGTGTGGACCATAAAACCAGACAAACTTCTCATAAATTCTTATATATTATTAGATACATCAAGATTAGACTAAGTACATAGCAAATATTGAGCAAATACAATGGGGAAATTGTAAATACAAATAATGTACTACGTCGTGATGGTAATTAACTTTTTACCCTCCAAAGTTCTAAAGTCTAAAGAGGATTCACTCAACGACTGCAGGCCTCCCAGGCATAACAAATTTATATCCATCCAGGAACACTGTGATGAAAACAAGGTATCCAGAAAGCTCTAAGAAAAGTCAAGTCACTCTCTAAAGACAGATGCAGTCTTTATCACTCATACTTTTAAGTCTTTATCATTCATACTTTAAAATACCTAAGATTATAAAAGGTCTAAATAAAATATTTTCTTATGTTAAGGATCAAGGACCAACATATAAAAATATAAATTCCATCTAAAAATGAAGATGGCTAGTATAGGAAAAAGAAGGCAAATGGCTTTCTGAACTCAGAGATGCCTCCTTGTATGGAATTCCTACATAAGCAGATATGGTACAGAAAAGGTTAGGATTAGAAAATCAGTCATTTTTTAGAGAGCAGCCTGAAAGCTGTTTAAGATTCCAGATATTTCAGAGTACCAAGGAGATGGCAGATTATTTAAGGTGAAATATAGTCATTGAGGATTATGTTCATTTTACTTCTTTGCAAAAAATCCATGTTTTAGCTTCTCTCCATCTCAGGTGCTTCATTTGAAGACCCCCAAAGGGGACCTTTTTTCTTTTTTTTTTGAGTTGGAGTCTCACTCTGTTGCTCAGGCTGGAGTACAGTGGCACACTCACAGCCACTGCAGTCTCAATCTGCTAGGCTCAGGCGATCATTCCGCCTCAGCCTTCCAAGTAGCTGGAACAACAGGTGCACGCCACCACACCCAGCAAAAGGGAGCCACTTCATTTCACATTTGAAATATTCCTCAGCAGAAAGATTTTTAAAAATTAAGTTTTTCACTTTAATGTTCCTCCACTGGAAAGGTCTCAAAACTGTCCAGATTAAGGTGATAACCACAATGCTAACAGAAAATCTCTTCTCCCATAGCTTTTGAGAGAATATCTCATTTGTAAAGATGTGCATTACAAAATGTTGTCATTCAATAGGAATGTAGGATACATAGTATGTCCTAGAGATGTTTAAACAAAATTCACTGTTAGTTTCTCTGATCTTACATATTAAATCGAAAGCTAGGTTTTAGCACATTTTCCATGTTTCTTTTGAGAATTTAAATTACCAAGTAGAATCCAAGCCAGGACCACTTGTTCCATCCCTGTACTTTATAAAAGAACAAGATAAGGTATTTCAGAAAGGCACCATTTCTCATATTCTTGTTGAAAGTTGGTTAATACAGTAAATAAATTTATCAAGTGTGGATTCTGTGCCATGCATTTCTTTCATTTATTCATTTGAGTCAGAGTCTCATTCTGTCATTCAGGCTAGAGTGCAGTAGCGTGATCACAATCACCGTAGCCTTGAGCCTTGACCTGCTAGCCTCAGGAGATCCTTCTGCTTCAGCCTCCCAAGTAGCTGGGACTACAGGCACATGCCACAACACCCTACTTTTTACATTTACTGTAGAGATGAGGTCTCACCATGTTGCCCAGGCCGGCCTCAAATTAAGCTCAGGTAATCCTTTTACTCCGGCCTCCCAAAGTGCTAGGATTATAGGTGTGAGCCACTGTGCCCAGCCCATTTATACTTTTAAATGGACAACACAAAGAATAATAAAGGAAAGAAGAACAGCTCTCAAAAGGAAGCTACTGATGATGATAATTGTGGTGGCACACTGCATTTGAGACAAGGATATATAGCATAGTGTGCATAATGTGTAAGAAGAGCATGGGGTCTAGAGCAGACAGCCTGGGTTTGAATTTCAGCTCTTCTGTGCTCTAGATGTGTGGCCTTAGGCAGGTTACTCACTCTGTCTGCCTTGGTTTTCTCATCTGGAAAATAGGGATAACAACAATACCCAAATCTCACAGGGCTGTTGTAAGAAGGAAGTAAGTTAATATATGTAAGACATTTGAAATGGGGCCATGAGTTTTACTTTCTTTTTACCTTCTCTTTTGTTTGTTGTTTGTCAATATTTTATCTCAGAGATAATTCCAAGCAACACTGCAGTAGTTTAAAACTTACAAAGTTGGTAAGTGTAAACAAATGTAAGTGGTCCTAAAAATACTTAGACCACAGAGTCTGTAATGAAAGAATGGACGAGTAGGCCTCTTTAAATGTTAATCTCTCATAATAAATAAACTTATTTTTCCCAAAAAGCACCAGTTAACCATTATCAATTAATATGGGAGATAAAATGAATTTCCTTACAAATCATCTGCTCCCTAATAAAAAGGAACTCTAAAACCCCCCATCCTTCTCTACTATAAGCACCTCTCCACCTTGTCAGGAGATGTGGCACTGTCCCTCACTATAGAATCTCAATTCACCAATCTTACTTTATGTAATTTATAAAATGAGAGTTGATTTAACACTGGTCCATGTTATCTGCCCAAATAAAAGCTATTTGGGTTTGTGTCACACAAAAATACAGCCTTGTTTTCTTCTAATAGCAGATATAGAAACACAAATAATCTCAAATTAAGTCAAATTATTTTACCTATTGTTAACTATATACATAAAAATATAAAGTACTAACATAAAGCTCAAGATTATCTACTTATCTAGGAGATGTAACAGAGGAAGTGAGATGTGTTATTACTAAGAAATAGCAGATGCCTACCATGACCTTTAAAAACATCTTCCTGGAATCTCTCTATAAACAAGTAGATTGCTCCCAAATTAAGCCACCTTTCCTGACAATAAAATCTCTTCTGAGGACAGTTTTGTTAACTCCAATTCTTACTAAATGAATTCAGTAGGCAATAGCATCTGCTCAAATACGTGCTATCTACTTAATACTTATGATTTGATTTAGAACTATATGTAATTTGGTAATCGAGATGTTTATCATTATCTGCTCTTGTATGTCTCATCTGACTCATTGTGAAATCATATATTTCAGTAAAATATAAAAACAAAAACTAAGTAAATTCTTCTAAAATAAAACATCCATATAAAAGAAAAAACTGGGTCAAAGACAAACCAACCGGCTTTGTTAATAAACAAAGCCTCATTTTTCTAAAATAAAAAATTTATCCACTTGACTATATCTTCTAAGCCTACCTGAGATTTATCTTGTTCAAGTCTTTTCTTCTGTCTGACAATGTCTTCTAGGTGATACACTGATCTGGCTACAACTGGGTCGATGTCAAACAAATCATGTGATGTCAGTGAAGTTTCTTGCCGTAGCATCCACTTATAAAAGGGTAAACCAAGAGGAAGGTCCACCTGAAAAGGAATATGCAAAATGTTTTAATTGTCACATTGAGCTTCTAGAATTATCTCAATTCTAACAGACACTCAAGAGGTCATTTAAATAGGTCAAGTATTCCCCAAGAAAGAAAATATTATATTCAGAAACTATTTTTTTCCCACAACATGAAATTGATTATATCAAACTGGAAGCCCTGATCATTCTAAAAATTTTAGAATACTGAAGAATCCTATTTAATCATTAACACTAAAAAAGAATTTTTCCAATGGTGGACATATTCTCTGTAACACATTTTACATGAGGATCTGAAACACCAAGACGTATTTAGAGGAATCTGACTCAATTTTGGACCAAGTAAATTCAATTTCATTGTAGTCCATATTATTGAATATTCCAAAGCAAAAAAAGAACTTATATTTAAAATAGAAAAATGAATAAAACTATTAAAGTAATTGATAAACAGCCCACTCCTCAGTTAAAGTGAAATTGTAAGCCATGAATCTGGCCTCAGATGAAAATGCTGTTAAGCATATTGACAAAGTACCTCAAAAAAATTAGAAATATTAAAACCTCTGTAAATATGGATTTACTTGGGTTGTTTTCACAACAGCATTCTAATGGAAATGTAATGAGATTTAGCCACATGTTCATGCTTTCGTACTGAATTAAAAAGATAATGTCAAACACTTTAAAAAATATAATTAATACCACCCTTAACATTGCCTGATTCTTTGAACCCTTGCTATTCAACAAGTGGTCCACTACCCAGCAGCTAGGCATCCTCTGGGATGCTCGTATAAAAACTCAAAATCGTGGGCAATAGACAGGCTTACCCCTTGTCCTAATGAATCAGAACTCACATAGTAAATAAAATCCCCAAATAATTCACACTCATGTTAAAGTTTGTAAAGCACTGCTCTAACATACAGCAGTAAGGGCTGAGAACTGAGGTACCTGCCCAGAGCATTATACACCAAAATTGCAGAAAAACAAACCATTCTAAAACTTACCAATCTGAAATCCATGATAGCCTTGGCCATTAATTTTCCTAAGAAGCGAAACTTCATCTTAACCTTTGCAATATGAGCTGGCTTAGCTGTCCTACCAAAGGGAAGTGCAAACAGGCCCTGGAGGTTTTGAATATACTTGGTCCCTTCCTGGCTTCCTGTAACACAAGGAATTCACCAAACTTTAAATAGCATTTCCGAAAACAAAACAAAACCTGGTAACTAAGAATATTTAAGAAATTCAGTATTCTCAAAATCGGAGAACAGATCACTGAATGAAGTCCTCTAGAGTTGGAAGGGTCTTCCCTATTTGATAAATGAAAAGACAGAGGCTAAAATAAATAAAGGTCAGAAAGCATGACCCCCCATGAGAAATTAAATATATGTAATGAATTGTAAGACTCCATTCACCTGATCTGAATAATACAAATTAACTAACTCACAGGTAAACATTACCTTTCGGATTGCTAAGAGTTACTTCTTCACCTCTCCAGAGACCCAAGTCAGCTCTCTGCAGTTCCTGAGATACAAGTGCATAAAACTCCAGTGTAGGCCCAAGACCTGTACCAACCTGCAGAAGAACACAAAAATGATTTCAAATTTTAGAAATTGTGGTGCTTTTTTAACTGCCAAGTTCCTAGCAATGTGGACACCAACAGCAACTATTCACCAGGATGCATTAGAGATGATTTTCTAAAATTTCCTGAATGGATTTATTCCTTCAGACTTGGTCACCTGGAATAAGCAACTCTTTATTATTTCTACTTCAGGAGTTCCCAACATTTTAACTGTACGGTTCAAGTTTGTATACTAATAAAAGCACTGCTCTGGCTAAAACTCTTTCCTACAAGAAAGGATATGTCATTGTCTGTGTATAGATCTCCTTCCCTTTTTAATCTTTGGTGAACTATTACCCCAAACCAGCTCAAATGTCACCTTCTCAGGAGAAGTGCCCCCCCATCTACCCCCAATGGTTAGTCTGTCCCCCTTTTTTCTTAGGACTTACTTTTCAGTTACTTAAGTACTTATTACACATTACTTTGCCACAATGTAATTATAAGCTTGCATATTTCACAAGAGGATAACTGTTTTAATCATCATATATCTTCTATAGTGGCTGGCACACAGTAGCTATTTAGTAGAGAGTTATGTTACATAAAATACATACAAGGGAAGGTCTGAATCCATGCCAGCACCCACAAGGCTAACAGCCTCATATAGGACACCTGTGCTTCTGAAGCCCCATGGTGCACTGGAATCCCTGAAACTTTAAACATGCACACACAGGAGGCCATGTCCCTGAAGACTCTGATCTAGTAAGGTATCCTTAGACACTGTATTACTAAGGTGATTGTATAGCCTTGAATGAAACCATTCCTCCATGAGACACACAGCCTATGTTAACAGTCTAATCACTCTTTCATGCTGTATCAAAGTCCTATCAGCTCAGACTGTAAACAAAGAGATGCAGGTAACGACAAGTTCATGTTATAATTTATAGGCTAAATCTCACTGTAATTCTGTCAAGAAGGCTATATTTCATTTATGGATTACTTTTACATAAAGGGTACTATTTTACCATTATTAGTTACTCTCAAAAATAACAAACGCTAGCTTTAAAGATTATATGTACTCCACCAAATAGTTTACCTCTTTCAAAACAGAGATCTGCTTGGACCTGGTGGAATTTTCTGAAGCTCCATCCTTCTGTTAGAATGTCATATCAATAAATGTCATATCACTATTGATCTCAAAATGAATGCTCTGACTAAAACCTTGGAGCTGTCCTTGGCCCTTTTCCAACTTTCCACAATCCAAGCCATCAGTAAATATTATAAATGCAGCTTTCAAAATATATTATGTGCTGGATGCAGTGGCTCATGCCTGTAGTCCCAGCACTTTGGGAGGCTAAGGTGGAGGGATTGCTTGAGCCTAAGAGTTAGAGACCAGCCTAGGCAACACAGCAAGACCTCATTGCCACAAAAAACAAATTAGCCAGGTGTGGTGGCATGCACCTATAATCCAGCTACTTGGAGGCAGAGGTGGAGGATCTCTTGAGCCCAGGATGTCGAGGCTTTGATGAGCTGTGATGGTGACACTGCACTCTAGCCTGGGCGACAGAGAGCCTGACTCAAAAAAGTACATACACATATACTGTAAATTGATGACCAACTTTCCTCAGCCATCACTCTCTCTTATCTGGTCTATTGCTGTAGCTTTCTAAATGGTTTCTGTACTAGAGTTCCCAACATTTTACATCCCATTCTCACAGTGGCAAGAGTGATCCTTATAAAACAGATGTTCGCATTATTCCTTTGCACCCTCCAAAAGTTTCTCATCTTATTCAAAGCACATCTCCAGCCCTTACCATGGCCTACATGATCCCTTCTCACGCCTCCCATCTTTGACCTTGACTCCTATTACTTTGCCATTGCTCACTATGCTGTGGCCACACTTATTATTCAATAAGCCAGGGACACTGCCTCTCTGTTGTTCTACTGAGACACTCTTCTCCCAGACAGCAATGACTGGCCTCCACTTAAATGCCACTCAGACCACCCTATGCTTCCCCATTGTGCTCCATTCTTATTTTGCTTTACTTTTCTTCACTACATAGCAACGTATATGTGTGTATCAATGTGCGTCAGCCTCCTCAAACTAAATGATAAGATCTATATTGGAGGTGTGGGGATGGACTTTGTATATATTTTGTTCTGCACTGAATCCTAGGCTCTGGAGGAGAGGTAGGAAAGAGAAGCAAAGAAAACTGCAGTAATATCTTGCATCCACCAGATGGTGCTTTAAAGCCAGTTAAAAATTCTTTTGGCATAAAATTATCCAGACTAAACAAAAGTCATAGATCACATTAGTCTGTTTCCTTTAACCAAATACTTTTATTTCTAAGTGTAGAACAGACTTAAAATATCAAAGCACACGGTGTAACTACAAGCACTTTCCTCTGTGAGTCTCTGGGAGGTGGAAGGCCCAGGCCATGTTCGCTCTGGCAGTACAACCCCTACCTGAGGTTGGCCAGCATCCCTGAAGATCAACCTGATCTTTTCAGGGATCTTTGTCCTATCCAGCCACACCATTAAAGAGGTCCTTTGGTTTTGCTTCATTTCTGTTTTTAAAGATAAGCATAAAACTCTAGAAACAAAAACACAGAAAACAACTTAAACTGGAGTCTTCTTCTCTCAAAGCTAACACTTAGAAATATACTAGCACTTATTATGTGACAGGCAATGTTCTAAGTGCTTTAGACATTTCAGCTCATTTAATCACTCTAAACACATGATGAGGTAAGAATACTTATGTCCACAGCTGAGACCAGGACAATGTTGAGTTTATGCTAACTTGCCCAATGTCACATAGTAAGTGGGGACGCCAGGCTCCATAGTCCATGCTCCTGACCAACCCAAAGGAGACTGGGTCTTGGCAACCCCAAATCGAGGACTTGGGTGGTTTTCTGAACCCAGAGACTGGTTTAATCCTTCCCTGGCTCACCAATATTTCCAATTCAAGATGGAATCCACATTTTGATTAGAATTCTTCTACATCTAGTTAGAAATTCTTCCTAAAGACCACCAGTTGACTTGCACGGTTTAATTTTAATCATAACATGAAGCCTAATGCAGCTATAAAGTCAGTGCTTTGGGGGAGTGGGAAGTGCTTTCCTCTTCCCCAATGAAACCAGCTCCTTGAATCTTTTCCAAAGTCAACAGGCAAGACTCATCAAGGAAGATCATAAAATCTCAATTTCACATCAGCAGTTCAATCCTGGTCCTCAGAATAGTCAGTGTGAAACCACTGTGAGCTAGTCTGTTTCATGGACAATGCAATTTTAACATAACCATGAATGATGAGAGAAGACAGTCCTTGCAAGAAACAAAATCAAAACACTTGAATAAACAAGTAGAAAGCATGTTTAAAGAGATCAAACACCCCAAGAGGGTTAAGATCAAAAGTCTTGCCATCTTATGAGTAAACATACAAGAACTGTATCCTCTGAGCAATAGCCATGATCAGAGTAGATTTTTTAAAAAAAGGAACAAATTTCTCATCTCAGCAATTAAGGCCCTCCTTCTAACCTACCTTCCCTCCCTCCCAACACTTCCAGTGTGGTGCTCACTTCTGGTACACACCACAAACCTGACCCTTTGCTCAAGCCCCTTCTGCAAGGAGATGGTCCCTCAACTCTTCCTGTCTCTTCCAATAAAGACTAATTCAAGAGTGTATTTCTCCACAAGGCCTTCCCCACACACCTTGTGGACAGCGCTTCTTGTCTGATCACCTTACTCATGTGGTACCTACCACCACTCACTTGCCACACCCTTTGGTACCTCTGTCCTATGTCTCCTCAACCACTCTGTAATCTTTCCAGCTCAGGAACTCTGCCATAACCTGGATCTCTACTACATGATATACTTCCCAGTATACAACTTCAAATTTTAATTTTGGTGTCTGAATACTCAAGTTAGCTTTTAGAAGTCTTAACAAGAAGAAAATGAATGAAAAATCAGTCATGATTAAAATTACTTGAATAGCTACAGATAATATTATATATTATACTGCTAATTCTATACAGTACTCACCATAAGCCAGGCACTGTTCTAACTCTTCATGTATATAAACTTGCAACTTTAAGGTTGTACTATTACTGCTCACATTTTTTTTTTTTTGACTTGGAGTCTCATTCTGTTGCCCAGGATGCAGTGCTGTGGCACGCTCATGGCCACCATGCCTCAACCTGCTGGACTCAAGTAATTCTTCTACCTCAACCTTCCAAGTAGCTAGAACTACAGACACACACCACCACACCCAGCTAGTTTTTTGAAGAGAGGCGGTCTTGCCAAGTTGCCCAGGATGGTCTCAAATCCCTAGGCTCAGGCAATCTTCTCGCCTCTGCCTCCCAAAGTGCTGAGATTATGTGCGTGAGCCACTGTGACCAGCCTATTCTCCACATTTTAGGAAAAAAAGAGGCTGATGGGCACAGCAGTTGGCTATTGTAAACACATGATCAGTATAAAGACAGGTTTGGAAATTTCAGCTGGGCATGGTAGCTCATGCCTGTAATTCTAGCACTTTAAGAGGCCAAAGCAGGAAGATCGCTTGCATCCTGGGGTTCGAGATTAGCCTGGGCAACATAGTGAGACCCTGCCTCTACAAAAAATAAGAAATTTTTAAAAAAGAGAGAAACGTTGGATTTTAAGTCCATAAGAGGTTCAGAAGTCCAAAAACATTAAGTTTTGTCTTAAAAAATTAGGTGAGGGACCAGGCACGGTGACTCACACCTATAATCCCAACACTTTGGGAGGCCGAGGTGGGACGATTGCCTGAGCCCACATCTCTACAATAAAGAAAAAAAAATTAGTGAAAGGGGGAGAGGTATCTCCAAGAGATTCAAAATATATAGAAAATCATTACTTGAATCTTTTAGTGTACTGGCCTAGCTGTTTAAAAGTATCTCAAAAGAAATAAAAGATAACGATTGGAAGAGAAGAAACAACTGTCTTTATTTACAGATGACATGACTGTCTACAACACAGGCCAGCAAGCTACAGTTGGAGGTCCAAACTACAGCTCTGTCTTCAACCTGTTTTTGTACTGTCTGCAAGCTGAGAATAACTTTTGCACTTTATTTATATGGTTAAAAAAATCTTGAATAACATTTTATTAAATTTCAGTAACTATAAAGATTTATTAGAACATAGCTATGCTCATCCAGTTATGTATTTTCCGTCTACTGCCACTCTCATGCTACAAAAGTAGAATTGAAAAGTTGTGATGGAGACCATATGACTCACAAAGCACTTTACAGAAAAGTTTCCCAAGCCATGGGTCTACAATAATCCTAAATGATTTATTAATAAGTTATTAGAATAACAAAGTTCATGAAGACCACAGAAAACAAAGTTAATATATAAAAATAAACTCTGTAAGTGAACAACTGAAAATTAATATGAAAGAATAGTACCATTAAACATAAAATATTTGGGTATAAATTTAACAAACTATGCAAGAAAGACTTCTAGATGTAAATTATGAAGCAATATTGAGAAAAGTTAAATATCCAAATAAATGGACAGCTACACCATGTTTATGAGTCGGAAGACACAATACTGTAAACATGCCAATTCTCTCCAAACTGATCTAAATAAAAAGAAATCCAAATTGAAATTCTGTCAAACTTTTCATAGACATTGACAAGCCGATTGCTCTACTTAAATTTTCATGAAAGTTGAGAATAACCAAAACAACTTTGCGGGGAAAAAAAAGTTGGAGGACTCACTCTACCTTATTAAGATTTACTATTTTATTTTTTTATTTTTTATTTATTTTTATTTTTTATTTATTTTTGAGTGGAGTCTCACTCCACTCCACTGGAGTGGAGTGGCCGCTGCCGGCCACCGCAGCCTCCACCTGCTGGGCTCCAGCGATCCTTCCAAGTAGCCAGAATTACAGGCATGTGCTACCATGCTCGGCTGATTTTGTGATTTATTATAGAGTTGAGGTCTCGCTGCCCAGGAGGGTCTCAAACCCGCGGGCTCAGGCAATCCACTCACCTCAGCCTCCCAAAGGCATGGAATTACAGGCTGAGCCACCGAGTCAGGCAAGATTTACTATTAAGCTACAGCAATTAAGACACTATTGATTAATAAGAACAGAATAGAAGATCTAGAAAGAGACTCAAACACCATAGTCAAATGATTTCCAACCAAGGTGCCAAGGTAATTTAACAGAGGAAAAAATGATTTTTTCAGAAATAGTGCTAGAAAAACTGAAGAGCCTATGTTTAAAAAAAAAAAAAAAAGAGAGAGAGAGACTTCAAAAAACCACAACCCTTAAATTGACATCATAAAATTAACTCAAAATGGATCACAGACTAAAAGCTAAAACTATAAATTTCTAGAAAAACACATAGGAGAAACTCTTTCATGGTATATGAAAAGATATCTTAGGATGTAAAAAGCACAGACTAGAGAACAAAACTCAAAAAACAGAATTTAAAACTTCTGCTCATCTAAAGACATCTTATAAGGAAATAAAAAGATAAGCCACAAACTGGAAGACAATAATAACCAAAAAGAGTAGGCATTCATATATCTTCTTCTTCCAAAGAAGATATATGAATGGTCAATAAGCAATAAAAACAATAATCAATACCACTAGTCATTAGGAAAACAAAAATTAAAACCACAGGAAGATAGTGCTATAAACCCACTAGAATAAACTTAAAAAGACTGACAATACCAAGTGTTGAAGTGTCGGTGAGCACAAGAAGCAACTAGAACTCACATATATTCACTACTGATGGTAATGTAAGATGTAGCAGCCATTTTGGAAAAGAGTTTGGTATCACGTATTCAGCTAAAATATACCTTAAAATGACTTAGTAGTTTAATTCTGAGGTATTTACCCAATAAAAACATGTTTCCACAAAGACTTGAACAAACGTTCGCAGCAATGTTACTCAAAATAGTAAATAACTGGAAACAACCCAAATATGCAGCAATGGGTGACTGGAAAACATACTAATGGTGCATCCATAATGAAATACTACTCAGTAATAAAAGGAAGCAAATTAATTGGGCATGGTGACTCACACCTGTAATCTTAGCATTTTGGGATGCTGAGGTGGGAGGAATGCTTGAGGCCAAGATTTAGAGATCGACCTAGGCAACACAGCAAGACCTTATATCTACAAAAAATATATAAAAATTAGCTAGACATGGTGGCATGCACCTGTAGTCCAAGCTACATGGGAGTCTGAGATGGAAGGATCATCTGAGCTCAGAAGGCCAAGGCTGTGGTGAGCCATGATGGTGCTACCGCACTCCAGCCTGGGTGACAGGGTGAGAGCCTGAATCAATTAAAAAAAAAAAAAAAAAAGGGAAACAAACTGATACATGCAGCACGGGTGAATCACAAAAGCATTACTCTAAGTGGAAGAAGAGTGATATGTGGCTACATACTGCATGATTCTTATTTATTATGATATAGGTATTGTAAAAAAAGACAAAATTACAGGGACAGGAAATAGATCAATGGTTGCCAGGGCTGGAGACAGGGTGGAAGGATGGGGAGAACAACTGATTGTAAAGTGGTCTGAGGGAACTTTTTGTGGTGATAGGACTGTTCTTTACCTTGATGTGGCAGTGGTTACAAACTGTATACATCTGTCAGCTCCTAGAATTGTACACTTGCAAAGCAGTTTATTATTTGTAAGTTATAGTTCAGTAAACCTGGTTTTTAAATTTTATTTCATTTTATTTTTTATTTATTTTTATTTTTTTGAGTTGGAGTCTCACTCTGATGCCCAGACTGAAGTGTAGTGGCTGCTCTCGGCCACCGCAGTCTCGACCTGCTGGGCTCTGGCGATCCTTCCGCCTCAGCCTTCCAAGTAGCTGGAACTACAGGCGCGCGCTACCACGCCTGGCTAATTTTTGATTTATTGTAAAGATGAGGTCTTGCCAAGTTGCCTAGGTGGGTCGCGAACCTGCGGGCTCAGGCAATCCACTCACCTCAGCCTCCCAAGGCGCGGGATTACAGGCTGAACCACCGAGCCTGGCTTTAAATTAACATTTTATCAAGAGCACAAGGCAAGCTAAACACTATCAACAGACATATACTCACCTCGTTTTCATACTGGATTTCTAACATGGCCCGTGAGCTGCCAAGGTCCTGCATCACAGACTCAGCCTGTTTCAGCAGCTCCTCTCTATTCACAGTACGCTAGAAAGAAAGTACAAATGTGTGAAAACCATGCTCTCTTAAAATTACACTTTAATCAACAGGTAATATTTCTTGATATGCAAAAAAAAAATCAACTGTTTAAAAAGTTATTTCTTTAAATGCATACACCTCAGAAAATGTCAACTATGCTATAAACATCAATGGCATCCTGGCACACATGAAGGAAAGCTAGATGCAAGGGTAATTACTAATTTATTTTGAAGCCATGGCAAGTTCAGAAAATCCAAGTTGGAGAAGAAAACATTTCTTCTTTACCAAACATCAATGCAATTTAAAGCTGCAGTTTCATCAAGTCTCCCAGAGTACTTTTAGAGGTGGATGGACAAATAGGTATAGAGGTGGCAGGTGAGAAAGGTGAGCTAGAAACCAACTCTGACCTGACAAGATCCTACAAGCACTACAATGAACAACTACTAATGAGATTCATGGAGATGATAAAGGTCCTGGCTACATTTCTAAATTATGCCAACACCATTACTAACGAGACAAATAAAGATAGGAATAGAATAGTTTGTTTTTAGGTACAATATCTGCTTTACATTTTGTTTTGTTTCTCATTACAAATCCCACTCATTATTACCAAAGGCTCTTATGAGACTTCTGGGAATGAAGGCTTTTGGAAGACAGACTTAAATCCTCAGCAAAAAAGAGGCATATGAACAGAAAAGTCCTGAGAAAACAGAAGAGGTCAGAAGTACAAGATTGGGCCTCAAAGGGAAATGACCCAGGGCACTGTGGTTCAAAGTCACAAATGTGGAGCCAAGAAGCACAGCAACATTGTGACTGACTGGTGAAGAGACTCAAAATATTAAGGATTCTGTTTCAGGCCTTCTAACTGGAGTGATTGTTAAGGGGATGAAATGGGTTTGGTTAATTCTAACTTCTGCATATGGGGTCAATTTTAAAGGGGAGGATTATAATTTGAGTTCATAACTTAGAAGGAAAAGAAAGTCTCAGTAAGAGATTGTTTTTTGGTGTAAGAAGATGGCATTATAAGAGAAAAAAGAATAGTAGAAATTATTTCAGATGGGGGAAAAAGACTCAATGAAGCATAAAGAAGAATACAGTCCAATTCCAAGAGACTGATAGGAAAATATAGCAAAGAGATGACTGCAACTAAGGCCTCCAAAACCAACAAGCATATACAGGTACATCACATTTCCAGTTTTCCCATTATTTTCAAAAGCTCAGTTTATTTAAATATTCTGGGAAGAGACTTACTTTTTTTCTATCCAATCTAGGTGCAACTCTGCTGTCTTGAGAATCAGACTGGTTGATTTCTGGGTTGGTATCAAGTAATCTTTGCATTGCTCGGTCCCGATCAAATGCAGTTACATAAAAAAGCATTTGCCGAGTATCAAAAGGAAAGAAAAATGGGCTGTAAAAAGATGCAATATAAATTGATTACGAGGATAAGAATCAGAAACCACTAAAAAACAAAAACCGATACTAGAAATAACTTTTGATATGATATAAAAAACTATAAATAAAAACAAAGATATCTAGGCAAATTAATTTTGAGAATTTTCATAATTCTTGTATGAAATTTCTAAGTGATCAAGTAATAATGTATTAAGTCATCTTTAAGTGTAAAATGTGAAATTTAACCTTTAAAATTCTACATTTAACTCAAGTCTATTCAAGATCACCTTTACTTTACTCCAAGGCTGTAAGGAGTATTACATGACTAGTGAAAGCGGAATCTTTTTTTTTTTTTCCATCAACACAAATTTATTATCTTACAGTTCTGGAGACCACAAGTCCTAAAAGCAAGGTGTCAGCCAGGCTGCATTTCTTTTTGAGGCTTTAAAAGAGAATCCCATTCCTTCCCTTTCTCAGCTTCTCAAGGTTGCCTGCTTTACTTGGCTCATAGCTCCCTTCCCCATCTTCAAAGTACATCACTCCAATCTGCTTCAATTGTTAGGTCTTAACTTCTTTACCTCCCTCTTATCAGGAATCTTGTGATTACACTGGCCCCATCCAGATAAAGATAATTTAGGATAATCTCATTTCCAGATCTTAAATGAATCTTACCTGCAAACTCTTTTGCTAGGTATAACAACATTTTCATAGGTTCTGAAAGTTAAATCTTAAAATACGACCACTACTTCATGAGGCTGCCAACTCCCCATTCCACATATATGCAAATAATGGCCTTACTTTTCATGATTTTCCTCCCAGCTTTGGCATTTCTAAGTTATTCAAGACTGCCAGAAGGCAGCTACTGGTTTTTAAAAAACAAACCCTCAGTAACAGGTCCTAATGCCTCTTGATGAATGATTTGGTAGTTCTTAACAGACAGTTGTCAAATGCATTTCCTACGGTGGCCTGATGGTTTGATATCTGTCCTATCCAATACGGTAGTCATATGTGAGGATAGGACTGTGACTAAAAACTCAATTCCTAATTTTATTTAACTTAAATGTAAATAGCCACATATGGCCAGTGGTTACTGTATTCATCAACGCAGTTCTAGTGTCTCTGACCCAAACAGGCTAAGAGAATGAAGCAACTACATCTTTGGAGTTCAATTTTACGATAGCAGAGAATTTGACTCTCCTCAGTCAAATACTGTTGTGCACTCTCCTAGTTCATATACACAGACATATACTATTAAGGAGATCTAGTACCAGCCTCAAAATTTGACTGGATGCTAAAGCCACACTTTTCAGGACGTTGTGATCAAATGTGACAACATTCATAATATTTGACTAGGTCTATTAAGAATAAAGTTTCTGTAACAAAATATATAAAGACCAGCACAACAGCATTCCCAAGGCCACCATGACAGAATGATTGTCTTACCAGGTTTTTCCTAGCTCAGTAAGCCATGTTGGGATGTTTCCTGTCATGATTACCAAAGGATCTTGAAGTTGCCTATTTGCTTTTGCTGTTAACTTACTGTTAATAAATTCACTAGTTGGAATAATCTCCTTGCACATTGCGTTCTGTAAAATGTTTTAAAAAAAGTCTATAAGTAATAAAACATTTGGATTATATTCACAATTTCTTCCTTTATCCCCAAATACATGCAGAGTGCCTTGATTTCACCAACTAGTTGGCAACATACAATATACAGCTTCTCATTGGTGTGTACCAGCCCAAACAACAATTCCCACAATACAATACTAAACCCCCATTCCCTCAAGGACCACTGATGCTGGCTCCATCATTGATGTGGCAGCTAATGTTTCATGCAAGGTTAATTACTTCACTCTTCCTGCACTATATAAAAGGCAGCATGCAACTTTCACCCAACTTTTTACTTTATATATATTTTTGATAAGTAAACTTTTGGTAAAACGCACCTAAAGAATTTTAACTATTAATATAATAAATCCATATTAGAGTTTCATGTTGTAGATTTAATTTAATACATTGATAGCTACAGAATATTTTACAAATGTGCCAAGAGAACTAATCTAAGAATGTGGGCCCAGGAAAGAAAAGTAGAGAAGACTCCACTGATGAGTACACTGTATTTCACTGGGCTAGGATCCCTGCATTCAGTTGAATCACTGTTTCTGTTTCTAGTGTAAAAGGAAATTCAAATCACCAAACAGAAACCACGCGATAGCATGTCATGAATGACACAGACCATGAAAACTTCGTAAGAAGGCAACACTACTCACATCATACAAGTAATACCAGTATCGACTGATGGCATGTAAAACTCTTAAAAGAAGTATCACATCTAATGATGGATCTTCAAAGGTTATATTTTCAGGTGGTGTGGGAATGAGGTAAACTTCTAAAGGATTTGATACTGATGGGCACACTCCATCTAGAGGGCAAAAGAGCAAAGTTTTGATCAATGTTAGAAAGGCTAAGCCAGTGTCTTCTAATCATTCCTAAAATAGTAACCAGAAGCTATTATATTTAATGTTTGACATCTCATTAGCAGGACACTGACAGCTTAGACATTTTTCCACTTTTAATCTTAACTATAAAATATCTGGGCTTATGAAAATTTCACTTTCCTCTTCAATGTTTTTCCTTTATGCTTATAAACATTATAAAGAAGAAACAGACTTAACTGCATTTCTCTTTCATGCCAAAAACTACAGCTAAAAATAAAATGGCCAGGAATATAATCAAACTGTTTAAGTTCACTGTTATAGAAATTTCCTGAATTTTTTATATCCAGCTAAAGGCTGTAAAGGTCAGGTGGAAAGTGACTACTACATTTAGTTATCTAGCATCACTGTTTTTTAAAGTCAAGGTCTCATTCTGTTGCCCAGGCTGGAGCACAATGGCACAATCACAGCTCACTGTAGCCTCAACCTCCTGGGCTCAGGTGATCCTTCCATTTCAGCCTTCTAAGTAGCTGGGACTACAGGTGCACGCCACCACACCTGGCTAATTTTGTTCTTTTTTGTAGAGACAAGATCTTGCTATGTTGTCCATGTTGGCCTTGAACTCCTGGGCTCAAGTAATCCTACCACTTTGGTTTCTCAAAGTGCTGGGATTGGAAACATGAGCCATTATGCCCGGCTGCCATCACTTTTTTATAACTTCCATAATTGTCATGTTGTACTATTTAAAAAATGACAAAAATTAAAGGTCAAATCTGCCAATGAGAAGTCACTGCCTTCAGCCTCTTCCTTAGTGAATGTGTTCTAATGATATGTTTAGTATTTATGAAAACATGAATTCTTAAGTAATTGGAGATAAGTTTTTCTGAATTTCCTTCCCAAATTTAATTTTATGAGTAATTTTCCATTTGCTAGATATTAAAGTTAAAACTTAAAAAAACTCAAACTCTTTGTAATTTCACTTATTTCTAAGTTATATTCAAAGATTTTACTACTAGATACAAATTACTCCTTTAGAACCATGAAATCAGGAAGACTACTGCCTAAGAGCAACCCATTTTCCCCTATCGTCTTACCATGCCATAACTCATCATGCTTTTTTGCATTTCTAGGGGAAGTTTTTGTTGGAGCTGTTTGGGCTCTTCCTCTTTTACCACCAACACAATCTTTATTACTTTCTTCATCTTCTCTCACAGGTTTATACCTACAATGATAAGACAGTATGTAAACCAAATCAGATTTTAAAAGTGCAAATTATTCTATGAAGCCAAAATCCAAGCCAGAGACACCACAGTTACCAGATGAACTCTCTGCAGTATATTCTCTTTCTTTCTCCCCTAGTTCTAAAGTGGAAATTTCTCGATGACTCTATTTCCTATTAAAGACCACCTTTCTGGGAGGGGCCACATGAAAAAAATCCAAGGGTGGTTCTGGGAAGAAGGACTCTCTTCTAACATAAACAGCGAACACTCACAAAGCAGAAAACTCTCTAAGAGTTCAGATGTCCAACTTCTTATTACCTAATGAAACACCATCTAGAACAGCATTTTTTCTTAATTAAAGATCTGAAATAAATCTAGATAGTAGGTGCAAACCATGTTTATTGCCCATAAATATATGTTCTCTAGTAAAATGAATGAAGGAGCTACAAATAAATATACACATGATTAAATATTTGAAGTGGTTTTTGGTTTTAGGGCCCTCTCCTTAGCCAGTCATTAATTTAATATGCATTCTAAAACACAGTTTCAAAGTTCATGAAAAGACAAAAGAAATAATTTTCAGACTTGCCATATTGTATGAGTCTTTGTCCAAATACCAGCTCTACCTAGAGGATTGCTCTCATCATCTGTGGATTCTCTTTCATCTTCAGCCTGTATACTGAACTGCCGTACTGCCTGATACACAGTCATGTTATAAGGTAGCAAATGTTCTCCAATGTAAAATTGTAGCCTGTGTCTTACGTTTCCTGAATTTAAGAACTGAGCAGCCTGAATAAAGCAAAGCAAAATTCATTTAAGCTGTAGGCCCTAACCTTTATACAGTACATTACAACATGCTGGGGACTAATACCTTACCAGAGACTCATCTATTTCCTCATCTGATCCATCATCATCACTGTCTTCATCATCTTCTCTTACTCTTCCATATCCTAACGACCCAAGCAGGTTGTTAAACTTATAGCAGTTTTAGGTGTCAAAAAAAAAAACCCCAAAAAACCCCAAAACCCCTGTATACACTAGGTTAAACTGATGAATTCTTAGAAAAATATGTACAGGTCCAGTATCCCTTATCTGAAACACTTGGGACCAGAAGTGTTTTGGATTTCAATTTTTTCACATTTTTAGAATACTTGCATATATATAATAATATATCTTAGGAATGGGACATAAAGTTAAATGCAAAACTCATTAATATTTCATATCCATATTACATGAAAGAAATTTTACATATATTTTTAATAATTTTGTGCATGAAACAAAGCACATGTATACTGAACCATCCGAAAGCAAAGGTGTCATCAGATGTGGAATTTTCTACTAGTGACGTTGTGTCAGTGCTCAAAAACTTTCAGATTTTGGAGCACTTTGGATTTCAGATTTTCAGATCAGAAATGCTCAACCTGTATATATTACATTCTGATCTATGAAGTAGAAAAGTCTTATGAAAACTGTCAAACACAAAACATCATTTCTACTACAGTTCAACAAGATAATTAACTCATCACTCAAGTAAGGACCCAACCCCTAATAAGTCTAAATCCTAAAATTTTAAATTTATGTCTAAATACTAAATAGTCATATGGGAATTACCTCTAACAACAAGGTATCTCTCGATAGCTTGTACCAAAGCCAGAGGGTCAATTTTGACAGGTCCGCCTTTCCACTGCTTCACATTTGCGCAATCTGGATGTCTTTGTAATTGGCATTTTAACTGATGTGTGTTGAAAAATTTTAAAGCCTGTGATCCTCTGTTGAGAGAGAAGCTCAAGATAATATGTGAAAAAAAAGTTAGTCTATTATTTTCACAATCAATGTACATTAATTCAAATAAAGGCAAGAAAATACAAACTGTATTTTCTTAAGACACAAAGTAAATACCAGTTCTGTAAATGATTAAGCTAGTAATTACAGTTATTTAGTGAAAGTTGTTATAATTAAGAAATAAAAGATGGGTCTGCATGCATGCATGCATATGAAAACCTTAAATCAAAAATCAATCTCTGTCCCATCATGAACCTTGTGAGCAGAAATACTTGGCCATGGATATTCAGTCATTTTCCTAGAATATAAGTTCTGCAACTATTTAAGCATACTCACTTTTGCAATATTTTGCCCTTTCCTATTAAATTCTATTTAAAAACAAAACACTCATTTTTGTTTTCAAAGACTTTAGCTATGAAATTACTTTTTAAGGTAACCTTTAAATTTTGCTTTGCTATACTTTGAACGAAGCAATTTAAGAACTCTAGCAGCTGAAACCTGGTAACGATTGTTTATTTAAATACTCGCTGCTAGAAAGTTATGGCAAGAATCAGACACAGAGATATGGAGACTAATATTTCACTTTGCTAATATATATGTAAACATACATATTTTATACAAAGTTTTTAAAAAGTAAAAAGCTTCATAGTTTTCAAGCATAGTTGAAAACGTCTCCTAATTGTATAACTCTTCCAGGATAGTGTAATGATAAAAATGAAGTACCGCACTCTATATTAAATTTCAAAGCCGAAAAAACTCTAGTCCATGATATGATTGCCTTATCTATTCAACAATGCATACTGTTTTGATTCACATTTTTTTAAATGTAGATTTTAAAGCCAAACTAACATCCTACTTTCCAGACTTCCAGTCAAAATATTCCACAAAATTTATAACATTCCATAACACACATGACTAAACTTTTAAAATTAATTATTTCTTGCAACACCTAAAGAGTCTTTAAAGCTACTACTTATCAAAAAAAATTTATTCAACTAGTGAAACTTCAAAATAAACACTTGTTCAAACATCTCAAAATACAAAGTTATAACCACTTATATCACATATAAGATCACATTGCACAAAATGTAAATATTTCATTATTCACATCCAAAAATTCTTGGAGAAGCTTTACATGTCAAAGTATACCAATTTAAGAAAAACTATGTCTACTGTAAGTTGCTAACACAATCAACAGATTATATATTTTTAAAACACTCTCATTAAGACTCACAGTATGACTTTAAAGATAAAAAGCATTTGATTCCTTCTTTAGAGCACTCAATCTCTTCAGTCACTAAAGCTGAATGTTCGTTGAGCAGACCTCTTGCCACTTCAATGAAAATTTACGTGCCAAATTCCTGTGGCAAGGGCACACCCAGGCAATGATCCTTACCTGCCTCCTGTCCCGTTTCCACTGGGGAAATCATGCACTTTCACTGGAAATTGTTCCATCTGGCTGAGGCAGTTGTTCATCTTGTGAACTAATGCCAACAAAGGTGCATTACCCACTGGTTCTACTCGTCCAATGGGCTCTTCTCCAGGAAGCTAAAGTTATAAATAAACCAACAGGTTAAGCAAGGCCTCCTGAAAATGAAGCACTCCACAATGACAAAATTTAAAAAGCTGTTTTGTAGACAAGAATATTTCATCTATTCATTTTTAATTTTTATGACAGACTTGGTTGGAATAATGTTTCCAAATAAATTATCTCAATAAAGATGCTTGTTGTACACCCCACAATCCCATATCCACAATTCCTAAATCCAAATTCTACAAACACAAGTGATTTGGCGGTAAAATCTGATCCAAACAGACATGAGACTATCTGATTTTATTAGGAATGCTCATATGTTTCGTTAACACAAAATATTTAACACATATAATAGAGTGCTGTTCAGAATGCATTGGGGATATTAATGTCCTGTACTGAGGAACTCTTGAAACCCACTTTTCGGAGTGTCAGATAAGAGACTGCAGACCTATACATAATCTTAAGTATGGTGTATAATTATATCCACCACTGTCACACATCTAATGAATATCTAATAAATATCAACTCTGCTTTAAGTAGCCCAAGTTAAAATAATACAAACAAGGCTCAAATGTCTGTGAACACTGCAAGGGCATGGTGAGATAGTGTTGCTAATACACAGGAGTTATCCTTAGCCCTATTACACAGATAAGCCAGAGAGAAACTTCCCAAGGGATACATTCTCTTAAGCTGTTGTAAAATAAGGAGACTGTTAGATCAGCAGCCTCCAAGAGTTGCTGCCCTCTTGCTCTCAGCCCAAGGGTGAAGTAAGGGAAATCACTGTATAGCTACTGGCCTTGTAATTCATATTATAAACGGTGATAAAGCACACTTGATTGGAATTGTAAGGACTGTGTTTTATATAGAAAATAGAAATACATGTCTTCTCTATCCTATGTCTATAGATACATGTCTACCTAGTTCCCTAAAAGATATTGCAAGCTGCACTACGTTTAAAAGCAAATATGGCAAATAAAATATATTCACAGGTGAGAGATTACTAAGGATCAACTCGCAGAATAAAAGACTCAAGATACGTCAGCCACAGAAAGTGAGACATGGGCTTCAATAAATCACCATTTTATAGTTTTACTATTTACTTCGATATATGAGGGGAACACACCAAAACACCCAGAATTTACTAATTAAAAAAATTATTTATTCTCACATGCTTCAACTTCAGTCACCTTTTGAGTATTCTCCATGTGATGCAATACACCTATCAGGATGCTTTTTCTAGTGCTCAACACAGTTTCTGAGCTCGTCAATTTTGATGCCTTTTTGTGCTTCTGCCATTTTTTTAATTTCACCTCTTCCACATTGGCAAAACATTCCCCCCGCTTTGAGGACTTTTTTCACCCAGGGAAACAAAAAAAAGTTGCTCAGGGTGAAACTGAATGAATAGGGAGGGTGGGGGCACCAAAGTCATGCTGTTTTGGTCAAAAACTGCTTAACACTCAGCACAGCATCAGCAGGTACGCTATCATGGTGGGACATTTCTTCTGCAAATCGTGACATGACCGTCCCAAAACTCTGAGATAAAAATTTTGGTTAACTGTTTGATCCAGAGTAACAAATTTTGAGTGTACTACAAGGGGTCCACCCTCCAAAAGATAATTCTGGTTTTTGGGGGGTCTCCCCTCATATGTAAGTTCAAGGAATCTAACAGTATATAAACAAGCTAGAAACTTTTACTCAATGTCTTGATCAAGATCTACTGGAAAATATTACTGAGATGAAAATAAATTCATCAGTGAACAATGATTCTTAAAATAATATATACAAGCATTATTAGATAACTTACTGGAGAAGAAAAAAATACATGAAGAAATCTCTTTAATCTGATCTCTCTGGTCACAGCATCCTTTTCACTTTTAGATGTCAAATAAAGCAACAGCTGCTTCACAAATCCACTATGTTGGATTTCAAATGATGAAACATCTGACTCTGAGACTATGCTACGGATTTCTACAAGGCACTCAGCTCCACCATCCACCTGAAAGAGATGAGGACAGTATTTCTACACTGATTTAAAAACAGCACTTACTAAATACATGATTTACATTTCTCCAAAAGGAATTAAATACATTCTGAATGCCTTTAAAAAAGAGGGTGGGGCAGTGGTACAATCTTACTAAATCCATGGAAAATAGGATTTTACATATATACATACAACATTAACTGTTTTATGACAAAAAACAGGTATGCATAATAAAATAATAATGGTAAGAAAAAAATGTTCACATTCGACCAGTGTAGCTTTCTTTAAGAAATAATTTTAATGAATGAAAATGCAAATTGAAGAATAAGGGGCTAAAACACCAGAATGAACAGATAAAGCAAGAATACAAGGTGTGGTTTTAAATTAAAACGTGCAAAATCCCAGTAAAACAGACAATTTCTTGGAAAATACACTACTAAAATTACTCAATGTACATCAAAATGTCAAAAAAACTGAGAATCAGATGAAATGCAAAAGGCTTATTATAAACCTTTATCCTCTCAAACTACTATGAGACCCTGTGTGGAGAAGGGCTAAGGAAAGGCTGATCAACTACACCTACAGCTGAGGAGGACTTACAAAAGTAGAGATGTGCATGAAGAACATTTTTTTTTTTTTTTTTTTTGAGATGGAGTCTCACTCTGTCGTGCAGGCTGGAGGGCGGTGGCATGCTCATGGCCACCACAGCCTAAACCCATCAGGCAATCCTTCCACCTCAGCCTTCCAGGTAGCTGGAACTACAGGCATGTGCCACCATGCCCAGCTAATTATTTGATTTATTGTAGAGATAAGGTCTCACCAAGTTGCCCAGGCTGGTCTCGAACACGTGAGCTCAGGCAATCCTCTCACCTTGGCCTCCCAAAGTGCTGGGATTATAGCTGTGAGCCACCGCACCCAGCCAAAGAACATTTCTAAAGTTGCTTTCATTTGCCAAGAAACATGGAATGTGAAAGAGTATCAAAGATGAAGATTCTAGTACACTGAATGATGAACCCTGACAGTCAAGGATGAGTAAAAAAACACCAGTGCCGAAGTTACATATGTATTAAGAATGTCCATCTATGATAGCTAAATCCAAGGAAAACTAGAGAATCATCAAGGAAAAGAGCAGTAATACTAAAGAGATAAAAGAAAAGACTGAAAGGACTAGCAAGATGCACTGGACGCAGTACCTGGAGGTTGAGTTGTTCGGTTGCAGCACAAAGTCTCTGAAGAACATTCAATGCAGGGTTGCTTCCATCCATATTCTCAGAACTGAAATAACGCTCTACAAATTTATGTGCCTGCTCCTTAATCCAACCTTTAATTTTTTCTCTGGAAGAAAAAATGATATTAAAGTTTCAGAATTCGTAGAAAGAATCTGATCAAGACAAACAGCTACTACATTCAAAACCTTTTTTGGCTTATGTTTATAGATTAATAAATTCAGATCCCATATTTGCCAAATTAAGTTTCACTTTGAAAATGGGCTAAAACGTACCTAGAAAATTTTTTAGGTACTTAAAAGACATTTCAGGTCACTACATGAATAATAAACAGTGTTCTAATTTCTTGGGACTCAACAATGTAACAGTTTCCTAAGTGATCACCCAAATGTAATTTTACACCACTGTTTTCTAAAGTACAGACATATCTGCAATGTCCCTGGAGAGATGAAGTGAAGAACTACAGACCAGAAACATGTACCTGTTAGGTGCACGATAAACTATGATAAATGGAACCTGGCTGTTTAAACTGCAAATGCTAATGGCTTCAAAAACCCATTTGCTTAATTATTTATATTAACTGAAATTCAGAAAAACAACCATCAACCAAACCAGTCAAACCAAAAGAGCAAGCTTATTTTCCCCAAAAGCATTGAATTTTTGCAGATATATCTGCAGATGAAGTTGATAAGTACGCTACATCTAAAGCAAGAAAAACTAAACTAAAACAACTCCCAAGGACTTAAAAAAAAGTACAACTCTTCTCTAAGATCCTTAAGTTCCATTGTAATGGAAAGAGGAAATTTTATCATAAAAATATGAATGGGGTTAGGAAATGTCAGCTTTTCCTTGTCCAGAACAAAACTAAGGAGTATGTTCTACGGGAATATAATTTGTTTGAGTATATGTAACTCCAAGCTAGATATGTTGAAAGGAGTTTCAAAATCTATGACTGGAACTTTGGTCACAAAAGCAGAGTTAATGAATTGAGATTCTACTTTATCCTTGAGCTGTGCCACTTCTCAGTGACCACGGATCTTCTCCATATGAAAAACAAGCTGGCTAAAAAAGGTTTTCTGATATGGAAATAGAATCAACATAAAATTTCCCCCACTTTACCTATTATTGGATATGGTGTCCTTTGAGGCAGCCCTGGCAAGACCACTAACTCCTGCAGTTCGTGCTGGCTCAATGTTGTTACTGTTCGACTGTGCACTTAACCTTCCCCACGTTTTTGGATTCAAGCTTGCCAGGAAAGAAGATTTAGGTGACTGAGTAGTGGTGGGGCTTTTAGCTATGAAAACAAAGAGAACTACAGTCAAATCATGTTAGCATAACTGAAGAAAATCAACTGAATCTTAAGATCCACAGTTTTAACAAATATAATTAACTGAAAGAATGAAAAACATCAGGACCTCAGGAAACTGATATGTACTTCAAAAGCTATCGGCAGTTTTAATGAAGTACATTCCTGAAACTGCTCCCACCTTCCCCTTTATCTTTCCATAGTTTCAGCAAAGGGGTTACCTTGATTGTCTACTTTGTCATCATCTCTAGGAGGTGAGTACTTTGGCCTTCTTGGCCCTCGTTTTGGCAGTCGTTTTCTCTTTAGAACATCACTTAACCGACTATCACATGAGAAAATATGCGATAAGATTTAGTCATTACAATGATTTACGTCTTAATTCATTGAAAAAGCAAGCTAAAATGGCAGAATAATGAGTTACTTTCTCATATTTAAGCTAAACAGGACAACCGCCACCAGGTGGCACCAAAAACAACTGCCCTCCCTGCTAATTGGCTACCTGCACAAGATAATGTTATCTTATAGTTTGCAAGATTAAATTTTTGGGCCCCACTTATTTAGTATTACCAAGATCTACTTTTCAGTTTAAAAGGAACCAAAAGGAATACCACACTGAGTACATTCTGAATTCCAGAACTGAATCTGGCTCCTCAGGTGCCATTCATCTAGCAATATAAGGTTTCTAACAGCAAAGCAACAAACACAATTTTAGACTGTAATTTTTTTTTTAACAAACAAAATGTAAACCTATACAAGGGTTTGGTAACATTCTTAGTAGCACAATACAATAAAGAAAATGAAAGCTGATAAATAATGGGAGAAGATTGAGAACTTTCCCATTTTCCTTTTTTAAAAGCTAAGTAATTGTTCCCAGTTGCCAATGAAAGATAAATGGGAAATCAGGATATTTTTGCCTTCATATTCTAAAGCTTCTAATTTTCAATATTTTATCATTGTATCAATAACTGAATGTCTCAAAGATGGTATGTATGCAGAAGTACAGTACATAATCGCAAGAGTACAGAATCAGAAACAAGAGCACAAATCCTACATAAATGTGTGACACTGCAAGTCACCAGTGTCTCTGAACAGTCTTAACTTCCTTGTAGGTGAATGGGAAAAGAACATATCTCTTGTGAAAAATACAGGTTTCCAAAAATATTAAGTTTTCTTTCCATTCTCATTAAGCATCTAACAAAATACAGATGCAAAAATATAGTATGTATAGTCCCTCTAATATTTTTACCATTTTATTTCCTGTATGTCTTAGTACCACCAAAACAAAGCTAAAGGCCAAGAGCATAAAAAACACAACAACTTACCCTTGAGGGCTGAGATCTAAAGAATCATCTCTGCTGTGCTGCAAGCTAGGTGATCCCAAGTCAGCTGTGGCATGAGTGGCAGCTGTGGCTGTTCCACTGCTGACTGACGTTGTGGACCCCAAAGATCCAGACCCATTCGTACATGCCTTTGGTGGACTTGTCAACAAAGACTCTGATTCTGCTAAGTGTTTTACTTGATGCATTACACCTTTATGGTAACAGAGGTGAAAAGGAGTCAGTTTTAATCAGGAATCAGGATCTCTTCCCTGCCATTACAAAATCCCGAAATATTAATATTAATATAGTACAAGAGAATCACTGAAAAATAGCTGGCAAATAGGGGGGGGACAAACAAAATCAGGAGCCAGAGTTTTCAACTTGACTCCAATCAGAAAAAGAGTACAAAAATTCAGAGTTAAGGAAAAATATTTATAATGAATGCCTTCTACTCTTCAAAACCCAATCAGATATATTTGATAGAGTCAAAAAGTAGTCCTCCTTTGAGTTCAAAATACCCATTATAAAAACAATAATTACAGAAACATAGCACACCTTGTGGCGTGATAACCAAAAGGGGAGAAGACCTACCATTATTACCTTCAAGTGCTAAAAATAAAAAGATAAGATCACAGTAACTAACAGTGCCACCAAAAAAGAATATATCGTCTATTGAAGAGTGGTAACTGTCACAACCTTGGAGGTGTATCAAGACAGTTAAAGAGTAACTTGTGAGGCAGGGGTTCTTATCTGGGTTAGAATCATGGGAGGGTATGTGTATGAAGGGTTGTGTCCCCAAACTATCAAATTGGATAGAAAGATACGTATCTAATAAGTTTGTGTAAACGCTATGCAAATCTGTGGGTACATTTATGTGAGCAAATATGCACACACACACATTTTTCTGGGGAAAAGTCTGGGGCTTCCACCAGATTCTGTAAAAAAATGAAAAAAAAAGGCAAACTGCTTTTTAAAAAATGTCAGAATGAATTTAAACTTCAGGGTTTGTTTCACAAATATTACTTGTAGGTAATAAGAATATGGCCATGGATAAGATAAATGCACTTAGGGGACTTACTAACTAGTGAGAAAGATGCATTTTATTTTATTTTTGAGTCTAAGTCTTACTCTATCGCCCTGGCTGGTGTGCAGGCACACTCATGCCACTGCAGTCTCAACCCACTGGGCTCAGGCAATCCTTCTGCCTCAGCCTTCCAAATAGCTGGAATGACAGGCATGAGCCACCACACCTGGCTAATTTTATGATCTACTGTAGAGACAAGGTCTCGCCATGTTGCTCAGGCTGGTCTCGAACCCGTGAGCTTAGACAATCCTCCCATCTCCACCTCTCAAAGTGCTGGGATTACAAGCGTGAGCCATCGTACCCGGCAGAAAGATGTATTTTACAGTAAAGAGTGATGTGCTTATGAGAAACAAAATGCAGCACGGTTAGAGAATACAGTGGGAAGATCTAACCAAAACATCAAAATAAGGCAAGATCTTCAGGGAGAAGTGACAATAAATTTGTATGAGCACAGAAACTGTCTATTTGTAATATACATCTGACACAACAATAATTATCCATGGAAAATGGAGGTACTCGTTTTCCCTTTCATGTAACTATGTATTGCTGACTTCAAAACAAAAACAAAAACAACACACACTTGAGCAAAACTAACTTTAAATGATAGAAGCCGCTTCCCATTTTGTTCAGTACTATTATATCAGCATGTCTATTGCACTCCAAGATGTGAAGAGATAATAATCCAGCACAAAGGTGATCAAATGAACATAAATATATGCAGAAAAAACAAGCATTGTTTGTAAGACAGAAAATAAAGCAAAACATTACTTGAGGGGAAAACACAATCATTTTCTGAGTCCCTACATAAGACCTTAATACCCTAAAAGATCAGGAGTCATAAAGAGATTTTTGTTAAGAAAGAACTTCTTTAGTTCATGACGGGTAGGCCCTAAAACAAAACAACCAGTCAACCCACCCTCCCACCCACCCAGAAAGAACTTCTTGATCAATTAGGTACTGTTAACTGCTCTGATCTACTGATGTAACTCACTGGGAAGGAAAGCAATATCTGACTTTTTGAAGGAATCTTTATAGGTGGTCATGTATCACCTATATTTTAAAAAGCCCATGATGACTTCTGGCCCATTTAATCAAATCGTTGAAACTTACTAAGTATTCATCAACTGACAGTCAATCTCACACAACCTGTATTTACAGAAACATAAAAGACACATTCTAAGTTCACCTGAGCCATCAGGATATATACGTCTTTTTTTTTTTTGAGTTGGAGTCTCACTCTGTCACCCAGACTGGAGTGCAGTGGTCGCTCCCCACAAACATCATATTTTTTAAAAAACTATCCATTTTTGTTCCATAGATTTAAACCTCATTTCTACTGAAGTACTCTAGACTAAGTGATTGACCATTACTTTATTATCATAAATGATATTACCTTCTCTTCTGAAGTAAACACTAAAAATATCGGGTAACTTCTGCATTAAGATTTCTGCCATCTGAAGTGCTCCAACTACTATCTTCAGGTCTTGGCTTGATAGCATGGAAGCAATGTGACTAAAAAAAGAAAGCATTTGTATATAAAACTCTGCCTGAATTTGTTAATTATTTTTGGCCATACTACTTTAAATTTGAAAGCAAAATATTTTCATTCTGAAACTACTCCATTAAAACAGAAACTTTTCTTAAATGCTCAACATTTATATTTTGAGAAATCTGTGTGTGACTATAAAGACCAAAAAAAGTCCTCAAGATATTCCAAAAAATCTTTTGGGCATATTTTTTCTGTGCTATTATTTTAGAAATTTCTGTAACTACTTGCAGAGACTTGAATTTCTAAACTGTTTTTACCATTTTCATGAACACACCTTGAAACAGCATGATTTTTCAGAACATCCTTCAGAAGTTCGGCATCCGCAAAATAAATTATCCTAAGAATTGCTCTAAGGCACTTATGTCTGACCGCAGGTCCTGCTGAGGAACTATACACTTCATAAAGAACACCAAATAATGTCTTAATAAAAGACTTAGCCAGTTCCGGATCCTCTTTCATAAGCTGTGCTCGAGCATCATCCTTCTTTAACTCTGAATATCCACCTATTAAAAAAAACAACATACAATCCTGAAGTGACAGACTTCAGAAACACAATAAACAACATAAAACATTCAAGCCAATGTAGGTATTTGAAATGCTATTATAATTTTTAAGTTATAAAACAAATTAATTTATCTAATAAGATCAGCTGGGATTTTACAGAGATACTAAAGACAGAATTAAGACAAAATTCAGCCAGCTAGAAAACCACTGACCATTCTGACCCACTGAAGACAAACACCACACTGTACCTTTTTATTTTACTAACATACTGGGAAAATGCAATATTAACCACTGGTAAGAAATAAGCAGAGTTTAAGAAATGAACAGTGAGTATTTAAAATTAAGTAAATACAATGTAAAGTGGATAATTTTAAAGGTGATTTTACCACTTTGCTTAGTTACATTAGGTATAGAAAAAAGGTAACTGATAAAAAGTATGTTTTAAACCACCTAAACCATCACGTAGTCCTTTTAAAAAAAAGTCTTCTAACCACTGTGTTCCAGACTACAGTTGCATAAGCAATGAAGTAAATCACTGAACCGTCAAATAAATGTCAGAAACTTGAAAAACAACTATAATTTGTCCTTCATTAGGTAAGGAGAGAATTTTGGCAGGAAGGTATAAAGGTAGGAAAGGACTAATCTGGTGAGTCGACTCCAAAGGTAGATCAGAAATAACATGATTAGCCCGGCTCGGTGGCTCAGCCTGTAATCCCGCACCTTTGGGAGGCTGAGGTGAATGGATTGCCTGAGCCCACGGGTTCGAGACCCGCCTGGGCAGCGAGACCTCATCTCTACAATAAATCAAAAATTAGCCGGGTGTGGTAGCGCACGCCTGTAGTTCCAGCTACTCGGAAGGCTGAGGCGGAAGGATTGCTGGAGCCCAGTAGGTAGAGGCTGCGGTGGCCGGGAGTGGCCACTGCATTCCAAGTCTGGGCGACAGAGTGAGACTTCAACTCAAAAAAAAAGAAAAAGAAATAACATGATTAGATAAAACCTGCATGAGCCAATACTAACTAGAGTACCAGGACATAAGTAAAAAAATAATGGGGAATATATAGTCACTACTGGCTCATTCATCAATTACAGCACATAATTTAAAAATAATTACTGTTATGCAACTATCTTAAGCTTAAAAGGATACTACATGAGCAAATTACTACTTATTATGCAAGTAAAAATCTTACTCATATGAAAATATAGCACTATTTTAACCCAAAGTGCACTTACTAGTGTTAGTATTGGCTAAGGGGTTAGGTTTTCTCTGAATGGCACGTGCTGTTCCAGTGTCCTCATTGATTTGCTGCATAGAATTAAAATCAATAGTATAAACTCGTCCCAGAGTGGACAAGCTTATCTCATCCTCACCGACCTGATGGGCTGCCTGAGAGCAAAGAGAGAGAAACCTTGAATATAAACATGGAGAAATTTATTACCTTAAGACACAGTGGGGACCTTCCATAAATGCTATCTTACATATTTATTTCATCAGGTCTTTAGTGGCGAAGCAACAAAATATGAAAAATTTAATAGTGTATGTATGACAAAACATTTATTTAGCATATCATTTTTAATTAAACACAGATATATGTCCCAGACCCTATCAGCCATGCTTAAACATAAATCTAAGCAAAATTCCAATGAAAGATTCAGTCATGTAGTATCACTGATGTGAAGTCATTTGTATTACGAAAGTTTTTAAGGCATCGCTGATAGAAAAGTTATCCATAAATCTTAGTATTCTAATCCTAAATGAAAATGTTACTTTCATGATGAATTCTTAGCAACCCACAAAATCCTCCTTTAAACAAAATGATCCTCTAAAATTGAGCTTCTTAAACAAAGAAGACTTTAAGATTGAGAGGGACAGACTAAAAGTAAGAAATTCATCACCAGGGCTGCATGTAATATGCCAAACATATCTAAACTGAGACAGACTGATTAATACAGTTTGCTTGATTTTAGACAACCTACAAAAGTGACAGAATAGTCATTCTTATAAACAGAATCCAATCTATGGAACTCCTAGGCTGAATGGAAGACAGGACTCTCAGCACACAGAGTAAGCTAATAGTGAAGGCACAATGATAGAGAAAAATGCAATAAAGAAAGCAAGCTTAGAGTCAGAGACAGTACCAAGAGTGGGCTTGGTCTGTTTATACACTAAGGCTAACTAGTCACAAAAGACCAAAGACAACTTCCTCCATAAAACCTAGCCCTGAATTTAGATTTTAAGAACTTGTGATTTCATCATGTAAGTCAATGTTTTAAATTTTTTTTTCAAAAATTCCTATTTAGAAACTAACTAGTGAAAGTCATCTTTAAAGAAGAATGTTCAAGTGTGATATTCTAAAACAAATTCAAACATCAAAGGTTGAAATTAGAAGATATATTAACACAGGTATCTTACATACTGGAAATATTAGTAAATAATGCAGTGACCAACACTCTCTAAGCTAGGGCAAACATGCTTAGTTTTTTAAATGTTTCAGTGTAAACTTAATACATACATAAGGAAATAAAAATCACACATAAACTTTCACAGAAAAATCACTGGTAGCATTTTAGCGTATTCCTTTCCTTCATAATTTTTACTTATTTTGCTGAATTCTCAAAAGATTCCCATAATTTTGTATACTGCATTTTAAATTTACCATATGCCACTTTATGTCATTAAAAATTTATCTTATTAGTATCTGGATTATATACAAACCTATGTATGTGTCATTTACTTAATCATTCACCCAGAGCTAGATTTGTTTCCAAGATTTTGCTCTTTAAAAACATTGAGAAGAAGCTATTTGTATGTAAATCTTTGCTTGTGGGGGATAAAAGATAGACATGTTGTAGAAACCTATGGCCTAACTCTTCCAATGTTTCCTTTCAGAAATGAGGAAACTATGGAACAAAGAATTTAAATTACTTGCTCCAAGTCAATCAGGTAGTTAGCAGCAGAAGCAGGACTAGAACACCATGTTTTCTGACCTGAACAGAAATGAGGACCTTGTTCTCAGGAGACAAAATGAGAGAATCTTGAGTTAATTCAAAGTTGAGCACATTGAAGTACACAGATCCACCTCCCCATCCCATCCCTACACCCACTCTCCACCAAAATAAAACGGTACGATGAAACTACTACCTCAATGATCCGGCTGTCAATCCTGTTATACGGATGCCAGAGGCCCCGGTCATCACGCCACTGCCATATTGCACCATCTGTGTTCTGCGCGTTTCCCTTCTTCAACATAGTATCAACAGCAAAAATGCCTTCTTTTGGTAAACATGGCATAAGTTCACTGAAAACAAAAAGTACAATTATTTTAATAAGTAGCTTTGTGAAATAGTAGTAAATATTAGATCTCTAAAGAAAAATAGCCTCACACGAACCACAAGTTATTATTAGCCCAATCTTTACCAAATCAGAGATGTCAGTTCATACAGTTCTTGAGGACTTCGTGGAACAAGATCAATCTGTTCCTGACAACTTCCATTAGAGGCACCACACAAAAGGAAGTGAAGCGTTTCTGCAATGTCTGTAAAACCAACAACAAAAAACGAAAGCCAATTAAACTAGTTATAGTATCTAATTTGAGAGGCGAATATAGCCCCTGGGGGCAGAGGGGCAGAGAATAATAAGAATTATTTTCTTATAAAGTAACTTCGTACAGAAATTAGAGTAAAAAATCCAAATAAGTTATAATAAAATCTAAAAAAAAATTATGTAGATTTTAACAATCTCCTTCTGGGGACTTCACTCAAGTCCAAACCTTCTAGTTGGATGTCTAATTACAATTTCTTCTCACCCTAAATTTCAGGAATCTTTTATTACTTTCCTTGGGGGGGCATAATACTTTGTACAAAAGTGCATTCAATGTACTTCAGTTCAAATATATTCACATATTTGTCTTCAATTCAAATATACTAAAAACATATAGCCAATAGGATAAAATGTAGCAATTAAAAGCATCTGGATCTTATCATCTTGTGATCAGGAAAATCACTACCTATGTGACACTGATTACAAGCAAACTTCACAGAAAGATCTGTCAAGCATTCTATACTGTAACTTTCCATTTGCAGAAGACATGTTTCTGGAAGATACTGCATGATAACATCTCAGATGTATTGACACTGTGAGTAAAGGGAGCTCTCGGTCTTTACAGTTTAATCACTCTAGCAGATGAAACTTAAAGACAGAGCTGGATCTTTGTGAGTAGCAGAATGTGTATATTTGTGTTCATATAAAAAATTAAACATATGCAAGATATACATAAACATCTAACTGAAATATTTTGCCATTAATCAGTAAATACAGCTATAAAGGAAAATATTCACAGTTGATCTGAGCAAAAAGATGTCAACAGTTAAATCCATGACTCACAAAGATTTCACAAATAGTAATTAAGATTTTAACTGCAGTTTTGCCATTTTTAAAAAAAAGAAACCAGAGGATGACAACAAAATGGAGAGAAAACACAGAAGGTCTGTGTTTCCTTTGTAATATTATTGTATAAAGATAGTATAGCAGCCTCCATATGATAAATGTGTGGCAAACCTCCTGGAGTAAATAAAAGAGGTTAAAACATTCATCATATTAAAAGAAAAAGACCACAAACAAAAGTAAGGTAGCAATTTTCCAAACCAGTATTTAGGGGTGTGCTGAAACAAAAGATAATCTATATTCAAACTTAGAAAAAGTAAGGCTTAAGCAATGTTCAAAAAGTTCTCAGGGACTTTAATAAGTAAAGTGCATTGTGACTACTCAAGGAGTGAACCTTTCCCAATCTTATTTCCGCAGAGTACTTTCTTCATGGCACAAAATGTGTTTTCTGGAATATCTACATTGGGAAAGATTCAATTCTTTAAGAGGAATCTTTTGGCAGGGTGCAGTGGCTCATGCCTATAATCCTAGTGCTTTGGAAGGCCGAGGTAGGAGGAACACTTGAGGCCAGGAGTTTGAGACCAGCCTAGGCAACATGGTGAGAACTCCATCTCTGCAAAACAGAAAATTGTAAAGACACAGTGGTCCATGCCTGTAGTCCCAGTCACTCGGGAGGCTGAGGCAAAAGGATCACTGTAGCCTAGGAGTTCAAGGCTGCAGTGAACCGTGATACTGCCACTGCATTCCTGTCTGGGTAACAAAGTGAGACACTGACTCAAAAAAAAAATCTTTCAAACTAATTTCCTCAAAAACACTGTTTTAGAAAGTTCTGTGACAATGTAATACAACTAAATATAAAACTAAGTTTCCCAAAGACAAAAATGTGAACCACCATTATACTGCTATATATACTGTCTGAGACAGTGGGACCAAAAGCTATTTATCAATGAAGGTCATCACTGAATTGATGACATCCTCAGAGATTAGAAGTATGGGTATGAAATTATCCATAATTACAAGTGTTCCATACAAAAGCAATCAATAATCTACTAGAAATAATCATAAAATACAGATGTTTTCTGAAGTCCCACCATTCTCTGACATTAACCTGTGATTTAAGAGAGGAATACTCAACTGCAATAGCAGTGCAATAAAATTTTATTTTCAATACATTGGGTAAGATTGGAAAAGGTTTAGAGATACTAAATTAGCAAACATCAGAGACATTCATAACTGTAAATAAGTCCTAACTTTCTGAGGGAAGAAAGCAATCTGGAATCAGACAAGCTACTAGAAAATCTAACACAGGAAGAAAGAATTATAAGCAGAAGACCAGCAGTTACAGTGAGTGCCCTATAAACGAACTCGTTCTGAGAGCATGTTCTTAAGTCCAATTTGTTCATAAGTCCAACAAAGTTAGCCTAGGTACCCAACCAACACAATCGGCTATATTAATACTGTATTGTAATAGGTTTTAATACTTTTCACACAAATAATACATTAAACATTGAACATAAAAAATAAAACACTTTTTTTTTTGAGTTGGAGTCTCACTCTGTCGCCTAGGCTGGAGTGCAGTGGTACACTCCCGGCCACCACAGCCTCAACCTGCTGAGCTCCAGCGATCCTTCCCCCTCAGCCTTCCAAGTAGCTGGAACTACAGGCGCGCGCTACCACGCCCGGCTCATTTTTGATTTATTGTAGAGACGAGGTCTTGCCAAGTTGCCTGGGTGGGTCGTGAACCCGGGTGGGTCGTGAACCTGCGGGCTCCAGCAACCCTCTTGCCTTGGCCTCCCAAAGTGCTGGGATTACAGACTAAGCCACCGAGCTTGGTCAAGAAAACACTTTTAATCTAAAGTACAATAGTATAGTACAGCACAATAGCTGGCATCCAGGGGCTGGCATCATGTGAACAGGCAAGAAGAGGTACCGACTGGAGGAGGTAGAGGAGGCAGGGGATGGTAGAGCTGAAGGATCGTCAGCAATAGGAGACGGAGGACAAGCTGCAGTTTCACTCATGCCTGATGCTGATGGCACAGGTTCTGGTCCCTTGCTGGATTCAATCCTATCTACCCACTTGAAAAAAAACGATTCAGTGATGCCTGGGTAGTAGCTCTTTTTTTCATCATAGATGACATGGTGGCACTGGGTGGCATCCTGCATGGCTACTGCAACCTCCATGTATCATTCTACGCCCGGGTCCTGTGCCTCAAAGGCTAATAGTGCCTCCTTAAATAAAGAAAATCCCCTTATCATTTCCTGCACCGTGAGTCTCTTCAGTTCTTCAGTTACTTCTTCCTCTTGTCTCTCTTTGTCCTTTCTCAGAGCCTCCAATTCCATCAAGTCTTCATTAGTGAACTCGTTGTAGAGTTCAATGAAGCTGTCCTCTTGCAGATCTATCTCCAGCTTCTCACTGAGGGTCATTAAATTGCTGAAAACCTCTCTGGACTTCTCATTCACCTTCTCAACTTTACAAAAATCATGAACAAACTGCAGGCAAAGGTTCTTCCAAACCCCATTTCATGGTGACAGCCATAACCTCATGCCAAGCAAAGTCAATGCTTTTTTTATGGTCTTGTAAATGTTACAGTCCTTCCAAAATTGTTGCAAGGTTTTTCCTAATTTGTCACTCGTCTTGACTACCTGATGAAAAATGTGATGTAAATAATATCTCTTGAAAGTCGCTATAATTCATGGGTTGGAGGAGCAACACAGTATTTGGTGGCAGATGCTCTACTCTGATGGGATAAAAGTCTTCCATGAACAAGGGGTGGCCCGGAGTACTGTCAAACAGCAAAAAGAATGTTGAGTATGATGTCCTTCTTCAAGAAGTAGTTTTCTATCTCAGGGATAAAGTGGTTGAGAACCAGTCCTACAAAATGGCCTGTGTAACCAGGTTTTGGGGTTACTCTACCACACAACAAAAAAAGAGCCCTTGGCTATGTTTTTAAGAGCTCTTGGGTTCTCTGAATAATAAACTAAGAGAAGTTTCAGATTCATATCACTGAAAGCATCACCACCAAGCTACAGAGTTAGCCTATCCTTTGCTGCTTTATAGCCTGGCATTAACTTTTCCTTCTTACTGATATAACTTGGTCTGGCATCCTCTTCCAGTACAATCTTGTCTCATCTACATTAAAAATCTGCTTGGGTAAATGCACACCTTTAATTTCTCAAAGTGTTTCAAGAAATTCCCAGGCAGCTACCATATCTGCATTCGCTGCCTTGCCACTTTCTTTTGTGTTGTGAAGGTTGGCTCTAGCCTTGAACTGAGGAAACCAGCATGGCTGACACTAAAAGATGTCCCCCTTTGATTCTTCTCCATATTTGTTCTTCAAGTCTTCGTAAAGGTTTTTAGCTTTCTCTTGAACCAGCATTAACCTGAGAGGGACCTGATGCTGGTGCCAATCCTACATCCACACATTGAGAATTTCTCCATCCTGTTCCACGCTTCTTTGATATTATTGTCGACATCATTGGTACAGCAGATCTTACATATTCCATAATCTTGTTCTTGTTCTTCAGATTTGTGCCGATGGTTGAATGACTTATGTTATAGAAAGAACAATGTCTACCACATTTTCATCTCTCTCTACTCTCTCAATTATTTTCACTTTTGTTTCCATCAGTATCGCTTGGAGCTTTCTTAATAGTACTAGCTGTATCACTGCTGCTTTTATCCTTGCTTCTGGACATCCTGGGCTTGAAATAAAGATCTTGTACTACTGTATTCAATATAGTGTTGCAAAGTGCACAAAAGCACAACTTGTAGAGGATGTGTGCACATGACAATATACGCCAGACATATCAATCAACTTATGTGACTACACATGCAACATCTTTGAGACTTTGCAACTTGAAGGTCTGTATGTAGGGGGCTTTACTGGATTGGTAACATAAAATTCTTATTCTCCTAATGGAGGATCATTATATGACTAACATTGTACAGAAATCAATCATCTTGAGTTGTAGCCCTAGAACCAAAAAGGGTTAACTTCTAATATATACTTTTTTAAAGTGTATGCTAGAAACATTAATGTCCCAGCACAAATTATGACAAGTTACATTTTTTTTCTGTACTACCTAACCCTATATTAGTAATCTCTTCTACTTGCCTGGCTTGTGTTGACTTTATTTATTAATGAAGAATCAATAAGCCTGTTTTCTTGCTTAAAATAAAATTTAAAAATTGCACTTACTTTGCTTCATAAGTTGAACAGCTAAAGTTGGACAGTTGGAACACATCAGAGAAAACATACGAACCACCATTATAAACATCCCAGAACTTAAGATTGGTGGAGTCACTACCAACAGCTGTTGAACATTTGTAAGCAGATCTTTGGAAGCAACCTGCTGGAGTAAATTCTTTACAAACACAAGAAAAAAGGAATTGTTACATCATGATTCAGCAATTCAACAACTTCATAAAAATACCACCAAAGATTGAATGCTTACTTCTTCGTGTTGGAAGTTGTCCACTAGACGTGCAAAACAAAGGCAAGTGCTTTCTACTGACTTTTTGTCCTATTTTTTAAAAAGAAAGTAAAGCTTATTAATATAAAACATTTTCACTGTCATACATTACTACCTTATCTTCTTGCTAACACTAAATTCTTCAAAGCATGCTCAAATAGTAGATGTGACCTTTGAAAATGAAAATGGGTCTAAGCAAGGTACAGTCAATAATATCATAATTTCAAAGCAGAGAATCACAAACAAAACAACCTCTCTCCTCCATAAAGGCTCCAACAGATAAAAGCAAATATACAGAAAAGGAAGAACTATTGTGTTTATATAATCTCAATACTTAGACAAATGTCACACTAAAGGAAAGATAAATAAATATCCTACTTTAGAAACATTATAAGTAGAAACGTTTAAGTGGGTATACACTAAAAATTAGAAAAAGCTTAGGTGTTTGAACCAGAGATTTGTTGATAATGTTAAAAAATAGGGCATAAATTTGTTATAGTCACATGAAAACAATATAAAAAGGATTCACTATAAAAAGTGTCACCCTGGCTGGGCTCGGTGGCTCAGCCTGTAATCACAGCACTTTGGGAGGCCAAGGCGAGTAGATTGCCTGAGTCCACAGGTTCGAGACCAGCCCAGGAAACTTGGCGAGACCTCATCTCTACAATAAATAAAAAATTAGCCAGGTGTGGTAGCACAGGCCTGTAGTTCTGGCTACTTGGAAGGCTGAGGAGGAAGGATCACTAGAGCCCAGCAGGTCAACACTGGGGTGGCCTTGAGTGTGCCACTGCACTCCAGTCTGGGCGACAGAGTGAGACTCCAACTCAAAAAAAAAAAAGTGTCACCACGAGAACAATTTTTTTGTATTTATTATAAAAACAATTAAGGTGGTCTCACTGAGGAACATCTAAAATAATCCTCATAATAAGAAAGGAAAATACATTTGACTGGTTAGTGTTTTGATAAGCCTTGTTCTTTCTTAATTTATAAGTAGACTTCATATGTAAATGAAGTAGACTTCCTTCTGTAAAAATGAGAATAATTCAGGTATTATAAAAGACTACAGTCTACACTTTGCTGCTACTATATAAGTCTAGAACGAATGTTATAAATAGTGGCCAACTATTTAATTTTGCTGATTCTTATGTCATATTTCTAAAATAAGTTGTTTCATAAGTTAAACAGTTAAAGTTGGACAGTTGGAACACATCAGAGGAAACATATGAACCACCATTATAAACATCCCAGAACTTAAGATTGGTGGAGTCACTACCAATAGCTGTTGAACATTTATGGCTGAGAATATCACATGGTACTGATTATCACAATGAACTGAAGAACATATTTATAGCTTAGAGAAAGAAAAGATTATCTCAGTCAACTGTTTTTAAAAATAAATAAATTTTTAAAAAATGAATGGTACTGCTGGTTGTGGTGGCTCACGCCTATAATCCCAGTACTTTAGGATTCCTAGGTGAGAAGATTGCCTGAGCCTATGGGCTTGAGACCAGCCTGGGCAACTTGGTGAGACCTCATCTCTAAAATAAATCAAGAAAAATTAGCAGGGCATGATGACACATGTCTGTGGTGCCAGCTACCCGGAAGACTGAGGGGGAAGGTTGTAGGGGGAAGGACCCACTACAGGCCAAGGCTGTAGTGGACGTGAGTGTGCTACTCCCCTCCCTCCAGGCTGGGCGACAGAGTGAGACTCCAACTCAAAAAAAAAAAAAAAGGCACTACTTTGTCTCGATCATCTTAGAACGACTATTCTCCAGAGTGATTCAAATCATTACTATTTTATCTGACATAAATTCCTTATTTGCTTAAAAATATTTGGATGCACCTAATCTTCCCAAAGTTTTAAGCACGCTTTGTAAAGGCCATTTTAAAACGAGATTTCTGAAAAATATCTTTGGCAATAAACACATTTAACTATTTATAGTAAAATAAAATTCAATTCCTCCATAGTTTTAAAGCTTAACTCACAAATCTGTTCGCCATCCCAGCCCCATAAATCCTGTTTTCACACTGTCTCACCAGATCCTGATTCCACCTCCTAAATAATTGCTCTTGCTCTTCTCCAAACTCACATAGCTACACACTCCAATTTTCATTTCTATATGGGACACAGTCTAGTCTCTCTTCTGGTCTTAACCCATATCCCTCCTGTTCCACATTCTCCTATTCCAATGCCTTTCAAGAAAAAATAATCTTTCCAAAAGGAAATTCTGATTATATGACACAATAAACACTCAATGTTTGCTGAAATAACAAATTCATCCCATAAAGTCAAAATAGTTGAAGATATCAGGTACATGAATTACTGTTCATCTGGGTAAAATTTTGTTAGAAAACCTAACATAACCTGCTAACACGGAAAAAAAAGATGGAACAAAACGCATTCAATTTTATATATATGGTTAAAAGATTTAAAACACTAAAAATGTCATGTTTTAAAATGTAATAAAAATGTTTTATGACATATTAAATAGGTTCATATTTTACCTGATGGGTTAGCCTTTGGGTTAGCAATGGAAGGGAATCTGCCACAAAATGAAATTCATCTGGTGTGATACTCTGGCAGCAATTGGCTGCAATTGCTAGTGCATTTCTTTGGGCATTTATGCTGAAGAATTCTAGGTAGAGCAAGCAGTCTGCCAAACCACCCTACAAAACAGAAAACTGTTAAGGTGAAGAAAAATCTTTTATCAGCAAAAAAAATTAACAACTAAAAAGTCTAGCACATCACTTTGGAGACGTGTGTACCCTACAGAAACCACAATAAAGGAGCTAGTACAAATGTAGATTTATAACCTAACATTAAACGAAACACAGTCCTTGTGTAACAACACTTACCGCCTGTAGAATGGCTTTACTATGTCTCCGTGACAACATCTCCAAGGCAGTCAAGGCCTGCTCTGCCACATCAATACACTGAATAACTTGCAGCTGGGAACATATAAATAGGTAACATAAGGATATCATTTAAGTTCTTTTCTAGTAACTTATCTTCTACATGAATAAACATAGTTTTTCTCTCATTTCCATCAACGTATACTGATTCTAATATGAAATCCATCATAGGAATAAAGTCACAGGACCTTAAGCTAGATGGTATAGCCAATATAGTTTGATTCCAACTAATTTGCTCGCTTTCCTGAAAAATGTTTTACATAGAAAATAAACAAAATCCAATTATATAGCTTTAAATTTTCATATTTAAAATAGATGGGTTGTTTTATAGAACAAATTTTAAAAATCAGGTTTCAAACTTTATACTATGTTCCAAGTTTATCAGATAAAGCACATTTTATCATGCATTAATTTTTTTAAAAAATCCATTAAGGCAGGCCAAGACTATAAGAAAAATTCCTTTCTCCAGTGACTCAATTTTCTGATTGTGAGCAAGGCACTTCATCTATCTCAGCCTTCTCAGCTGTATAATCAGGGTATAAATAGCTATAAACCTCAATGGGATCTTTTCTAGAAATAGGATTACTTTTGATCAAGTGCTTTAAGTTATTCTATGAAAGTTGTTATATTAATGTGGTAACTGCTATTATTAGAAATTTTAAAACTGGACTAATTCTATAAATGATTTATCAGCTTCAACTTCAAACAATTAGTCTGCTGAACATAATTTTTTTCCTGGAATCTTGGCTATAAAATATACTTTAGTTAGATAATGGAAGCTGAAATTCAAGAATTTGAAACTTAACTCCACATATCTGCTTTGAAACAGTTGGGCAAAACTAGGATTACCTTTTCTAAAAAGACAGGAATAGCATCTACTACAACAGCAGATGATCGAGGAAGTGCTTCCATCATATATGTTAAGGCTCGACAAGCATGGTTCATCTAAAAACAAGAAGGGATGTTACTTGTTTCAATAAAAATGAAAAATTTAAATACACAATGTTTTAAAAAATACAATATATACTTACAATATCAAAATTATGCTCCATCTGCAGTAAAGTTATCTGTTAAAAAGATAACAAAGTATTAGAAGTTATATTCTTAGAGAAGGGTTCTTAAAGTATTTCCTCCTCTTCTACTTCAACTAAAATGTAAAGTATTATTCATGACTTTTATCACACAAAAATAACATCACGATCAAACCTAGTGGCTATACATAGAAATTATTCTACTTAGGATGACATCCATCACACTATAACTCTGATTTGAAAATGCTACTTGACAACCATCATCCTACGACACAAGTCAATAACAAAGCCTTCTTGTTTACAACAACCCTTCTGGGTAGCTCTAAACCCTTTCAGAAGTTCATTAGGATATCACTGAGGACTTACCAGTGTCAAATAAATACTAGAAACATAAATAATCAGGACAAGCAATACACTGTCATCTGTTGAGTTAACAATTGTCAGCAGAGATTCAGGATCACAGCTTAAACTCTTGTGAACAAGCTTCTCTAAAAGAAGCACCATTTAACTTGACTATAAAATATAAAGTAATGTAAGATTAAAACATAAGATTGATCACATCAGATAATAAGTATGCACTAATTAAAGCCAAATTAATACAACTAATACAATTACTCCGCATGAGTAAGTCTAAACATCTGGTTTTATTTTATTTTTTTCTTGTGAAAAAGACCTGAAACAGATTTCAGTCGTATTTTTCTATGAGGGCATGCAAAACTATTAGGGGTGTACACTCCATCCTCCAGAAACAGTCAACAAAGAAATTTCCTTCTTGGGTGTAAGACAGTTATTCACTGTCTTCTAGTTCAACAGATATTTTCAAATTTACTGAATTTAAGCTGCAAAGTACCCTAAAATTAAAAGTATAATAACAAGCATCAGATATTCTAACACAATACTCATTTAATGACTGTCTTCTCAGCTCTGAATTATGCTGCATAGAGTAATCTATGTTACATAACAAAGGTCCTGAGTACTACTTTTGTTTAAAAACACACACAAACATACAAAGCATACACATACAACGTCTCAAAATCACCTAAAACCAGTCACTTAAAACACTTAAGTCTAATTTGAAAAAGAAAAAAACACTACATTCCCCAATTTTTAAAGTAGAAAAAACTTTGTAACACCATCTTTGGGAAAGACTGTTTAAATAGATTCCCTTACACGAAAAATGATTATTTATGGTCACAGAAGTGTATTGTGATGAACAGAAGTATATTAATAATATTAAATTGTAGATAAAAGATAAATCTGGGCCACTTACTAACAACAGCTATTAACAGGATGAGTTGACTTGTGCAAGTCAATTAAGTAGCTAAATCTAATCAACAATCAGCACTTCCAGTAAACTAAATTATGTGTCAATATTTCTGTCTAGACTTATAGATTCTTTCCTTCTTTATAAAACAGTGACGGGGGTTCTATGTTGCCCAGTCTGGTCTTGAACTCCAGGCCTCAAAGTGATCCTCCCACCTCGGAATCCCAAAGTGCCAGGATCACAGGTGTGAGTCACCACGCCCGGTCTGGATTCTTTATTTACCTACTGTAAACTACATTTTAACTGTACAAAGTATAAGGTAAGTCCACTTATTTGTTGTAATAAACAGCAGCATAAAAAAACAAGTTTAATTCAGGTCATATAAGCCAGCAATTGAACAAATCAGCAATTAACATAGGCAAAATCTAAAAGGACAAAGGCTAATATTGCTATCATGAAACACACAGAAAGCAAGATGCATACCTTTTACTAGAATGGAACTGATAAGATTTGGAAACCAGCTTTTATTACCTAGAGGTCTGAGTTGCAGAAGGTGAAGAAACTGGTCTATCATCTCTACCCAAGATGACCCATCCAACCAACAAAAAAGGAAGGACAGGCAGAATAAAAATTTTATCACCTTGCATTTGAGAAGGCTTTTTTTCTAAGCTCTCTCTATAATTTGATAATGTACCAGCCAAAACTTCATTTTTGTCAATTGTATTAGTTATGCAAAAAAGAGTTACATGGTATTTAATTATAATTTCCAAGATAAAATATATTATAAATGCAATCATGATACTTATATTAGTCTTTTGTTAGTATCCAATTTAGACTTAAATTTTAATCTTAAAGCCAATTCCTTTAATTTTGGACAAAAAAATTAGCAAGCCAATATTTAAAAGCTGTATTATGCTAAGATGCCTACATTTGGTATGGTAATATTTCTGTCTGTTGTTTTCATATTAAAAAGTTTAAGCAATTAAGCTTCAATACATTTCTAGTATCAATATCAACTCAACTGTTGAAAAACCATTAAAAGTTCTCCTGAATTGTTTTCTTCCTTTTTATTTCCCTCTAGGGGAAGAGGAGATGTAAACATAAAACCTTATAAACTGGAAGGATTCATATGACTTGAGTGGTCTTCCCAAGTACACATTTACCAACTTTCTGGCCCACAAAACAACCCAGAGTAAACTGCTTCTTATTATTACCCCCGGATCAGCAAGTATGTTTGACATGGTAATACTCAAGGTATTACAGATGAGACAACCTAAAATCAGTCATTTAAGCATTAAAAATCAAATGATGACTGGGTACAGTGGCTCACACTTGTAATCCCAGCACTTTTGGGAGGATGAGGTAAGAGAATTGCCTGAGCCCAGGGGTTCAAGACCAGCCTGGGCAACTTGGTGAAATCTCCCCTCTACAATAAATCAAAAAATTACCCAGACATGGTTGTGCACACCTGTAGTTCCAGCTACTTGAAAGGTTTAGGATGAAGGACTGCCTGAGCCCAGAAGGCTGCAGTGAGCCATGATCATACCACTGCACACCAGCCTAGACAACAGATTGAGACACTGACTTAAAAAAAAAAAAAAAAAAAAAAAAATCAAATGACTATTCATCAAAAAATGTTTTAGAAAATTTACTAACTCATCAACAATTGCTCACATCTATAAGCACGAAATAAAAGCACCAAGTCATATTCTCCTATCTCTTAATTTTATCATGCTTTAAAATGTAATGAATGCAATGATCATGGCATTCAGTAAACAATTGCAGCATTCAGATAACAACTGGGGTAAAATGAGGGGGAAACTCTATACTTACCAAAGCTGGAACAACACTCTTGACAGGAAACCCTCCCAGTGTCTCCTCATTTCCCATGACTAATAGCTGACACATTTCAATAACTGCCTGAAGCTGCTGGCTTTCATCACTGGCTTGTAATCCTTGCAGAAGCTGTTGGGCCTTAGAACCTTCAATGAAAAAGAAATAATCATTTTTAAACACTTAAGAAAATTATTATTAGGTGTAAAGGTGTGACTTTAATGATAACTGGCTACTTATCTTCTTTGGATTCCAATTAAAGACTAGTTCTATGTTAGGGTCAACACATGCTGCTGACATATTCAAGGCTGAGTTATATTAGTTATATTAGCTCTGCCTCAAGGTAATCTCACAGTCATGTATACATTTTTGCCTTTTTAATTGAGAGAAGTTAATTGCTATTTACGTCCAAATACCTGCACCAGAATAAGCAGAACCCAAGTAACAGTGAAAGGGTAAGAAAATAAAAACAAATAGAACAATGCAAAGAAAGGGAAAACAATGAAGTACTCTGCAAAAACCGCAAAACTATAGGCTCATACATCTTGTTTCCTTTCATGCACAGATACTGGCTGAGTATTTCTACTATTAAGACTCAATTCCGTTATTCAAGCAATTGAAAAACTCTGACTCAACTACCATAGAGAAATAAACTGTCATTAGGCTGAACAAAGCACTCAAAAATAAAGTCTACAAATGTGTTTCATTTTTCACTGAAACACCTTCCTACTTGAAATGACAATTAATTCAACTAATGCTTACCTAATTTATGTGATATTACTTTCAACCTTTTCACTTCTTATACTGTATTCGATTTTTCCACTCCCATACCATTACGTATTGAAACGTGGAGAAATAGAATATACTCATAGGTTTGGAAACTGTCAATAAATGTGGAACTCACATCAAAACCAAAGTTGTTCATTTCAATTAAGCATCAGTGATATTTCTGGAGGCATAAACCACTCAAAGGGGCACAGGATAACCCATGGAAGCTTTGTTTTCTGTATTATTTAAGACTGTCAATTGTTGTCTACTTTCCTTCGCCATAAATATTCCATGGCTACCGCTGCCTACCTAACTTTACCATAAGTAAAAGTCTATCCAAAAATATACTGCAAAAAAGTCAAATTCAGAGAAATGTCATTTAAAAATTTTAAACTGCATAATATCAATTCCAGCTAGAGTAGGTATCATTTTTGTGTTGAAATATTATGAAAGGAAAAACAAAATGATAAGAAAGTAACTAGTGAAAACAAAAAAAGCCTCAGTTGATTCTAACTTTAAAAGGACAAAAAATTCATATCAAATATGTACCAATAGCACAACTTAGAAAAAAACCTGGTGCATATGTCACTGGATGGATGTCTTATAAACATTACGGCTGGCATTCTAAGGAAACAGATCTTTTTTAGAATGATCAAAAATCGTCAATACCAATAAACATTTGAAATGTTCCTAAAAATTACTTATGCCAAACTGAAAATGACAACAAAAAGCCAAAACCATAACTTACCATCGATCTGGGAAGAGAAACCAACTTATAATCAGTGGATTTTGGATTTACAACCATTTTATAATCTTAAAAAATACTAAGGAACCCCATATATATCAATATATATCAATATCAATATGTATTTAGAATTAAAACAAAATTTTAAAACATTTCCAATTAATTAACTGCATATTAATACATATAAACAACATTTTGATTTAAAAAGATTTCATTTTCCAAGACAAAAAAAATTAATGAGAAGAGTGGCATTGGGCTGGGCATGGTGGCTCACACCTGTAATCCCAGCACTTTGGGAGGCCGAGGCAAGAAGATTGCTCAGGGGTTCGATACCAGTCTGGGCAACTTGGTGAGACCTTATCTCTACAATAAATCAAAAAATTAGCTGGGCTTGGTGGCATGCACCTGTACTTTCAGCTACTTGGAAGGCTGAGGCAGAAGGATAGCCTGAGCCCAGCAGGTCAACACTCCAGTGGCCATAAGCATGTCGTGAGCCTGGGCGTCAGTGAGACTCCAACTCAAAAAAATAAATATAAAAAATAAAAGGAGCAGTATTTCTATTTATTTGTTGCAAATCATTTAAATGATAGGCTTAATAAAAGACAGCCGGATTCTCAACTCTCCATCTACATTCAATCTGTGGCATGTTATTTGAGACAAAGTACTCTTGTCCCTTGGTATATGCAGGTAAATGTTTCCATAACTGTTCTTGATACCAAAATTTGCACATACTAAAGCCCTGTGTGAATTTGAAAAGCCTAGTCTTCATATCTGCAAGTTTCACATCCCAAGAATTCAAGTATGGTTGTGGGTGTGGAATCCACAGATAGGAAGGACTGACTGTATTCATTGGAAAAAAAATTCACATATAAGTGGACCATGTGGTTCAAGCCTGTGTTGTTCAAGGGTCATCTGTATATGATAAGATGGGCCTTATTTTGTCACAAAGATTATTAAAAAGATATGTACTTAGGAGTAAAGATCTAATTAAATTAACTTTTCAGCCGGGCTTGGTAGCTCAGCCTGTAATCTCAGCGCTTTGGGAGGCCGAGGTGAGTGGATTGCCTGAGCCCGCAGGTTCAAGACCTGCCCGGGCAACTTGGCGAGACCTTATCTCTACAATAAATCAAAAATTAGCCGGGCGTGGTAGCACGCACCTGTAATTTCAGCTACTTGGAAGGCTGAGGCGGAAGGATCGCTGGAGCCCAGCAGGTCGAGGCTGCGGTGGCCGGGAGCGTGCCACTGCAACTCCAGTCTGGGCAACAGAGTGAGAGTCCAACTCAAAAAAAAAAAAAAAAAAATTTAACTTTTCTTCATCCTTAGGTGAAAATGAAATTCTATTTACTAGGACTATGTGGCCTTGAAGAACACAATGACTGCTAGGACAGCTCCACCACTTTGATTCTTCAAGTTCCAGCATTATACCCACCACAGTTCCTGCACCCTCAGTTCAAACAGCAACAAAGTGGAAAAGAAAAACTTTAGTAATTATTAGTTTTGATCCTACAGATTCCAGACAAGGGTTCTCAGGAACCTGTCTAGGGATCCACAGACCACACTTGGAGAAACACTATCATGGATCAAGGGTTGGCAAGCAAACATTTTCTCCCAAGGGTCAGACAATAATTACTTTGGGCTATACCGGCCATATAGTCTCTACTGCAACTACTCAACTTCTAGCACTGTGGCTGGAAAGCAGTCATAGACTAACACAAACATATGAACATCACTATATTCCAATAAAACTATATGGACACTGAAATATGATCTTCAATTAATCTTCATGTGTTACAAAACACTATTCTTTATAAAAATATTTTCATCCATTTAAAAAGGTAAAAGTCATTCTTAGTTCACAGGCTGTACAGGAGGCTGAATTTGGCCTGTGAGCAGTAGTTTGCTGACTCCTGATATGAATGAGAAAGAGAAACTCGCAGTGCTTGTAGGTAATCAAAGGAGGATAACCTGTTGAATTAGCACCACCAGATATATGCTGAGTTCTAGAACTGTGAAAAGGACTGAGGTTCAGAGTGAAAATATATGATATGGTAAAATAAAATAAAATACCCTGCAGTCTCATAGTTTTTCAAAGCCAAAGTTCCAAGAGAGGAGTCTTGACTCAAAAACACACAGCTGATACCGGACCTTCCCAAGACATCTGCCATAATCAGCTCAAGTCCTGACTGGAGTTAAAGTGATCAACTAGGGACGCTTTATTTTTAGTTTTTTTAAAAAAAGAAAGAAAACCATCACTAGCAGAAGATACCATTTCAGGTCACTTCAGTTCTTTTATACAAAATGTCTGGCATATAATCAAAAAATTATAGACTTATGGAGAGTTGAGAATATGGTAGTAAGACTCAAGAGGAGGAAAAAGACAATAAAAGCAGACTAATACTACTAGAATTAAAAAATAAGTATTTTATAACTATGATGACTATATATTGAAAATATAAGCAAAGATGGACAAAATGAATAAAAATGTACAAAATTTCAGAGAACTAATATCTAAAAAAAAGAATCAAAGAACCATCCATAAATGAAAAACAGTTATCTGAAATTTAAAACTCACTGATGAGTTTAACAAAAAACAGACGAAGACAGCAGAAAGAAGAATTAGTGAATTTGAAAACTAGCTGATAGGAAGTTTTCAAACCAGGCAAAAGGAAAATATTCTGGAGAAAAAAACCCAAAATAAAAGCCGGAGAGAAATGCTGGATGCAACCCAAAGTTTAAAAATATATGATCTTGATGTTCCCCAAAGCAAAAGAGATAAAATATTTGATGAGATAAGGGAAATACTTGACAAAATAATAGCTAAGAGTTCCGCAAAACTGATGTAAGATAACAATTCACGTATTAAAAGGTCAGTGAAGACCAAAGTGTCAAGGGAAATGTCACCTTAGCCCGAATATAGCCAAGCTATAAAAAAAAGAATACTTACTAATAAAGCCAAAAAAAAAAAATTATTTTAAAGCCAGAGAAAAAAAGACATTGCCTTAAAAGGGCAATAGTAAGACTTTTAAAGAGAAACTGTGTTAGCTGGGTGTGGTGGCGTGTGCCTGTTTAGTCCCAGCTACTCAGGAGGCTGAGGCATGAAAATTATCTGGACCCAGGAGTTTGAGGCTGCAACCATGCCACTGCATTACAGCCTGGGTAAGAGAGTGAAACCCTGCCACAAAGTAAATAAATACATTAATTAATTAATTAATTAATTAAAAAAAAGAGAAATTGTGGAAGCCAGAAGCCATCCTGAAGTGCTAGGAATTTTATGCCTGAGGAAAATTCTTTAAAAATAAAGGCAAGTAAAAAAAATAAACAAAAATAAAGGCAAGTTAAGGATTGCTTTAAAAAAAAAAAAAGGAGAGAGAAATTATTACTCATAGCCCAACACCATGTTAAAAAAAGTAATAAGTTCTTTGGGCTAGAGGGAAGCAATCCTTAATAGAAGAAACTGCAAAAATGACAGTGGAACACACAAATATGTGGGCAAATACAAAAGAATATGGATGTTCTAAAATAAAAATTACGTCTCATCAAGTTTATAACACAAATATAAGTAAAACAAATTAAAACAGCATAAAGGATGGCAGGTGATAAAAAAATTAATAAACTGTTTTAAGAGTCTTGCACTATTTGGGATACGATAAAGTATTAAGATAGGCAACAACAAACCAAGGATATACATAAAAATCATTAGAGCAACCATTAAAAAAATATGAAAAGATGTATAATTGAAAAGTTAATAGAAAAGAAATAATAATAAAGAATACTTGATTAATCCAAAACTACAAGTTGGTTCTTTTTAATCTATCAGTTTGCTAAAAATCCAAAAGCTTGACACCAAACTGTTGTTATACATGACTACTGGAAGAGCAAAACGGTAAAGCCCCAAAAGAGGGAAAAGTTTCATATGCATTTATACCATTTCATACAACTCTGCTTCTAGATATCTGTACCAAAGACTGGAAAAAAATGTAACAGCTATATTTTACTGCACCACTATCAATAACAAAAAATTGAAAATAACTCAGATGTCTAAGAACAGGCAAGTGGCTAAATAAACAATGTATACCCACACAATGGAGTTATATGGCAACTTTACAAATGGAATAGCAGTTAGTTCTATTTGCAACATATATGCAGCAGCTATGAAGACTGAACACCAAAATACAATGTTAAAAGCAAAGTGTATCAAGCTTGCTAATCTTAATTTAAGAAGACATCACATAGGTCAGCCTGGTGGCTCACGCCTATATCAGCACTTTGGGAGGCTAAGGTGAGAGGACTGACTGAACCCCCCCAGGTTCAAGAACAGCCTGGGCAACCTGATGAAACTTCGCTCCATGATAAATTAAAAAAAAAAAACTAGCCAGGCATGGTGGCGCATGCTTGTAGTTCCAACTACTTGGACAGCTGAGGCAAAAGGATGGCCTGAGCCCAGCCAGGTCAAGACTGTGGTGGCCAAGAGCATGCCACTGCCCTCCAGCCTGGGTGACAAAGTGAGACTCCAACTCAAAAAAGAAAAAAAAAAAAGAAGACATTGCATGAATAATATAGAGTCTTTAAAAGTACATAACAAAATGACAAGCCATAAAAATTTAAAAGGCTATATATGTGAGAGGAGGAAACAGGGAAAAGAGGTAAAAAAAAAGAGAAGTCTTTTCTGAATATACATGTAAGTATTATGTAATTATAAAAGCAAAATTAAATTTTAAGAAGCAATCCCTAAAAATCAAAAGCTAAATGAAGTTAATAATCAAACTAACTTGGCAGCAGGAACAGAGAATTATTTTGAATGACTTTAAAACACAAAAACTTGGCCACAAAGTAGGAAATATCCTAACAAAAGGAACTGTAGATAAAATTTTAAACTTTCTCAATAAGAATACTTTCAATGGCAAGTTAGAATCTTATAATGTAAGATAAAGCAAATGAGTTCATATATTATTATCACCAAGAATTAGAAATGAGAAAAAAAGACATAACACCAGTGAAGTTAGATTAAAACTCTGCAGTCAAATAGAAAAGAAAAAACAAAACTCTGCAGTCCTAAATATAAATTGGTATTATCAGAATCAACTTTTAAAATAAGATAAAATACAATTATTTCTTAGTCACCATGCCCAGCGAAAAATACATTGTTAGGCAATTTTGTTATTGTACACACATCATAGAGTATACTTACACAAACCTAGATGGTGCAGCCTACTACATACCTAGGCTACATAGCATAGCATACTGCTCCTAGGCTACAAAGCTGTACAGTATATTATTGCACTAAATACTGAAGGCAATTGTAACCCGATGGTAAGCATTTGTGTATCTAAACAGATCTAAATATAGAAAAGGTACAGTAAAAATTTAGTATAAAAGACTTTTAAATAATAGTATACCTATATAGGGTACTTACAGGACTAGAAGTTGGTCTAGCTAAGTGGTGAAGGCCTACAACATTCCTATGTATTACTATATATATATATATATATATATATATATATATAACTATAGAAAACACTGTACACAAAGGTACAATAAATTTATTTTTAAATTTTCCTTCAATAAATTAACCTTAACTTACTGTAACTTTTTTACATTATAAACTTTAAAAAATTTTTATTTTGTAGTAACAATTAGCTTAAAACACAAACATACTATACAGCTGTACAAAATTTTTTTCTTTTGATCCTTATGGTACAGTACTTCTATTTTAATTTTTTAAATTTTTTTTACTTACTAATAAACTTTTTTTTAAAACTAAGACACAAATACACATTAGCCTAGGCCTACGCAGGGTCATAATCATCAATATCACTGGTCTTCCACCTCCATATCTTGTCCCACTGAAAAGTCTTCAGGGACAATGATGGCCATAAAGCTGTCATCTTCTATATTATCAATGCCTTCTTCTGGGACATCTATTGCCTGTGGCTGTTTTACAGTTAACTGATTGTGTTTGTCTGTTTTCAGTAAGTAGAAAGAGTATATTCAAAATGACAAAATGTATAGTAAATACATAAACGAGTAATGTCATTTTTAATTAAGTACTGCATATATAGGTAGGTGACAAATTTTTCAGCTCTGTTATAATCTTACAGCACTGACAACATATATGCAGTCCATTGTTGAAGAAAAAGTCATTATGTGACTGGCACATGACTGTATATAATGCCTGGGATTAATTTCAAACTAATATGGGAGAAGGGATGTGAGTGAGGGTAAAGAAAAAGATTGGACATGAAGTAGGCACTGTTGATGCTGAGTCATAGGCACAAAGAGGCTGCCTGCTACTCTGGTTCTAGTCTATGGTTTAGATTCATTTAATATGTAAAGGTTGACCCTAAATACAGCTTTGAGATGTTTGAATGTCAACACTCTTCGGTGGTCTTACAACAATTTTTCCTCTCAGGCTTCTCCCAGAAACATATGAAGTGGTAAAATAAATAAAATCAAATTTCTCTTAAAAAAACAAAACTTAAGAAACATTATCTGATTGCAATGTATACATCATATTTTCATCCCAGTTCAAAGAAACATTTTTATTTTTATTTTTTTCAAAGAAACATTTTTAAATGGACTTATGAGAGGACAGGAGCATGTGAACTCTGAACAGATCTTTTATAAAAGTATAGACTTAATATAACCACAATATTATTTTAAAATTTTTATGTACATACACTTATTTTTATAGCTATAAATTCAAGTGTATGCAGATGAAATGATGACTAGGATTGGCTTAAAAATAATCTGAGGAAGGCAGGCGCAGTGGCTCACACTTGTAATCTTAGCATTTTGGGAGGAAGAGGTGAGGGGAATGCCTGAGCCCATAGGTTCAAAACCAGCCTGGGCAACTTGGCAAGACCTAGTGTCTCTATAATAAATCAAAAAAATTAGCTGGGTATAGTTGCTCACACCTGGGGTTCCAGCTGCATGCAAGGCTGAGGTGGAAGAATAGTCTGAGCCCAGCAGGTCAATGCTGCAGTAGCTGTAAGAATGCCACTGTACTCCAGCCTAGACAATAGAGTGAGATTCTGATTCAAAAATGATAATGATAATGGTAATTATCATCATCATTATCATCATCATCATCTGAGAGGTGAGGAAAATGGTTGATAAATGAAGCAATAATAGCTGCTGTGGATTAATAATTGTTGATGGGCTCATGAGGGTTATTATACCACTATACTTTCAACTTCTGCGTATAGTTGACCTTTTCATAATAAAGACCACGTCAGTCTCTAAACTCCTCAAAGGCTCCAGACTGTCCTTAGTTTAAAACCACCACTTTTTGCTGGCCTGAGGAGATTTTCTGTAATTAGTTAGGCAAAGGCCTACAACTCTTAGCTGACTTCCACAACTTTGCCTTCTTTCTTTCCACAGGTGCCTCTTGCTATTTCTTAAACTTGCCAACCTCACTCTCACCTGTGATGTTGCACATGCTTTCCTTCAGACCTGTGCATGCCTGGTTTTCTCACTTCACTAAGATCTCTACAAAAATCACCATGCCTCAGAGAAGGGCTCTCTAGTTTATATACATCACTCTACTAATCAACCTACATGCTTACTCTGCTTTTGTAGCACTACTTGAAATGTTATCCAGTCATTTTCTTGCTTGTTGCTAGGGTCACCCTGTTTATGATTCAGTATAGCTCAGAGGCTAGTTGACACTAACCGCCCCCCGCCAAAAAAAAAAACACTATATTTAAGAGTTCATGAGAACTTTTTGGCAGGGTATATAAAAGATGAATGTTAGGGCAGCAAAAGCAAAACAAAAAGAGAAATACCAGCTGCTTCTTAAATTTCTTTACCAAACACCAAGTCCAAAAATGAAAGAGCTTCTAGTACACGAATGTGAGCACATGTACAAACACTGTATTACTTAACAACAAACAAACAAAAAACTTGAACTGCTTGGTGGCAAATTATATAAGCACACATTAGTAAGATCAGACCTACTGGGCCTCAACAGCAGTTTATAAATTGTGTAATTAAACAAGACTAAGTCTACAAATAGCCTACTGATTCTACAGAAACATTAGCAATCAGGTTATGAGAATGTTTAAATGTAAATGTTAACAAAGCTAAATATAATATTCTATACCAAAAGAATTTGACTGGATTTATAATTACACAAAAATTTTTTTAGTTATAAGTTGAGACTTCAAGAGTCAGTGGTATATCAACCATATATGATAAGATCGCTGGGTTATAATACAATAATTTCATGAATGTAGTGACTGGTAATTCTGAGAAATCTTGCTTCTCAGGTTCATATTAAAATTGATGGTCTTGTTTTCAATGTAATCATTTAAGATTCTTTACTCTTCTATTGTTTAAGCAAAAACAAAGATTCAAACTTGCTATATAATGATTCCAACTCAGTGATAAAAAATAAAGTACAGAAGGAAATCTTAGTTGTTGTATTTAACATGAGAATGTACATAAGCCCTATTTTAAAAAATGGGTTAAAGCTCATGAAAACTTCCTAATACTTACATCAATAGGCTACAGGTAAAATTAGAAGTTAACTATCTACTGCAGAGTTTCAGGGAAGAAAAAATTTAAAAGTATTTACTTACTAGCTCCGCTTCCGATTGTTCTATGGAAAAGTTGTGACATCCGAGGACCAAGAGGACCAAATAGGTGAGGGGGAAGACCCCTGGCCTCTAACAGAGCTAAAGAGAAAAGAAGGGTAGGGGAATAGCTGAGTTGATTTAATGTAACTGATCTTATCTAAAATATTCAAACAACTGGTTCAGTTAGTTAATTAATTTAGTCAGTGTTACTTTCCATTCTGGATTTTAAGAGGAGCTACATTAAATTTTCAAGACCAACCTAGTATATTAATGTAATTAACATAAATTGAAATACACGTGTCAGTTCCAAGTATCTTAACGTTTTATTAAAAAAAATCAGTGCCAACAAAAGCTGTGTACATATTCTACGCACAAAACCCAAGATAATTATTTACTTTGAAGAAATTATACGTTAAGTGCCCTTGACTTATTTTCCCTCTGACATTATTTCCCAGTCAGATATCGGTAATGAGATCCTCAAAAAAATATATGAAAATAGTACATTATTTTTGTCACTTCCCCAAAAGTGGGAAAAAAATGAGTCCATGAGAGTCCTAGTCAAAAATAGTTTTAAAAACAATCTGAAGCTGATTTAGAAATAATATATTTCTTGTAAGCCTCACATTGGGGATCTATTTAAATCAATCATCTAGATAAAAATACATACCCATCTACTTGTAAAGACAATATACATAAGACCCTTTTTTGTAAAAGCACTTAAAAAATTTAGTTTATGTATACACCATACATTTATTTTGGAATAGGTAATTTAAAAAACAAAAGAACATGGAAAAAAAACACCTTACTAAATATATTCATAATGTTATCAGATACCAGAGAACAATATATTAAACTACGGCTTTTTCAAGATGTTTCTTAACTTACTACTAAAATCAGTTACACATGCAAATACATTTTTAAAAATTTAACAACAAAAATATACTATGTTTTGTCTAGTCAATCAGTAAAAATGAAGAGGCAGATAGCCTCTTGTTAATTCCAAATCATCAAATCACCACTAAGAAGCTTGTTTTTGGAGGTAAAGGGACTGCTAGATTGTGCTCAAATGAATTTATTTGAATTAATTTCAATAAAGAACAATAGTAACAGGCAGTCCATGGCAATGGTTTCCTGTAGGCTCAGTAACTGACTTTACCTTGTAATCGTCCCATCTCGGAATCATCTGATTCACTTTCCCCAGAGGTGGTCATGCCAACAGCCCCTGCAACAGAACTAGAGGCTTGGGGGGAGGGGGGAAGATGAGAGTTAGGAGAAGAGCACTTTAACTCATTATGCCTGGTTTATCTCACAAAAGAAAAATCAAAGTTTTGTGGACTACAATGAATAAAGGCAATTAAACTTGTCTTCCTACTGCACACTCAGCTGTCTGTTCCTCTAGACTTCATCCTATAGCTTTTAGGAACAAAAGGATAGCTCAACTATTTTAGTATTAAACAAGCGTAAAAATACGTTTGCATTTCATTCACATATGGCTTCTTTGCAACTTTTCTTAAATTAAAAAGAGTTCTTGTCCTGAACTCCTCTACCAAAAGATAATAAAGACAATACTGCTGAAACTATTGTGATATTTAATAAATAACCAATTAAACACAAAAATAATAAAAAGTGAAGCTGACATTTTGAGGAAATGTTCTATGTAGATGTGTGCCTTCTAAGTTTGTTCCTAGATTGTGGTCTTGATACAATCATTTATCTGTTTTCTCTAATTTGAAGAGTGTAAAAAGATATTACAACTAGTAGATGGCTGCAAAGCACTCCTATGAAGTATAAAAGAGATAGCAACTATAAGATGTCAATACTAGTGTAGAATGAACAGTTAAGACTCAGGATCTTATCCAAAATGCTAACCAGAACAACAACAACAACAACAAAAACCAGTCTAAGCTAATAGAGCTAGATTCTATTATAAATCTGACCAGGAGGTGAAACTGTATTATTGCAAAACTAGCAGTTTACTGTGCCTCTAAGTGTCTGTTGAGTTCTAAAGCATTTTTATACAGATGATTGATCTACATATGACCATATCTTCCACAATACCTTAAGCCCTGTATACTACAAAGATAATGACAGAAAGTAAGGCAAAAAGAATTTCTGTCATTACTGTTAAAAAGGTACATGAATAACATATGTGAATTTAAAGAGCTTTTCTGAATAAAGAGATGCCAATACAGCAGCCACCCACTCTGTATTTCCATAATATGTTCAAATGCCATTTAGTATTTCTATAACTTCATTGGGAATTTTTTTAAACTTTTAGAAAAATTTATGGTTTAAAACAGTTTTAGCAAACTATGGCCCAAAAGCCAAATCCAGTCCACCACATGGTTTTGTAAATAATCTTTTATTAGAACATAACTGTACTCACTCATTTACATGTCATCTGCAGTTGCTTTTCATGCTACAACCACAGAACTGAGTACTTGCAACAGAGTCCATACAACACATATAAGGAAATTAACCAATAACTACACTGCATGGTGCTACTTATAAGGAGCATTTATCAGAGACTTACTATATGCAGGCATTGTCTATGTTTCCTCATAACTGTACAAAAAGGTATTATAAGCTTCATGATGAAACTGAGGCTTATGACTTTAAGTATACTTGCTCAAGGTCAGATAGTTGGTAATGGATCAGAGATTTGAACCTGGGATGTCTGACTTCACAGGTTGTACCCTTAGGAACTTTACAACTCAAATATATTCTTCAACAGTAATTTTAAATTCAAACACAGTTGTTTCTTCACATTATACAGAAACCCTGTTAACAAATATTATTACTAGGTACAATTTTGACTGAGTTTATTAAAATAGCTCAACTTGTTTCAAAACTCTTCCACTTATGTGGAAAACAATACTACAAAGTTATAACAAATGAAATAGTTAATATTTTAAAGTACACTCTGGAGTCCACATATTAAAAAACAAACATATCAAAACTTTACCTGTTAAGGTACTGCTGGTTTTTAAAGTTTATTTCTTAGAGGAACTACTTCATTTTACTTTAAAATGTTCTACATACCTACAGACATTAAAGGATTCTACTTTACACTGCTTGTTAAACATATTATTCTAATGACTTCTATAAAGAATATCTCAAATTGAACTGCCACAAAGACATTAATTAAACAAGTCATAAAACCTAGAAAATGACGATTAGAAGAATTGCTAAGGTTCTATTATAGCAGGATCCCAATCTTTAGGGAGCCACAAAACTATTATAAGAAGTAGTGGAGAACCTTTGGTTTTCAGTGAGGGTGGGATGCCAGTTTTGACAAAAAATAGTTACAAAGAAAAGTATTCTTTCACCAGTCCTTTGAAGACAAATATTAAGCATTTGTCCACTGTAGTTCATTTTATGCATTTTTAAAAAAATTAGATAATGCAATCTAGCCAAAACTTTTGGCTAATCTAATTAGGAATGGAGAGGTGGTTGCTTTGTAAAGTCCTGCAGATAAGAAAACATAATCAATGAGTCAACTGAAGTTCTTCAGTAATGGCTTCAAACCTCCTTGAGCACAGGCACCATTTTTGTCCCCAGAATCAAATACAAGCATCAGCAGACAAAATCCAATGGCAGACCAATCTTTTTGTTTTAAATTAGATTTTTTCTCCTGTTTAGTTTTAGCATATCCCCACAGTGTCATGTCACACAGGTTACAATTGATGCTTGAGTGAAAACAATGAAGAAAAATATTTTCTAAATCAGAACACAAAAATTCTATTATGAGATGCCAAGTTTTAACACCTTAGTCAATGTACTCTCTTACCCAGAAAGCAAAGATAAAATAACAGAACGCACCCAAGAATTAGATTTTACTTGCCAAAAGCTGCTAAGAGTTTACCCTAAGTACAGGAAGCAATACAAAGATTTTTTTTAAGTGTTACAAAAAAGTTGGAGTAAGGCCAGAAGAATGGTTAGTTAAGTAAGTATGCCTTAACATGGGCCTCAGTATAAGCAGTGGTACTAAACAAAAGCAATTAGAGAAAAATTTACAAAACTAGGCTACCTTCTTCTTACAATCTTAACCCTGATCGCATCTTGTGAAATTATGAATATCCTCAATACTAAATGTAGGTGCCAGAACATAGCCTATTTTTCTCTATTTTGTTGTTTTGCAAGTATAAAAAAAAACTTAATTCCTTACTTTAATATCCCTAATATTTGCAAGACTTTATCAACACTATAAAGGGCTGCACAATTCTGAGTAAGTCCAAAACTAAGAATTCATAAGAGTTCACCTCTAAACCTTGAAACAGTGTGGCAACTATTTAACTTCCGATTTCAAAAGCTAGCATTTTTTACATGATGAGCTAATGTGACTGGGCTTGAGGAGAACCTAAGGATCTATACCAGGGTAATCCAGCAGGAAAACTATTTTTTTTTTTTTTTTTTTTTTTTGAGTTGACGTCTCACTCGGTCGCCCAGACTGGAGTGCAGTGGTCGCTCCCAGCCACCGCAGCCTTGCCTGCTGGGCTCCAGCGATCCTTCCGCCTCAGCCTTCCAAGTAGCCGGAATTACAGGCATGCGCTACCACGCCCGGTTGATTTTTTGATTTATTGTAGAGATGAGGTCTCACTGCCCAGGCAGGTCTCGAAGCCGCGGGCTCAGGCAATCCACTCACCTCAGCCTCCCAAAGGCGCGGGATTACAGGCTGAGCCACCGAGCCCGGCTAGCAGGAAAACTATTATCCACAAACTTTGCTGAGTGTCAACAACACTGGCAAATTCAGGTTGATAAAGCAAGCTGGACAAAGATGAAGCAATGGTTTAGTAGCTACAGATAAAAAAACACATTTGCTTCAATGATTCCACTGAAATAGGTCTTTAAATTAATGATTTTTTTTTTAAATAAAAAAGAACTGAAGAAGTAACACTGAAGAGAAAAAGTCATCTTTTATAAAAAATAAAAATATTATTTCAAAATAAATGATTCAAATGAAGAAAGACATATATTAACTATAAAAGAACTGTCTGAGAACATATATTCAACAAAGGGTGCTCCAAGTCCCTGAAGCTAAACGCCACACTAATTGCAAGGTTTGTAGTTTTCTTTAAGTTTCCATTTTACACATAGAGAAACTAAAGCACACTGTACTGAAGTACTTAACACAAGGCTGCTAAGAAATTCACTGTTTTCCCCATAAATACTTTTGTGAGTCAGCAAAGAAATGCCTATCCGTAAGAGATCTATCCTCCAAATTGTAACGAAGCCAGTGTTCCTCTAATACCAGTGAACATATCACATGCATTTTTAAATCACCAACTACATGCATAAACTTGAAAAACACCTATATCATGCTGTGATTACAAATGTAAATGACAATGAAATACCTGAATGTGTTTAGGATGGCCGACTGAGGAGCCAGATCCCTGCAAGTTTTTATCCTCTTAAGTAAATGGATTAGGAAACAAAAATTTGACCCCACTCAACCTACCCATTCCAGCCTTCAATTATACCCATATAAATTAAACAAACTCTTTTAAAACAGAACAGCACAGCAGCTATAAATGTGCACTTGATTTCTTTTCTTTTCTTTTTTTTTGAGTAGGAGTCTCACTCTGTCACCCAGCCTGGAGGGCAGTGAAACGCTCACAGTCACCACAGCCTCAACCTGCTGAGCTCAGGTGATTCTTCTGCCTCAGCCTTCCAAGTAGGTGAACTACAGGCATGCACCACCACACCTGACTAATTTTTCTTGATTTATTTTAGAGATGAGGTCTCACCAAGTTGCCCAGACTGGTCTCGAACCCCTGGGCTCAGGCAGTCCTCTTGCCTGGGCCTCCTAAAGTGCTGGGATTAGAGGCGTGAGCCACCGCACCCAGTCATGATTTCTAAGACCTGGATTTGAGAAGTCACACATCCTAGCTTATAATCCTAAGCAAGCTTAACCAATACCTGTCTGTTTTTCCTCATTTATAAAATGGCAATAACAGCACTCACACCTCAGCAGAATGTTTTGAATATTAAACAAGAATATATGTAAAGTGCTTAATACTATGTCCACAATAGTGTTCACACTATAAATGTTGGCTATTATAATGATTTTAATGAGTCTACTTTAATAACACATATTCCGCAGCTCCATTTCTGTCATCCATTAGGAAACTGCCCCACTTCCATATTCAGACTTCTAATGAACCTTAAAAGACTGAGAAGGAACATACAACACTGGCAAGGATGTGCTGTATCACAACACCTTCAATGAGTTACAAGTGAAATGGACTCTCCAAATATCTACCATTTAACCCTTCAGAAAAACTATTCTAGGAAATAAATATGGAGAGGAGGGGAAGGCCTCCTCTACCACCAGAAAATATGCAGTTAAGTTCACCACGTATTTTATTATAAAAACTGAAAACCAGTGGTAAAAAATTCTAAGCTGGACAGGGTAAGAAGACAACAGTAGCAAGCACACCAAAAACCTTCCTGGCAAACTATGAGATATGATCAACCATAGGCATTAAAAGACACTAATAGTAAGCAATGGTACATGAAATGATTTTGTTCAAAAGTAAGCATTTGTCTACATCTAAACCTGTAACATCTAGTTTAAGGGATACATATCTATAAAGCCCTTAGTGATGAATCATAATATTTTGTATCTGCTGTTAATGTCAGTGAGAAATGTCAATGGCAAACTACATTTTAAAACCTGCTGAAATATGAATTAGCCTTGTATTAGTAAATAGATACATATTTAACCTCATATTGGTAATGGATATATATTTAGGCTTGTATTAGTAATGGACACATATTTAAAGCTGAAAAAAGGAAAAGGCTTAATTTCTGCTGTTCTAATATGTCAAAAATAAAGGTATGCAAAAACAAATATTATTCTTATAGTTTCAAACTGTACACTTATTATTTTTAGGGCTTACAGAATTCTTAATTAAAATTTATACGTGAAACATTTTAAACCATATCCTTACATTTCAATTATGAATTTAAATTTCACAAAAAGTTTTTTTTTTTTTTTTGAGTTGGAGTCTCACTCTGTCGCCCAGACTGGAGTGCAGTGGCCGCTCCCGGCCACCGCAGCCTCGACCTGCTGGGCTCCGGCCATCCTTCCACCTCAGCCTTCGGAGTAGCTGGAATTACAGGCATGCACTACCACGCCCGGCTGATTTTTTGATTTATTGTAGAGATGAGGTCTCGCTGCCCAGGCGGGTCTCGAACCCGCGGGTTCAGGCAATCCACTCACCTCAGCCTCCCAAAGGCGCGGGATTACAGGCTGAGCCACCGAGCCCGGCTATAAAAAGTTTTTTTGACAGTAATAGCTAGTATATTTTTATCCCTTCCCTCTCATCTAAATAAACCTGTGAATGACAAAAACGTGTTTTAGGGCTAAAAATGCCAATCTACCTGCAGCTCCTTGGGGAGCTTCATCTGTCCGTGCAGCTGAAGAATTGACTGTCTCCTGGTTGCTTTCAGGGTCTGCCATTTTCTCCTGACGACGAGCTTCAGCTGCTCCTCTTTTGCCCAGGCCAGAGCCTCGCCGACTGCAGCAGAAAAATGTCATTATAGGCAGCATTACTAGTGAACCAGGAGCAATGTATAGACAACACAAAGCTCAAATTCATGAAGCACAAAGCCAGTTTCTTCGTCTTTTTAAATAAAACTTGCTACAGAAAATTGCCATGTGTAACAATCAAGACTTTGTATATTTAAAATTCTTCTAAGTTTTATTGCATTTACAATACAAACTTTTGTGTTACTAGGAGCTGTTGTCATCCTTAGAGCCAGAAATGATTTTTAAACACTTCCAACTAAATGGAAACATGACTCCTCCTGCAAAAACATTTCATTCATTTTAAAAGAGTACCACTTCCAGGGTAAATAGAGGATCATTATACTCAGGTCTGCAGACAAACACTGATAATAAGGGGAGAGGAGAGGGAGAAGAGAAAGATGAGAAAAAATTATCATCCCTTATGCTCCAGTTTACCAAAATCATCCAAAAATAGCCATTCTAATAATGGACAATAACTCCATTCTTTAAAATAAAGAAGTATAGATTTAACATAAAAAAATACAAATGACTTTTGGGAAGACACTTGTTTAGGACAGAGGCACAGGATAAGATACAGAAAAAAGAAGGATCATTTATTTCTCATGAAGAAAATTACATTTTATTGATGATAATCTTTTTTTCTATTTTAACAGTGAAATCAGTAAGTAATCAGGTAGAAACAAAAGACCCTCTCATCTCAATTATTACAATTTGATAATAAACAGAAGCTATCCAAATTACCTTAGAAAATGCAGAAACCTACTACTATAGAAATGTTTTAGACTAAAGTCACATGGCAGTGAAATGAGATAAGCAGGCACAACTGGGCTACATAAATGAAAGCTCTGACTTACTTGACAGCACTGGAAAAGTTTATTCTCCTTATTAGTGAAAAAATCTCCCTATACAGGGATTTGCTAGTCATTTCTTCACAAGGAAACAGCTCACTCCAAACCCAACTTACCAAACTAAAATTAGTGGAATTCAATGCATTCATTTAACATCTAATCTGTGCCAACAAACTGGGTTGCACGCTTTGGATACACAGGGTTGCTGCGCTCAAGGAGTATTAGTCTAAAGAAACAACAACAGCCTCAGCAAGCAACCAAGGCACTATTTTTAAGCAGAAGCTCAATGAATTCCAAAAAGGTTCGTGAAGAAGAGCAGCAGTTCAGGTAGGTGGTGAAGATGACTTATGCACAGCATGATGGCGCCTACACTAAGTAATTTCACATGTACTAAGTATGTAGTCATGAGTAGAAAGAGGGCTGTAGAGAAAGGCATGGTGAGAAAATTTTAACACTAGATTACCTGATTTCGCAAACAGGTTAAATTAATTTTCAAACACAATTCAGTCTATATCTCACACTATAGACCTTCAGTTAGTAAGATTCAAAATTTGGTTAGAAACACGACAAAAACTCAATAAAAACTAACAGATTTCCTCAGATATCCTCTGCTAAGGAGCCTCAAAAGCAAGATGATGTAATAAATCCAGACAATTTAAACAATTTAAAGAAATGGAAAAGAAGTAAAAGTACAGATTTTAAGTGGCAATCTCATGCTTTATAGGCAACAAGTCCTACTTTTTACTGATGTCACTAGTATACCACCACCAAGAGTAACCAAGAGTAGTCAAAAGACGCTATGCTAAAGAATAACCAAAATAAAGGGATATGACCTTTCTACTAACCTGAATTAGAGTGGGGAAAGGCAAACTAAAATCATTTCTCTATCAACGATTTTTGCCGTATTTAGTAGAGGAAAAAACTATAGTCACATATTATATAATGATATTTCTGTCAATGACTCACCACATATATGACAGAGGTCCTGTAAGATTATTAATACCGTATTTTTATTGTAGCTTTTTTATGTTTAGATGTATGTAGATTCATAAATGCTTGCCACTGTGTACAATTGCCTACAGTATTCAGAACAGTAACATGCTGTATGGGCCACGCGCAGTGGTTCTCGCCTGTAAACTCAGCACTTCGGGAGGCCAAGGTGAGAGGACTGCCTGAGCCCAGGGGTTTGAGACCAGCCTGGGCAACCTGGTGAGACTTTGTCTCTACAATAAATAAAAAAAATTATCCAGACATGGTGGTGCATGCCTGTAGTTCCAACTATTTGAAAGGCTGAGGTAGAAGGATCGCCTGAGCCCAGGAGATCGAGGCTACAGTGGTCATAAGTGTGTCACTGCACTCTAGCCTGGGAAACAGAGCAAGACTCTGACTCAGAAAAAGAAACATGCTGTACAGACCCTATGGCCTAGGAGAAATACAGCCTACGTGAGTAGGAGGCTATACCATCTAGGTCTAAGTATGATGTTCACACAATTAAATTACCTTTGATGCATTTCTCAGAATGTGTCCTCCTCATTAAGCAATGCGTGGCTGTACATATAAAAGAGAACTTATATCTAGCTACTGAATAATTAATAGTACAAGGGCACCTGACCAACTGACCAAGCATAAAAATCTGAGAGGAAATTGCAGGAAAAAGATTTTTACCTTTAACCTAAGACTCTCAGGTAACAAAGGTATATGAAATAATGAGCTGTGCCACATTAAAGGTAGTTGTCCTTTTCAAAATGAGATCTACAGCAACTGGGAGAAATTAGGCATTTAAGATATGAGGAAATACACACAATACCTACACTGTTTCTTGAGGAGGTGCTGTAATACAAAATAAAAATTAAGAACATATGTACCCCTCATCCAGAAAACTTAATAACTAGTGCCAATACTTTTAGAAACTAATTAGGCAATATTACAGTCATTAAAACAAGCATCCCTTTTGATTCAGTAATCACACTACTGGGAAACTTAACTATCTTTTAAAAACAACCCAAATCTGCATACATTTGTTCATTAGAGATTTATTTGGCAGACTAGAACTCTGAAAGCAACCAGGGGTCCAATTACTGGCAATAACTCAGTGAAAATAGTGTAGCAACAAAGAAAAAGTAGTGTCAAAAAATAGCATGATTAAGATAAGTAAAAACATGTAAATAAATACTAAAGTTCACAAAGATAATAATAGATATATTAGAATGTTCAAGTAAAGCGTTATTTTACATTAAAAAAATAATTTTTAAAAATGTATAGAGTTAAAAATTTTGATGAAAGTTGAAATTGAGTAGGAGAATATAAGTAAACTCACCATAAACTGAAAAAACCCAAATTATTACCTGGTACTAGCACAGGAGCCCGTGGTCTTTTGACGTGTGCTCCGCCTCAAACTGGGGAGCTCAGCAGGTGGGGACTCACTTCGCTTCTTGGTGGATTTTCTTAAACCTACACATGAAAGTGAAAAAGTGAAATTTTTATAAAGAGAAATTATCATGAATTAAAAATTACAAAACTCTTCGGGTCATCATCTTGTTCAAAAGTCCCTGGAAGCCGGGCTCGGTGGCTCAGCCTGTAATCCCACGCCTTTGGGAGGCTGAGGTGAGTGGATTGCCTGAGCCCGCGGGTTTGAGACCCGCTTGGGCAGCGAGACCTCATCTCTACAATAAATCAAAAAATCACAAGTAGCGCATGCCTGTAATTCTGGCTACTTGGAAGGCTGAGGCGGAAGGATCGCTGGAGCCCAGCAGGTAGAGGCTGCGGTGGCCGGAAGCGGCCACTGCACTCCAGTCTGGGCGACAGAGTGAGACTCCAACTCAAAAACAAAAACAAAAAAAAGTCCCTGGAATCATTCCACAGACTCTTCAGTAGTATTGCTTGATTTACTTCCATTGTCTGACTTTACTAAGCCTACTTATAAAGGAAAAACTAATGGTACTTGGCACTCCATTTCAGAATCAGTCTTCATTTAGGCCCAACTTCGACTCAAGTTACCCTGTACCATGTATGACAGTCTTGACTCTCCCAAATCATTCTCTTTACTTTTTATTTTTTGAGTCAGAGTCTCACTGACACCCAGGCTGGAGTACAGTGGCATGCTCACATCCACCACAGACTTGACACATTGGGCTTAGGTGATCCTTCTACCTGAAGCAAGTAGCTGGAATTACAGGTGTGCACCACCACACCCAGTTAATTTTTATTTTATTTATTGTAGAGACGAGATCTCACCAAGTTGCCCAAGCTGGTCTCAAATCCCTGGGCTCAAGCGATCCTTTCACCTCCACCTCCAAAAGTACTGGAATTACAAGCGTGAGAGACAGCACCTGGCCCAAATCATCCTCTTTCAAAGTTCTTATTGCTCCACTAACCCTAAAAGCCAATTGATTGTTTTGTATACACCATATATTTTAAGAATTTATTAAGTTTCATTAAGTTTACCCACTGTATTACACTGTTCTTACATTGACCCATTTCAGTTTATATAAGCTCATCAATAAGGTGATGAGAAAACAAAATGGGTTATACCAGTCATTGGCAAGGAACATACACTTGAACTGAAGGATATTAGAATGTCCAATTTAAAGAATACTATATAATAAGGAAGAAACGACAATAAAGCACACTTTTGGAAGCCAACTAATGCTTTAACAGGTTAACAATTCTAAAGAGGTACAGCAATTAAACAAATTATTTTATGAACAATGAGAAAGCCATGACAACATCCATCCAACCCCTCCCCAACCCCCACAATGTTACCATACAGGATGACTTACTAGGAGGTTTGCACCTTCTAAACAAAGACCTCCAAATAGTAAAAGGTCTCCAAAGACAACAATCATATTTCCATGAGAACTGCAGCACCATCTTAAATCGATGTTAACTTTTTCAAAGATTAATTTATACAATTGATACAGGTCACTTCCTTCTGTCCAGGGAGTTTTCATTTTTGGCTATTTCATTGTTTTAAGGGGGGAAAATAAATTATTCATTCCAAGATTTGTTAAAAGCATCAGTAAAGGATCTGGGAGAGAAGTGGTAAAAAGTATTCTAGATATCTTGATCTTTTAAGACGCTTAATTTAAAACTTCAGTTCATTCAACTTGGGATGCTCTTTATAGCATACATAAGAAGATGTGCTAAAGTGAAAATCAAATTATTCAAGAATCTTTCAACACAAAACAGAAGCTATAGAGATAAAAATCTATGTTTCGACAGGAATTATAATTTAGACATATAAACCACACTTTCTGGGAGTTTTTTAAAAAAAATTTTAGTGAAAGATTATCTAGATACCTGAAACTGACATAAAAGAACTGAGTTAAAACTTTAATTGAGGAAAAAAGATTGGCTTACGTTTCTTAAATTTCAATTTTATTTTTAGGTTTATCTTCTCCATAGCATACTGCTACAATTTCTTGCTATGATAATATACCTAATATACTGTGCTATTCTTTCTTTGTCAGGGCACACACCCAGTCACCTAAGAGGCAGAAAGGGCTAATAGACAGATCTATGGAGCTAGTTTAATATATTAAGCTAACAGATATCACTATTTTTTACTATTAAAAAAATTTTTAAATACTATTTCAGAATACTAAATTATACTTATTATTTTTCTATCTGAATTGTGTCATTAAGTTAAAGGAGACTTAAAAATGTACAGTTTAGACCGGGCATGGTGGCTCACACCTACAATCCCAGTACTTTGGGAGACTGAGATGAGAGGACTGCCTGAGCCTACAGGTTCTAGACCAGCCTAGGAAACTTGGCAAGGCCTCATCTCTATAATAAATCAAAAAAATTAGCCAGACGTAATGGCATGTACCTGTAGTTCCAGCTACCTGGAAGGCTGAGGCGGAAGGATTGCCTGAGCCCAGCAGGGCAAAGCTGCAGTGGCTGGGAATGTGCCACTGCACTCCAGCCTGGGCAACAGAATGAGACTCCGACTTAAAAAAAAAGTACCATTTAGAGAGAAAAACCACAAGTACACATTACATTAAAACACTCCAAAAATCACAAAGTGCATTCACTTAACAAAGCACTTTAAAAACACTTGTATTATTGTCACTAATATTACTTAGTTCCGGGTTCATACTAAATCTTTATATTATACCATGGGCTAATGAACAGTATCACACATTTTTCCATCTACTTAGTGACATTTAAAATAAAATATTCAAATTAATGTATCTTAGGCTACTGCTACACTGATGATTTGAGGTAATAGTACACTTTTTAATCTAACTGGTTTTTTTTACGCCTTCATGAATCATGCCCTAAAATATACTTTAGTGTTTAACTTTCTTTTAAACTTTCTTCCATTATTATTTACATATGATAAAATACAACCAACATCCAATCAAGATATAGCACATTTCCATAACTCTAAAAAGGTCTTTCCTGCCCCTTGCAGTTAATCCCTCGCCCTCCCTTAAGGTCACTGACTTACTGATCTGCTTTCTGCTGTTATTCTGCCTGTATAGAATTTCATATAAATGACATCATATATCTCCAAATAAGTTGAAACAAATTTCATTTTTTTACACATATTAGTAGTCAATTTCTTTTAATTGGTGAGTGGTATTCTCGTGTATGGATGTACCAAAATCTGTTTAACTATTCTTTGTGTTAAACTTTAAGAGGACCATATTCAGGGACAAGAGACTGGAAGAAAAACATTTGTAGCTGATGTCATTAACTCCATCCCTGATAAACTAGGAGGGATAACCTTCTGAGATAACATTTTGTAGTCTGAAAGGCAATCTCATGATAAAACAGCTGCTATGTATAATGCTCTCTAGTGGAAAAGAGGTATCATTATTTGCAATATTATCTAAATCCAACATGGAAGACAAAACTAGTTTATATATATATATATATATATATATATTTCTGCTCAAAATACTGGAATAGGGAAACACAAGCTGATAACTTCTCAGCATTTTTAAGTAAACCAAGTCAAAACTTGGAAGGACTATATAAATTCCCTTGATGAATAATTCTTCCAAAAGTCTGAAGCATTTTGAGAAGATCAGATACAGCTGACATTCATGAAGAAAGGAAAGTGTACATTAAAGCAGCTTGGTGGGTCACTTTCTAAGAAGAAAAAGATAGCTTAACCTTTTTGGCCATTTAGCAAACAGACTATGATAGAATATACTACCCTTACAATTTTAAACTGCATTTTCAGATATATAGTTATGATAATACCTGTTTTCCAGATACAAAACAATATCTGACTTGCTTAAAGGTGCATAAGCCAGACAACTACACAAGTCCTAAGCTTATTTTGAAGCAAAAAGAACAGAAAGTAATAAATCTTAAATATAATTCTGGCAAGGTGCTAAAGTTTTGCTTTACTGAATCTAAGTGAAAACTTAAAAACTGTCCATATACAAATATAGTATTTTGTATTATTGAAATATGTTTCCTTGCATCCTACTGGTCAAGCAAAGGGTATTTCAAAAGAAGGAACGTGGTAAGTGTACACCTACAATCTACTAAAAACCAATAAAATACATGTACATGAGTACACACACATGCATGCACACACACTCTCCTCTTTACCCAGCTCTGTAATACAGCAAAACTATCATCTATTTTTATGATGCCACTCTGGAAGCAACCAGAATATCAATGGTCAGATTAATATTCCTTTTTTTTGAGTTGGATTCCAGGTTGGGCTCGAGTGCAGTGGCACGCTCACGGCCACCCCAGCCTCGACCTGCTAGGCTGGGGTGATCCTTCCACCTTAGCCTCCCAAGTAGCTGGAACTACAGGCATGCGCCACCAAGCCCAGCTAATTTTTTGATTTATTGTAGAGATGAGGTCTCGCCAAGTTGCCCAGGTTGGTTTCGAACCCGTGGGCTCAGGTAATCCCCTCACCTCGGTCTCCCAAAGGCCTAGGATTACAGGCTTGAGTCATTGCACCCAGCCCAGATTAGTTATTTCTTAACCACAAAATCTTTGTGTGAGAAGTCAGGTATAAATGTAAACATACTACTTTTCTCAAAGTTCTTGACCTTACTATATTGGTATAAGAATATACGCACTTGTGCCCATAATCTTTTAATTCCTCTGGATAAAGATAAAGCTGGCTGATCTAAAAATTCTAAGTGACTTGTTCTGCAATATAGACAAGTCTTAAAACACACATTCCTAACAAAAAACTGATTTATTCAAAGTGTAGGGTTTCATCTTTTTAAAAACATTAGTTCTTTTGAAAAAATTATGGCTTCTGAAATAACAATCTTTTTTGTATTCCATTTTATGTTTGAATTTTAAAAATAGAACATTTTAAAACAGTCAACAAGTTGAGAAGTAACAATGGTCTTAGATATTTTACTTGATGAACACTTTGAACGTCTTTTATTTACATGATTTACTTTTTCTTGTCTACTTGAAGCTTTACCAACTTTAAAATGCATTTCTCATTATATTAGCCTACTATGAAATGATTCCAATCTCATTGTTTTGCAGGAAAAATGAACTTTAGCAGCATGTCTGCCTACTTAAAAGGACTCACCAAAGAGGGATCACTACCGATACTGAAATAGCTTTCACCTTTAACTTTGTTAAGTTACTTAGAAAGTAGCAATAGGCAACTGGACAATACAAACTGACTGTCATGTTTTTATTCTATCTTCTATTTTTACATGATCTATGTTATAGGCATGCTAATCTTTTATATGGTATATACATATATCAGACCTATTACATAGGTCTACAATGGGAGTACAGCCTCCTCTCACCATGATAAAGTAATCCAGTAAAATGCAATAATTAAGTAAACTTTCCAATTTATTAAAGATTCCTTGTGTTATATAAGAAGTTAAGCAAACATCAATGTCAGTTATCTGATAAGCCTGCTTGAAAATCAAGCAGAGGTGGAAAGAGAGAAGGAGACTGATTTAAGATCTTTATTCATGAATAAATAATCCATTCAAACATCTGACTGTTTTTATCTTTCAATTTACATATTAATTTTTAAATGAATTGAAAAGATGATCAAGTGGACACACCTACTTTTAATGCACAATCCTTTTTCTGAGCATGCTGATTTATTTATTTAGTTCATTTTAACATCTTCTGGAGTGCCATCTTCGACCTTTTCATGTGGTACTGATGCAACTGTCATTCAAAGTACATTCCTAATATATGAATGAGCTAACCACCACTCTACCACCACCAGTCCTTCTCTCTCCTCCACCAAATTGATTCATTCAAGGCCAGGCATGTGACTCAGGCAAATAAGAGACATCCTTGCAGGCTGTTATATAAATGACTAGATAGTATTCCCTTTTTTAATGAAGGCAAGATCTGGGGGAAGTCATTAAGGCATAAGGTTTGGAACTGCCAAGGTCATTTGACCTCTTGGATCCAGGCAAGCTAGAAGATAGCCAAATCATTTGGCTTTACCAGTAAGGTAAGCCAATATCCCTTTCCATTTAATTTTAATTGAGTATTCATGCCATATAACCTCAAAATTCTGACCATAAGTCATTACCAAATTAATATTTTTAGTCTAGGGTAGTGTGGCCCAACTGCAGTCTATGGGTCAAATCTAACAGATGACTTGTTTTTGTAGAACTCCCAAACCTAGAATGGTTTATACATTTTAGTGAGTTGAACACTAAAGAAAAGTATGTGGTAAAGATCAGCAAGGTCTAACATATTTACTGCGTGGCCCATTGGAGAAAATGTATAAACCTGGACTTCGAAAATAAAAAGAAAAAAGCAGTATAAGAACTCATCCAAATTTTAAAAACTAGTTAATTTAAAAAAAGAAAACAAACAAATGGGAAAATATTCCATGCTCATGGATAGGAAGAATCAACATTGTTAAGATGTCCATCCTATCAAAGGCAATCTACAGATTCAACACAATAACCATTAAATTACCAACATCATGCTTCTCAGACCTGGAAATGACAATACAGAAATTCATATGGAAACATAAATAAGCACAAATAGCCAAAACAATCCTTAGCAAAATAAACAAAGCAGGAGGTATCACAAGTCCAAACTTCAAACTGTATTATAAGGCTACAATAATCAAAACAGCCTGGTATTGACACAAGAACAGGCATATGGACCAAAAGAACAGGTTAGAGATTCCGGAAGCAAAGCCTCAATTTCTCAACCAACTCATCTTTGACAAAGCCTCCAACAACAACCACTGGAGAGAGGAGAACCTTTTCAGTAAATGGTGCTGAGAAAACTGACTGATCACATGCAGAAGACTGAAACAGGACCCCTACCTATCACCATACACTAAAATTAACTCTAAGTGGATCAAAGACCTAGACATAAAACCACAAACTATTAGGATTTTTGAAAACGCAGGAGACACCCTTATGGAAACTGGAACTGGCAACCAATTCCTGATCAAAATCCAAGTGCCCAAACCATAAGATATAAGATAGACAAGTGGGACCTCATCAAACTGACAAGTTTCTGCAAAGCAAAAGAAACCATCAAGAGAGTGGGGAGACAGCCCACAGAATGTGAAAAAATATTTGTCAACTGTATATTCAAAAAAGGTCTAACATCTAGGATCTACAAGGAACTCAAACGTGCTGAAAGAAAGAAAACAAACAGCCCCATTAAAAAGTGGGCAAAAGACACATCCCAAAAGAATACACACAGACAACCAATGGACACATGAAAAAGTGCTCAGCCTCACTCATCATCAGAGAAATGCAAATCAAAACCACACTGAGATACCACCTAATCCCAGTAAGAATGATCATCATTAATAAAACAACAACAGATACTGGCGAGGACGCAGAGAAAAAGGAACACTTCTACACTGCTGGTGGGAATGCAAACTAGTGCAACCTCTTTGGAAGACAGTATGGCGATTTCTGAAAGAAATAAAAATTGACCTTCCATATGACCCAGCAATAACCCTACTGGGAATATACCTGGAGGAACTCAAATCATTCTACCAAAAAATACCTGTACAAGCGTGTTTGTTGCAGCTCAATTTACAATAGCAAAAACACAGAACCAGACATGCTTGCCCATCAAAGCTGGACTGGATTAAAAAATGTGGTACAGCCGGGCTCTGTGGCTCAGCCTGTAATCCTGCGCCTTTGGGAGGCTGAGGTGAGTGGATTGCCTGAGCCCGCGGGTTCGAGACCCACCTGGGCAACTTGGCGAGACCTCATCTCCACAATAAATCAAAAAATCAGCCGGGCATGGTAGTGCATGCCTGTAGTTCCAGCTACTCGGAAGGCTGAGGTGGAAGGATCGCCGGAGCCCAGCAGGCGAGGCTGCGGTGGCCAGGAGCGGCCACTGCACTCCAGTCTGGGCAACAGAGTGAGACTCCAACTCAAAAAAAAAAAAAATGTGGTACATATACACAATGGAATATTATGCAGCCATAAAGTAGGACAAAATATGGACTTTGCAGCAACTTGCATGGATTTAGTGTCTATCATACTCAATGATCTATCACAGAAACACAGAACAGAGTACCATATGTTCTCACTCATAAGTGGACCTTGAACAATTATCATACTATAAGAAAGAGATTGGCTTTTCCCTGGCAAACTGCTGGGGGGAAGGGGCAGCACACCTCATCAATAAAGGTACCTGCATAAAGAACATTTGTAAACCTAACCCTGAATGGTATCCTACATCTTCAAAATAAAGGGGAAAAAAAAATTCTCCAAGACAAAAAAAAACTCTTTTTGTTTTCAAAAGATTAATAAGGCATATAAATTAATATCTTAAACAAGGACAGGTAGGCATTCAGAAATTTGCTACAATTCATTTAGTTATAGATAACAGAGGGTGACTTGACAGATCTTTAAAACACAAGTACCCAATTTGTTTATATATTATTAAAAGTTAAAAACTAAGTTAAGTACCCACTTATTTACATGTCAAATGTTTCAAAAAATTTTCTGACCATTCCTTTTCCCTTCATGTTCTGCTACATAAAAAGCACCAAAGAACATGACTATTACTGCATACCAGGAATTTAATTTAACTCATGCAATAAGGCCATTTGCTCTGGAAAAATGAGGCCACAATAAAAGAAAATTCACTAACTGTGGGTATATTTTCAGTAACCAGCTGTTGCTTTCTTCAGCCAATGGGTGTGCATACATACTACACAAGACAACAAAACCACGAGGATCTGGCATAACTTGAATATCTTGTGTCTACTTTCAAATTTATATGGCATACCTTATGTTATTGTTGTTTTACTGTGCTTCACAGATATTGCACTTTTAAAAATTGATGTTAGTGGCACCCTATGTTGAACAAGTCTATTGGAGCCACTTTCAGTAGCACATGATCACTGCATGACGGCATGTTACATTTTTGGTAATTCCTGCAATATTTCAGATTTTTTCATTATTATTATAGCTGTTATGGTACTCTTGATTTGTGACCTCTGATGTTACTAGTGTGTTGTTTTGGGTGCCACAAGCCAAGCCTGCATGAGAAGGCAAACTTAAGCAATAAATGCTGGGTATCCTCTGACGACTCCACTAACCAGTCATTCCTTAATCTCTCTCCCTCTCCTCAGGACTCCCTATTTTCTGAGACACAACAAAAATAAAATTAGGCCATCAAATAAATCTACAATGGTCTCTAAATATTCAAGTGAAAGGAAGAGTTGCACGTCTCTCACTTCAAATCAAAAGGTAAAAACAATGAAGTAAGGAAAGTACGTCAAGGTCAAGGAAGACCAAAACACAGGACTCTAGTCTGGTGCTATAAAGCCAAATTGTGAAAAAGTTATTCATGAAAATTAAAAGTGCTACTTTAATGAACATATGAATTTTAAGAAAGAAAATCAGCCTTATTGCTAACATGGAAAAAGCCTGAGCAGCCTAGATAGAAGATCAAACCAACCACAATACTCCCTTAAGCCAAAGCCTAGTCCAGAGTAATGCTCCGAATGCTCTTTAATTGCATGAAGGCTAAGAAAGGTGAAGAAACTGCAGAAGAAAAGCGAAAAGCTAGCAGAGGTTGGTTCATGAGGATGAAGGAAATAAGTTATCTACAAAGCATAAAAGTGCAAGGTGAAGCAGCAAGTGCTAGTTAGAGGCACAACTAGGTTTTCCAGAAGATCTAGCTAAGACAACTGATGATGGTGGCAACATTAAACAAATTTTCAGTGTAGGCAAAACAGCCTTCTATTGGAAAAAGATGTCACCTAGGACTTTTCATAGCTGAGAGAAGTGAATGCCTGACTCAAAGTGTCAAAAGACAGGCTGACTCTCTTGTTAGGATGCAATGTAGACAGTGACTTTAAGATAAAGTCACTGCTCATTTACCATTCTGAAAATCCTAGCATCCTTAAGAACTATACTAAATATATTCTGCCTGTGCTCAACACATAAAACAAAGTCGAGATGACAGCACATCTGTTTACACACCATGGTTTATTGAATATTTTAAGTACACTGTTGAGACCTACAGCTCAGAAAAAAAATCCTTTCCAATAGTATTACTCACTGACAATGAACCTAGTCATGCAAGAGCTCTGAAGGAGATGTACAAGGGGATGAATGTTGCTTTCATGTCTGCAAACACATTTGCAGACAATGGATCAAGGAGTAATTTCAACTTTCAAATCTTATGATTTAAGAAACACATTTTGTAAGACTATAGCTGCCAAAGATAGTGATTCCTCTAATGGATCTGGGCAAAGTACACTGAAAAACCTTCCACAAAGGATTCATCATTCTAGATGCCATTAAGAACACTTGTGATTCATGGGAGAAGGTCACAATATCAACACTAATAAGAATTTGGGAAAAGCTGGTTCCAACTCTCATTGATGACTTTGAAGGACTCAAGAGTTCAGTGGAAGAAGTAATTGCAAATATGATAGAAACAGCAAGAGATCTAAAATTAAAAGTGGAGTCTGTAGATGTGACTGGATTGCTGTGATCTCATGATAAAACTTGAACAGATGAGAAGTTATTTTTAGTGAAATAGTAAAGAAAATGGTTTCTGAAGATAGAATCTGCTTCTGGTGAAGATGTGTGAACACTGCTGAAATTACAACAAAGGATTTAAAATAGTAATACATAAACTTAGTTGATAAAGTAATGGCAGCATTTGAGAAAACTGACTCTAATTTTGAACGAAGTTCTACTATGGGTGAAATGTCATCAAACAGCATTGCTTGCCACAGACAAATATTTCGTGAAAGGATGAGTCGATCACTATGGCAAGCTTCATTTTTTTTTTTATTTTGAGATATGGCCACAGCCATCCCAACCTTCAGCAACCAATACCCTGATCAGTCAGCAGCAAGATCCTCCACAAGCAGTAAGATGATAATTTGCTGAAGGCTCATGTGACTGTTAACAGTTTTTAGCAGTAATGTATTTTTACTTAACGTATATACATTGTTTTCAGACATAATGCTATTGCATACTTACTAGACTACAATATAGTGTAAATATAACTTTTATACACATTGAAAAACCAAAAAATTTGTGGAACTTGCTTTATTACTATATTCATTTTATTGTGGTGGTCTGTAACAGACCCATAGTATCTCGGGGGTATGTCTGGATAGACTTCCTTGTTAATGGTTACTTTGGGAAAATAAACTTTTAAAATGGAAATTAATCTATAAGAATATAAAAATGAATCACAGATATTTATTTTAAAATAACTCAATATAAAAAAGACAATAATAAGCTAAATCCCAAATGCTATTTCCTAAACCAAATTTTTACTTTTTAGTTAATAAACACCCTTTTCATGCATTGATTTGGCAACACAAAATAAAAATATTAGAAATGTGTAAAGATATTCATCTAAGGATTATCTGTAATAAGGAAAAACTGGAAGGGAGTAAACAACAGTAAGGAATACAGTTATTAATTAATGAGGATATGAACACATTGGCACTTTTCACGTGGCTGGAGGGATTTAAATTCACCCATTTCTAAGGGCAATTTCAAAATATGTACCGGTATTTAAAAGAAACATACCAGTAGTGACCTAATAAGAAAATAATGATGTAAATTATAATGCTATACTTAAAAATGTATAAGAGTAATTTAAATCACCATTAGTAGGGAATGGACTAAATTAGGGTATATCCATATTTAGCCATAATTTATAGTTTTTTGAAAGAAAAAAAGTCTACTAATAAGCATTTGGGCAGATAAAGTGCTTTACGTTTTTTATTTCTTCACATCTAAAACGTATTCTCTCGTGCTGTCATTTTGAGGATGAAATGTTATATAATGTCTATTTCGGAGCCTGGCACATAATAGGTACTCAAAAAGCAATGCCTGCTGTCATATATTGTGAGATCCTAGTTTCAAGAAAGTATGTTCACATGCATAGAAAAATGTCTGCCTTTTGGGTAAAGACATAAGATTAAACACACATGCAGTCACTTCTGTCTCCTTATGAAATGCCACTAAAATAGCATTAAAAGAATCTGAGCCCTAAATTCACAAGGATGGGAAGAATCAAGAAGACTACAATTAACAATATAATCTTAGCAAACGAAAAGCAGAAATACCAGGACTAAATGCAATGAAAAGTCAAGAGAGCTAAAATCAGGAAAATAAGACAAGTACCAATTAGACTGACACTACAGAAACCCAAAAAGGCTCAGAACTGATGGTATCAGGTACCTCTGGAGCAGCTCTAGGGTTAAAACGGAGGAGTGGTTGTACTGATAGGTTGTTTACAAAGCAGTCAGATCCTCTCATTCCCTCCCCGCAACTGCACAGCTGGGCAACTGTTCCTCTTTTGCCCCAGCAAAACACAGGACTTTTATTCTTTAGAAAGTATAAAGCATAGAAGTTCTCAATTAAAGTATATAGTACAAATAGGTGCACCACACCAAATCCAGAGGGAGAGAAGAGGATCAAGTACAAACAGACTGGAACACAACAAACGCTGTCTCCTTTCCAGGTCTCTCCTCCCACTTAGTCCCCAGAACTCTGACGCTTAGGCCTTCACCCTGAGGCAGAAGTTTGAAAGAATTTTCCTTTTGGAATTTTACCAGTAAAGATAGAGGAAGTTTACCAGTGAAAGAACCCAACCAGATCACCAGTGAATTTCAGTCAAATCTCACTCACATACTTATGTTAAGTAAAATTTTTTGTACAGAACTTACAAATTAGATTTTTTTCCTCATCTTATATTTGAGTATGAGGAGACAACCAGGAATTACCAGAATCTGAGGAAAGTTCCTGGTATGACAGACCAAAAAAAAAAAAAACCCACTTAAAAGAGACTAGAAAGCAAAACTCACTATTAATGTAATCAAAAAGCAATGCATCGATAAGTCAAATACACAACTCTATAAGCAAGGAAATAAAACAAAATAACCTTTTGGAAATAAAACAATATAGTAAACAACAACAATAAAAAAGCAGACTCATGAAAAAGGCTGGGAGATGAAGTTGTAGAAATCTACCAAAAACAAAACAAAAAAGAAAAAAAGGGCAAAGCATTAAAATCAAAACTATCCAAGAGAAGAATAATCACCCAAATAAAAGAAAATAGAGAGAGAGACAAGAAATGAGGATGGGTTGACCAACGATCCTAATTTGCCTGGGACTATCTTGGTTTTAGAGCTATAAGTCCTGAGTCTTGGGGAATGTGCAAAACACAATGAAACCAAAACAGCTGGTTACCCTAACAAGGAAGGAAAAAACACCCACAGCAACAGGCAATATGACATTTCTAAATAAAGGAGATAAAGATCCATAACCTTCCATACAAAAGAGTTACATGTATAATATGTCAGGTACAAGAATGGTTCCAATACTGAAAGCTACAAGATATAATTCTTCAAAATTCTGAAGGAAAATACAGTAATTCCCAAACCAGAACATGATTTTCACCAATCTGTCAAATAAGTACTAAGGAGATAGGATACATTTTCAGACATTCAAAATTTGAAAAATATGAAAAAGTATTTTAAAATCTCATCAATGGCTGGACATGATGGCTCACACCGGTAGTTCCAACACTTTGGGAGGCAGAGGCGAGAGGATTGCCTGAGTCCAAGAATTCGAGACCAGCCTGGGTAACTTGGTGAGACCTCGTCTCTACAATAAAAAATTTTTTTAAATTAGCCAGGTGTGGTGGTACATGCCTGTGATTCTAACTACTTGTAAGGCTTAGGCGGAAGGATCACCTGAGCACAGCAGGTCAAGGCTGTGGTGGCAGTGAGCATGCCACTACATTCCAGCTTGGGCAACACAGTGAGACTCCAACTCAAAATAAATAAATAAAAATAAAAATAAAATCTTTTCAATGATTTTTTGTAGAAAGCAGAATCAGGTATAAAGAGCAGTCATACAGAAGCCTCATTTATTCAGGAAGATGAAACAGATGCAAGACAGCTTGAGAAAAGACTGTGACAATTAGCAAGGAATATGGAGTTGAGTAACAGGTTCATAGAAAAGCAAGGGAAACAACAACAAAAAGTAATTAAAAATTCAAGAAAAACATATAAGAAAGAAAATGTCCCTACATGGCTCAGTATAAATAACATTTATGCACTCATGGTATATAGATACTGAGTACTGATTGTCACTGGGAAAATGGGAAGTATGTATAGTATATGCATTTGGTAGGTAAATGGCACAAGGTAAGGTAAGAATGCAAAATCCTTATCTTATATAAGGATAATGCAATAGAGATGAAACTTAAAAAAGAGGAAGCCCTTGGTGAATGAAATTAAGTGTTGTATTTTTCTTTGTATATTTTGATACTTTCTGGATATATACATTTTTTTTTAATCCAAGCATATTTTAAAATCAGAATTATCAAAACCATCCCAGAATATAGGCAAGAACATAAAATGCAATTTTTAATAACTTGTACATAAATTCAGTAAAATGTAATTGGCTAAAGGTAATTCTTATTCTGACCTGATATACAAAATATATAACATGGTTATTTGTATTTCCAAACAATACAAAACAAAGTAAAGCCTCTTAACAAAGAAGTCAATACTATTTTCTTTCTATTAAATGTCTTTATTTTTGCATTTGGCAACTCCTTTAAAAAAAATGTAAGCCTCAGCCAGGCGCAGTGCCTCATACCTATAATCACAGCAGTTTAGGTGGATTGCCTGAGCCCATGGGTTCGAGACCAGCCTGAGCAACTTGGCAAGACCTCATTTCTACAATTAAAAAAAATTAGCCGGCATGGTGGTGCATGCCTGTAGTTCTAGCTACTTGGAAGGCTGAGGTGGAAGGATCACCTGAGGTCAAGGTTGCAGTAGCCATGAGCGTGCCATTGTACTCCAGCCTGGGCGACAGAGTGAGACTCCAACTCAAAAAAATATATACAAGCCTCAAAAAAAATAGGATTATTTGTTAGTTACTTTTCAAAGTGGTTACATGTAGAAACATTAAACATTCAAGTTGCTAAATTATTATTATTATTATTATTATTTTTGAGTTGGAGTCTCACTCTGTCGCCCAGACTGGAATGCAGTGGCCGCTCCCGGCCACCGCAGCCTCGCCTGCTGGGCTCCGGCGATCCTTCCACCTCAGCCTTCCAAGTAGTTGGAATTACAGGCACGCGCTACCACGCCCGGCTGATTTTTTGATTTATTGTAGAGATGAGGTCTCGCTGCCCAGGCGGGTCTCGAACCCGCGGGCTCAGGCAATCCACTCACCTCAGCCTCCCAAAGGCGCGGGATTACAGGCTGAGCCACCGAGCCCGGCTTGCTAAATTATTTTAACAACTGCCTTATAATGTGGGAAACTTCTGACACTCAAAGCCTTTTCTCTTTAAGCTTTCCTTTTAACTCCTTACAGGGCTCAAAAATAATCCATTTTTTCAACTCAGCAAGGATGATCCTACAAAATTCAAGCAGGTGAAACCAGCAGTCTAGTTGTTCATTCTCTCATGCTGAACTCATTCTTATTTCTTCCCTCTCTACTAGGGATGCTCTACGTCTCCCTACTAATTTCCTTTCTAGAATCTGGCATTTGCCTGATTCAATGCCTAGTTCTAATAATGGTCACAGGTGGCATGTAAGTCACCAGGAGAGTAAAAACTCAAGATGAAAATAAGTTGGTAACTACTGCTGACTATGTTATTAATAATGTGCACGTGATGTCCACTTCAAATAATAGAGAAAAAAGTAGATCTATTAATAGAAACATCAGTCTGAAGAAATAACACCTTCACATTTTTCTTTTTTTTTTTTGAGTTGGAGTCTCACTCTGTCACCCAGACTGGAGTGCAGTGGCCGCTCTTGGCTACTGCAGCCTTGACCTGCTGGGCTCCGGCGATTCTTCCGCCTCAGCCTTCCAAGCAGCCGGAACTACAGGCGCACATTACCATGCCCAGCTAATTTTTGATTTATTGTACAGATGAGGTCTCACCAAGTTGCCTAGGTGGGTCTCGAACCCACGGGCTCAGGCAATCCACTCATCTCAGCCTCCCAAAGGCACAGGATTACAGGCTGAGCCACCAAGCCTGGCTGAATTTTTCTATAAGTAAGTTCCATAACTAGATTTTGTCACCATCTCTTCTAATTTTATGCTATTATCTTCTACTACTGACTTTGAAATTATTGCAAAAATTTTCAAATTATCTTACTTTTACAAGAAGGTAGGTTAGCAAAATACACTTTGAAGCCACTAATTATAAAATTATTTAAAGTATTATATTAAAATGTTATATAAACATTGTTTAAAACCATCTATACCTTTACATTATCCTATTGGTTTTACATTTAAGTTGTATATTTGCAGGAATGTCTATTTAAGCAACACAGATAGCTATAATTTCCAAGCACACATTAAAAATGATCATATAAGGCCAGGCACGGTGGCCCATGCCTCCCAGCATTTTGGGAGACGGAGGCAAGAGGATTGCCAGAGCCCAGGGGTTCGAGATCTGTCTGAGCAACTTGGCAAAACCTCATCTCTACAATAAATCAAAAAATTAGCCAGACGTGGTGGCTCATGCCTGTAGTTTCAGCTACCTAGAAGGTTGAGGCAGAAGGATCATCTGAGCCCAGTAGGTCAAGACTGCAGTGGCCAGGAACGTGCGACTGTACTCCAGCCTGGGTGACAGAGTGAGACTCTTTCACTCAAAAAAAAAAAAATCACCTAAGACTATCCATTCTAGGGTACTCTCAAGACCTCTACCAAGCGATACAGGGTGACCTTTGTCCCTTTTGATCAGCTGCTCCTAAAGTAGCAATGCTTCAGGAAGCCTATCACTCAAGTAGCTGTTTCACTAGTTCTCCTTTCAGTCCTACTTCCCCACGAAGAACTTGTTTATCAGCCTATGAACAGTTGATGAAGTAGCACACTAAAAAAGGTCTTCCTGCGGAGGCGGAAGGAAAACCTGAGCCTAGCAGGTCGAGGCTGCGGTGGCCAGGAGGGAGTGTGCCACGCTTCAGCCTGGGCAACAGAGTGAAACTCCAACTCAAAAAGAAAAAAAGTCTTCCTGTTGAAGTGTCCTCACTAAATGCATTATATCATTTCCAGAGTGTATTCACTTCATGAAACAGTGCTGTCTCCCAAGGTATTAAAAGTTACCAAATAAATTTGCAAAATACTAGGCTAAGCATAAGTTTTTGTAAGTCTTCCCATAGCTTTCAATATTTTAATGCATATTTTGAATCTCCTTGAGTAATAGTTGAACACGGGGAATGTTTTTTCACAAAGCATCTTGAATGTACTCTTATTCCTACAATTCTACAATTTCAAAAAAATTCCCTTTACTATGAAGCTCATCTACTGATCAATCATATCTTAGAATGAGCCTTTACCTGAGGAAACAAATCACATTTGAATTAATAAGATAACTGATTCTTTTAAGAAAACAAAGGACAGAAGGAAGGATACAAAGGATTTCCAAAACAAAAAATAATCCCTCACAAAGTAGCCTACCCCATTTTTTCTAAATTTATAGATTTTCTTCCCACTGCCACGTATACTAATCAGAAATCTACCTGTCAACTTTTACCCATTAAATCTTATTTATTCTGGATTAATGTTATGAAACAAAAAAGTGTCATGCACACAAAAGCCCTTTAAATACATGACAACAGCTCTTAATATATCATTATATGTTGGTGCATTAGATGGCACTTTAATTTTCCACATACATAAATTTTCACATACATTCTTTCATTTATGCTTTACAAGAAAAAGTATTATTATTTTGCAAATAAGACCAGGGATAACACTGATATACTAACTACAGATGAATGATTTGCCCAACCTCACAAAACTATCAGGAATAATAAAACTTTTTTTGTTGTTGAGTTGGAGTCTCACTCTGTCACCCAGGTTGGAATGCAATGGCATGCTCATGGCCATTGCAGCCTCGACCTGCTGGGCTCAGGTGATCCTTCTGCCTCAGTCTTCCAAGTAGCTGGAACTTCAGGCACACGCTACCATGCCCAGCTAATTTTTTGATTTATTGTAGAGATGAGGTCTTGCCAAGTTGCCCAGCCTGGTCTCACACCAATGAGCTCAGGCAATGCTCTCACCTTGGCCTCCCAAAGTGCTGGGATTACAGGCTTGAGTCACCACACCCAGCACAAAACTTTTAAAAAGAAATCTATCTGTATTAATATTTTTATTTGTATTTACTTATATGTTGAAGTAGATACTGATATAGATTACATACTTCATATATATAAAATTATGCAACTGTGTGTGTGTGTGTGTGTGTGTGTGTGTGTGTGTGTGTGTGCATGTTTCAAGTTTTAACTCTTTTTTTCTTTTTATAAATTTAAGGGATACAAGTACAGTTTGTTACACAGACATATTGTGTAGTGGTGAAGTCTGGGCTTTTAGTATAACCATTGCCCAAATAATGGATATTAAGTAATTTTTCATCCCTCATCCCCTTCCTATCCTCCTACCCTTCCAAGTATCCAAAGTCTATTATTACACTCTATGTAAATATGTACATATTATTTAGCTTCTACTTACAGGTGAGAATATGTGGCATTTGACTTTTAGGAGACAACAGAACTTTAAATCTGGGTCATCCAAATCTAAGATTAGCTACCTTAAGCTAATCAATGGCCAAAAATTACCAATCCTTCATTCTCAAAATGCTGCTTTGAAATGTTTTCTGCCTTAAGATAGTCAATCTTCTCATATATCTGGTTTTCAAATACCTATTATGCCCATTTTACAGTGAAAAAGTTACAAATTTTCTGTTATCAGCTGATAAAATGGCTAAACTAGGATTCAAATCCAGGATTTTTGGCTTTACATCGAGGGATCTCTCCTCAAAATAACCAGTAACTGAAACACAGAAATTATAATAAAATATCTCATTTTGCTCCATATCCTTAAGTAAAATTATCTACCAATTCTACTGACTCCTACATAAATTCTTTCCTAAAGTGACACATTTAATCATATCTAAAACGTAACCTACTCTGCCTTATCTGGCTTCAAAAGCCTCCCCTGATTTCCCCACCCAATCTGTTTGCTCCTATGCATTCTGTTCTCAAGATCAAATTCTGGGATCAGATGGCCTTGGCACTAACACATCTTAGTCTGTGAGCTTAGACAGGTAAGTCAACCAGTAACCCTGAAGTTCCTTACCTGTAAGCTAGAAATAATAACACTTGCCACACACACAGGGTTGATAAGGAACAAATAAGATAATCCGAGTAAAGCATCTAGAACAACTGCCAGGCACTTATAAGCACAGTGAATATTTTTTACTAATTTCTTTTGAACTCTTTCTAACTTATTTAAAAAGAAGCAAGTACATACTAAATGATAAGCTATGAATCCCCAGGTCCATATAGTATTCATCCCTAAGCATTAATCAATACCATCAAAAAAGAATCAAGTAAAATTTCATTTCCTCTGGGTTCTTAATAACGCCAAATGATCCGATTATGTTACAATAGTAAAACACAGAACTAACATGGTAAAAATAAGTGCATAGAAAAGAAAGTAAATGCATTATAGTAATACATACTCCCACCTTCAAATCCTAAGTCTGCTACATATAAGACATGTTAACAGAGATATTATTTCCATCTCCTTAAAATAAATGTCCTTAATCACTATCCTAAGGCACAACTGTTTTGAAAAATAAATGTAACTGCATATGTAAAATATCTGTCACTTATTTGATGCTGGTTCCCTTTTCATTTCAACAGACTACAATGAAAGATCAAAACTAGAAGAGTGGCAGTAAAAATGAAAAAGTGATGTTACAGTGACAATAGAACAGTCAGATTTTGTGAAAGGAAGGAAAATAATTGTGAAATGAATTTTAAGATACTAATCAGTTTGTGACCGTGTACAGAGAGGGTTTAGTGGAATTATCTGGACTGGTTTTATCAAGGCACAGTAACTCTACCAGAACTCTCAGTATTTCCTGATTGAGAGCTCCCTTACAACCAAGGAAACCCCACTGATTAGCCACTGGTAAGGTCGGGTTTTATTTTTAAAATCACGTTACTGGGCAGGGTGGCTCATACCTGTAATCCCAGCTGGGAGGTAGAGGAGAGAGTATTACCTGAGTCCAGGGGTTTAAGACCAGCCTGCGCAACTTGGCAACAACTCATCTCTACAATAAATCAAAAAATTAGCCGGGCATGGTGGCATGCACCTATAATACTTGGAAGGCTGAGGCGGAAGGATCACCTGAACCCAGCAGGCCAAGGCTGCAGTGGCTGTGAGTGTGCCACTGTACTCTAGCCTGGGGAACTGAATGAGACTCTAACACACACACACACACACACACACACACACACACACACACACACACACACACTGTACCACTGTACTCTAGCCTGGGGAACTGAATGAGACTCTAACTCACACACACACACACACACACACACACACACACACACACACAAAGTCATGTTAACAAACTGTGTAAATGAGACTCTAACTCTCACACACACACACACACACACACACACACACACACACACACAAAGTCATGTTAACTATGTAAAAACAAGTTGATCTCCAAGAAGGGTCAATGCCCTTCTCAAGTGTTATACTCAAGTTTAATCTATTAACACCTGGCCCTAGAACTCATCTAGAAATAAAAGCTAAAAGAGATAAACTCTATAAATGAGGCAGACTAGAAGTCAGAAAGGAAAGAGTAAATCCCATGAAAACTGCTGTAAGTTCAACATGACCCACTGGCTGTGAAAATCTGCAAGGCTGACTCATGAAGGAACTAAAATGTGATGGTTTGGCCATAAGAAGGCAGCATTCCTTATCTGTCTTCATAAAACTAAATGTATTATCAGTTATAAAATGCCATTATGTACATGATTACAGGGAGAGTAATAAATCTAAGGATGTCTAAGCCGGAAAAATAAAAGGAAAAACCCTAACTTTACACAATTGCTTTTGACAATTTCGTTAAAGAAAAAGGCCTTTCTGTAAACTTACTTGCTAATTTGGCCTGTAATCCAGAAGGTCCAGGTTTTGATGTCTCTGATTTAGAAGACCCTGGAAGAGACAGTTTTGTTTTAGGAAGGCTAACTTTAGGGCTGAAACGAGCAGCCCAATCAAATTTTGAAGAGCCACCAGTTTTACTCTGTTCCTTTTCCCTGCTACTTCTTCTGGGACTGGGACTGGATGCTGAACGGGAACGTCTGGACTTGTTCTGATCTTTTCCTTGTTTCACCCTGGCACCTGGTGGTGCAGTGGAGGAGGCAGAGGCTACAGCAGAAGATGAGGAGGAAGTAGAGGCAGCAGAAGAAGAATCAGTGATGGTGCTACACCCAGCTTTGGCTGAGGTGGCTGATTTTGAAGCCAGCTTGGTAGGTTTTACAGATCTCTCTTCGGCACCAGTTGATTCAGACCCAGAACCACTTTTTACACAAGAACTCTCTGTCCTCCTGCGTTTCTGACTCCGTGAACTACCAGTGGCCCCACTCTTTCTGGTATGAGCCTTGCTTGTTGATGGTGATTGTGCAGATTTCAGTTGTTGCTCCTGGTCTAAATGTCTCTTCTTTGACTTACTATGTGGTTTATTTGTTTCTGAGGGAGATTCAGTGTGCTGAAGTGCTTTTGGTTTTTTTGCAGAGCTAGGAGAATTGGTCCTGTTGTAGTCTGGACTAGCACTGCGTTTCACTCCTCGAGAATTGTCTTTCTTAGGCACCTGCCCCGTTTTTTGCCTTTCTGAAGTATTGGCTCTGTCTGGATCCTCTGGTTGTGGAACTATGACGGTAGATGATGAACTGCAGCTTCTAAGAGGTTAGATAAGGAAAGAGTTAATATCAGCCTATCATCATTAAACATATTATTTCCCCCCCCACACACAAAAGTACAAATACTTTCCTAGTAAGTTCAAGTATTAAATAAACATACGTTTTCAGATGATTCAATTTTGGAAGAAGAAAAAAAATCAAAAGTAAAAGCGGATGTGACTTTGGATAGTAAAGTTTTTTATTAGAAGATAAGGGTATTCTTTAGCCCAAATATTACTGACACTAACACTTCTAATCACTTAAAACAAGAATTTAGATTACGAGAAAAAGGACGCTTAAAGATTCAAAACCAGTGGAAACTAGAATACTGATGCTTTATTCAAAACAACTGTTTTGTCAAAGCTTAGAGTAAGCATTAACAATATATACACTTGCAAAATAAAGGTTAGACATTTTTACATTCTAGTACTATCAAATTTATGTTTATGCATATTTGTATTTATACTGTACTACTATAAAATCTTCACAGTTAACATTCTTGCCCAAAGAGTCTTACCAATTAGATCTTAAGAATCACTGATCTAAATTATAACTGACAATAAAAACAAAATAGTATTTTAAATGCCCATAATGATTTGCTAATCAAAAGTGGAACCTATAGCTCTCTTAACAAGGAAAAATATCATTGACAAATGCACAGCTTATGGCATAGTACACTGATACCACTGCAAAGGTGACAAACTATTACTCATAAAACTTATATTAAGAGAATAATAAAAACATGTATCATAACATTTTGGAATAACCTGGTAAATTTTAATATTATGCAATAATTTGAATGCAAATAATTCTGCCTTGAAAATGTATAAGCAATGTGAAGATTTACCTTTTAGAAAGGTGTCCCCTTGACAGTTCAGAAGTAGTATTAGACTGCACTTTGGGTGCCTTAGAATTAGATTTTCTACTCTCAGGAGGGCTATGTGCCTTATGTTTTGCCTGCCCTAAGTGTGACCTGTCAGCAGAAAAATCAAAACAGAAATCTATCAGGAAACTGAGATGCAATACTGAAAATGAAAAAAGTATTTTTATATATATTTTAAAAGCCACCTAATACATCACTATTGACCCCACCCTTTAAAAAAATGTTAAAAGTATTATTCTATCAAATAATCTGGCCAAAAAAACCCCTGCCTCTTAGAACCAACCCCTTCAATATCCAAGAGTTAAGATTTTTTATTATAGCCAGTTGTCATGATTGTCTAGCGCTGTTATAAGTGCTTAAGCAATAATGAATTTTGCAGCAATTTTACTACATTCAAATATTCTACATTTTTACAAAAAGCAAATCCAGACTTTAGCTCTAAACACTACTTTTAACAGCAATATGACTGTCATGTCTGTAAAAATGTTATGTTACCTCACATCTTTAAAATAAAAAGAAAAATCAGAAAAAAAATTTTATGTAAAAGGAAATTTGTGATTTCCACACTGACAATGATTTCTAATTTGTACGTTAAAATGCAGTTAAGCACAGTAAATCCAGGGGCAGATAAGCCAATTCTCAAAGTGATTTTACAAAGAAAGTCATTAGACACACAAAACAGTAAATAAACTTACACGAAATCAATATAATACTTGCTAAAACTTTAAAGTACTAGTCAATAGAAAGTATACAAGAACCAAGTTCTAGATACAGAATTTACCACAAAATGTTCCAAATACATCCAAAAGACTCCATCATGAATATGGTTGCATTACATTTACAATAAATCAGACTATTTTGCCAACAATGTTCAAAAAGCAAGTATGAACCACATGAAGATTTTTTTTTAACCTTGGACAAAGGTTATGGGAGATCTACATAAGCAATAAAAACTGAACATGTTCTTATATCCAGAAAGACTGGTATCATACAGGTGAGATATTAATGTAATAAATGCAATTATATAATTCACAGCTGGTAGCCATCTTCTGCATAAAACAGTGTTTTAAGTTCTATTAAGAACTTAAAACAAAGTTTCATTAATACCAAAGATATTTACCTGTTAAATGTTTAAGACTTTCATTCCAAACATACCAATTCAGAATAACTGAGAAATGAATCACTGAAAACCTCACACAATGATAATTCCAACTGAATCTATAAAGACACCATACATTTTTTAAGATAACATACAAGTATAACCATCTGTTCCAAAAGTGAACCTAAGCTTCTCTTTTCAGTATCTTTATTTCTTCTCTCATCTTTCCAGAAGATTAAATAAAGGATTCTTAAAAGTAGATAAGAAACTAGCTTCTCAATAAAAGGAAATAGTTATAGGATCTCTAATATTTTCATCTTTTAAATTCTAATCTGACATAAGTAATAAGTACTTTCTGAAGACTTACTAGATCAACTACTAAAAAATTCTAGGTTAGTCTTCCAAATGCCTTAGTCTTCACTTTAATAATGAAGGGACACGCATACACACATATGCACACAAACACTCTCTCTCTCTCTCTTTCTCTCTCTCTCTCTTTCTAATATACTCATACATATTTTCTCAAGTCATTACTAAGCTTAACCTTGTAAGATTTTTATGCACTGTGATTTTATTTTTTCTAGCTATTCTCCCATTGCAGACTAAAATTCTACTTTAATCCATGAGTTTCGTATTAGAGATTTAATTCCTAATAATTGCTTTTGTTTTGTTATATTCCTACAAACAGATGAGAGTTCTGTTCTTTTTTTCTTGAGAAATGAGACAGAATTAATGTACAAATCACTTCAAAATCACTTCATAGTTATTTTTTAAAAGAGAGCTCTGTTTCCAGGGTACTGAATTTAATGTTTATAAACTAATGTCATTCAGGTCCTCTACAGTTTTATATTCTTTTTTTTTAACTTTTAAATTTTTTATTTTAAAGATGTGGGGTACAATTCAGGGTTAAGTATACAAATGTTCATTATGCAGGAACCCTTGTTGATGATTTGTGCTCCCCTTCTCCCCTGGCAGTTTCCCTCAACTGCCAATCCCATCCTCCCTCCCCTGGCAGTTTCCCACTACTGTCAATCCCTTTCTTATAGTATTATGATGATTATTCAAGGTCCGTTTATGAGTGAGGACATACGGTACTCTACTCTTTGTTTCTGTGATAGATCACTGAGTATGATAGACTAAATCTGTCCAAGTTGCTGCCAATAGTCTTATATTCTTAAAGACTGTGGTAGACTGATGCTTTAATTGAATCACATTTCTACTTATTTTCATTGTAAAACTTAAAATATCTCTTGATAAATAAAAAAATCATGTTTAAAAATCATATCCAAAGCTAGACAACTTTGTGAAAAATAATATTCGCAACAATTAAAAATTCAAATGTCAATCTTAAAAACAAGTTATATATCCCTAATACGTCTCAAGAAAATTTAAAATATTTATTCTGTCATCCAAAATTGACCCTCATCGAACTAATGTTGGTCCCACTATAAAGGAAGCAGTCCTCATCTTTTTAATCCCAATAAATCGTTCTTTGGTCTTAAGTCACAGATGACTTTATATCTACTTAATTCTACTCCTGTATTTCTCAGGCCCTTACTAACATCTTCAAGTAAGCAGTACCCAAACATCTTAGAAAATACAAGGTTCAGCCAGGCACGGTGGCTCAAGCCTGTAATCCCAGCACTTTGGGAGGCCAAGGCGAGAGGATTACATGAGCCCAAGGGTTCGAGACCAGCTTGGGCAACTTGGAGAGATCTCATCTCTACAATATATCAAAAGTAGCCGGGCATGGTAGCACACGCCTGTAGTTCCAGCTACTTGGAAGGCTGAGGCGGAAGAATCGCCTGAGCCTAGTAGGTCAGGGCTGTAGTGGCCAAGAGCTTGCCACTGCACTCCAGCCTGGGCGACAGAGTGAGACTACTACTCAAAAAAAAAAAAAGAAGAAGAAGAAGAAAATACAAGGCTCACAAAACTGGCTTGAATTCAACAATGCCCACATTGATCTTTCCTAAAACTATTTTGTCTGGGCACAATGGCTTACACCTATAATCCCAGCGCTTTGGGAAGCCAAGGCAGGGAGACTGCTTGAGCCCAGGAGTTTGAGACTGGCCTAGGCAACAGAGCAAGACCTTGCCTCAATTAAAATTTTTTTAAAAGTGTGGGATAGTCTCACTGAGAACTGGTTAAAAAATGTTTTTTGAAATACTATAAAATATTTATGTTTTAAATATTATAAAATATTGATCATAACTGTCCTGCCTATTTGCTTAGCACTGGGGATTTAACACACTTCCTGTAAAGAATAATAAGTACTTTTAGCTTAGTGGGCAATACTGTGTGTCACAAAAGCAGGCATGGACAATATGCAAAGAAATGAGCATGGCTATGACGAATCAGAATTTTACTTACAAAAGTGAGCAGTGAGCAGATTCACCACATGGGCCATAGTTTTAAACGCTGGCTTAGTATACAAGGAACAGGCAACCCGATGGTATCACATAGTGACAATGAGGTCTCCCAAAGTAGGGCTCTATTTTATTATGTCCATTTATGAATTATTAATGCTCAGAAAATATCCATAAAATAATGATGCCCAATCTACAACAGCCAATTAGAACCTAACAGTACTGAGAGATAAAGATGCCTTGGATGCCTCCTTTTAGTTCATTTTACCAACTCCCCCATTTATCAAGCCTTAATGTTCAACTTTAACTTTTATTAAAAAGCATAATCTCTTTAAAACCTAGTAAAATGTATATCCACTATTAATAAAATTTGTAGAATAGCAAAGTAAAATTCAAGACAAATTCTTTTAAGTAGCACTAGAATAAGACAATTTAGTAAATTATGCTCCAAAGATTTGGGGGTGGGGATAGGGGTGAGAGTGTTGAGTGTGTGAGTGTGTGAGTGTGTGTGTGTGTGTGTGTGTGTGTGTGTGTGTGTGTGTGTGTGTGTGTGTGTGGGTGTGTGTGTTCATATAGGAGCATCTACAACAACATATGGATATTCCTGGGGGGTGGGCTGGGGGGTGCAGATCAAACAGTTCTGCAAAACCATCCACTGAAATGAACAGGGCTAGTGGTAAAAATAAAATTGGGCACAGACCGCTCAAACCTATATATATTATTTTGTAAAGACCAGCTCCTACAAATGTAAAAATGCAATTTTCAGGAAGACTTTCTTTTTTGTCGTTTTCTTTCTTTATAAACACAGGAGCAAAACACAGGAATTTCCTGAGAGTATTTCTGCCAGTGCAAAGTATGATGATTCTGAATGCCACTGGACTAGCCGTTTCTTTCACTGAATGATTTCTTTAAATCATTTCTGCAAGATCTGCATGTTTTTTGTAAGGTCTTCATATATATATTACCAAACCTTGTTCTTTAATTGAAGATGTCTCCCAATTTCAGTATATATATTAGCAATGGTGGGAAGAGTTGCCTATGAACCAACGCTACTTCCACATTACACTGATATCATTTCTCTATTTATCAAGCGTATATGGGCCAATTGACATTAAGGAAACGTGTTACAACAGAACAGTTTATAATCAATGCTGGGCTATGTGTTTTCAAGATAATCTTGAAAGCAAGTCTCAAGTTCCTCTTGTTAACTTTTAGGCACATAGCATTAACTGCATCCTTCTACCTACTTTAATTTACTTCTATGGCTACCTAGTCAAATCCTTTATGATGATCAAAAGAAGTAAAAATCACCTCTAGCAGGAGGATCACTTGAGGCCAGGAGTCCAAGACCAGACAGGGCAATATTTAGTGAGACTCCATCTCTCCATTTAACATAATAAAAATAAATTTTTAAAAAATCATCTCTAGTCCAAGGAGATCTAAAATAGACCTAAACTTCATTATCAAATAGCATATTGTTTCCTTACTAATGTTAGCAAAAATAAGAAAAATGACTAGGTAAAAGTAGCTAATTTCTTAAATTTTAGGTATTGTTTGAATTTAATTTCTATGCCAGACAGCTCACAGCTTAAATATATGCATATATTACCAAATATAAATGGCTCAGGGGTTTAATGACATCTCAAAATTTGTTTGTGTACATAGATACAGACACCTGCATTTTTATACTTTTATATTTTAAATATACAATTATAACATTATAGTTGCATATTCTAAAAATTAAATGTTTTGTTTAAAATGCTCTAACATGCATATTTTAAATAAGTCACTGTTCTAGAAAGTGGATTTGGAGAAAAATTTTAAAATATAAAAAGCAATTGATTACATATTATAACCATTTATATTATATTTTAAGACTCAAGATGAAAAGTTCACTTTAAACCACTTTAAATAAAAAAACTCACTAATGTCCCCTGTACAATGTACTATTTTTTTATTTCCATCATACAAAGAAGCTTGATTAGTTCAGCCAATTCCTATGTTTAGTTATAGCAAAATACAGTCCAAATGATTCTGTTAACTTAGAATAGAGCAATAGTAGTACTGCCCCAAGAAGCCATTTGGAAACCTAAGTTGGGGAGCAGTGGCACTACTGGCATTTGGCAGGTGTGGACTACAGGTAGGAGACAGGTAATATACAGAACAGTCAGACACAATAAAGACTGTCCCAGGCCACGAGATATTTCAAATAACTTTGGCAATATCTGTAAACCTTAAGAAAAAACATGAAAATGTGGCAGTGACATAGATTTTAAAAATATGCTTGTAATTTCTCAGCTTAGATTTGTTTTGCATGGTTCTTATATATGTTATAATTTTCTAGGAATACATGTGAATCAAACTGTATTTGTTTTTTGCAACTTTACCAAAATCAGGCATCAAAGTCTATGATAAAAATGCCACTTACGGCATTTAAGTCTGTTGTAGATGTTACATTCAGTGAGTCTAAATACAGAGGCACTGTCATGTCATTGTACCCAAGTATTTTACTATTGTTTTCCTTTTACTTTTATATTTGTAAAATGCTCGTACATTACATAGATATTGGTAAACTTTGTAAGCAGACCTTTTATTAGTTTCTTAATTTACTTCAAAATACTCCAAGGGAAGTCAGGCTCAGTGGTTCACGCTTGTAATACCAGCACTTTGAGAGGCTGAGGCGGGAGGACTGCCAGAGTCCAAGAGTTAGAGAACAGCCTGGGCAACATGGCAAGACCTCGTCTCTACAATAAATAAAAAAATCGGCCAAGTATGGTGGTGCGTGCCTATAGCCCCAGCTACTTGGAAGACTGAGGCAGAAGGATAACCTGAGCCCAGGAGGTCGAGGTTGCAGTAGCTTTGATTGTGCCACTGTACTCCAGCCTGAACTTGGCGAGACGTCATCTCTACAACAGATTTAGTGCGGCCACTGCACTCCAGTCTGGGTGACAAAGTGAGACTCCAACTCAAAAAAAAAAAAAAAAAAGAAGAGCTCTACTAAAATTTCCAAATAAGGAATAAACAAATTCTAGTCAGAGAATACAAGCTTTTAGATACCACACAATATTTAAACCTGAAGGATGCGTAGCTGAGGATGACACCATTCCAGTCAAAAGGAGAATATATGCAAAAGTAGAGGCAGAAAATTATGAAACCCACATAGCACTTGACAAGTGAAATGAACTGCCCTGAGCACAGCAATACATTAGAAAACAAGGTTAAAGGGACAGGCTAGGGTCAGACAAGCAATATTTCTAAATATCTTATGAAGGTCCTAGATTTTTGTCCTTAATAAATAGTCTGTTGTAAGAGATTGACAGGTTTAGAAGCAGTGAGGAAAAAAGAACAAATTTATACGTCCAATAATCTAAGTATACTCAGTATGGGTGAGTAAATGACCATGCCTACATTACTGTGGAAAGGGGGAAAAAAAGAGGCAGAGAAACTGAATGAAATCAAAACCATGGGAAAAAATGACTCCCAAAAAGCCCAACAACTCAACTTACTTTTGCCCCCATATTTAATTAAGAAGTTCACCACCGCGGGCTTGGTGACTCAGTCTGTAATCCCGCGCCTTTGGGAGGCTGAGATGAGTGGATTGCCTGAACCCGCAGGTTCAAGACCCGCCTGAGCAGCGAGACCTCATATCTACAATAAATCAAAAAATCAGCCGGGCGTGGTAGCGCATTCCTGTAATTCCGGTTACTTGAAAGGCTGAGGCGGAAGGATCGCCGGAGCCCAGCAGGTCGAGGCTGCGGTGGCCGGGAGCGGCCACTGCACTCCAGTCTGGGCGACAGAGTGAGACTCCAACTCAAAAAAAAAAAAAAAAAGAAGTTCGCCAGGCTCGGTGGCTCAGCCTGTAATCCCGTGCTTTGGGAGGCTGAGGTGAGTGGATTGCCTGAGCCCGCGGGTTCGAGACCTCATCTCCACAATAAATCAAAAAATTAGCCGGGCGTGGTAGCGCGTGCCTGTAGTTCCAGCTACATGGAAGGCTGAGGCGGAAGGATCGCCGGAGCCCTGTAGACCGAGGCTGCAGTGGCCAGGAGCGGCCACTGCACTCCAGTCTGGGTGACAGAGTGAGACTCCAACTCAAACAAAACAAAACAAAACAAAAAAACCCAAAGAAGTTCGGTGAGGGATGCAGGATGGGGTAGAAACACTGAGATAAATCAAAAGGTGATGCCAGACAGACTAGTGATAAAATACTGAATACCTTATGAGCTACACTGGCTTTCATAAACTCCTAGGTAAAAACCTAAGATGACCATTGGATAGTTTTAAGATACTATTTATGTGAAACATTATATTAAGCTCATATTCAATACATTATCTAACTTAATCCTCAAATGACATCAAAGGCAAGTAGTATTCCCATTCTAAAGATGTAGGAAATGAGGCTTGCCACACAAGACTCCTAGGTAGGAAAGGTGAAACTAAGTTCAGGTACTCAACCCCCTCAATCTGCAACCCCACAGCTCTATCCACGGACTCAGTGGTCAAAGAAAAAGGCCTGCATCTGAAACTATTAATTTTTTCCTACTCACGCAGGTTACTTCTGCCCCTAGTTGTATAGAAGTCAAAATAAATAGCTTAAGCCGGGCTCGGTGGTTCAGCCTGTAATCCCGTGCCTTGGGAGGCTGAGGTGAGTGAATTGCCTGAGCCTGCGAGTTCGAGACCCGCCTGGGCAACTTGGTGAGACCTCATCTCTACAATAAATCAAAACATTAGCTGGGCATGGTAGCGCGCGCCTGTAGTTCCAGCTACTTGGAAGGCTGAGGCGGATCGCCGGAGCCCAGCAGGTCAAGGTTACGGTGGCTGGGAGCGGCCACTGCACTTCAGTCTGGGCGACAGAGTGAGACTCCAACTCAAAAAATAAATAAATAAATGGGTTAAGACTTTGGAGATAGTATAGGATAACAATGAAAGAAAACACCACGTTTTCTTTTAATCTCCTAAAAAAGGAGCCCCCTGCTTTGTTTTGCTTCCTGTATTACAAGAAATTTCCAAATGTGATACTAAAGCTTACTGTTCAGTTAGAGTAAGAAACATCTGTATACATTCATTTTTTTCTAAAATCACACTGAGCCCATCTAGGGGAGCATTCTGAGACTGAGAAAGCACTTTTTAAAAGTAGTTGTAATATCTGAAGAATGAAAACAAATCTTCACTAGAGGATTCCAAATAATCCATGGCAGCTGACATCTTATAGGTTTCCAATATACTTATGATGTGACTTTTGAACTCAATTTCATACTTGTTGATTAAAACAAGAAATACAGACTGCAAAGAAAATTATTAAACATATAAGCGACTATTTTGTAAACCCAAGAAAAAGTTTAACATGGGTACTATATCACGAATCAAACGTTCTGCTGTCCCATAATCCCAGCACTTTGTAAGGCCAAGGCGGGGCGGACAGCTTGAGCCCAGGAGTACAAGACCATCCTGGATAACACAACGAAGGCTCATCTCAACAAAAAAATTTAAAAAAAAAAAAAAATCACGTTTATAACATCCAATTAAAGAAAAGCAGCCTCTGTTCCTCCTTAGACCAAGGTAACCATGCCAATGTTTAACACAACACTGTAAATCTTGTCTCCTGGCCTCAAGGCCTGATGGAACAGACTAGTCTTCTTAGCATTACCAAAGTGGCATTAAAAGTGGGTGTGTGTGCACATATGGTTTTACAGCTAAAACTCAAGCTGTCTAATTATAGCAGTAAGATTTACTATTACTGAAAAGAGCAAGTTATGAGGTATACCCAGACAATTCTAGTATAAATTATTTCTTAAAGTGGTACAAATTTAGTTGTAAGAGGTATTGAAGTCATTGTTGCATCACATTATGTCTCCCATAACACTCTCCTCCTTCCAAACAAGATGAAGCTTGAACTTCTGACTGACTGAGCAAAGAAGATAAAAAAGAGAAAGTGGGGGGGAAGGGAGGGGAGATATAAAAGGAAGGAATCCATACAGGTTAAGTAGGAAAATGAAGAGAACATACCATACCAATGACTATGTTTCACTAAATAGACTTTGGGAAAACAAACTATCATGGAGATGCAAATTGGAATACAAAATAATGTTTAAATAGTCTGTGAAAGCTATATCACAAGTATTCTATTTTCTCTCTTTCTAGACACATGGTAGGACGGTACTTGTCCAACCACTTGGAACTATGTGCAGTCATGTGATTTGCTTATGAATCAAGGCTGGAGGTAGGTTTATAGAGCCAGAGTGCAATTTACCCTATTTTCTTGCCTGACAATATACTAAAGTATCTGAATGTGCAGACATGGAGCACAGCTTGTAGCTGACCCAAGACAGATAACTTTTTTAGTGGCTACATTATAAATTATTGATATTTAGAATCTGTGTTTTTGTTTTTTTGTTTTGTCCTGTTTTGTTTTACTGTAGCATAATCCACTCCATCTTGTTATATAGCCTATTTAAACTATGTCCTGCCGGGCTCGGTGGCTCAGCCTATAATCCCACGCCTTTGGAAGGCTGAGGTGAGTGGATTGCCTGAGCCCGCGGGTTCAAGACCTGCCTGGGCAGCGAGACCTCATCTCTACAATAAATTAAAAAATCAGCCAGGCGTGGTAGCACATGCCTGTAATTCTGGCTACTTGGAAGGCTGAGACGGAAGGATTGCCGGAGCCCAGCAGGTGGAGGCCGCGGTGGCCGGGAGCGGCCACTGCACTCCAGTCTGGGCGACCGAGTGAGACTCCAACTCAAAAAAAAAATTTTTTAAAATTAAAAAATAAAATAAACTATGTCCTATTTCAATTCTTCCTTACTCCAATCATGTTCTCACCATCTTTTCACAGTTAGAAAGAAAGTCACATTTTTGTGCCTAGAAATGCCAAAAAAATAAATCTTATGATTTCTAACCCACTCTAAGTTATTTGTTGATAACGTACCACTTAACAGTAAAGTAACAATGCACAAAATTAGACGTAAGTTCCAAACTCTGAAAGGAACGAATGTGTCCACGTGTCATGTAAAGACAAATATAGTTGACAAATGCCTTGCAACTGCTGCTTCAGGCTTCAGAGCCCAGATCAGCCAGATCATCTCTAGAAATGTTCCGAACCTGACTCTAATAACAGACTATATGTTCATTTCCTCTACCAGGTTAGGCTGTGTATGACAAAGCCCTCCCCTCCTCTCTTCCATAACTATTATAAAGCATGACACCAGCAAGATGTTCTACAAGTGAATAAACACAATCTTATACTGACTTTGTATTATAAGTACACTGAGGGAGAACTCTATAAAGTGACAAAAGATGCTTTATTAAAATAACACATGCATATCTCCAGAATCAAAATAACAGTGAAATAATCAAGTCTAGAAATGGCAAAGCGTCAACAGAACTTTGAAGAACTTCTAAAGAACTGAAACTTGTTCAGACTTCAGTACACATATACTGCCTTTGCTTTTCTTTACCTGTGCATCTTTTTCCATTAGGCAAGAGACATGGCAGTTGGCAACCTCAGATTCACATCTTCCCTACTCTGCCACCAAAAAAGAAAAAGCTAAAGCTTCCAATTTTTCTCATCTTTGATCATGTAACCACACCAGTCTTAATGCTGTGTTCAAAAAGAAGGAATACTGTAAATTCTCCTAGCTTTGGCCAAGGCTAGGGAATGACTAGGGAGGATCAGAGTAAGACTATGTTAAAAGAGAATAACTATGATTAAAATTCAAATTTAGAAAATACCAAAACTGAAAATATTAAAAAGGAAAAATCAATAATCCTAGTATAATCAACTTATAATTATATGCAAATGAAGCTAGAAGACAACTTTCCAGAGAGTATATAATATTTGAAAATATACTCCTTGCCAGGTACGGTGGCTCATGCCTATAATCCCAGCACTTTGGGAGGTGGAAGCAAGAGGATAGCCTGATTCCAGGGATTCAAGACCAGTCTGGGCAACTTGGCAAGACCTTGTCTCTGCAATAAATAAAAAAATTAGCCAGGTATGGTGGTACATGCCTGTAGTTTCACTTCCTTAGAAGGCTAAAGCAGAAGGACTGCCTGAGCACAGTAGATCAAGGCTGCAGTGGCCGTGAGCTATGCCACTGCACTCCAGCCTGGGTGATAGAATGAGACTCCAACTCAAAAGAAAAAATGCACCTTAACCAGCAATTACACTTGTGATAACCTAGCATAGCAAAGTACTAGTACAAATTTGCAATAATAAGAAAGCTCAACCCTTTTCTGTAGGTAAAGCTTCAAACCAAACTATCATCAAATGAGGAGTGGTTACATTAACTGATAAATTCACATAATGGAAAATTATGCAGGCATTAAAATTAATGAAGCAATTTTACTGTCATTATGACAGATGTCGACATGTAAAAAATGCCTATGATACAGCTAGTGAAAACAGCAAGTCACAATATAGTATGTAAAATTATTCTATCCTTAAAAATTTTTAGAAAGATGAACCAAAATATAGACACAAAGTTATTTTAAACATCTTCTTATTCAAAAAACTTCCTGTCTTTTAAGAGTCAATTTCTGTACCTCCTATGAACTCTTCTGTACCTCCTATGAACTCTTCTTTATCTCTATGAACTTAAAGGACTTAGAAAGTTCAAGCCTACATTTCCTACTAGTATATGTCATTTATCTTCTAATGTGCGAATCCTGTCTTGTCAACTATTTAAAAGCTTCTTTAAGACTGGATTATACTTCTCCAAGCCAATCTTTAGAGACCAGGACTGTAGATCTTACATAATGAATTGACAAAATATCAGCTGAATAAATTAGAGTCACTTCTCCTGAACAGTGGTGCAAAAGGAGATTAATAACAAATGTCTTAACAAATGTATTAGGGCACTTACATCAAAATGTACTCTCAGACTGGGCATGGTGGTTCAAGCCTGTAATTCCAGCACTTTGGGAGGTCAAGGCAAGAGGATTACCTGGGCTCAAGGGTTCAAGACCAGCCTGGGCAGCTTGGTGAGACCTCATACAATAAACCAAAAAATTAGCCAGGCATGGTAGCACATGCCTATACTTGCGGCTACTTGGAAGACTGAGGCGGAAGGATCACTTAAGCCCAGCAGGTCAAGGCTGCAGTCAGTGGCCGTGAGCATGCCACTGCACTCCATCCTGGGTAACAGAGTGAGACTCCAACACAAGGAAAAAAAAAGTATTCTTAGCGAGACCTTACTCCTTAAACCTATTTTTTTTCAGTGTTTAACCTCATTACTAGGGTAACATCAATAAAAAAAAAGTTTTAGCCCTTATCAAATTAACAGAAAAATATAAAATGGAGACAACAAGAATAGAACAATGAGAAAAAGCACTCTATTTCCTAACGATGGGAGTGCAAACTGGAAGTAAAAATTTAACATGCTATAATATTAGCTATGGACTTAGGGAAAAAAATTAACACGTGATAAGTTGATTTAAAAAAAAAAAAAAAACAACACTCCCTTTGACCAAGCAATTCCCTTTAGGGAAACTGCTCTGAAGAGATATCTGTAATGAAAACATTTAACCATAAACAAAAAGTTTTTCAACTACAACTACTTAAATACCCCAAAACTAAAAAAGTAATCATGAAAAATATTATATATTCATTCAGTGAATTATGTGGCTATCTGTAAATGATTATCAGATGATCATGACATGAGCAAATGTTAGTAGTAAGATATTGAGTGAAAAGAAAAGGATACCCTAGTCAGGCACGGTGGCTCACACCTGTAATCCCAGCACTTTGGGAGGCGAAGGCAAGAGGATTACCTGAGCCCATGGGTTCAAGACCAGCCTGAGCAACATGGTGAGACCTCATCTCCACACTAAATCAAAAAATTAGCCAGTGTGGTAGTGCATGCCTGTAGTTCTAGCTACTTGGAAGGCTGAAGCAGAATGATTGTCTTAACACAGCAAGCCGAGGCTGCAGAGGTCATGAGCATGCCACTGCACTCCAGACTAGGTGACAGAGTGAGACTCCAACTCAAAACAGAAAAGAAAAAAAAAAGAGCAGGATACCCAACTGTATACACAGTGTAATCAGTTACATGTTAAACTGTACTTTAAGAGAGATAAAAAGCAAAATGTTAAAACATACTTTTCTCTGGGTAGCATTTTCTTTTTGTACTTTTCTGTATCTTAATCCTTTAAAATAGTTTTTTAAGCAAAAATACAAATTTCTTTATATATAATTAATGCTAGTTTTAAAAATCTGCTCCAAAAGGTAAGAAAATAATAATTAAAAGCTATAGCCCATATTTCTCACAACTGAGTTTTTACTAAGTAATAATTATTAAACCTTTGCAAATTTTTTAAAGGGAGTAAGAAGTACAAAACTGGATTTGAGCATTTCTTCTCACCATTCAAAAATTTCACAGTACAGTCAAATGTAAAAAGGAAGTCATAATAAAACAGAGCCGCACACAGTGGCTCACGACTATAATCCCAGCACTTTGGGAGGCGAAAATGATAGCATTTCTAGAGCCCATGGGTTTGAAACTAGCCTGGGCAACATGGTGAGACCTCATCTCTACAATAAATAAATTTTAAAAATTAGCCAGGCATGGTGGCGCATGCCTATAGTTCCAGCTACTTGGAAGACTGATGCAAAAGGACCTCTTGAGCCCAGTAGGTGAAGGCTGCGGTGGCCATAAGTGTACTGCACTCCAGCCTGAGCGACAGAGTGAGACACTCCAACTCAAAAATAAAATAAAATAAAATTTCCTCGTGGAAGAATGTTACAGAAAAACACTGACTGATAACAACTGGAGTGAGACACTCCAACTCAAAAATAAAATAAAATAAAATTTCCTCATGGAAGAATATTCCAGAAAATCATCAACCGATAACAACTGGCTACTATACCATATCATTCCTACTTTTTTCCTTCTTTTCTTGAGACAGGGTCTTATTCTGTCACCCAGGCTAGAATGCAGTGACATGATCATAGCTCACTGTAGCCTTGAACTCCCAGGCTCAAGTGATCTTCCCACCTCAGCTTTCCAAGTAATTAATACTGCAGGCGCAGACCACCACTATAGCCTGCTAATTTTTTTAAAATAACTTTGAGCCAGGCTCGGTGGCTCAGCCTGTAATCCCGTGCTTTGGGAAGCTGAGGTGAGTGAATTGCCTGAGCCCGCGGGTTCGAGATCCGCCTGAGCAACTTGGCCAGACCTCATCTCCACAATAAATCAAAAATTAGCCGAGCGTGGTGGCGTGCGCCTGTAGTTCCAGCTACTTGGAAGGCTGAGGCGGAAGGATCGCCGGAGCCCAGCAGGTCGAGGCTGCAGTGGCCGGGAACAGTCACTGCACTCCAGTCTGGGTGACAGAGTGAGACTCCAACTCAAAAAAAAAAATTTTTGTAGACACTGGGTCTCACTATGTTGCTAAGACTGGTCTCAAACTCCTGGCCTCAAGCAATCCTCTGGTCTCAGGCTCCCAAAGGGCTGGGATTGTCCCTATTACCATTATGTTGAAAATACACGTAGGAAACAATTTAAGAACACAGAATTGAAATATTAACCATGATTATTTCCGAGTGGTATGATTAAAGTTATCTTATTTTCCTGAGGTTTCCCAATTTTTTTTATTCTCCATATGCATTGCTTTGGTTCACATCTGTAGGACCAGCACTTTGGGAGACCAAGGAGGGAGGATTGCCTGAGCCCAAGAGCTCAACACCAGCCTGGGAAATATATCTCTAAAAAAAATTTCAAAATATTAGCCAGGCATGGCGGCACATGCCTGAAGTCCCAGCTATTTGGGAAGCTGAGGCAGGAGGATCGCCTGAGCCTGAGGTAGAAGCTGCAGTGAGACATTATCATGCCACTGCACTCCAGTATGGGCAACAGAGAGAGACCTTGTCTCTTAAAAATATAAATAAATAAATAAATAAACAAACAAAATAACGCCAAAATTACAGGAGGGAAACATGCTGTTTAAATTCTAAACTGAGTTAATATTCTTTAGTTACAAGTATTTTATACCTTCATCAAACTCCATCATAGGAATCAAGTGGTCTGTGCAGTGAAAACAGTCTGGCATAATGAAAAGAATCACAGACTTTTTAGGGTCAAGAGGTCTGGAATCAAGTACTGACTACAGACTAGGTTGAGCAAGTTTGCATATTTGTAAAATAGAGATTATGTACTTAGTGCAGATTTTCTTTGAGTCTCAACTAAAAGAATATGTATAATAATTTTTAAACTTAAAACACCCCACTAATGCTGTTGTAAGTATTAGTTGCATCAATGTATCACTATGAATACCGGTCACAAGTAGAAGCCCACAATTTTCAAGAAATACAAGCCACCATAACAACATTATACTTAGGAAAGCTGCACAACAGGAGTCACATAAAGAGAATGAAAATATATTAATAGTGGAATGAAAATATAGTTGCTCTATCCCAATTAATTTCAATCCCCTTAACCCCAGAAATCCCTGGACAAATTTCTGAGAGATAAGATAATAGCTAGAATAGCATACTCTATAGGGATTTCAAAGGTCAGTCTGGTTTGATTAGAAGGCCTTCAAAGTTCCTTCCAGCTTTTAGATTCTATCATGAGCAAAAGAATCAAACAAAGAAGGCAAAATGATATTAACTCATTTGTAACTCTTGGGGTGAATTTACACCATTTCAAATTCTGTTCCTGGTTGCCACTGACGTGAATTATCTCATTGTGGAAGATTGTCTTTTCGGGTTTATAATCCAAATAAAAACACAAAGTATGGAATGCTAGTCAGAGTGGTGTCTGAGGCAAATACTGGATATGTCTGTAACTTTCAGCTGTTCATTGTAAAAAAAAAAAAAAGTGACAATTTAGAAAAGGCCATTTCACCTATATTTAATGACAAAAGTCTGTGGCAACCAGCTTCAGGTTTTTTTTATTTTCACCTGCTCTCAGAATTAGGAAAGTGAAAATTTTGCCGGTCGCGAATTTGTTAACACGAGCCAATATCTTCTAATTTGCGTGCTTAGTTAAACTAATAAGATTTGCTGGCAAAAGTCTATGTCCTGATTAGAATGATACTAATTCACATAAAAATAAATGGGAAAAATATATTTAAACTCACTATTTTTTATTTTTATTTTTTTTTTTGAGTTGGAGTCTCACTCTGTCGCCCAGACTGTAGCGCAGAGGCCGCTCCCGACCACTGCAGCCTCGACCTGCTGGGCTCCGGCGATCCTTCCACCTCAGCCTTCCAAGTAGCTGGAACTACAGGAGCACGCTACCACACCCAGCTAATTTTTTTAAATTTATTGTAGAGATAAGGTCTCACCAAGTTGCCCAGGCAGGTCTCGAACCCACGGGCTCAGGCAATCCACTCACCTCAGCCTCCCAAGGCACGGGATTACAGGCTGAGTCACCGAGCCCGGCTTAAACTTACTACTTTAAATCACGGGATAGCCACACAATTTAACACAAAAACTTTAAAAGTTGTGTTTACCAATTTTTTTTTTTTTTTTAAGTTGGAGTCTCACTCTGTCGCCCAGACTGGAGTGCAGTGGCCGCTCCCGGTCACCGCAGCCTCGACCTGCTGGGCTCCGGCGATCCTTCTGCCTCAGTCTTCCAAGTAGCTGGAACTACAGGCACGCGCTACCACGCCTCGTCATTTTTGATTTATTGTAGAGATGAGATCTCGCCAAGTTGCTCAGGCAGGTCTCGAACCGGCGGGCTCAAGCAATCCACTCACCTCAGCCTCCCAAAGGTGCGGGATTAGTCTGAGCCACCGAGCCCAGCTTACAAACTGTTTTTAATCATATGAAAAATGGCACATGATAATTCTGGGCTTTAAAAAAAAAAGTAAATATGCCCTCTTCTGTGTATTACTTTTGTGGGGCAATGTATTTTGAAGAAACGTATGTTGAAAAATGTGGCTGGGTGTGGTGGCTCAAGCCTATAATCTCAGCACTTTGGGAGGCTGAAGTAAGAGGATTGCCTGAGTCCAGGGGTTCAATACCAGCTTGGGCAACTTGGTGAGACCTTGTCTCTACAATAAATTAAAAAATTAGCTGAGAATGGTGGCACGCACTTGTAGTTCCAGCTACTTGGAAGGCGGAGGCAGAAGGATCGCCTGAGCACAGCATGTTGAGGCTGCGGTGGCCATGAGCGTGCCACTGCACTCCAGGCTGGGTGACAGTGTGAGACACAGACAAAAAAAAAAAAGAAAAGAAAAAGAAAAATGTGAAAGCTGCTGGGCATGAAAGTTCACAGCTGTAATACCAGCACCTTGGAAGGCCGAGACAAGAGCACTGCTTGAGCACAAGAATTCAAGAACAGCCTGGGTAACAAACCAAGACCTCATCTCTACAAAAAATTAGCCAGGCATGACAGTACATATCTGTAATATCAACTACTCAGGAGGCTGAGGTGGAAGGTTCACCTCAGACCAGGAAGTAGAGCCGTGAATATGTAACACTTTTATTAGAGGAGGAATGACATTTTAAAATCAACAGCATAAAGTATGGCTGCTCTAAAAAATACTTCGAATGTAAAAAAGTAAGTTTCAGAACAGAATTCTACATTAAGTATAGTGCTAAGAGTTTAACATGCTATAATACTAAAGTTAACCAATAACACTATGAAACAAATATCCTCACTATGTGGACTAAGAAACTGAGGTATCCTAAAACTATCTTAAAGGACACACAGCTATTTAATGGCAGAGGCAGAAATAACACACAAAACTGTCCTAGTCCAAAGTCCAAATGCTTAATCACTTAAATAGTCTGATATCAACATGATGTGCTTCGATTTTTTTGTTCATTATTTACATCTGACAATTTACAAGTATATACATAGTTGTGCGTCAAATTGCTACATCAGGCAATCCTATTGGAATTTAGCCATTATCGCAAGCTAAACATGGAATACTAGTCCCAAAAGTAGAGAACTGGGCCTTGCAAGAAGTATTCTGAATATTGTACACATAATTACAATCCTTGGCAAAATCAGACCAAAATTGTACATGTAAGAGTGATCTTCACACTATCTCATATAGCGTAACTACTCCAACTGAAAAGACAAACACCAGACCATCAAAAAAATGGTAAGACCACTGATTTGCCAACAGAGATAGAGTACCTTACTATTCTGTGAGCATCCATGTTGTAAAAAAGTATGATGTGACAAAAGTCAAAGCTAAGTAGCAAATCTCAAGTTATTTTTTTGTGAGAAAGCAGGATTTACTGAGAGGATAGAAAAGCTCCCACAGTGGGAGGGGTCCCCAGGGGGTTGCCCCAAAGCTCAAGTTCTTAAAACAAATGAAACAAACATCTTTCAAGCCCGGTATTACTACGCCAAGACATACATAAGGAAAGGGACTACAAATGGTTGAAAGATGTGCTGTACCATGTGTTTAAGGAAGTAAAGAGAAAGGACAAATAAAACATGACACACCATATGCTAATGACCCTATATTAGGTTTCTGATAATGCCAACGACGAAGAACTATTTTTTGGAGCCCAGCATATTTGGAAAGGATTTAGGAGTTGTTTTGAATTCTAGTTTTCTTTGCATTACTTGGCTCAAAAATTAGAAAAATTACCTATTTGCAATAACTGTTCGAGTCTTAGTCCTTACAATGAGGTTTTTAATATTTTATTTTATTCCCAATTCCTTTTCAAATTACCATGAAATACATACCTTCCTCCTATTGAGTCGTCTTGTGGTTGGGCCCCGGCAGTGTTCCTCTGTGAACGTCGCAGTGACCCCCCTGGATTGTTATTAGGCCGGTTGGACATTGGCACCTCTCTCTTGAAGGGACATACCCTTTCTAGACACTACCATTCACTAAAAGAAAAAACAAAAATAAAATTTAATAGATGTACATGATACAATACAAAAAAGAAATGAAGGACATTGAAGGCCAAGAAATTTTATGCAAAGAATTTGATTTTATAGCCTTCATCAATGCTGTAATGACTCAGTACACTGATTAATGTGTTACAAAGTATCAGGGATATAAACAAAGTCAAGGCAAGTGGACTAAAACTCAGCACATAAAAACACTTAGATTTTCCATGCAATAGCCAGGAAATCCTCAATTCAAAGAAAACGTTGCATGGGCACAAATAAGTCTTTGTTTCCACATTTCTACTTGTACAGAAATAGGCTTTGCGCCTAAAGTCAAAACACCTTGGCTTAAGTACTGTAATAGAATAGGTATTAAGAGAGTTTGCCTTTTATACAAACCACAGTCCCTAACCCTAGATTCTTCAGACACAAAATTAACATGTCATGTTTTCTTCATAGTATTACTGTTAACAACAAACAAAATAATACAAAGAAAACTATAAAACTGTAGTATCTTAATGAAGACATGAGGAAAAAACAGCTTAAATACAGTAAACTGGTGGGCACAGTGGCCTATAATCCCAGCACTTTAGGAGACTGAAGTGAGAGGACTGCCTGAGCCCAGGGGTTCAGGGCCAGTCTTGGCACTTGGTGAGACTTTGCCTCTATAATAAATCTAAAAATCAGCCAGGCATGGTTGTAGACCTGTAGTCCCAGCTGTTTGGAAGGCTGAGGCAGAAGAATCACCTGACTCCAGCAGGATGAGGTTGCTGTAGCCATGAGTGTGCCACTGCACTCCAGCCTGGGCAACAGAGTGAGACTGACTCAAAACAAAAACAAAAAAACCCATAAACTGAGCAATGGTCCCAGAGGTCTTGGATTTCAACAGCAGCTCACCTGGCATGACCTTGGACAACTAAATCTCTAGATTTCATTCACCTCTTCTATAAATTCAGTGTATTATCTACCTCGGCAACAAGAAATTGTGAAACTAGTTTTATTTATTTTTTATTTTTTTATTTTTTGAGTTGAAGTCTCACTCCGTCGCCCAGACTGGAGTGCAGTGGCCGCTGCCGGCCACCGCAGCCTCGACCTGCTGGAATCCGGCACGATCCTTCCACCTCAGCCTTCCAAGTAGCTGGAATTACAGGCATGCGCTACCACGCCCGGCTGATGAAACTAGTTTTATAAGCCTAACAATTTAGCTCAAAACACAGTTCTTAACCAATTTGAACTTTCTATAAGAAATTTATTGTATAGCTAAAAGGATGATATTTAGAAAATCACTTAAATTGATAAAACAAACCAACCATCATGGATGGAATTATGACATATATAAATCAAATTTTCCACTTTTGGGGGGGAGGTCAGAGTGTCACCCTGCTGTCCAGGCTGGAGTACAGTGGCACGATCCTGGCCCACTACAGTTTCTTGAGTAACTAGGACTACAAGTGCACGCTACCATGCTAATTTTTAAGTTTTTTTTATAGAGACAAGGTCTTGCTATGTTGCCCAGGCTGGTCTTGAACTCCTGGATTCAAGCAATCCTCCTGCTCACCCTCCCCAAGTGCTGGATTATAGGCATGAGCCACCATACCTGATCAAATTTTTCACTGTTTTTCGTAAGCCCTCCAGTCAACCCCAAGTATAGTTCTTTCATTACTTCTATTTACTAGCAAAGAAATAGAATGAATGATTATATGACATTAGAGAAACTGGTGCCAAAGAGAGTGCAAATTAATCATAACTAAATCTATTACTGTACTGGAATTTGTTTTAAGAGAATCCTTGCACTGTAACAGAAAAGTAGGTTTTAAGTTATACAGTAGAAAAGGGCTGTTTTCTGTTGCACATATCCAAATCAATTAATATCCTAAATAAACTCTGATAAGAAAGTTCAAACTACTAATGTTAAGTACTGTCAATTTTAGCAAGAAAAAAATATTAAGAAACACCGAATATATATTAAAACAGAGGCAGACAAACGGGGGGAGAAAAAATTAAATATGCATGTACTGATATGGAAAATCTCTTCCCAAGTTAGGAGGAAAAAATTATGAAACTCCCATTTGTGTGTATGTATATAAAAGATATATATACACACATACCTATATGTAAGTATAATATATATGTGTATATATATATTTGTATACTGTTTACATGTTAAAAATTGATGAAGGAATTCATAAAATAGACTCTGTTAATACTGACAGCTTATGAGAAAGAGGACTAGAGGTCTGCAGTTTAGAATGAAAGAAATTATTTTTATTGTCATTGAGATGAATTATCCATTTAAAAGCAATAGGGCAAGTTGCTCTAGCACAATGGATATAAGTATAGAGCTCTGTAGTCAAACTGCCTCTGTCTGAGTTTAAATCCTAACTCCAACACCGACAAGTTGTACAACCCTGTACGTATTCATGTATTTCTCTGTGCTTCAATCTATCAAAAGGGGATAAAAATCTTACCTCATGCAGTTGAGTATCAAATGAAAAAAATCTACACAAACAACTTAACAGTGCCAATCATATAGCAAGGGCTCACTACTTGCTAGCTCAGTTAACTATCAACATTTATTCAAAGTTCACGTGTGCAGACTTTGTAGTACACACAGAGTATTTGTGGTAAAATAAACTATGATAGGCCAGGCGCAGTGGCTCACGCCTATAATCCCAGCACTTTGGGAGGCCGAGGTGCGAGGATTGCCTGAGCCCACGGGTTCAAGACCAGTCTGGGCAAGTTGGTGAGACCTCATCTCTACAGTAAATCAAAAAATTAGCCAGGCATGGTGGCACATGCCTGTAGTTTCAGGTACTTGGAAGGCTGAGGTGGAAGGATTACCTGAGCCCAGCAGGTCGAGGTTGCGGTGGCTGTGAGCATGCCACTGCACTCCAGCCTGGGCGACAGAGTGAGATTCCAACTCAATAAAAAATAAAATAAATAAATAAAATAAACTGCGATATATTGGGAGAAACCTCACCATAAAAACCACTGTCAATATGAGTCTTAGTTTCTAGCTAAATAGTTTCAAAACGGAAATATTTTAAATTAAGGTAAGCATCACAATCACCTGGGAAACTTTGTCAAAATATGAATAGGTGCCTGAACCTTACCCTCAGATTTTGATTCTGTAGGTAGAGAAATGGAAGATATATTTTAAAAGAGCTCTCTTGGTTGTACTGCAACACAAAACAATTGCACCACATTAAAATAATCCTTTTAAAGGCCGGCCTTTTTCAGAATTCATCTTACAAGTTCCTCTACTTCAAACACCATCTCAGTGTCATTTCTCCTGGACACAAACAGCATTACTGAATACAAGAGAATGGTGTGATACTGCTACTTTCACTTTGAAAAGCAAAGATTACTATTATTAAACAAGTTTGGTAGTTCTCATCGGCCCACTTTTTACAATTAATACCTACTATGTTATGGGGTGTTTGTTAAATCATTCAAATCAATGTAAGTAGTTATTTTAACCTACAGTCATCAAGGTAACCTTAAAAATGCTCCCAACATCTTCAGAGCTTGTTAACCAGCACCACTATCAACCAACAGCCCATCTGTAGATAATTTTTGAGATATAAAAGAAAGAATGGCAAGTAAGAATGCAGCTGTTTATCAAAGTACTATCTACTTTTAATGCATAAAATCATCTTTTTAAAACTGTTAAGTTTTGAAACTTTAATTCTCTGAAAATAAGTAACATGTGATAGATACAAATCCCCCCTCTACCAGGTATCAACAAAACCAGAGTTGAAAGGGTCACTCAGAGATGATCAAGTTCAACCCCTTTCATTATAGACACATCCAGAAGAAGAAAGTTCTGAACAAAGAAATCTGTTGAGGAACCAGTCTTCTGAATTTTGGTACTAAGAAGATCTATGCCCCCCATGAATAATCACCACCTCAACTTCAAACAAAATTTAATGCCTCTCTGGTTCCAGCTAGGAACCCAGAGGCCAAGAGTTTTGACCATATAATGATTTTCTTCAGAATGTTTTCCTTACAGAACATTCTGTACTGACCTGGTCAATTACTTATGACTACCATATGGTTATGACTCAATTTTTAAGACATATACACACAAGTGGAAACTATAATATACAATACCGCTAGGAGTCAACTTTTGATAACCTGAAATGAATATGAACTCAAAAGATTCTATCTTAATAGGTTTCTCACAGTATTGAAACTAAGAGTTATAAGACCAATCTATTATATTCCTATCAAGACCTATACATTACTTTTTCCAAACCAGGGGCATACTTTCATTTCCATAAAAATAATCACCAAGATTTTTCACATAAAACCTTTGATATTAAGTAACAAAGCACTAAAATAGGATAGATGACATGTATAACTTTGAATTCAACAGGAAAAACATAAAAAGGCTAATGGATATCTCCAATGTTGAAAACAAACTCATGACAACTTTGCTCACAGCTCTATGTGTATAACAAACTTATTCACTATTTAGCCTAAATGGCATTTGAATTGTATGTGAAAAAGTGTTTAGCATTACCGGCAAATACCAAATAGAAAAAACAGACTTGTATATTAATCCACATTGTAAAACTGAGTCTTAAAATTTAAATCAAAAATATTCCTTAAAGGAAAACTTCAACTAAAAACATTTTAAAATTAATTTTCTGCTCATTTCTTAACTCAAAATTACAAAAGAGAGGCTAAGGTTTAAAAAAACAAAACACACACACACAATTCAATACTTCCTTTGGTGCAAAACTTGTAGAATACCAGGAGAAATCAATTGCAGAAAAAAGTAACTTTAGAGCCAGCAACACCTGTAGTTCCAGCTACTCAGGAGATTGAAGCGAAATGATCACCAAAGCACAGTGAGTTTGAAAACAGACTGGGCAATAGAGTGAAACCCTCATCTCTCAATAATCATCATAACTTTAGGATGTGCTAGAACTCCCCAGTAAAATGGCCAAAGTATGGAAAAGAAGCACATACTATAAAAGTTAGTTATGCAGAATTTTCACCACATGAATAGTATTTCACCACACAAATGACAGACTGGAGAATAAATGTCTAGTGTAGAAATCCCGAAAGTCAGTTTGTTCACTCATGTAATCACTATCTATCACCTACTTGATACACAATTCTAAAAACCGAATGAAAACTGAATTATATTCACAGTAAAGATTTTTTTTAAGTTAATACAGTCATGTATTGCAGTAATGACACTTTAGGCAACAACAGATCACATATACGGCAGTCCCATACAATTATGATATCACATTTTTACTGTGCCTTTTCTGTGTTTGGATATACCTGGATACATAACTTCTTTGTGTTACAATTTCCTACAGTATTCTGCATAGTAACATGCTATACATGTTTGTAGCCTAGGAGCAACAGGTTAGACCATACAGCCTAGGTTTGTGTAAGCACACTCTATGATGTTCACACAAAGACAAAATCATCTGACAACATATTTCTCAAAACTTTGGCCTATCTTTAAGCAAAGCATGACTACACTTACATCCCAAGTAATGTCTGCAGTAAGTTTTTAGAATTGACATTTAAAGTGAAACTTATTTTTACAGCATGTATCCCCTAATTTCTTATGCACTCTTTTTAGAAGCAGTCCTCCAAAGAGATTAGTTTGTTAACAAATAATGAACTTGGAGATAAATAACAATAGTAATAAACAAAATTTGCACAGAACTTCACTCACTTTTTTATTCTAATAGTAAAATTTAAATGTGCCATTGCCCATTAGTCTTATTTTACAAATAAAGAAGTTGAAACGTAACAGAATTAGTAGCCTACATGCAACAACTAATGGCATCTATTTCAGACTGCAAACAAGAAATGAGAGCTGGCACTCCAGATCTAAACAATTACACACACTAGATCATAAAGAAAATGTGAGGTCTTAGGTGAAGGTACGATACATTAAACATACCAGGGGCAGTATAAATTAAACTATAGGTAAAATTAAATAGAAGTTACCGTTGCTTATAAAATAAATCATGCTTGCTTAAGTAAGAAAGGCAAGGATATCAAATAAGTCTATCTTTAAAATAGGAGTGAATAACCTTTCAGTGTCCCCCAAAAGCAAGGCATTGAGAGATGCTGAGGAACAATGGCAAGTAAGACAATCCGTAATCACAAAAAACTTAATGTTCTATATCCCCTTTCCTAGGTTCAAAATCTACAAAATACCTTTACCTTCATCTAAGTTTAGCTAAAGATAATATTAAAGTATTAGAGACAATGTAAACCAGGATCTCAGACCTTACCTGAACTTAACACTTGCCATTTAACAAATGCCTAGTAAGTACAACTTAAATGACAGAATCTGAAAGAAAAGTAGGGGATGTCAACAAGTCCACTATGATAAATGAGAAAGGAATTGAAGAAGAAAAAGAACAAACAGTATCTACACAATCATTGGGATCCAAGATCAAGGTTCCAATTTTTTAAAAAATTGGAAGAGGGAGTAAGGGAGGAATAAATAAATAAAAATTTTTAAAAATTGGGGCCGGGCGCAGTGGCTCACACATGTAAACCCAGCACATTGGGAAGCAGAAGTGAGAGGAATGCCTGAGCCCAGGGGTTCAAGATAAGCCTGGGCAACTTGGCAAGACCTTGTCTCTACAATAAATCATAAAATTAGTCAATAGCTGGGCTCTGTGGCTCAGGCTGTAATCCCAGCGCTTTGGGAGGCCGAGGTGAGTGGATTGCCTGAGCCTGCAGGTTCAAGACCCGCCCGGGCAACTTGGCGAGACTTCATCTCTACAATAAATCAAAAATTAGCCAGGTGTGATACCACGTGCTTGTAGTTCCAGCTACTTGGAAGGCTGAGGCAAAAGGATTGCCAGAGCCCAGCAAGTCGAGGCTGCCGTGGCCAGGAGCGTGCCAATGTACTCCAGTCTGGGCAACAGAATGAGTTCCAGCTACTTGGAAGACTGAAGCAGAAGGATCACCTGAGCCAAGCAGGTTGAGACTGCAGTGGCAGTGAGCATGCCACTGCATTCCGGCCTGGGCAACAAAGCGAGACCCCAAATCAAAAAAAAAAAAAAAAAATTGGGACAGTTTGTTAGTTCACTTTGATTTAGGAAGGAGGTAATACAAAATTGGCAGTTGTAACTGTATTTGTTATAGACTAGCACAATGTAGTTTATTAATTCACATTTGTGCTAAGGAAAATGGGGAGAAATGTATCGTCTTTTCTCCAGTTAATCAGAAAAGTTCTGTAGAGAAATTAGGTGAGTAAGCTAGTCACCAAGTGCAAGAGAAAGGGCTAACGAGAAAGGGCTAACTCAAGGTCTGTTAGGCATTTAATTCAATTTAGGGGCAGTAAGACCATTTAAATGTGATTATGGAATATTGTACAACACATAAAAATAGTATTTTCAAACTAAATTTTTGTAGCACAAAAATTTTTAACAGGAAAAATACAAAAATATAAGTGAATAATTTAAAAAAAAGAATGATTAAGGGTTATGTTTATTCTGCGCTTACTATGGGCCAGGTAATATTCCTTTTCTCTTAATTTTCACACCAACCTACAAAACTGATCGTGGAAATAATCTTGCAAAGAAACTGTGACACACAGAAAGTTGAAATAACTTTAATGCCAAAAAGCTAACAGTTGGCAGGGCCAGCACTCAAATGCAGGTTTGCGTCAAAGCCCATGCTCTTTATGACTATGCTACACGGCTGAACAAAAAAAACAAAAAACAAGTAACTATACATATACCTGAAAAAAATTCAAAACAATAGAGAGAGAGCCATGACATGCCAAGTTTGGGCAATTATGAAAGATAATTGAGAAGATTCTGATCCTTTAACATTTCTTCCAGATAATCAGCTGGCTAATCCTTAAATGAATAATTCTAAAATATGCTAAATAAAGAGATGCAAGATTAAAGATACAGTAGTAAACAAAAAAGAAAAAGTTATCAATTTCTTCCTCACCGGTCTGGAATGGCCAGTCACTTCTGCTGCTGCTTCTTAAAGGGTAGAGCAGTGAGGAAAGGCCTGGAGGAATGAGAGGATCAATGACAATGGATGGTGCCTCCTGGGCCTGAAAATAAGCCTCTGTATCACAAAGAGCCAGAAACAAAAAATTTCAGATTTAAGACATACAGATAAGGAGGCAGATCAAGTAGAAAGCTACCAAAATAGGCCTAAAGATAGATGAGAGCATGATAACAATGTAAGGCCAATGAAGGGGGAGTATCAAGAAACATTTAGATGGCAGAATCTACACAATAAGAAAGACAAGACTAGGACTGTGGTTCTCAGACTTCTGCATGTATACGAATAGAAACACTAACTTGCTCTGGTGACAAGGGTTAAGAAAAGTTATCTAAAAGATTTAAAGAAAGATGACACCATAGACTTTCAGTGTCCTATAAAACAACAGGATTGCCTAGGAATTATTTAATTTTTTAGAAGAGAGCAGCAAATTTTAACTCTGCTAATTACTATTACTTAGAGGTTAAGACACTGAAGTTACATGCCAACTTGCAGATTTATGTCTGGTAAAAATACAAATAATTTATGTATAGTAGAAAAGACAGCCTCAAAGATTGCAGTATGCTGCCTGCAGAATATCAGTCATCTCATTCTAAAATTCTTTAAGTTGTTCATAAATATTGCTTCCCAAAAGCTCTTGAACCAGCTTTAATCCATGACAACTCTCCCCTCATTAGTTAGTTAAATAAAATCTTTGCCATCTACATTCTATGAAGGTTTAAAAATTATGCTTTTAACTTTAGAAAACTGGCCAGGTATTGTGGCTCACATCTGTAATCCCAGCACTTTGGAAGGCCAAGACAGGAGGATCGCTTGAGGCCACGAGTTCGAGACCAGCCTGGGCAACATAAGGAGACTCTGTCTCTACCAAAAATTTAAAAACTTAGCTGGGTGTGGTGGCACATGCCTATTATCCTAGCTACTCAGGAGGCTGACACAGAGGCCTCCCTTTAACTTAAGAGTTTGAGGTTACGGTAAGCTACTGCATGCCACTGCACTCCAGCCTAGATGAGACCCTGTCTCAAAAACAAAACAAAAAAACTATAGAAAATTGTTCAAAATATATTGTAGCAGCATTATCAAATGATACACATGGAAGAAAAAAAAGTTTAGTGTCATCATGTCAAATTTGAGTCATTGTGTAGGCTATTTAGGTAAAAAGTTCCAGCAGGCAAATAGAAATGAAGACTGAGAATTAAGGAGGCAACTGGATATGCAGATGGAGAAATTACTGGCATGCAGGAGGTAGGAGAAATCAAGGTAATCAATAAGGTTCCACTGTCTCTACTAAAAGCAAGCAGAGACCAGGAGTGGTGTCGAACACCTATAAACCCAGCACTTTGGGAGGCTGAGGCAAGAGGACTGTTTGACCCCAGGAGTTCAGTCCAGCCTGGACAACATAGTGAGACCTTGTCTCTACAAAGAATAAAAAAAAAATATCTGGATGTACTGGTGTGCACCTGTAATCCTAGCAACTTGGAAGGAAGGATTACCTGAGCCCAGGTCAAAGCTGCAGTGAGCCATGACTGTGCCACGGCACTCCAACCTGGGCAACAGAGTGAGACACCAACTTGAAAAAAAGAAAAGCAAGCAGAGTTAAGACAGAAAAGAGTACAGACCCCTGATGATAAAACCTTGGGAAACACTAAAATCTAAGAAAAACAGAAAGAATCCAGTCAAAGAGAATCAAGAACTCATCTATAAGTACGGGGAAACTGAATCAGGATGGTGGTACTGCAGACCAGTACCACTGGGAATAAGGATAGGCAGAGCTCAAATGTTAAAGAGAAAAAAATAAAACTGAACAGTGTCTATCAGATTTAGAAAATGGTGAAAGCTATTACTAGAAATGGTGAGGGAGGAGAGTGTATGTGGTAAGATAAGCAAACAGTAAATACCAACTCTCCTCTGACAGTGCAGGCTATCAAGAGGCAACAACAGCACACAGGGTAGGGGAGGCAGGGTGACAAAGGCTACCTGTGCCTAGGTGAGATTTTCCCATTTTTCCTTTATAATGAAAAGTCGTAAGCATGTTTAGATAAGGAAAATAATTACTGAAGGAAAGGCATTGGGGATAAGGTACAGTTACTAACAAGATCTTCCAGGGGAAAAAAGAGCATAAGCTTTGGATGAGAAGAAAAATGTATCCATCTCTGAGACATAAGACGATGACAACTGAAAGCAAGGAGGTCAACTCCTAATTTGTTTAACCTGTGATTAACAGGCATGAGACGAGCAAGGAAGAAAGACAGCCCTTGACAAGGAGGTCCAAATTAGACCCAAAGTCTCTTTTGTAGATCACTATAAGATGATCAATTGATTTGTCACAAACAGACACAGCCCCACTATTTTTAAAATATAAAGCAATTCATTCTCTAACATAAATCCTGTCTTAGTTCATATAGCTTGCATAATCCTTCAGAATATGAACTGCATTTGTTTTACCTTATATTTTATATTTACTTTATTTTATTTTTATTTGATTTATTTGAGTGGGAGTCTCATTCTGTCACCAAGGCTGGAGTGCAGTGGCACACTCACTGCCAGCGCAGCCTCAACCTGCTGGGCTCAGGTGATATTTCTGCCTTAGCTGTCCAAGTAGCTGGAACTACAGACATGCGCCACCTTGCCCAGATAATTTTTTTATTTATTGTAGAGAGGTCTTGCTATGTTGCTCAGGCTGGTCTCAAACACCTGGAATTAGGCAATCCCCTCACCTCTGCCTCCCTAAGTGCTGGGACTACAGACATGAGCTACCACACCTGGCTGAACTGTAATTTATTTAATAGAACATTTTCTTCTTCTTCAGGCCTCAAAGACTATAGGTTAGAGTGAGCAGTATTTAGCCCACATTCCAAAAATGTCTCATAGACCAGGTTTTTACAGGTCTATAATCCTGCTGGTACCATAATTAGCCAGTCAGTGGAGACAGTAGGAAGGATGATCACTAGCCTTTTTAATATTTCTTCATAAGATATACTTTTATACCAACCCAGGAATGAAGAGACAAAAGAGTATTTGACTTGACAGTCTCTAAATTGAGTTCAGCACCAACGTAACACTTGGTTTGGAGTACTTCAGTATGGAGTAGTTTAAAAATCCTTCCTTATAAAGACCTAATAATACCACTTATTAGATGATTATGAAGGGAGGAACTACTGAGAGAGGGGCGACAGTGATTTATAAATGCCTCTCTCCATTCAAATAGATGTCTCCTGGGTAGGAATCACTATTACTTAACATAAAATACAAACTACCCTGTAGAATTACAGCAATGATCCCCTCTACCACCATGGTCAAAACCAATTTTATAGGCCAGGCACAGTGGCTCACACCTGTAATCTCAGCACTCTGGAAGACCGAGGTAAGAGGACTGCCTGAGCCCAGGGGTTCAAGACCAGCCTGGGCAACTTGGTGAGACCTCGACTCTACAATAAATCAAGAAAAATTAGCCAGGTATGGTGGCACGTGCCTGTGGTTCCAGCTATTTGAAAGGCTGAGGCAGAAGGATCACCTGAGCCCAGCAGGTTGAGGCTGTAGTGGTTCTGAGCAAGCCACTGCACTCCAGCCTGGGTGACAGAGTAAGATTCCAACTCAAAAAAAAAAAAAAAAAAAAAAAAAATGTTTACATGTGGCAAATGACCTTTACGGCATACACACACATAATAATTTCAAAATATTCTCTTCACGTTCTTGTCATTGCTGTGAACTCCACCATAATAATGACATGACAAGATGAATCTCTTTAACACAGCTTATATTAGAAAGTCTAAGCCAGGCTCGGTGGCTCAGCCTATAATCCCGCGCCTTTGGGAGGCTGAGGTGAGTGGATTGCCTGAGGGCCCGCAAGTTCAAGATCCGCCTGGGCAGCAAGACCTCATCTCTACAATAAATCAAAAAATCAGCCAGGCATGGTAGCGCATGCCTATAATTCCGGCTACTCGGAAAGCTGAGGCGGAAGGATCGCCGGAGCCCAGCAGGCGAGGCTGCAGTGGCCAGGAGCGGCCACTGCACTCCAGTCTGGGCGACTAAGTGAGACTCCAACTCAAAAAAAAAAAAAAAAAAAAAGAAAGAAAGTCTATTCTTGCCTTGCAATAAAAAATATACCAGCATTGTGATAATCATGGATGGGTGTTACAATCTTTCCCAAACAAGGAGTATACGTCTGTCAGAAACAGTGTTGCAACCTGGGGAATTTTTAGGAACAAACATTATTAAGTTTACAGTTAGGTGGGAGGGGTGGGAGGAAGCAATGAAAAGTAACTCAAAGTGAGGAAGAAAAGATGATAGACTGTAACTTTAACACTAGTTGAATAGTACACAGTGTCAAAGATCAAGCATACTAGTACATTGTTTAAGATCATGCATGACATAGGAATTATCCTAAATTCAGAAAGTCTCAAATACTTTTCTAAAGTTTTCAGAAACATTTAGGAACCCATATTTAAAATGTCATACTCCACAGTTCAGTACTCCACATTTCTACAAGTAGTATTTTACCAAAAAAAGGTAGACATTAATGACTGCGTGTATAAGGTTGGGATTTGCACAAACCAATAACCAAGAAAAACAAAGCTATTGTTCACAAATAAATTTTTGTAATATAGATTCCCAGGCCCTATCTATCAGAATGGGAGTAAGAAGAAATCAAAATAATTTAAGAATCAAAATAAGCAATTTATTATTATTATTATTACTTCGAGTTGGAGTCTCATTCCGTCACCCAGGCTGGAGTGCAGTAGCACACTCACAAGCCACCCCAGCGAAGACCAGCTGGGCTCCAACGATCCTTCCACCTCAGCCTTTCAAGTAGCTAGAACTACAGGCGCATGATACCATGCCTGGCTAATTTTACTGATTGTAGAGACAAGGTCTCACCAAGTTGCCTGGGCTGGTCTCAAACCCGCAGGTTCAAGCAATCCACTAGCCTCAATCTCCCAAAGTGCTGGGATTACAGGCTGAGACATCAAGTCCAGCCATGATTTATTTTTTTAACATCAGCTAGGTTTGAGAATTGACACAAGTTTACATTGTTGGTTGGTATCATTACAGCACATTATCTTCCACTCCTTTGTGATTTTTACATGCCTCTCCTACATGCCACAATTCAAAATCGCCATTCTTATTCTTATAAACCAGCAATTCCACTTCTAGGAATCTAACCTAAAGAAATACTTGTACAATTATTCAGGAATGTATATAATCAAGACGCTCACTGCTGTATGTCATGGTGGAAAAATGGAGATGATCCAAATGTTCTCAGTAGGGGAATGGTTAATAAACACATCGCATCAATACTATGGTATGCTTACAGGTCCCCAAAACAAAGAGGTATATCTATAAAGACACACGTGTATATACTGCACTGACATTCAAGGGCAGAACATTGTGAATTCCTTAAACAAGTATCTGAAGGTCTATTTGAAGAGTGTCAATCATCTTGCAACAATAAAGCTTACACTCAATTAGGAAGACAGGAAATAAACTATGCACGTTGTAAGTGCAATAATGGATGGACCAGGAGAAAAACAGAAAGAATAAATGGGAAGGGGAAAGGAAAAGGTTATTTTGGGTTGCATCAACAGGTAAGAGTTATCTGAAGAAACATATACATTTTTTTGAGTTAGAGTTTCACTCTGTTGCACACTCATGGCCACTGCAGCCTCAACCTGCTGGATCAGGCAATTCTTCTACCTCAGCCTTCCAAGTAGGTGGAACTACAGGCGTGCCATCATACCCAGCTAATTTTTTTATTTATTGTAGAGAAGAGATCTCGCCATGTTGCCCAGTCTGGTCTCAAACCCCTGGGCTCAGGAAATCCTCTCACCTCTGCCTCCCAAAGTGCTGGAAATACAGGCATGAGCCACCTCGCCTGGCTTGAAGAAATATTTTTAGCTGAGACTCTAAGAAAGAAAAAGAAGGATAGGACAAATTATGTATTTGTTTTTATATAAGTAGGAAAAAAAGTCGAGGAGGGGAGGGGAACACCTAAATGTCAATAGTAGAAAAAAAGAGAGAAGTGGTAAAAAACATTTATTACCAACATCAGTTCAAACCCTGTCTCCACCATTTTAAAATCATGTTATCTTGAAGAAAATTCTTAACTAAGCCTTAGTTCCCTCATCTGTCGAATGGCGATAATAGCTTTATTTCATTAAGTTATGAACACTAACTGAAAGTAAAACAACTACAAAATAATGAACTAGTTGCAAGGGAAGAAAACAGTCCTATATAAAGCTCTATTTTAATATTTTTTTGAGTTGGAATCTCACTCTGTCGTCCAGGCTGGAGTGCAATAGCATGCTCATGGCCACCTCCATCTCAATCTGCTGGGCTCAGGCAATCCTTCCACTCAGCCTTCCAAATAGCTAGAACTACAGCCACACGCTACCACACTCGGCTTATTTTTTTATGTATTGTAGAGATGGGGTCTCACCAAGTTGCCCAAGCTGGTTTCGAACTCCTGAGTTCAGGCAATCCTCTCACCTCAGTCTCCCAAAGTGCTGACATTACAGGCATGAGCCACCGTGCCTGCTTGTATAAAGTTTTAAAAGACAGATCAGTAAAATGCAAGTATGGACACTGAGGGATTTGAAACACTAGATATTTGTAGATATTAAGGAATTCTCTATTTTTTATCATGCAATCACAGTATTAGCTTATGTCTAAAGATCCTCATCTTTTTTAGAAGTTGACGAAAATATCTACAGATCAAATAGTGAGTGAAATGGGCTCCAAAATAATTGGAGTGGGCTTAATAGGGAGGAGAAAAAGTGAGCTGATGATACTGTAGCTGGGAGTCTTAGGTACAGTGAGGTTTATTTCACAATTCTATTTTTACATATTTGAAATATTCTATAATAAAAGTTTAATAAAAAGAATAAACACTAACATAAATTATCATCATCTTTGGAGAGGGAAAGAGACTGTTTTTGTTTTTAAGGAGTCATTCATAAATGACTTGCTTTATTTTTAAAAAATGTCCAGAGAGATTTCATTTTTACCAGAAATGACAAAAATTAAGCTTCTGAATGTAGAACAAATCATCCCTGACCTAAATGTGTTAACCTACATTTCATTAATTCATCCTTTAAATCCTTGTCTCCCAATTCTAATACAGTATAAGACTACCAAAGAAAACATTAGGCCTTTCAGAGGTAAAGATACAAATAAAAACAAATCCTGTCTCCCGCCCATTTGAGAAGGCTACAGTGATACTCTATATCTTCCCATGGTTCTGTTTTTGGAGTTCCTGGGTGTAGAAGTATTCTTTCCTCATGCATTGTAGGAAGTTGGTTCAAGTCTTCTGACAGTATGAGATGCAATCACCTAACAATGAACTTCAAAGGAAGCAAAAATAATTCAACTCTTTGCAGTGGAGCTGAATCTCTATTACACCACTTCATTCTGGCAAAACACAAAAACATTCCTAATACCTCAGGCATTTTCTAAATCTTAAGTACTAACACTTAAACACTTCATCCAGTATTGCTAAGACATAAAGAGGAAATATGTGGAAAACAAAATCAAACTACCCAGGTGGATAAATTAAACTACATTAACAAATGTTTTCCAGCCGGGTGTGGTGGTTCACGCCCACAAAATCCCAGCACTTTGGAAAGTTGGGCAGGAGGAACACCTGAGTCCAGGAGGTCGAAGCTACAGTTAGCTATAATTGCACCACGCACTCTAGCCTGGGTGACAGAGCAAGAACCTGTCTTAAAAAAAAAAAGTCATGCCGGGCTCGGTGGCTCAGCCTGTAATCCCGCGCCTTTGGGAGGCTGAGGTGAGTGGATTGCCTGAGCCCACGGCTTTGAGACCCGCCTGGGGCAGCGAGACCTCATCTCTACAATAAATCAAAAAATTAGCTGGGCGTGGTAGTGCATGCCTGTAATTCCGGCTACCCGGAAGGCTGAGGCGGAAGGATCGTCGGAGCCCAGCAGGTCGAGGCTGCGGTGGCCGGAAGCGGCCACTGCACTCCAGTCTGGGCGACAGAGACTCCAACTCAAAAAAAAAAAAAAAAGGGCATTTTCCTAACTTAGCTCTTTTCATTATGTATATATAAGTGGATACAGGTGGCAATAACGATGAGCTACAAAGGGTCACTGGCACAACTAAACCAGATAAGGACACCAGTGATTCTCAAGCTCTTTAAGCTAAAACTTTCACAGTTGAATAATATGATTAAATTTAAAAATTAAAAGCTATATTGATATTCAGATCAGGAAGAATACAACTACCATTCATCTTCAAATGGGCACAAAAGTGCAACAAAATTTGTAAAACAGGTGTATATATCTAATACCCTTTCTGAACTCTCCATTTTAATTCTTTTATTTCTCACAACCTTCCCCATTAACCAAAAGTTTATTATAAAAATTTTCAAAGCACAAAAAAGGTGAGAATTGCTCAATAAGTAACCATAAATCCTGTCTAGCTCCTACAATTAAAAGCTTGTTACATAGACTGGGTGCAGTGGCTCAAGCCTGTAATCCCAGCACTTTAGGAGGCCGAGGTGAGAGGATTACCTGAGTCCAGTGGTTCGAAACCAGCCTGGGCAACTTGGTGAGACTTCGTCTCTACAATAAATAAAAAAATTAGCCGGGCATGGTGGCATGCGCCTATAGTTCCACCTGCTTGGAAGCCTGAAGCGGAAGGATCACCAGAGTTCAGCAGATCAAGGCTGCAGTGGCCATGAGTGTGCCCAGCCTGGGTGACATCAAGTGAGACTCCGACTCAAAAAAAAAAAAAAAGCTTATTACATATGCTCTATCACATACGTGCCCATAACTACTCATCTAGTACCCCTATCTAGTCATCCATCTTTTTTAAATTTCAAGCAAACAGCAAGCATCATTATACTTTGTGTATCCTAAGGTAGTGTTCCAACTTTGTTTCATGTTTTCAGTTATATTTACATACAACGAAATGCATAGTGGGGACCAAAGTGAGGCCTAAACTTTACCTACACAATGACTATTTGTATACCTAACCCTGAATTGTATCCCACAACTTTAAAATTTAAAAAAAGAAATGCACAAATCTTAAGTGCAAAATTCAGTGAGTTGTGACATTTATTCACATAACCCAAATCCTTATCAAGATAGTCTACTGCCCAACAAAGTCTCCTCATGCTCCTCCCCAATCAATTCCTATACTTCCCTACCCAACTCTATAACCATTGTTCTAATTTTTTAAACCACAGTTTTGCCTTCTTTAGAATTTTATTAAATAGAAACATACAGTATGTACTCTTTTGTGTAAAGTTTCTTTGACTCAGCAAAATATCCTAACATTCATCCTTGGCTGAATAGCATTTCATCATATGAATGGAACAGTATTCCGCTGTAAAAATGCAGTATTTTGATTATCCTAGTCTGTTGAACACATGGCTATTAAGTTTAAAGCAGCTAAAGGCTGAGTTCGGTTGCTCAGCCTGTGGTCCAAGCACTTTGAGAGGCCAAGGCAAGTGGATTGCCTGAGCCCATGAGTTAAGAGACCAGCCTGGGTGACTTGGCGAGACCTCATCCCTACAATTTTTTAAAAAATTAAAATTAGCCAGGTATGGTAGCGCACACCTGTACATCCAGCTGCTTGGAAGGCTGAGGTGGAGGAATCACCAGAGCTCAGCGGGTTGACAATGGGGTGGCCCTGAGTGTGCCACTGCACTCTAGCCTGGATGACAGAATAAGACACCAGCTCAAAAAATAAAAAATAAAGCAGCTAAATACATTATTCTATAAGTCTTTCCACCAACACACGCTTTCATTTCTCTTGAGTAAATATTATGAATGAAATCACTGTATCATAAGGAAGATTATTATTAACTTTTAAAGAAACCACCAGATCTTTTTCCAAAACATCTATACTATTTTAAAATTCCACCAACAAGTATAAAAGTTCCAGTTCCTCCATATCCTCACCAACAGTTGGCATTGTCAGTCTTTTAAATTTTAGCCACTATGATGGGTGTGTAGCAGATTCTCACTGTTCTAATACGTATTTCCCAAATAACTAATGATGTTGATTACTTTTGTTTGAAGCTATCCCTACACAATCCGTACCCCAAATACTTGAGAATCTAATCTTATTTCAAGCACAGTCACTTTAGGAAGCAGTCTTTAGAGAGAGAGAGAAAGCAGAGACTGTAGAGACACTAGGCAAGAGTATCTGAATTACTGGTTCCCTAAGGCTTCATTCCTTAAGGATTTTATTAGACATACTTTGGTAGTCAATCTCAAGCAATAGTTCTAAATAAACTGGTGTCCAATTAATATTTTGTTTTAAAGCTCCACTTTACTTTTTACGCCTCCAAATTGAGTGGATACTCTCAGAAACCTCATTCACAGAGATTCAGTATTTCCCCCAGTAAAAATAACAAAACAATTAAACTATAGTGTATAAAGTAACTCTGTGTACAAAGACTTCTGTCTCTCTCTCTAACCCTAACAACCCCAGAATTACAGCAAAAGCAAGTATTATTCACATTTAACAGAAGGCTTGAAGGAAATTCATCTGTGCTCAAGCAACTAAGTCTTAACCCTTTTTATGTGGAGATACCTTTGGATCACCACCAGCAACTTGCACTTTTTTATGAAATAATGAAAGAGAATAATTTCTTTCTTTTTTTTTTTGAGTTGGAGTCTCACTGTCACCCAGACTGGAGTGCAGTGGCTGCTCCTGACCACCACAGCCTCGACCTGCTGGGCTCCGGCGATCCTTCCACCTCAGCCTTCCGAGTGGCCGGAATTATAGGCATGCGCTATCACGCCCGGCTGATTTTTTGATTTATTGTAGAGATGAGGTCACGGGATTATAGGCTGAACCACCGAGCCCGGCTAATAATTTCATATTAAATGGTATAGCATTAAAACCAATAATTGTTTGTATTGTAATGATATTTGGTTTAGAAGGGAAATTTGGATGCTGAGGAACCTATTTATGACAAAAATATCAAAATTTTATATCTTATATTTTTCTAACACGTGGTAAGATGTGAAACAGTCACTAATGTGCATTACAGGTTCAATGATAAATGTTGTGCAATCGTAATCTGGCATCTCCATCAGGTGTTTTTCTATTTGAATATACAATGTAGTCTCATTTTCTTCCTCCCACATTAATACTATGTAATTTATTGTCCAGTCTGCTGTTCAAAGACAATGTAGAAGTACATTCTCTTTCTATGCAATGCCAGTTGATATTTTTAAATGTATATTTAAGTATATATTCCATCTCTTTACTTCCTTTTTCATGCAATTTGTATGGAAAACTTCAAGGAAACATACATTTTTGAGAGATTTACACTGGCATAAGTTTGTCCTATATAATCACTAGCAACCTCTTTATGTCCCCTGATAAGAGACATCCGAGTGGTTTGCTGGATTTACAATGTCCCCTCAGAGGGGACATCTGATTGCAAAAGGTTAAAATTAGAACTCATCTCCTGACTCTCAAGCCAATTTTCTTATACAGTGACCTTTAAAAGAATAACTTTACATCCATCAAACCCAACTGTTAACTTTCCATTTGTGTTATGCTATATATAGCTATAAATGAAAAAAAAATTAAGTATTATGAAAATAAGATTTTCTGAAAACTGTACCAGATAGCATTGTTGAACACACTGAAGTTATTATAAAGAAATCATAAAATGTTAGTATCTTCTTCTCCTATTCCCTACTGAAATCAAAGAGAAAAATATTAAGAAACCATTAAAGCAAGAAAAAGAAGGCCGAATAACACCATAGTCACCAAATTTCTATGCTAAAGTCATTTTCTCATGCACAGGGCAAACACAGACATTTCATTAGATGCTATGTCTATATATGTAGACAGGGAAAAGAAAAATAGTGAAAACAAACTGGAGGGAGAAGTAGAAACAGATATACTGCCACATCTCTAAAATGTAAAAACAGGGCTCGGGGGCTCAATCTGTATTCCCAGCACTTTGGGAGGCCGAGGCCAGTGGACTGCCTGAGTCCACGGGTTCGAGACCCACCTGGGCAACTTGGTGAGACCTCATCTCTACAATAAATCAAAAATAGTTGGGCGTAGTAGTGCACGCCTGTAGTTCTGGCTACTTGGAAGGATCACCTGGGCCCAGCAGGTCGAGGCTGCTGTGGCTGGGAATGTGCCACTGCAATCTAGTCTGGGCGACAGAGTGAGACTTCAACTCAAAAAAATAAAATAAAATAAAATAAAAACAGGATAGTTAGTTAAGGCTCTCCTGAGGGGGAAAAAAAAATCAAAAAAACTAGCAAGAATGAACTAGAAATGATAGAATTCTACTCAGTATCATGCAAAGACATCAGCTAGTCCTCCTCCTCTCTTATTTTTATTGATTATCAGAGTTTCACTCTTTCGCCAGGCTAGAGTGCAGTGGCATACTCACAGCTACCTCACACTTCCAAGTAGCCAGGACCACAGGCGTGTGCCACCATGCACAGCTAATTTTTTTATTTACTGTAAAGATAAGGTCATGCCAAGTTGTCCAGGCTAGCCTCAAACCCCTAGGCTCAGGCAATCCTCTCGCCTCAGCCTTCCCAAAGTGTTGGGATTACTGGCATGAGCCACTGCACCTGGCCTCTACTTTTTTTTTTTTTTTTGAGTCAGAGTCTCACTCTGTCGCCCAGACTGGAGTGCAGTAGCACACTCGCAGCCACCGCAGCCTCAACCTTCTGGGCTCCAGTGATCCTTCCGCCTCAGCCTTCCAAGTAGCTGGAACTACAGGTGTGCGATACCATGCCTGGCTAATTTTTGATTTATTGTAGAGATGAGGTCTCGCCAAGTTGCCAGGTGGGTCTTGAACTCTCTTAAAGACAACTGAAAGTGAGGTGGGCAGACAGACCGTGGTGATGATGGAATCTCTGGCAGGACATATGCAAGGTTTAAAAGAGTACTGGGAGGTTCAGAACAATGGAAGGCCAAACTATAAACAAATTACTAGAGTAAAAGGTAACAAACAACTAACCACTGTCAATACTATTACAGAAGAGAAACCCAAGTCCTGGAGAGGGCATACATATCCCACGGGTGAAAATATAAAAACCTTATGGATGAAAGGTTTTGCCTAGGAGAAAAGGGGAATGATCAGGAAAAGGAGGCAAAGAGTATGTTCCAGACAAAACAAATAAACAAAACCCAGCTTCAGAAAGGCCTAGGGGCATGAAAGAACAAGAACTAGCTAGGGATGGTTCTGAAAAGAAAGCCTGCAAACACCCTCATACCCAAATACATAATTCACAAGTACATGCTTCCAAACAAAATGCATATCAAATATAGAAAGTGCTAATAGGTCTCTTAAAACAAAATATTCCAGGTAGCACGCAGCTTACACCTGTAATCCCAGCACTTTGGAAGGCCAAGCTGGGAGGATAGCTTGAGATCAGCCTGGGCAACATGACACAAACCATCTATCAAAAAAAAATTTTTTTAGCCAAGTTTAAGGTCAGAGTGAACTATGATCACACCACTGCACTTCAGCCTGTGTGGCAGAGTAAGATCCTGTCTCTCTAAAAAATAATAATAATAAAACAAAACATCCTAAATAGTAAAAAAGTGAATGGAAATTCTTTTTTTTTTTTTCTTTTGAGACGAAGTCTCACTCTGTCCCCCAGCCAGGAGAGCAGTGACATGCTCACGGCCACCACAGCCTTGACTGCTGGGCTCAGGTGATCCTTCCAAGTCAGCCAAGTAGTTGGAACTACATGCACACACTACCACACCTAGTTAATTTTTTTATTTATTGTAGAGATGAGGTCTCACCAAGTTGCCCGGGTTGGTCTAGAACACGTGGACTCAAGCAATCCCCTCACCACAGCCTCCCAAAGTGCTGAGATTACAAGCATGAGTCACCACGCCCAACCTGTGAATGGAAGTTCTTAAGAGCCAATCATACATTTAATTTTTACCTTAGCTGGACTTCTACAACCTTGAAAAATCAAAAAAGAAATGGAAAATTGTTCCTTAATAAGTACAATCAACACTAAGTTTGTTTCTGAAATGAACCTGGCATCTCCCAATACGTTTCCTACCTATCCTTTTTTTTTTTTTTTTTTTTTGAGTTGGAGTCTCACTCTGTCGCCCAGACTGGAGTGAAGTGGCCTCTCCCGGCCACCACAGCCTCGACCCACTGGGCTCCGGCGATCCTTCTGCCTCAGCCTTCCAAGTAGCCGGAATTACAGGCACGCGCTACCACGCCTGGCTGATTTTTGATTTATTGTAGAGATGAAGTCTCGTCAAGTTGCCCAGGCGGGTCTCGAACCTGCGGGCTCAGGCAATTCACTCACCTCGGCCAAAGGCACGGGATTACAGGCTGAGCCACCAAGCCCGGCCTTACCTAGCCTTCTGAAAGTGACACTGTCACAACCAACAAATATTAAATATTCTGGCTAATAGGATTTTAAATTCAAATAATAATTTAAGTAGAAATATTTAAGTGGAAATTGCCAAAGGTAATGAAACCTCATAGGAGAAATCCAAACAACGGATACTTTCTACTTGTAGCCCCACACTGCCAATGGGTAAGATTTTTTAATTGTTAAGATTTTAATTAAGAAGACAGCACATCACAACTTAACTGTCAATTCTAAAAGTTAACCTAAAAGTTAATAGACTCCTGTGAGTACAAGGTTTTTGTTTTGGTTTTTTTTTTTTGAGTGATAAAAATGTCCTGAAACCAGACAGTAGTGATGCAGTTGCAAAAGGTCTTGAATATTTTCAAAACACTATATACAGTACTGTATTAAAAAGTACTGGCTGGGCGCAGTGGCTCAGGCCTATAATCCCAGCACTTTGAGAGACAGAGGCGAAAGGACTGCCTGAGCCCAAAATTTCAAAAACAGCCTGGGCAACTTGGTGAGATGTCATATCTACAATAAATCAAGAAAAATTAGCCGGGTGTGGTGGCGCATGTCTGTAGTTCCAGCTACTTGGAAGGCTGAGGTAGAAGGATCGCCTGAGCCCAGCAGGTCAAAGCTGCGGTGGCCATAAGTGTGCCATTGCACTTCAGTCTAGGCAACAGAAAAAAGAAAAATATACTGTATACTTTAAATGGGTGACTTGTATGGTATGTGAATTAAGCTGTTTTAAAAAATCCTATTTTGCTCTGAAAATGTTTTCTGCCTTCAAAAGTATTGCATAAAAAGGAAAATCTTAAATCTGTTGCTTTTAAACCTTCAACTATGCCAACAAATCAAGTGTGATATGCCAGATCCTTTCCTCAACAAGTATTGGAAGATACTATAGACCAACTGACATTTTAAAGACAAATAATCATCATCTGTTAAGAACAAAAAGCTCCTAAATATAGTAGACTGCAGTTACTAAACCTCACTAAATAACCTGATTTTCTTACTACTGTATCACATCTTCCTATTCTCTATTCATTAAAGTTATGACGTCTCACCTCTGCAGTCCTTACACTGATTAAAGGTCTATAGCTTTGTTTCCCACACAGCCACTGAACATAAAAATAAAATGAGCCACGAATACTGGCATGCCCTGTACTTCCAGCTATTTAGAAGGCTGAGTTGTGGAGCATCCCTTGAGCTTAGGAGTTTCAGTCCTACCTGGGCAAGACATAGCAAGGTCCTGCCACTAAAAAATAAGAAATTAAATGAGAACAAGAAGTATTTACATAAATACTTTACTGCTATATTTCCCAATAACTAATGTTGGGAGTATGGAAAACATTATAACTTTTTTCCTAAAATTAATCAACAATAATTAAATCCAATATATATTATGACTTACCTGTTCCAAAAGAAGTTCTTCTAAGACTCACAAAACTCTATGATCCCAAAAGAGTACTAGTTTACCTTTTAACAAAAACTTAATAAAAGCTCAAGACTCAAATATCATATTACAAATCTGAGGGGCAGATACTAAAGACAGACATGTGAACCAGGAAAAATGTATTCAATCAATAGTTGCCTGCAGTTCAACAGTACAAAAGGCATCAATATATGTAAAAAGTTAAAATATTGTTCCAAGAAAACTTTAAAATGAAATATTGTTAATCAAGTCAAAACAGAAATTGAATTAATGATAGCAGTCAATTCTTTTAGTATTTTCATTAATCATGTGTGCTGCAATTTTAAAAGGAAAGGAAGAATGCCCAATGAAGGGAATATAGTGTCTTAAAGTGTTAAAAGGGGGAGGGGACACAATCTTAACTCCAGGAAGATATAGATTAATGTCCTTAGATTATAATTCTTTACTGAGAGCAATTTTCTTTATAGTCCTCCTATACAAATTAAGAAAAGCTATCTCTGCACCTGCTTTACAAATTATATGAGATATACCTACACTTCTAAAAATTGCAAGGGGAAAAAAAAAAAAATCACACGAACTTAAGCCATCTTATATGCATCCACCAAGAAAAAAAAAAAGACCTCATTTATATAATGCTTCAAAGCAGTGATTTTATATAAATGTTCCCATTCAAGCCTTCCTAACAATTACACTCCAGATTTTTAGCGGGTGGTGGGAGATAGAGAGGACACAAAGGCCCAGTTTTATAAGTACCATGGTATACGGGAGTGCTAAGACTTACTCAGTTACTCATTTATTTAACAAATATTAATTCATTCATTCATTATTTGACTCAGAGTCTCACTCTCTCACCCAGACTGGAGTGCAATAGCATGATTATTGCTCACCACAGCCTCAACCTCCTGGGCCCAAGCAATCCTTCCACCTCAGCCCCATGAGTACCTGGAACTACAGGCACATACCACCACAACCAGCTTTTTTTTTTCTTTTTTTTTTCTTTTTTTTTGCTAGAGATGAGGTCTCGTTATGATGCCTAGGCTGTTCTCAAACTCCTGAGTTTAAGGAATCCTCCTGCCTCAGCCTCCTAAAATGCTAGGATTACAAGTGTGAGGCACCACATCTGGCCTATTTAACAAATATTGATTTGATTGCCCTACCTCACAAGTTTTAGGCACTGGAAGAAAGTAGTAAACAAGACAGTCTTTTCTGGGGACAGTAGACAAACAGCAAATAACACCAGACCAGTACTCTGAGGAAAATAAACAGGAGAAGAAACTATAGATAAAAGACACTAACAGTGTTCCCTATCCAAATTCCATCTACCCTAGCTTTCTTTCCTTATAGGGAGTACAAATCACTTCACCTCCCAGGAAGCAGGCTACACCCTTGCCCCTCAGGAATGAGTCAGGATTGGGCTAAAATCAATATTCTTTCACAATGCAAGGTTAAAGTTTGAAATCAATTTAGACCACTGGTTCATACCAGGAGTTCATGCACTTGTACTGAAAAAAATAATTTCACAAACCTCTTATTGAAATTTAACATTTCTTTCTATGAATAGGCAACAAACCACAGCATTACTGGCAGTACCTTTAACTTTTGCATCAAGGTAATCATAATTATCATATCACATTATACTTGGTGCAGATTATCTCAAAATATTATTTATATTCATTACTTTGAACAGCTGCTAGATCATATTATTAATAGTGCTAATAAAGAAACATACTACTATGTTACACAGCAAGTTTTGTAGTTTGAAACTAGATTTCAACATCTTGTTATATTTGCTTTTTTGATTCCTAGGCATTCCTTTTGTGAGTTTGACAAAATTTTGAGACATCTACAGCTTCAGACTGCTAAAGGGTTCACACTGTAAAAAAGGTTAAGAAACTGCAGACTCAAAAGGTCCTAAGAAAAACTTTTAAAATGAAACAGAGAATAGAAAATTGTAGCATGCACAATGATTAAGCACTGCTTGTGAAATTTATTCCAGTTACATACATGTATTTACACATACACTGGTGACGCACAGTAGAGCATTCTTATTAGACTGCATGTCAAAAGAATATAAAAACCAGTAGTCTAAATCTGTCAGTAAACAAAATACCATTACTTTGTGGGTTTTTTTGCAGAATATATGATTCAGTCTTCAACAATAAAATATAAAGGGGAGGTATGCTAAGCATTCTCTAGGAATACTCTTGCTTTTTGGATAAAAAAAAACCTAACACATCTGTATCTCTTCCTCTTCCTGACTCAAATGCAGTGGACACAATGATGTCAAGCTATGACGGCCATTTGGTGACCATGAGAACCACTTGCTAAGAATGGCAGAACAGAAACATGCACAGAGTCTGGACCTTCCTGGAACCACTGCACAGCTGAACCATGCTGAATGAGGAAAAATAAACCCCTACTTGTTTAAGGCCTTGTTAGTCAAGTTTTCTATTTCTTTCAGATGAAAGCACTCCTGTCAGATAAATGAATTATTACGGATAGGGTGACCAAGCAAGGCCTTTTTGAGGGGTAATATCTGAGCTAAAACCTTATGCAAGAAGAAACAGTCGTGTAAGATCTAGAAGATGACATTCCAGACAGCTAGAAGAGCAAGTAGAAGGCTAGGAAGTAGATGATGTCAGAGAGGTGACCATACAGGACCCTGCAAGCCACAACAAGAAGCCTTCTGACTTTCCATCAAATTGCTACAAGCACACATACACATCCTCCACATATATACAAGAACACTTTCCAAGTTAATACAAAAGATGAGAGATGAAGACTTCATTTACAAACATGGCTTCATAGATTTTGGTTAAAAGCTAATATTTAAAAAGGCATTATAACAGTATTTGGGTTTTTTTAATCCAACAAAGGGAAGAGGACTGGATAAATTACATTAAATCAAGTAAACATAAAGCAAATGTTAATACAGAACTAATAATGCAATAGGAAAATGTTCATCATGTAGCAATATAATCTGGTATTATTAAAACAAAGGCTAGAAGAAAATAGTACGTACAAAAACATGTATAATGGTTAATATCAGATGATGAGATTATATAAGTGATTCTTAATTTTCTTTTTTACATTTCTCTTTATTCAACGATAACAAATGCTCTACACTTTATAACCAGAAATTAATGCCTCAAAAACTGTTTTTCAAAGTCACTCACTAAATGTTACATGGCACCCAAGATGGGATCCTAGAACAGAAAGACATTAGGTAAAAACTAGAAAAACCCAAATATAGTTAATAATGTGCTAGTATTGATTTATTATTTGTGCCAAATGTACCATACTAATGTAATTTTTTGTTGTTGTTTTGTAATTTCTTAGAGACGGTGTCATGTTGTGCTTTCCAGGCTGGTCTCAAATTCCTGCCCTCAAGCAATCATTTTACCTCAGCCTCCAGAGTAGCTGGGATTACCGATTAAGATCTTAACAAGAGAAAATGGGTGAGAAGTACAGGGGAACAATACTTTGCAACTTTTCTGTTTACTTAAAACTATCCTAAAATAAAGCTTATTAAAAATATTTTTGGGAAGCCGGGCTCGGTGGCTCAGCCTGTAATCCCGCGCCTTTGGGAGGCTGAGGTGAGTGGATTGCCTGAGCCCGCGGGTTCGAGACCCGCCTGGGCAGCGAGACCTCATCTCTATAATAAATCAAAAAATCAGCCGGGCGTGGTAGCGCATGCCTGTAATTTCAGCTACTCGGAAGGCTGAGGCGGAAGGAGCGCCGGAGCCCAGCAGGTCGAGGCTGCGGTGGCTGGGAGCGGCCACTGCACTCCAGTCTGGGCGACAGAGTGAGACTCCAACTCAAAAAAAAAAAAAAAAAAAAATATTTTTGGGTGCCTGCCCACCAGACACCCCATCTTACAAGAACTGCCATTAAATTCTCACTTCTGCTGCAAAATATATATATATATATATATATATTTTTGGCCAGGTACAGTGGCTCACACCAATAATCCCTGTACTCTGGAGGCCGAGGCAGGAGAATCACTTGAACCTAAGGATTTGAGACCAGCCTGGGCAACACAGCAAGACCTTAGACAGACATGGAGAGGTATGTCTGTAACACCAGTTACTCGGGAGACAGGCGGGAGGATCACCTGAGCCAGGAGTTCGAGGCTGCAGTGAGCAATGAATGTGCCACTGCACTCCAGCCTGGGCCACAAAGTGAAACCCTGTCTCAAAAATATACATATATATATTTATATATTTTTTAAGTCATCTCACCTAAGATTCTTCAGGTAGGCAGGTAGGAGTCATTTACTAAGTCGTAGTAGGCAAAAAGGATAAAGTCATATAAAAAGAGAGTGAGACCCTGACTTAAAATAAACAAACATATAAGATAAAAATGAAAAGCCTTATTGATAACCTCAACTGACAAGAAAAATGCTGAGAAATAATATACTTTCAAAAATATCTTTATGCTATCAAAATTATCACTCTCTTAAAGTGACACGATGAGCTGGGTGCAGTGGCTTAAGCCTATAATACCAGCACTTTGGGAGGCTGAGGTGAGAGAACTGCCTGAGCCCATGGGTACAAGACCAGCCTGAGCAACTTGGTGAGACATCATCTCTACAATCAAAATTAAAAAAAAAAAATTAGCTGGGTGTGGTGGTACACGCCTGTATTTCCAGCTACTTAGAAGACTGAGACGGAAGAGTCGCCTGAACTCAGCAGGTGAAGGCTGTGGTGGCCGTGAGCATGTCACTGCACTCCAGCCTGGGCAACAGAATAAGGCTCCAACTAAAAAAAAAAAAAAAAAAAAAAGGCCACACGATGAACTTGCTTAATGTGCACAATTCTACCAAGTAGTTTTGCAACTCAACGCATATTAAAAGCTGGAGAAATGAGGTGTGGCTCACAGAGCCTAAATACATCCAATCCCACCAACTAGTAAGAGAGGACACACTGTAAAAAGCAATTAAGTTCTATAAGAAGCAGGTCATTTAGGAGTACAGTATCTATTGGCAATGAGGGCCTTCTCAGTCAATATAACACATCAATATTCACCAGTGATGGCCAAGAGTTAGGAACAAAACATTACAGTGCATTTACAACATTCTGAAAAAGCAACAAGTATAATGACTTAAAAAAACCACAAGAAAAAAATGTGTCCACTGAATTGATCTTTTTTAAGTCTTCCATTAATTAAAAATGTTTTAAAGGCAGGGTATGGTGGCTCACGCCTATGATCCCAGCACTTTGGGAGGCTGAGGTGAGAGGACTGCCTGAGCCCACAGGTTCAAGAGCAGCCTGGGCAACTTGGTGAGACCTCATCTCTACAATAAATCAAAAAGTTAGCCAGGTGTGGTGGTGCACCAGGAAGGCTGAGGTGGAAGGATCATCTGAGTCCAGCAGGTCGAGGCTGGGGTGGCCATGAGTGTGCCACTGCACTCCTGCCTGGGTGACAAAGTGAAACTATAACTCAAAAAAAAAAAGTTTTAAAAGGAAAATAAATTCATTCTCAAAAAAAAAAAAATCTGACCTTGAAACTGGTAAAGGAAAATATGGGATGTTCCCTATACTATTTTTGCAGCATTTTTCATTTTTATAAGTCAGATTATATCAAAATATACTCATCAGAAAAAGTGAGCCATATCACACTGCTAACATTGACCTTATTTATTTGAAACTATAAGTAGTCAAAAAGACTATAACTAGCATAGATAGAATGCTGAATCTGAATCGAATTTGGAAACTGTCCCCTAAAAAAATTTTCCCAGTATTTAATCCAAATCAGGGTTATTTTTTTCTTTCAGTCTTTAAGTTTCACTATAATTGTCCATAAAACTTACTCAACACCTAAATTATAAAATCTTAAAAATAAATTCACACTATGCTACTATAATTTTATACATTTATATCCTACAGTAAAAATAAGGCAACATTTAAAAGAACAATTAGAATAAAGGCTACTATTAGGTTCCTTTTTGCTAGTCCAATGACAGCGGGTTATCAGAACTTTTAACATTAGTGTCACTAAAGTTGGCATACAACCTCCCACTACTGAATTTGACTAGCTTTAAAAACTTTTTAATTAAAAAATTCCTTTTGAAACCAATAACCTAATCAGAAAATTTACAAAAACAGCAAATACCATTTAAACTTGACAACTAATATTACAAATACTATTTAATAATTACTTGATAATACTATTTGATAACTGTGAACCAAGCACTGTACTAAGGACTTCACATTCTCACTAAAAACTGAAAAGAATCCTGAGAAGGATGTATTTTCTGTAATTTACACATAAAGTAACATACCTAAGGCCAAACCACCAGGAAACTACAATTCAAGTTCATCTTGCTGTAGAGTTCATAGAGACTCTCAACGGTCTTTCAATCCTAAAACTCTACCACTCTTAATTCCAAGATGATATCAGAGAAACCCATCTTGTCAAACCTGTCTTTTCAGATGTAAAAACTAAAGGAAAATAAAAATGTTTCTTCTCAAGAAGAATGGTTATTGATAATAAAAACTTACAAATTCAAGCATTTATCCTATACTCAGTATTGTTTTAAAAAGTTTTGCATATATTAACTAATTTAATTCTCATAACAATCATTATTCCAATTTTACAGACAGAAAAACTGGAGCCAAAAAAAGTGATTTTCCCAAAGTTATCCAGGTAGTATGTTGGAGCCTAGATTTAAACTGAATCTCTGTTTTGTTTTGTTTTTTTTGAGTTGGAGTCTCACTGCAGTGCAGTGGCATGCTCATGGCCACCGCAGCCTTGATCTGCTGGGCTCAGGCGATCCTTCCGCCTCAGTCTTTCAAGTAGCTGGAACTACAGGCATGTGCCATCATGCCCGGCTAATTTTTCTTGATTATTGTAGAGATGATGTCCCACCAAGTTGCCCAGGATGGTCTCAAGCTCCTGGGCTCAGGCAATCCTCTCACCTCGGCCTCCCAAAGTGCTGGGATTATAGGCGTGAGCCACCGTGCCTGGCCTGTCTTTGCTCTTACCACTCCACTAAACTCCTTTATCACTTAAACATTATGATATTATGCCCCACCCACCAGAGTCTGCTAACCTATGTAAAGTACCATGAGCCAGCACTGAGCCAAGGGAAGGATTCAACAGAGGTCAGTTGCTGTTGTTGCTATTATTATTCATGAAGCCTTTCCTTATTATTCTTATCCCACTAATCTCTCACACCACTGGATTGACCTAGATCATTAGACTATACTATACAAATTTTATAGTAACGGACACATCAGCAAGGTAACAAGGACTTTAATTTAGAATTCAGTGTGGGCAAGTTTATATGGATGCAGATAATACAACGATTCTAAGAAACATCATGATAATATTTTACCATATTCCAAACAGTCAGTTACCTGATGAAACATCTCAGTAATGTCTCAGAATGCAAATGAGAAGTTTTAAGGTCAATTTTGTCTAGTTTTCCACCCTCCCTATCAGACTATAAAAAGGTCAAAGATTGCAATTTATTATAATCCCAAATCTTGGGCCTAGGAATTAAAATAAGAAGTGTTCAAAAATATTTGTAATAATACATACCATTTGTTTACTAGTCATATACATTAATTATATCTCCACTGCTAGACGAATTTCACTGAAAGCAGAGATGTCTTAAATGACTGCTTTTCTAGGTTTGAGAGTATTACTAAACGCAACTCAAGCAACACCTTTAAAAGATAAATGCAGCAGTTGCTGAAACCAAGAAAACTTTCCCTGTACCATGATTCTAATAGTAGCCCTTAAAATAGAAATAATTCCAAATTCTTTTAGAACTGTTGTTTTACTAAGTCCTTGACTTTACATTCCTTAAAATAACTGTAGATTAAGCCATTCCTAACTTTACAACTGTCTTAAGAAATATGGAAAACTTCCCAAATCCTTTACTATCACATTAAAATTTTAAATAGACTCAGCAAGCATCATTAAAAAAATTCTAAGTTTCTTGAAATATAGTAAATTCTCAGAAGTTAACTGTGCAATTATTTATCTTAATATTCTTCTTCAGTAACAAAAAAAAACAGAATTAACACCCATGGCAGAATATAAGAACACATGAGTTAAATAGTAAGCCTACCCTACAGAAGAAAGAAATTCTGCTATTCCAGCAAACCTAAGTTTACCAATTTCTCAGTTGATTCAAGAAATAAACTGAGTATCAATTACACTAGGTGCCACAACAAGGACACAAAATTATGGTCCATTATTTCTGCAGTAACTCCTCTCAGTAGTCCTTAGTTTGTGTAATGAGAAGATACCTGGAAAAAAATGTCATGGCCTAATATATGGGCAGCTGAAAAGTAATACTAGATGGTTAGAAGAGGCTGAAGCAGATTATCTTACAGCACCACACCAAAGGCTGAAATTCCCCAAGTCTTACCTCAGCAACAACTGGAAGGGCAGGGTGAAGAACAGAGTAAAAAAGAACATGTACTCTCAATTAACAGTCTAATTTTCTGAAAAAAGTGTTTGGAGGCCAAAATGTGAAAATCAACACTAAGGTTCCTAATAACGAGAAATAATTCGATAGCAGGTCTGATCATAAATTTAAGACTACCGAATCTTCCTAAACAGTCTAATTGTTGCCATCTACTGGGGGAAGGGCAAAAATGCATTTGGATCTGGGATGGAGGGGTTAGAGATCAGGATAAAATTCCTGCTGGAAACCAAGCTGCTTTCCCCAGGTGAGAAGAAATGAAAATACATGCTTCACAGAGGAAGAAAATACGAAGCTGTGTAGCGGTTTTACAGAAAAACAGGCACTCTTGCCTATGGTAGTAATAAAATATATAGATGGGGTGGGGGTAAAAAAAAAAACAAAATAAAATAAAATATATAGACTTCATGAATATTTTCATTCTTAAGTCCACAAAATCCCACAAGTGTTGGAAAATACAGCCTTCCTTACTCTACAAACAGGTATAATTCTGAGTTATAAACCTGCACAGCCAGCATCTCTGCTTTCCACATAAAGAAGAATCAAATTAATATAAACTTCATCAAGGAAAATCTATAAGAATATGTTAGAAATAAAAGTTGCTAAAGAAAGCTAAATATTACAGCTAAGAGAACCCTTAAAAATATTATGTTTATTTAGTTTCTTTTAATTCACCATCTAAACCTCATTTCCCATTTTTAAAATCTTGTGTGCCTACTTTCATAAAAGTGAAGGTACTAGAGAGGCTGGGAAGGGTAGGTGGAAGGAAGGAATAGATTTGTTAAAGTATACAAAATTACTGCTGGTAGGAAGATTTTGCTCTAGGATAACAAACAATAATATGTAGTTTCAAATTAGCTAAAAGGAAAATACTGAATGGTCCCAACACAAATAAATGATAAATGTCTGAGATTATGAATATACTAATTACCCTAATCTGATTACTGTACTTTATACATATGGAAACATCACTAAGTACAACCTAAAATTGTACAATTATGTGTCAAAATAAAATTTTAGAAGATAATAAAAAGGGGTAACAAATAGTCTACTATAAAATCAACCAGAGTGCTGACCAAATATTTTATTAAAATATTTAACTTGAGGCTGAGGGCTTGTGCTCCTTAATGCCATCACTGACTCTGGGAGGACAGCTTGAGCACTGGAGTTCAAGGTTTGCATTAAGCTATGACTGAGTCATTGCACTCCAGCCTAGGTACCAGAGCAAGATCCCATCTCTAAAAAACGAATAAACCTAAATTTAAAAAAAACGAAAATGTAAACCAGGTACGGTGACTCATGCCTACAATCCCAGCACTTTGGAAGGTAGAGGCAAGAGAACTGCCTGAGCCCAGGGGGTTTGAGACCAGCCTGAGCAACATGGCAAAGCCTCATCTCTACAATAAATTAAAAAAAAAAAAAATCAGCCAGGTGTGATGGGGCACACCTATAGTTCCAGTAACTTGGAAGGCTGAGGCAGGATCGCCTGACCCTAGCAGGTTGAGGCTGCAATGGCCATGAGCATGCACTGCACTCCAGCCTGGGTGACAGAATGAGACTCTGACTCAAAAAAAAAAAAAAAGTAATGAAACTGGATAATATTAATTTGCATTTTTAAAGTATGTAAATAGGCTGGGTAAGGTGGTTCACACCTGCAATTCCAGCATTTTGAAAGGATCCCTTGAAACCACTAGTTCCAGATCAGCCTGAGTTTCTTTCATAGCAAGTCACTGTCTCTAAAAAAAGAAAAATTTATTTATTTATTTTTTTGAGTTGGAGTCTCACTCTGTTGCCCAGACTAAAGTGCAGAGGCACACTCCCGGCCACCGCAGCCTCCACCTGCTGTGCTCCAGCTATCCTTCCACCTCAGCCTTCCAATTAGCCAGAACTACAGGCACACGCTACCATGCCCGGCTAATTTTTTTTTTTTTTAATTTATTGTAGAGATGAGGTCTTACCAAGTTGCCCAGGCAGGTCTCGAACCCGTGGGCTCAGGCAATCCACACACCTCGGCCTTCCAAAGCCCCGGGATTACAGGCTGAGCCACCGAGGCCAGCCAAAAAGAAAACTTATATAAAAAATTAGCCAGGCATGATGCACTGTGTCCATAGTCCTAGCTACTTGCGAGGCTGAGTTGGGAGAACTGCTTTAGTCCAGGAGTTTAAGGTTGCAAATGAGCCATGATATGCCACTACATTCCACAATTCCCTTTTGCTTTAAACATACTTTATTTACTACATTAGATGCTAAGTAAGTCTCTCCTATATAAGACTGACAATTTGCTGAGTAAGCAACTCATGAAAAACCATGTATGAGGTCTCAAACAGTATTCTGAATGTCTTTAAAAATCTGTAAGTAAACAATAGTTGAATATATAAGACAAAATGAATGCCAGCTTCCACAAAAGAAAAACTTCTGTGACTGAACAGGACTAGTGGAAGTCATTTAGACAATAAACCAGCTCCTGCTTATTTAACAAAACATTTTAAACTATTAAGCACAAGGAAATGGAACAAGAAATAAGTTTTACCTCTACTTTTATCTCTCTCAAAACTTAACACAAAAACCCTTTTATGCAATCCCAGAAAGGGAAGTAATGTCATAAGAAGATAAATAAGGTCTTAAAAGCACTTTCATTTTCCTTTTCAGTTCATTTATAAATTAACTTTCTCATACTTTTTTTCACATCATCTCTGCCTATTCAGGGATCAATAATCATTCAACACAGTTTATCTGTTAAACTGAAGTCCTCAATCATCCACTTAAGAATCTCAACAATTTCAGCTCAAATCTCCTATTATTTCATAAATCTGGACCCTCTATCCCAGAGGGTCAATTTGCCTGACCATTAAATCCTCACCACAACCTCACCTTTAAGCTCCCCATTCTTCTATACCTACCCCCAAACAACCAGGGCCAGCTAGTCTCTTCCTCTCTCCATGAAGTCTTCCTCAGTAACTTCAACCCAGGACTGAATCTCTAAACTTCAGAGTACTCACTGTATAAAACTCAATTTTGTACTTTATAACAAACATGCACAGTATTAGATGCTACATTCAATTGTCGTAAGTTTGAACTCATCTACAACAAAGATCTACATTTTAAGACAAGGGATATCATCTTATAAATCTCTTATTTCTCCTCAGCACTCTCCAAGAGGCTTGATCTTTTATGGAACAGAATAGCACTCACATTAGCTACTGACGAAATATTTGTATAATGAAGGTACTTCCACAACTTAGTAAAGCCAAAAAAATTCATCAGTTTAATTTAAATTCTTATACTAGGTTTTTCTAAACGAAGAAAACCTGCATTTAGAATATATACGTAATAATTCTCTATTCTGCATACTCCTGTATATAGCTTTAGTCAAATAAATTATGACAAGTTATATATGAAACATAACAGAACTCAGAGGACTAACTTCCCTTTGTATTCTTCCCAGCAAAATCCTGGCACAGAGTAAGCACTTAGTAAATATGTACTGATAAATAAACTATCACCTACTAATAAAAAAATACCCAAATGCTAAATTTGGGGTAACCAAGTTATGGAAATATTCGAGTGCCTTAGCAATTCCTTAAGTAGCTGATTTCAATGAGCCTAATCTTGAAAAATTTATATTCTATTCTCAGGTGCAAAATCCCCAAAAAATGAGAACAAGCAAGTTGACAGTAAATTATGGCAAATAATACTAACAGTATTTCACGATATAGTTTCTCAAAGTGTCACACCAATACAAACTCTAACAATGACATGTACCATGTACAATACATTATGTTGGGAGCATTGCACCAGACACTGTGAGAACAGAAGAATGCAATCTCAACCCTCAAGAAGCCAAGAATGTAGTTAAGAAGTTAAGATGTAAACAACTAATTATAAGGCAGAATGTGAAAGCCTCATTTGAAATAAAATGTTCCAGAAAAGGAAAAGGGAGAAGACAGTAAAGAGTAAAAATCTTACAGGAGCTACTAAAAGAAAGTGTGTGTGTGTGTGTGTGTGTGTGTGTGTGTGTGTGTGTGTGTGTGTGTGTGTGTGTTAAAAGAAAGTGTGTGTGTGTTAAAAGAAAGTGTGTGTGTGTGTGTGTGTGTGTGTGTGTGTGTGTGTGATCAATTCAGGTAGACAAAACAAAAGCCAGGACAAGAATGCTGAAAGGTTCTCAGGTATTATCAGTGAACAGGAGTTCCATCTGACTACAATCAAGGATGCAAAACATATAGGATTACAAAACACCGGGGTCACACAATTTTTGTAAATTACTATTTACAAGGCTAGTACAAGCACTTGGTTTCTGAGAATCAAAAAAAAAAAAAGGCAGCAGGGGAGGCCCTCCATATGATCTCCATGAACCTGCTCTCTAAGGACACAAAGCAGCTTAAATTACAACACAAGAGAGAATTTCAGATGGGCTACCGTAAAACTCACTTTGGTTTTCCAAGGCACGACACATGTTTACCAATATAAAGACTTTATATTAATTTGACTTTAAGAAGATAGCACAAGGTACATCAATTTATTCAGAGCACTGCCCACGGGTGGAATGAGTAGGAGTTTTGAAGTCAGGGTAGAACTCATTGGTTATGACAGCCAACAAGTTGATTAAAATACACATTGAAATGCTGTAACTTCAAGTCCTGGAGGCTTGTTGATAGACACTTCAGCTTATAAATAGCCTTTAAGATCCCTGTATGGCTAATGACACCTTATTTATAGAAATATATACATGCTTTCTAAAAAGAAACAGAATAAACTAAGATGATGCATATTATTATAAGCTGGAAACACACCATTTGGCACTGAAACAAAATATTTTTAGGTCCTCAGTGTACACTTATTTTATTCTTCAGTCAGGGTCTCACTATGTTGCCCAAGCTGGAGTGCAGTGGCACCATCACAGCTTACCGCAGCCTCCACCCCTTGGGTTCAGGTGGTCCTTCCGCCTCAGCCTCTGGAGCTGGGACTATAGGTGTGTGCCACCACTCTCAGCTAATATTTTTACTTTTTTGTAGAGATGAGATCTCGTTATGTTACCCAGGTTGGGCTCAAGTGATCCTCCTTCCTCAGCCTCCAAAAGGGCTGGGATTACAGGCATGAGCCACAACTTGGCCTCAATGTACTTTTAAATGATCAACCATTATATGCAGATAATAGACAACTAAAAAATGATATCAAATGGCTTACCCTAATTCTTTTTAAACGTATACAATTTAAAGTAACTTGCCATCTCTAAAATATACACAAAAAAGGAGACAACTAACTTCCAAGAATTAATAATCAACTAAAGACTACTGTATACTCAAATATTTTCGAGTAGGACACCAACGTATAGAGGTATGTTCTAGATAGAAGAGTGTTAACAAATGAAGCAATGACCAACACTACTGTGAACAAGTGGAAGAAAGGCGTTGTGCTCCAATTCATCTGTGTAGCCTAATTTAAATACGATATCTAGCATATAAGTGACAATTGATTCTAGGTTATGTGGTCATAACCACACTTTCAGATTAGGCACTCGAAAGATCACAAAGGTTAAATTATTTGTCCAAGTTCACAAAGATAGAAAGGGCACAGCCAGGACTGGAACACAACTCTTTTACCTTCAAATCAGATACTCACTTGAACAGTACTGTTCACTAATAAAAAACACAAAGTACAGGCAAGGCTAGGCCAACTGGAATGACTTTTTAAATCAAGTAAAACCATGAAACTGTCACCAATAGCTTCTGAAACTCAAGACAAAGCAAATAAGTCTGAATCATAAAGTTCCTTTTTTTTCCTGTCCAATCCAGTTTAATGAAATACCAAGAAACAACCAAAATCTAAAAGGCCTCAAAGAAAACCTACTGAGCAGACTAATTTCAGTCTAGGAAAAAAATTTCTTGCCAGTAACCTAAAATTATCAAATAGGATGTTAAATTTAACTGAAGGGTCAGGCAAGGTAGCTAACGCCTATAATCCCAGCACTTTGAGAGGCCAAGGTGAGAGGATTGCCTGAGTCCAAGGGTTCAAGACCAGCCTGAGCAACCTGGCGAGACCTCATCTCTACAATAAATCAAGAAAAATTACAGAAAAATTAGCCAGGCATGGTAGCATGCACCTGTAGTTCCAGCTACCTGGAAAGTTGAAGCAGAAGGATCACCCGAGCCCAGCAAGTCGAGGTTATAGTAGCCCTGAGCATGCCACTGCACTCCAGCCTGGGTGACAGCTCAAAAAAAAAAAAAAATTAACTGAAGAACTATGTATTTTATTATAAGCAAGGATATTAATCAAATTCAGACAGTACAGCATTAGTACCTTACCTATTTACTACAAATAACAGCAAGCACCCACTATGTACAGAGAAACCCAGTAGACAGGTGAAAAATGTAAAGAACAACTGCTAAGGGGTTATGCTCTCAGGAAGCCTGTAATACAGCTGTTGCAACAACACACAGGCACCCAAAGGAAGTACACAAGTAAAGCTTACATTAAAGAACTGTAAGTGCTAAGATTATACAACAAAGTCTGGCAGAGTGACTCAAGCCTATAAAACCAGTACTTTGGGAGGCCAATTGCTTGAGTCCAGGAGTCTAAGACTGATCTGAGAAACATAGCAAGACCTCATCTCTACAAAAAAATCAAAATTAAAAAAATAAAAGATTATACAACAATCTATAAATATAAAAATACACCAGATTCTTACTCTTCTATCTTATTTGGCCAGACTCCCCTCAGGTTTGGCCCTGCTGATAGCCTGGCCTATGGAAAAAGTGGTAGAGAATATTCACTGACTTAATACTGAAATATGGTGGTGACAATTTACATTCATCCAAGCACTCTGATGGCATAGTCAGGGAGATGTGAAGAACCAAACCACAGGTAATATTCTAAAGAATCTGTTGGGGCCAAGAACCCTTCCAAACAGAAAAACAGCTAAATAGTCAGCATTACTGATTTACAGTGGGGAGGAAAATAAGGATTTTCTTTCACTGCTGGAGTGCAGTGGTGTGATCATAGTTCACTGCATCTTGACCTCCTTCGACCTCCTAGGCTCAAGTGATCCTCCCACTTCAACCTTCCAAGAAGCTAGGACTACAGGTACACACCCAAGCCCAGCTAATTTTTTGTATTTTTATGTAGAGATAGGGTCTGTGTTGCTCAGGCTGATCCTGGCCTCAAGTGATACCTCTACCTTGGCTTCCCAAAGCACTTGGATTTCAGGTGTGAGCCACCATACCCAGCCTGGGAATTATTTTTCAATCAGGCTTACAAGCACACCTTCATGCATACCACAATGATATAAAATAAACATCACCCTCAGGAAGGCTATTATCCAACTGGGAAACAAAAGTCAACAAATGCAGAACTGTAATCCAAAAATGAAGCATATAAATATAACCAAAAAATACAAGTAAAAGAACATGGAATGGAAGTTTGTTTGAGGAAGTGATCTGAAAGGCTGAGTTCAAGTTGTTCTTTACATCCTCTATCGGCTTTGCCTGCTTGATTTAAATGAAGGAAAAGTCCATGCCAGGCTGGCAATTAATTGCAAGGAAAAACAAGCAAAGACAAAAACAAGCAGGTTGCTGTTTTGACTTGAATCTACCAAATTACCTCAGCAAACAGAGAAAAACAAAAGGGCAATTGGTATCACATTTGCTCAAAAAGATCCCTACCCATCCATTTAAAAGGGAAAACAAAGTTCCCTAGTTCTGTAAATAAAACACAGAGACCAAGATTCAGGAACATTCTTTTTTTTTTTTTTGAGTTGGAGTCTCACTCTGTTGCCCAGGCTGGAGTGCAGTGCAGTGCAGTGGCACGCTCATGGCCACTGCAGCCTCGACCTGCCTGCCTCAGCCTTCCAAGTAGCTGGAACCACAGGTGTGTCCCACCACGCCCAGCTAATTTTTTTAATTTATCGTAGAGATGAGGTCTTCCCAAGTTACCCAGACTAGTCTTGAACCCCTGGGCACAGGCAATCCTCTCGCCGCCACCTCCCAAAGTGCTGGGATTACAGGCATGAGCCATCACGCCTAGCCAATGTTTTTCCTAATAGTAATCTCTGACATTTAAAAGTCAATTTCATAAAAGCCACAAGCCAGAATAGGTACAAATTTTGTCAATAATAAAAATCCAAAGAAATTTGAAGTTCCTCCAAATTCATTAGGATGTATGGTGAAAAAGTATCTGGCATGCTGATACCAATAAAAAGCTAATTTAACAAACAAAAATCGGGCCCAAGTTCCACCACCAATTAAGCAGCAGTTTCAAATTACAAAGCACTATAACTTCCTATCTTCAACCTACTTTTTATCAATTTCTCCCTCCCCGGGGACCACCACCACCCCAGTGTATCTTTTTTTAATGACCTTAAAATAACTAATGCAATTTTCTAAAACAATAACATCTTACACTTACTTAGTATTTTGTTGCTTTGAGATAGAGATTACCCATCCCCATTTTACAGATAGGTTAAGTGACTTAAGATACTGTCAAAATGTAAATTTCAAAGCCAGTGATGTGACTTCTTTGCTGAAGATGATAACCTTAAAATAAGACCATAAAGACTTATCTAGGTAATATAAATACAATAGTAATCTTAAAAGTTGGAAAAGTAAACATACTCCACATTTACTTTGCCAGGGGGAAGTACTGATCTTATCCTGGTCTACCGGGCACCCCGCTCATTCTTTAAATACAACTTTTAGCTTAGCACGTTCTGGAACTCTAAATGGCAAAATTGTTCTTAAACTTTCAGAAAGTAAATGAAAAAAGTAAAACAAAAAGTCTCTTTATAGACACAAACTAAGTAGTAAATATCAGCTGAGCAGACTTAAAAATCACTCACACTTCTAAAAAACTAGGGATCCAATGGAAACAATAATAGTCTTAATTACAGTTCTCCAATTCTTACGGATATTGGCACATTCATAGAAAGGCAGAAAAAGCCCACAAAACCCAATCATTTTCATGGGCTCCCTTAAGCTTAAAATAAATGCATTTAAAACTCTTAATCTCAAAGGTGACAGAAAGTCATACCAGTTCCATATTTCTAAGGTTGAACATGGAGCAGGGAATGTCAAAAGAAAGATTTAGAAATTGTGTTTACTTTAAAACTTACACTTAATATTGATCTCTTTGCAGGCTGAAATATGAAAATAAACCCCCCAAAAATCCTCTACAATTTGTCTTTAAACCTCTGCTAATTCCAATCCTCAACCCTGCTTCCCTCCCCCTGGGATATAAATGCAACACACACAGGCCTCATATACAAGGCCTCTTGCCTTTTTTTCTAACACAACTAGGACCTTTGTTCTGAGCGTTGGTTTTTTACTCCACTCAATAGCTCTTTCAACTTTCTGCCCCGTATTTTTTGTTTTGTTTTTAGAGAGGAGACTCTGAGCCTTAACTTGCAAGGTCTTTAAAAAATGAAATGCCAAAAATATCTGATGAGACTCTCGAGAGGAGCAGAAAGTTAAACACACCACTGAAGGGCCTACAAAACGGAGTCAAGCCCGGAGATCGAGTGATCTGGCAGCCCAGGCAAGATCGTGGAACGCGACTAGGAAGGGGGACAGCAAGAGAGCAGTTAGACGTCCACTCAGAACAGATTCACTGCGCTATTAACCGCACCCCCCCAACACACAGACAGAAGCGTTCAACAGACACGTTCCCTTCCCCAATTAACTAACGAAGCAATTAAACTATACCCACCGAAAGACACGACGCTGAGGCTAAACCTCCCCCAGACAAAGTAAAACGGCATTATCAAAGTCTTAAGTGTTTGGAAGCAGCCCCTTCCGTTCTCTCCTCACCACATAGGGTAACTAGCTCCCTCCCGACCCCCATCAGTATTTCAAACGTGTAAGTTATTCCCCCCGATTTGCACGTGTTGTTAAATTTCTCTGAATTTTTTCCTCTAGCAAATTAAGGATTTCTTTCTCTGAGACAGACACGAAAAGAACGAGATTTGATTTTATAGCCTTCGTTATCTGAACTCCCCTCTAACTTGTTCCTGTACTAGAGACCCACTCACTATGGAGAAGGAGACGGGTTGAACTGACGGACAAACGTTATAATAGGGTTTATGTAATCCACATATAAATAAATTAATCGCCTGACTCGCTTTGAATGCTAATACGATTGGGGTGACAATTGGTCCATCTCCCTCCCCCAAGTCCTGGTTAAACCCCCCACCACCACCAATTCCCATTCTCATCTATTTATAAGATACCCTGTTCCTCTCAGCCAAGTTTCTCGGCCTCTTCCAATCCCCCCTACATGCCTCTCTCGTCGTCATCCTCTTTCAGCCTGAACTTCCCACAGTTAAAAAAACTGCCCCGCGCAGACCCCGTCCGAGGGCTCGCCCGCCCGCCCGCCCGGCCTCAACCGTCCCCCTGGGCAGGAAGCCCCTTACTGCGGTTTGAAGTCACTCCGGCCTCTCCCTCCTCTGACCCTAGCTTCCCACAACTGTTGTCACTCGAGCTGCTCCCTAGTTTCCATTTCCGGGCCGTCCCCGGCCTCAGAGCCTCCCTTCTCCCGGTTTCCGGGCCCCTCTCCCCATTTCCGGGGAACCCTTACCGTCCTCACACCCCCCACCTGCACTTCCGGCCCCCCACTTTCTCTCTTCCTAGACGCCCTCCAAGCTCCAAAGCCCACTTCCGGCCCCCGCGTTCCCTGCCGGGCACCCCAACACCCGCACGCCTTACCCCGGTTCCGTGAGGGGCCTTGCTCATCGCAGGGGCCGGAGGGGGGACCCAGAGACCCCCCTCCCCCCGGGTTAGCCCCCGGCCCCACTCCCTCCGGCCGCGGTCTCCCTCGAGCGCCTCGTCCGTCAACCCCCGGCTCGGCCCTTCCGCGGCCCCGCCGCCGTCGTCGCCGCCGCCGCTGCCGGGAGCAGGCCGAGCGGGGGCCGAATCGCGGCGATGACACAACCGGGCTTCCTGGGACTTTCTGTTCCAGCTCCTCCCCCCCGCCCCCCCAACCCTCAGTACGGTCCCCTCCCCCCAGGCCTGTCCCCGCCGCTCGGAACTGCGCCCCAATTACCTAGTTAGGCCCCAAAGTCTCCGGTCCGGACTCGGTGGCACGGCAGTAACTTCCACTGCTCCCCCCACCCCCCCCAGCGGCGGCGGCGGCGGCTCTCGGGTCCCTTCAATTATCAGCTGAGCCGCAGCACCGCGCCCGGCGTGCGCCTCCGCCCGCGCCGCCTCCCTCCCTGCCCGTTCCAACACCCTCAGGGAACTACTTTGCCCTGCGGCTCCGGCTGACGGGCTCGTCCGCGGGGCCGGCCCGGCTGCCTACTCGCGGTCCATCACATCGCCCCTCCCTCCCCCGCCGCCTGGCTCGGCTTCCCCAGCGGCCTCCGATCTCCTCCCGATCCCTTCGAGGGACCAGGAAGGAGACTGTGGTGCTCCGCTTGGTATCCCTCCGCCGGGGTCACCCCCTCCCCTCCGTGGTAGCAGGAACTAATTCCCCTTCGGGTCACCCGGGACCTAGAGGTAGAAATTTCGCGGATTAGAGTTCCCTGCGACCCGTGAAAGAAGGGACGATCACCACAAGTTAGAAACCCCCCTGCCCGCTCAAAAACGGAGCTCCATTTAAACTAGGGCTTTGGCCCCTTGACCCCAATCAAGCTCCGCCCCTTCCTGGTTGTCTTAGCGACGGCGGTGGCGTCCCAAGATGGCGTCGTGGCTGCCGGAGAGTCTGTTCGAAATTGTAGGACAAGGCCCGGCGCCGAGCAAAGACTATTACCAGTTATTGGTCACCCGCTCTCAGGCAAGTGCAAGCCGCGGTTTACTCACTCTCCCTATTCCCTGCCCGGACCGGTTGGAGCGCGCAACGCAGGCCGCGATAGGCCGAGAGCGCCGCGGCCCGCCGGAAGCGTACAGTACCAGCTCGGAGTCGGGAGATTTCGCTCGTCACCTCGGCCTCCTCGACCCGCCTGTGCCTTCTGTCCCCCGGCCCGGCCCCGGTTAGCCTTCTTTGCCTCTTCACTGTGCCGCCCGCTCCCTTTCCGCCATCCTGGCTTCCAAACCGCAGAGTTTTCTCCGCACGAAGAGAAAAACAGGCGTCCCTGGCTTGCGCGCAGCCTCACCTCAGCGTGGGAAGGAAGGAAAGAAAGGCTCAGCCAAGTGTCCCAAGGAGGAGCCGGCAAGGGAGGGGAAAAAGGGACGGTCTCTTTTCCAGGATAGGACTTAATCATGGGGAATTTTTTAAAAACCTCACCGTGGCCTTTGCGAGTACCACAGCCACATCAAAACTTAGTTATTTTTAATAGGAATGGATGATTGAGAGTTCTCCCCTTACCTCTCTGGAGCCCCTTCTATCCCATTGAAAGTGTTTGGGGGGGTGGTACAAAAATGTTTCAGCTGCTCTGCGCGTCAGCCCCACCCATGATGACATCTGCTCCACAACAATAAGACCGAGGATTATGTTATCACCAAAGTCGCCATCGTCCTATTTGTATGACTTATTGTTGAAGGTGGGCTTTTGGATGATTTATTGTGCCTGTGAAATTCTCAAGTTGAGCTAGGCCTCCACTGGGAATGCGTTTCTGATTCCTGGCTGAGCTTGTGCTTGTCACTGAGTTATTCATGCACCTTACTTCCAATAGATGCTATTCCTATAAAATGAAATTTAGACTTTGAATATATCTGTTTTAGTATGAATATTGATTATTCATCGGTTTTTCTAGGCGCCCTTAAACAAAATAGTTTCTTTATATAAAATAATTTATTTTTACTTAAAAAGCACCCTTTAAAATAGAAATGATATGTATATTTTATTTTTAAATCTAAGACTTAGAATTATTACAAGTGTAATAGTAGCCTGTCAAATTTTTAATCAAACTGTTTTTTAGAGATTTTTGCAAATTTAATTAGCGATTTCTTAAATGCTGAAATTTACCCTTTCTTGTACATTTTTTTAAGATTAGTGACTTTTCTATTGACTGTAAGATTTATAAGCCGGGCTCGGTGGCTCAGCCTGTAATCCCGCGCCTTTGGGAGGCTGAGGTGAGTGGCTTGCCTGAGCCCGCGGGTTCGAGAACCGCCTGGGCAGCGAGACCTCATCTCTACAATAAATCAAAAAATCAGCCGGGCGTGGTAGCGCATGCCTGTAATTCCAGCTACTTGGAAGGCTGAGGCGGAAGGATCGCCGGAGCCCAGCAGGTCGAGGCTGCGGTGGCCGGGAGCAGCCACTGCACTCCAGTCTGGGCGACAGAGTGAGACTCCAACTCAAAAAAAAAAAAAAAAAAAATTTATAATCATCCCAAAGCTATTGAAATACATCTTTTAAAGGAAAAAAAAAGATTTATGATCAGATAGTTCTTCAATTATTAACAAGAGTGAGCAAAACTTATCTTCTAATCTGATGTCGCTTTCTATGTTAATTTACCACAAGTAAATTAGAGTGTTCTAATTTTTACTCTACAGCCTTTAAAAAAATTTTTTTGAGCATTTTCTTTTCCTGAGGATCTGGTATTTTAAGTATATAATGCTCTCAAATGTTGTAAGCCTCAAGTTGGATATCTGTTTCCCTTTTTATATTAGTAAGTTAACCTTAGGAGTGTTCCTGGCATTCGTTTTTCTTGAGAATGCTTCTGTTGTTGGTGTTCTTCAGACTTTGCTCTCAGGTCTAACTTAGGCACATGCCTTTCTTTAACTGCTCTGTTTTATGAAATCTTTCCCACCATTCCTTCAAAGTTCCTAATTCCTTCTTTTTCTTTTTTTATTTTTTAAACGGGTCAAAAACTGTCCTTTATTTCTAGCCCTATTCTTTCTGTCAATTATATATAAAATCCTTCTTAAGATCCAGTGTGTTTTGTTTTTTAAGCATGCTGGATAAACCCACAATAGTTCTACCAGTGAGAGTTAATCTCAACTCTAATTAATTCATCTTTTTAAAGTAAAATTTGTTGTTAAAAAATGGCAAGCCAAAAAAACATGCTTTTCAGTCAGCCGCCTTTAGAATATGTTATTTTCTAACCACAAGATAATTTTTCTAAGTCTCAGCACAGGAAACCAAACATTCAGTTAGAAGTGGCCTGACATAAATAAATACTAAAAGACTAGAATTAAAATGTGTTTTATAAGATGGACTTTTTCTGGAATGATATTCTAAAATTGTTGCTTGTACATTTCTCTCCCCTTTCTTTTGCCATTATTCAAAAAAAAGTTGTATATTATCCAAAATATGCCCCAGATTTGGATGAATCCTTCTTTCATGCTAATTCTATCTTTAATCTCTTTTTCAGTGCATCCTTTATGTTGGCCTTAAATCCAAATAACTGCACATTTGACATGGATTTGAGGGCAAATAATCTCATTAGCGTCATACCACTATTGACATAGTCCAGGATATAAATGTTATACATAAATAAATGTTCACAAATATTTCCTTTGCTTTCTTGTTTATGCATTAACATTTAAAATATATTTTATGCTCATAGAGGCATTTCCCATTAGTAGCTTGATACTATGTTTGTTTTATTTTGTTTTTTAAAAATTTTCAGAATATAGTTTGGGATTGATGTGGTTAGTTCTCAAATTTGATCTTTATAGTGATGATCCCAACCCTTAGAAAAATCAGTGCACTAACTTTCTAAATCAAGTTTCACTCAGTTATTCTCACTCTGGTTTTAGTAGTATATATGTATTTTCTCATATACTGGATTCTAATTCTTTGAAAACCAGTAGATCTATAGTGTGTTAGGATGGGAAGGAATCTTGAATGCTATTTAGGTCAAGGATATTTTACATGTGGCTTCTAAGAAAGTCTCAAATTGTGTTCCTGAATGAAGATTTCCTTAATTTGAATCAACAACTTGGCATTTACTCTAGGGACACAAAATTAAGATGACTTCCAGCCTTTAAAGAATGTATTATTTATTCAGCAAATATGTATTAAACAGTTTTTATAAGTCAGGTGCTGTTCTAACTACTGGGGAGACATCAGTGAACCAAACCCAGTATAGTAGGGAAGAATAGTATTTGATTTGTAAAAACACTTAAATGATTAAATTGTTCTATTTTTTTTTTAACTTCAAAGGAAGTTCGTGAGCAATTGCCAAGTTAATGAATAGTACAGACACTTTAAAATATGAGTCCATGGCAGGGCATGGTGGCTCATGCCTGTAATCCCAGCACTTTGGGAGGCCGAAGCGAGAAGATTGTCTGAGCCCAGGGGTTCAAGCCCAGCCTGGGCAACATGGGCAAGACCATCTCTACAATAAATTTTTTAAAAAATTAGCTGGGTATCGTGATGTCCTCCTGTGGTTCCAGCTCCTTGGAAGGCTGAGGTGGAAGGCTGAGGCTGTGGTGACCGTGAGCATGCCACTGCACTCCAGCCTAGGCAACAGAGTGAGACTCCTACTCAAAAAAAAAAAAATTCTGGGTCCAGAAGAAGCAAAAAATCCCTTTGGACTAAGTAGTCCAGGAGGATACCATTACTAGTATTATACTCTTGAAATTCTGTCTTCTTGCCCTCTCAAAATGGAAATGTTGCCTAAGGTGGCCAGATGCGTAGACTTAGCTTTAATGTGACAAGTATTGGAAAAACATTAGAAACGGTAAGCATTTGTTAGGTAGATGAGAATTGACAGTTATGGCCTCTTGTCACTAATAATAATAACCTAGGTGATTATCCCAAAAGCATCAACATGTTATAGTCACTCCAGCAGGTGAAAGAACAAGAAAAATTGGCAGTTTCGTTTTCTCTATTTTACTAAATCGTACTCAAAACTCCAAAAAGATATCTGAAGATAATGTCATTTGAAAAATAAAACAGCAGCCGGGTTCGGTGGCTCAGCCTGTAATCCCGCGCCTTGGGAGGCTGAGGTGAGTGGATTGCCTGAGCCCGTGGGTTCAAGACCCGCCTGGGCAACTTGGCAAGACCTCATCTCTACAGCAAATCAAAAAATCAGCCGGACGTGGTAGCGCACACCTGTAATTCTGGCTACTTGGAAGGCTGAGGCAGAAGGATCGCTGGAGCCCAGCGGGTCGAGGCTGCGGTGGCCGGGAGTGGCCACTGCACTCCAGTCTGGGCGACAGAGTGAGACTCCAACTCAAAAAAATAAATAAATAAAATAAAAATAAAAATTTCATGCACCATGCTTTGACCCAGCAAATCCATTTCGAGGATTCTTATATCCAAAAATGCTATCACATGTGCACAAGGATATGTGAGCAAGACTACTCACCAAAGTAAAATAATTATAAAAACATCTTTCCGTGAGTGAAAATGTGGTTAAACTGTGATTCATTCGTACCGTATAATACCGTATTTTAAAACAACGTGGTAGATCTCTGTTTACTCAGTAGACCAAATAAGATCTTTAGCAAGAAAAGCAAGTTGCTGGGTTAAACATAGCAAGATCCCCCCCCCATCGCCTTTTTTTTTTTTTTTTAGCTGTTTTAAATAAATATCAGTGAAGTGTTTTACATAATAATACAAGAGAAAGCTGGGATGATTGATTTGCTCTTATGGATGGAGTTATGGATTGTTTTCACTCTCTACATTCATATTTCTGAAAAACTTCCATTTTCTACAGGTAGCATTTATTTTTATAATCAGAGAAAAGCAATAAAGAATTCAAATGAGGCTTATGCTTGTAATCCCAGCACTTTGGGAGGCTGAGGTGGGAGGATTGCTTGAGCCCAGGAATTTGAGACCAGCCTGGGCAACATAGGAAGATCTTATCTCTACAAAAAAATCAAAAAATAAGCTGGATGTGGTGGTTCTTGCCTGTAGTCCCAGCTACTTGGGAGGCTGAGGCAGAAGGATTACCTGAGCCCAGGAGTTCTGGGTTGTGGGAAACCATGGTTGTGCCACTGCCCTTCAACCTAGGCCAGGGAGTGAGACCCCAGCCCCCATACCCAAAAATTAAGGTGTAAGTGGATAAGTCTTTCTGTGAGATGTTGCCATGCCTGCACTCTCCCTGTTTAACCAGTACCACCTTTGAGCCATGTCCCACATTGGCTTTTGGGGCAGTATTGATGGCTACTGTGTCACAAACTCCTGCTCTCTTTGAGGGGAGAAAATAATTCTAATTCTACAAAGTTGGAATAGATTAAATGAGTTAATAATTACTTGGAAAACTTTATGGAGGTTTTAATGTCTAATAATTCCTTTTTTATTTTTTTGATATAGATAAGAATTACTTTTGAGAAACTAAAGAATTGCTCTTTTTTTTTTTTTTTTTTTTTGAGTTGGAGTCTCACTCTGTCGCCCAGACTGGAGTTCAGTGGCCGCTCCCAGCCACCACAGCCTCGACCCACTGGGCTCCGGCGATCCTTCCTCTTCAGTCTTCCAAGTAGCTGGAACTACAGGCCGCGCTGCCACGCCCGACTAATTTTTTGATTTATTCTAGAGATGAGGTCTTGCCAAGTTGCCCAGGCAGGTCTTGAACGCGCGGGTTCAGGCAGTCCACTCACCTCAGCCTCCCAAAGGTGCGGGATTACAGGCTGAGCCACCGAGCCCAGCTAGGATTGCTCTTTGCCTTGATTGGTGTGAGATGAATACTAATGAGCTAAAAAAAAAAAAGAGATGTGGAAAGTAAATAAGGCAAAGGGGTCCACTGAATAGATTTATTTGACACAAAGTAAAGCTTAAAGAACAGAATTTCTCAAGTAAATGGAAATCATAGTAAATGAACACCAGACTGCATTTTGGGAGCTGGGATGCAGTAATCAGCTTGATATTAGTAGGGTATTTTCCCTGAGGAGTCCCTAAATCATGATCTACTCCAGGCTCCCTACACTTCCCCACAAATTCCCCAAGAGCCATAAACATAAAGGAAACAAAACAGAGGAGAGGAAATGTATCCTCTTCTTTCGCTTGTGCTTATTTGCTCCATGTCCCTAGGGAATGTTGCCCACTGCCAGAGGTGAATGATTCTGCGGATTTCCAAGCTACCATGCCCATTCTGCCCACTGGCCACCAGCCACAGCTAAAATGTTTCCACACAGGGCAACTGCTGCTCCTTTTAAAGTCCAAAAGACAGTGTAATACTTGTGCTCATTTATTTTCCTCTCCCCCATTGTTTATGTCTTGATTTACACTCCTCTTTTTGCTGTCTCTCAAAGTCCCTCATTCTTCCCTCTGCCCTTAAAAGATGCTTTTCCTCTTCTTTAGGGCATCTGAGAGCCTCAGCCCAACTCTGCTTGAGTCTTCATCAAGGTGTGTTTTTGTTTTCCCTCCTGCCATCACTTACTTTTTCACCTCATCCTCCTGACTGCAGCAAGTGCAATAAACATACCCTTCCCTGACTTACAGGTTAGGCCAGGTGTTTATAATAATAAATTGCATTATTCTTTTATTCCTCATGTCTGACACATTTTAGAAAAATGATTCCCAACCTTGTGACACTCCAGGATGTGCTCAATTAGAATTGTGAAATCACTTTTAATCAGAAATTTAAAATTTTTAAAAAACTTCTTAAGTGGCATATGGCACTTTGGGGAGGAGAGGAATGAAATAATACAAGAAAAGTGATTAAACTCTTAAAAATAACAATAGTGCTTTGCCATATTATAATCCAGTCATTAAATGGCTTCTGACTTTTCATTGTAAAGTTGCATGACAACTAATGTAGATCCAATCACATTTTTTCCAAGTGAATTGTTCATTCAGCACCTGTGAGTGCCTACTCAATCTGGGCAGTTAATTTAGTCTCACCCTACATTGACACAGATTTGTTTTATAATTATATGGGGCAGTAGAGCACTTAATTGGGAGTCACTGAGTCATGGATCCTTTAATTCTTCCTGCTAGTCTGCATACTCTTGACCTGGGGCAAGGCACTTAATTTGTTTGAGCCCTAGTTGCGTCATCAACATAATAAGGTTACTAGTCTAAGACATCACTAAGGTTTATTCCAGCTCAGGGAAAAAAAAAACAACAAAGCACTGGATTTTTTAAAAATTAAAGTTGAGTTTGCACCAGGTGCAGTGGCTCACACCTATAATTCCAGCACTTTGGCAGGCTAAGGCGAGAGATTGCCAGAGTCTAGGGGTTCGAGACCAGCCTGGGCAACTTGGTGAGAACTGGTTTCTACAATAAATCAAAACATTAGCCGGGTGTGGTGGTGCACACCTGTAGTTCCAGCTACTTGGAAGGATCATGTGAGCCCAGAATGTCGAGGCTGCGGTGGCCGTGAACGTGCTACTACACTCCAGCCTGGGTGACAGAGACTCCGACTCAAAGATATAAAATAAAGTGAACAATTCAACACTTGGATGTTGAGAACCAGATGTATGTCAAAAGAACTCTAGACCAATGTTTGTCAATATAGAGAAGTGTCATGAGCCAGGTGAAGTGGTACACTCCTATAGTCCCAGCTACTGGAAAGGCTGAGACAGGATTGCTTGAGCCCTGGAGTTGGAGTTCAGCCTGGGCAAAATAGTGAAACCTTGTCTCTTTAAAAAGAAAAAAAGAAAAAAAAAGGCCATGGTGGCTCCAGCCTGTAATCCCAGCACTTTGCGACACTGAGGAGAGAGAATGGCCTAAGCCCAGGGGTTCAAAACAGCCTGGGCAACTTGGCAAGACCTCGCCTCTACAATAAATAAAAAAAAAAAAAATTTGCTGAGATTGATCAAATCTTATTTGATCATGAAATCTTATTTGATCATGAAACCTCTGTGTGTGTGTGTGTGTGTGTGTGTGTGTGTGTGTGTGTGTGTGTGTTTTCTTTTTCTTTTTCTTTTTCTTTTTTTTTGAGTTGGAGTCTCACTCTGTCGCCCAGACTGGAGTGCAGTGGCCGCTCCCGGTCACCGCAGCCTCAACCTGCTGGGCTCCGGCGATCCTTCCGCCGCAGCCTTCTGAGTAGCCGGAATTACAGGCGCGTGCTACCACGCCCGGCTGATTTTTTGATTTATTGTAGAGATGAGGTCTCACTGCCCAGGCGGGTCTTGAACCTGCGGTCTCAGGCAATCCACTCACCTTAGCCTCCCAAAAGCGTGGGAGGCTAAGGTGAGAGCCTAGCGTGGGTTACAGGCTGAGCCACCAAGCTCGGCTTGTGTGTGTTTTCTTTTTGAGTTGAAGTCTCACTCTGTCACCCAGTCTGGAATGCAGTGGCACACTTATGGCCACCTCAGCCTCAACCTGCTGGGCTCAGGAGATCCTTCTGCCTCAGCCTTCCAAGTAGCTGAAACTATAGGCACATGCCCAGCAGATCAAGACTGTAGTGACCGTGAGCGCGCCACTACACTCCAGCCTGGGCAACAGAGTAAGACTCCAAAAAATAGTAATAATTATAATAATTATTGTGATATTTGGCTATCAAAATTGTCACAAAATAGAACAAAATTAACAAAACCCCTATTTCATACTCTATCTTTAAAAATATGGATGTCAGTTGAAAAGTTGAGTGTTGTACACACAAACAGACACTGTGAAAGTACCATAAGAAAATAAAAGAATGTTGTTTTAATCCTGAGATGTAAAAGGCCCACGTAAGCAAGACTCCAACTCTGGAAGCCTTATAGGAGAAGAATGGCATATCAAGTACATTTAAAATAAAATTTTGTAGTCAGGTATTGTGGCACACACCTGTAATCCCATCACTTTGGGAGACGAGGGCAAGAGGATTGCCTGAGCCCACAGGTTCAAGGCCAGTCTGGGCAACTTGACGAGACCTCGTGTCTACAATAAATCAAAAAAATTAACCGGGTGTGGTAGAATGTACTCTGTGATTCCAGCTATTTGGAAGGCTGAAGCAGAAGAATTAACTGGGCCCAGGAGGTCGAGGCTGCAGTGGCTATGAGTGTGCCACTACTGCACTCCATCCTCGGCAACAGAATGAGACTCTGACTTAAATAAATAGACTGGCGTGTTGGTTCACGCCTATAATCCCTGCACTTTGAAAGACCGAGGTGAGAGGATTGCCTGAGTCCACGGGTTCGAGACCAGCCTGGGCAACTTGGCGAGACCTCATCTCTACAATAAATGCAAAAATTAGCCGGGTATGGCAACACATGCCTGTAGTTCCAGCTACTTGGAAGGCTAAGGTGAAAGGATCATCTGAGCCCAGCTGGTTGAGGCTGTAGTGGCCGTGAGCAGCATGCCACTGCACTCTAGCCTGGTCGACAGAGTGACTCAAATACATGCATACATACATACATAAGTAAATAAAATACAATTTTGTTTTGCAAGTGATACCTAAAACAAAATATTATGTTTTGGCTGTAGCAGGCAAAAAGTTAATATACTCGGTAATCTTATAAACTAATAAATAGCCTCATGGGAAAACGGCAAGTTACCTGAAGAGGTATACTTGACTAATAATTATAGTAAAAGATGCTTAACCTCACTAGTGATTAAGGAAATATAATTTAAAACCAAAGATTACTGATAGTTCCACTGGCAAAAAATTGAGACTATCCAGGTCAGCAGACTCTGAGAGAAAGGACTTTGTTAAATTGGCTGCACACCTAGTTTCAGACCACACCAGTATACAAAGGTGAAGCTCTTTCCCTCAAGAAGCTTGCACTCTAGCGGTAGGACAAACAGATTACAGCAAGGTGTTTTCTACAGTGGCATTATGAGCCCAGTCTGGTGAGAGTATTAGAGGAAATCCTGAATTGGCGACCAAGGCAGTGATCAGAGACCATTTTACAAGGACAAGGTGTGAGCTGAGACTGAAAACAAAGAAGAGGTGGGCAGAGGAACTCTGGGCAGAGAAACAAGCCAAGAAAAGCAAAAATCTGGTGCAAGTGATAAGTAATGTACTATATTGTCTGACATAAAGCTAGCTAGGTGTCAGGACCCCTGAGGAGTAGCCAAGGAGTAGATCAGGAAATACCTGGTAATTTAAGACTTAAGACTCAATTTGACTGAGGCGGGAGGATTGCTTGAGGCCAGGAATTCCAGGCTGCAGTGAGCTATGATCATGATGCCATTGTACTCTCCAGCCTATGCTACAAAACAAGACCTTATCACAAAAGAAAAAAAAAGGCTTAATTTGGCCAGTCAATGGTTTTTAAATTATTCTTTGGTTTTGCAAATAAATGTGCTTCTGAGTTTTCACAAGCATTGTAGTTCAAGCATCTTCTTTGGAAATATTTTTAATTAGTTTTAAAAATGTAATACATAGAAATACCTGCAACCTGAAATGTGTTGTATGCCACATTTTAATGCCTTAATGTGTGATTCCAAAATATGAATGAACATGTTTTGATGCAGGCCACAGAGGAAAGCATCAGCCATCACCGAGAATACAATACAATGTCTTACAAATGTTTCATTGTTTGGTAAAGCTGAACTCTGAACAGCTCTTTGGATTTGTGCCTATACAAAGCAGGTATAATTGGAACAGAGAGTAAGCCTGAAAATTACAAGAGTCTCAGAAACACCAAATGAGCACAAAATCTTGGAACTGACAGTTCACAGAAACACATTGACATCCTTGTGATAATGCCAAGCTAGAGAGCATGTTAAAACATAAGAAGTGATTTTCAATGCTTTTTTCTGAATTTGGTATTTGTGATACGAAAAGAATTTGGTAGATACTGTTAGTGATTCAACCCTGAAACAAAAGTTTTACTATTCTCACATTTATGGATCTTTTGGATCCCTGGAATTGAAGAGTCTTCTAAAATCAGCAGCATGACTCATTTTTTTTTTTTTTTTTTTTTGAGTTGGAGTCTCACTCTGTCGCCCAGACTGGAGTGCAGTGGCTGCTCCCGGCCACTGCAGCCTCAACCTGCTGGGTTCCGGCGAACCTTCCGCCTCAGCCTTCCAAGTAGCCAGAATTACAGGCATGTGACTCACTTTTTAAAGGTTGATTTCAACTCACTCATTTAACAATAGTTGAGTGCCTCCTGTGTGCTGCCAGGTACTGTGCCAAGCACCAAGGATACTGTTGGCACAAGTATGTAGTCTCTGCCTTCATGGAGCTTACAGTCTATAGGGGGACACAGATACCAATCAAATGAATACATAAGCAAAACTAAAATGTCAACCATGGTAATAGGTGTTATCAAGATGAGACACTCAAACACTCTTTATCTTCTGAGCCTGTTTCCAGCAAAAAAAAGAGGAGACACCCATGTGCTGTGTGTGCGATGATGTATTGTGGCAGGATGTGACCTTTTGTTCAGGAAGTTCAGGAAAAGCTCTTCATAGGAAGTGACCCTTGATCTAAGGTCAGGAAGATTGGGTGAACAGTTAGAGGGCTGATGCAGCCAGAGAATGGAGAGCAGGGTGGTGAGGCAGAGGTCAGGTTGTGCTGGCTTCCGAGAGCATAATCAGGAGCTTTGTCCTGATACAGAGAAGATGAGTAGCTGTTGATTTTTAAGGAGATGAAGTGGCTGACATACTATATCCCCATGATTATGAGACACCCCCCCTTTTTTTACACTTTCATATCCCTGAAATCAAAGTTTAATTAGCATTGTTTTATTTCTAGGCTATATGTAAAATAATGTGACTTATAGTCAGTGACATTTTAGAGTTGGTGAAATATGATCAGGTTTGTGATTTTACAAGATCACATTGTATGTAATGTGGAGAGCAGATTTATGATTATTTGTATGGATCAGGGTTTTATTTATTTTGTTTTATAATAAAATCAGAAATTGACTTCTGATGCAGAGTAACACTAATATCAATCTTCATTTAATTTCACTGCCTAATTTCAAAGTTCTCTTTCTGTCAGAGTAGTTCCTTTATTCTCATTAACTTTATAATGAATAAATACTGTTAGACCAAGCATAGTGACTCATGCCTGTAATCTCAGCACTTTAAGAGGTCAAGACAAGAGGATTGCCTGAGCCCAGCAGGTCAAGGCTGCAATGGCCGTGATCTTGCCACTGCATTCCAGCCTGAGCAATAGAGTGAGACTCCAGCTCAAAAAAAGAAAAAAAAAGTTTTCATACAATTTCACGGCCTGATTTCAAAGTTCTCTTTCTGTCAGAGTAATTTTGTTCTCATTACCTTAACAATAAATACATAGGTAAATAAATACAGTTAATATAAACGTAGGTTAAAAAAAACTGTCTTTATAAACTATCCCTTTTGACAGTGAGACCCTGTCCCAAAAAAATACATATATATAAATAAATAAAAGTACCCCTTTTATTCAATAGATAAACATAAATTGATACAGGTATTCACAAATGAATATAGATAAAATCTATAGAATTTTTCTTAATAAAATTGTTCTGCTTTGAAAAACTGAGAGTTAGCCGGACTCGGTGGCTCAGCCTGTAATCCCGCGCCTTTGGGAGGCTGAGGTGAGTGGATTGCCTGAACCCACGGGTTTGAGACCCGCCTGGGCAGCAAGACCTCATCTCTACAATAAATCAAAAAATCCGCCAGGCGTGGTAGCACATGCCTGTAGTTCCGGCTACTCGGAAGGCTGAGGCAGAAGGATCGCCGGAGCCCAGCAGGTCGAGGCTGCGGTGGCCGGGAGCAGCCACTGCACTCCAGTCTGGGCGACAGAGTGAGACTCCAACTTAAAAAAAAAAGAAAGAAAGAAAGAAAAACTGAGAGTTTGAAAACTGCTAGTCTACGTAATAGGGATTCACCAAGGCTTTTTTCACAGGAAAATGAAATCATTGAAATTGTAGTATGGAACTATGACTGACCACAGCAATGTGGGAAACAGGAGGGGAGGAAGGCGCTGTGAGTATGGAAGAAGGAAGAGAGACAAGTTGTTTTACCCCCCAAAATACATAAAACTTTCTACCTCATAATGTTTGTTTGTTTGTTCAGTTGGAGTCTCACTCTGTCACTCAGGCCGGAGTGCAGTAGCAGTATCATAGCTCACCACAGCCTCAACCTCCTGGACTTAGTCATTCCCTCTGCCTCAGCCTTCCAAGTAACTGGAACTACAGGTGTGTGCCACCGTGCTTGGCTAATTTTTTAAATTTTTTTTGTAGAAACAAGGTCTCACTATGTTGCCCAGGCTGGTCTTGAACTCCTAGGCTCAAGCAGTCCTCCCGCTTTGGCCTCCCATAATGCTGGAATTACAGACATGAACCACCGTGCCTGGCCATAATCATGCTTCAAGAATTATACAAATTATTGACATAGTTTCCTTCCCTATCTTACATTTTTATTATGGTAAGTTTCTTTAGTTCCAAGATGAGTCTTTCTATGTCTAAAACTGTGTTAAATGGCTACACACAGAGACTCATGCTTGTAATCTCAGCACTTTGGGAGGCAGAGGTGAGGGGATTGCCTGAGACAGGGGTTTGCGACCAGACTGGGCAACTTGGCGAGACTTCATCTCCACAATAAATCAAAAAGTTAGCCTGGCATGGTGGTACACACCTGTAGTTCTAGCTACTTGGAAGTTTGAGGTGGAAGTTTTGCCTGAACTCAGCAGCTGAAGCTGCAGTGACTGTGAGCATGCCACTGTACTCCAGCCTGGGCTACAGAGTAAGATTCCAACTCAAAAAAAAACTCCACAAAACTGTATTAAATGGCTGTTCAACATTTTTTAAAAGAGAAATATATTATCATTTGACACAAAAAAAGTTGTTTCCAGGGCCGGGCATTGTGACTCACACCTATAATCCCAGCACTTTGGGAGGCTGAGGTGAAAGGATTGCCTGAACCCATGAGTTTGAGACCAGGATTCAAAACCAGCCTGGGCAACTTGGCGAGACCTCATCTCTACGATAAATCAAAAAATGAGCTAGGCATGGTGACGTGTGCCTATAGTTCCAGCTACTTGGAAGACTGAGGTAGAAAGATCACTTGAGTCTGGTAGATCGAGGCTGTGGTGGCCATGAACGTGCCACTGTTCTTCCAGCCTGGGCAACAAGAGTGAGAGACTCCAACAGTTGTTCCCACTATTTTGATCTTTTTATATCAAACCCTGTCTCAGTGGCCACCTCCAACTACTCCGTTACTCTTATCCACATGTTCATTACCCAGGACTCCCGCTTCTAAAGATGGTAGCCATGGTGGCTGTTACCAGGGTTCCAGATGAGACACTCTAATGGCACTACAAGGCAGTGGCCACATTTTTAGTGCTTTTGCATGTTACCTACTTTGTCAAATTAACTTTTCCCAGTTAGACCTTGTTAAAGCTATGAATAAAGAGTCCTTTTATTTATTTATTTATTTTGGGTTGGGGTCTCACTCTGTCACCCAGGCTGGAGTGTAATACACGTTCTGGCCACTGCAGCCTCAACCTATTGGGCTCAGGTGATCCTCCCGCTTCGGCCTTCCAAGTAGCTGGAACTACAGGCATGCACTATCACACCTGGCTAATTTTTTTTATTTATGGTAGAGACAAGGTCTCGCCAAGTTGCCCAGGCTGGTCTCAAACCCTTAAGTTGAGACAGTCCTCTCGCCTCCACCTCCCAAAGTTCTGGGGTTACAGGCTTGAGCCACTGCGCTCAGCTAAAGAATCCTTGTAAATAGACGAAATAATTATTCCTAAATATTACTTTTAAATACTGACTTTTTCCCCTACTTTTTTACTTTCTTAAAGACAAGGTCTTACTCTGTCGCCCAGGCTGGAGTACAGTGGCACAAGCAATCACAACTTACTGAAGCCTCTAATTTCTGGACTCAAGCCATCATTTCACTTCAGCCTCTCATGTAACTAGGTCTACAGGCTCACACCACCACACCTAGCTAATTATTTGTATAGATGGGATCTTGCCAAACCTGGTCTCAAGCCCCTGACCTCAAGTGATCCACCCACCTCAGCCTTCCAAAGTGTTAGATTACAGGTGTGAGCCACCATGCCTGTCCTATACTGATTTATTTTCTTTTTTTTGAGTGCAAGTCTTACTCTGTCGCGAGGCTAGAGTGCAATGGCATGATCACAGCTCACTGCAGCCTCAATCTCCTGTTTCTACAAAAAAAATTAGCTGGATATGATGGCATGCACCTATATTCCCAGCAGGAGGATCACTTGAACCCAGGAGTTTTAGGCTGCAGTGAGCTGTGATTGTGCCACTGGACTATAGCCTGGGTGACAGAGTGAGACTCCAATGCAAAAATAAATAAATGCAATAACCAAGAACATTTTATGGACATATAAAGACATATATAGGCATAGTAGACACATCCACATCATAGTAATTACTGCAGTGACCATGCATTCAGTAGTAACTCTGCTGTAATGTTTAGGTGTATATCTGATTTGTAGGATAATAGGCAACAACATATGTACATATGTGTTATGGGATGAATTTTATGCCCCCCCAAAAAAGGTATGTTGAAGTCCTAACCTCCTGTACCTCAGACTGTGACCTTATTTAGAAATAGGCTGGGCATGATAGCTATGTCTGTAATCTCAGCATTTTGAGATGCCAAGTTAGGAGGATTGCTTGAGCTCAGAAGACCAACCTAGGCAACATGGTGAGACCTTGCCTCTACAAAACATTTTTTTAACTTTAGCCAGGCATGGTGGCACAAGCCTATAGCCCCAGGTACTCGGGAGGCTGAGGAAGGAGGATCACCCCAGCCCAGGAGTCCGAGGCTTCAGTGAGCCGTGACCATGCCACAGCACTCCAGCCAGGGTGACAGAGTGAGACTTGGACTCAAAAAAAATGATTGGAAACAGAGTCATTGCTGATGTGATTAGTTAAAATGAGGTCCTACTGGAATAGGGTGGGCCCTAATTTAATATTACTAGTGTCCTTAAATTAAAGGCACACACAGAAGGCCAAGTGATAATGAAGGTAGAGATTGGAGGGATGAAGCAAGGAATGCCAAAGACTGTTGGCAAATCACCAGAAGCTAAGGAGACAGAGAAGGATTCCCCTTCAGAAGGAAGGAGCATGGCTTTACCAACACCATAACTTTGGGCATCTAGCCTCCAGAATCGTGAGACAATAAATTTATTGTTATGACAATCCTGAGAAACTAGTACAGTATGTGAAGCTATTTGTGGCCCACCTGCTTGATTCACTTGAATATATCAGTGGGAAAATAGAGTTGCCTAGATATGTCAGTCATTTCACACCTTGTCCAAGCCTCTAGCTGAGATAAATCACCATCTGATGTGATTCCTTTACCTATTCCTTGCCACAGTTTACTGGAACAAGGGTGGACACCTGACTCTAGTGCAATGAAGTCACTGACCAGCAGCCACAGGACTTGTGTAGCCTAGTGTGAAAAGAGGAGCTCTTTCGTTCTTTCCTTTTTTTTTTTTTTTTTTGAGTCAGAGTCTCACTGTTGCCCAGGCTGGAGTGCAGTGGCACACTCACTGCCACTGCAGTCTCAACCTGCTGGGCTTAGGCGATCTTTCCGCCTCAGCCTTCCGAGTAACTTGGACTACAGGCGCATGCCACCACGCCCAGCTCATTTTTTGATTTATTGTAGAGACGAGTTCTCATCAAGTTGCCCAGGCTGGTCTCGAACCCCCGGGCTCAGGCAATCCTATCGCCTCTGCCTCCCAAAGTGCTGGGATTACAGGCATGAGCTCTCTCTTAAAAACTGGGACTTAGAGACTCAGAAGGATATAGTGGCAGGAATTTGCCTCAGGGAACTGAAATAGAAAGGCACAGAGGAAGCTTGAAGTGGCCATTCTGAAACTTATACAAACTGCTGACCAAGAGAGGAGCAGAAAAAATACACTCAAAGAAACATGACAATAAGTTAGGGGAGACAGAGGAGGGAAAGTGTTACTCTAGGTGAGGCTGAAGGCTGCCTTATTTACAACCATTATCACCCTTTAGTAGAGCACTCAACTCTTAGTTGGGCTTAATCCTCCCGAGTAAAACACTGCACATCTCAACCTCTCTGGTCAGCTAGGTGTGACCTTAACTAAGAATTCACAACCTTAAAAAGTTTCCTTGAAAGGAGGTAGGGATGAGCCTCTTTATTTGGCTGCTTAGAAATCAAATCAGGGGTGAGGGTTGAAATGGATAATAGGAGGCAGTGCCCGAAACCCACCAATGCTGGAGCTCCTAAGAAGACCTGACATGGTAGTGCACTCTGCCATTCCACTGTGTACCACCTTTTTTTCCAGCCTTTCTTTTTCTCTTCATTTATTTCTTTCTGTTCCCTTTCATTTCTTTTCCTTCTTGTTTGTTTACCCTCCCTATATGAAAAGTGTTGGTTAGGACCTTTTGGTTTCTCATCCCAGTTACCTGGTACAGTGGGTCTCTATGATGAGAAATTCATGGGCATCACCATGATCAGGAATTGTGGCAGCTAAGCCAAGCTTCATAGAATTGAGGACTAGTCAGGGAGGTGTAGTGGCTCACACCTATAATCCCAGAAAATTGGGAGGTCAAGGTGGAGTTCAAGACCAGATTGGGCAACATGGCAAGACCTCGTCTCTACCAATAATAATAATAATAAAAACTGCCAGGCTCGGTGGCTCAGCCTGTAATCCCGCGCCTTTGGGAGCCTGAGGTGAGTGGATTGCCTGAGCCTGCGGGTTCGAGACCCGACTGGGCAACTTAGCGAGACCTCATCTCTACAATAAATCAAAAATTAGCTAGGCATGGTAGCGCGCGCCTGTAGTTCCAGCTACTTGGAAGGCTGAGGCGGAAGGATCGCCAGAGCCCAGCAGGCAAGGCTGTGGTGGCCGGGAGCGGCCACTGCACTCCAGTCTGGGTGACGGAGTGAGACTCCAACTCAAAAAAAAAAAAAAGAAGACTAGCAGCTCCCAGGGGCCCCGGGACCAGGGATCCAGAACAGCTGTAGCCTGAGTGTGCTTAGCAGCAGAAGTGTACCAGGACCTCTTTGCAGGCCTTGGCCACACCATCTCCCACAGTGTTTCTGGGTCTGTATGCTGCTGCCCCTACTAAAGACTCAGTTTTGTGCCTCAAGTTCCTCCAGAAAGAGAATCTGATGTTTTCATTCAGCCACTCATGCCACCAGTCCTACTCATTGGCCACAGTCAGGCCTGTCTGTTGCCTATCCTTGGGTCATGTGGTAGGAGCTGATGTTTTTACCACTAGCCTCTCTCTCCCTTCTTCTGGTACCAGTGCCCTGATTTTCTACAGGAAAATCATGCTTCCCTCACCCTTGTTCCACATAGTCCAAATATTCTCATATGGACTCAACATCCTCAATATTTATAGTGATTCAGAGATGGGCTCACTACCCAGTCCAAGCCAATTAAATACTGACATGTTTGAGAAAGGTGTACTTCCTTGATTCCTGAACTTAGCACTGTTGTGATGTGAGCCAGGATCTAGCAGCCATCTTGTCGTCACTAGGGACAACTTACCTGTGGATGCGACCAATGTAAAGGGGTAGGAGCCAAAAGGTGAAAGGGAGATTGGGTATCTGGCATCGTTTGAGCCTTGAGCCAGCTAGGCTTGACCATTATGTAAGTCAACATGGTCCTCTTTTTTGCTCAAACCACGTTGAAAGGATTTTTCACCTAAAACTGAAAATGCCTTTACTGGTCCAGGTCAGTTGGCCACTCTAGTCCAATCAGCAATGGCTAGAGTTGTAGACCAGATGTCACTTGCAGAACGGTGCACTCAAGGAGAGTCAACCCTAGAGACTGGGCTATGGGACAGGCAATGTGAAGCTCAGCCTTTCCACTATAAATAAGGTTGTGCAAGGCAAGGTTATTGAAAGTTTGGAGTTCATAAATCACAGTGGCTTTGTTATAACAACAAAAACAAAAACAAAAAATAGTCTTTTATTTTTATTATAATTTTCTTTTTTTTTTTTTTTTTTTTTCTTTTTGAATTGGGATCTCCCTCTGTCACCCAGACTGGAGTATAGTGGCCGCTCCTGACCACTACAGCCTCGTCCTCCTGGGCTCCGGCAATCCTTGCCGCTCAACCTTCCAAGTAGCTGGAACTACAGGCGTGCACTACCACACCCGGATAATTTTTTGAATTATTGTAGAGATGAGGTCTCGCCAAATGTCCCAGGCTGGTCTTTAACCCGCGGGCTCAGGCAGTCCACTCCCCTCGGCCTCCCAAAGCACGGGATTACAGGCTGAGCCACCGAGCCCGACCATAATTTTATTTGTCTTTTTGAATTGGGATCTCCCTCTGTCGCCCAGCCTGGAGTGCAGTGGCACCATCACAGGTCACCACTGCCTCAACCTACTATGCTCAGGTGATCCTTCAACCTCAGCCTTCCAAGTAGTTGGAACTACAGGCACCACACCTGGCTAATTTTTTGATTTATTGTAGAGATGAGGTCTCGTCATGTTGCACAGGCTGGTCTCACCTCCGCCTCCCAAAGTGATGGGATTACAGACTTGAGCCACCAGAGCCAGCCCAAAACTAGTATCTTGAAGTGTAAAAATAATAAAAAATGTAGTTAGGCTTAGTCAGAAAAGAAGCTAAGGATTTAGGGTCCTGTGAGCTACAGTTTAAAATAAGTTTAGACAACTAAAGATCTTGGATTTTTTTAAAAGAGAAAACTAATAGAGGAAAAAAATTAAGGTGAATGTGGTTTGTGACTGTTCTGTTTGAGATGCAAAGCAGTGAGCAATATTGGCAAAGCCACAAATTGGGAGAAGGCTGTGGGAAGGGTGCATGAAGACAGCAATATAAAGGAGACTTTGGAAGGCATTCCTAGCCAAATGCTACCAGTACCAGCATGATGGTTATGAATAATAGCTATCTGTCTGGAATGCACTCTGACCCTCTGCTTCGAATCACAAGTTTCTCCTTAATTTGTACAAAATTTAATGTACCTGGATTTCCTTCTGCATGTCTTCTCTATCCTTAAGATTTTTTTCAGTTCAGGAATATTTTTGTTTGGGAAAGACATTAAAAAAAGAAACTGGGAATGAGAATTGGAAAGATGAAAAGGAAGTGCAACTGGAATAAAAATTTTGCAGTGCACCCTGGGGAAGTGGGGGAGGGAAGAAAGATGAAGCAGCTGCCTGAGGCCTTAGAACTTCTCTTCCATGGGACATGTATGATCCTGCTGGACACAGCCAGGTCTGAGGTGTGCTGTGAACTAAACCTCTGCAGCTATGGGGGGGTTCTGTCCCCTAGTGAACATCAGCTCTGTTCTTGCATTCACCCAGTATCACCTCTTTGCTTTTGCTACTCCTCTACTTGGATTGCCCTGTCCCTAATCTTTTTTTTCTTTTTTTTGGAGTTGGAGTCTCTGTCACCCAGGCTGGGGTATAGTGGCAATCCGCTGCCTTGACCTGCTGGACTCAGGCAATCCTTCTGCCTCAATCTTCCAAGTAGCTGGAACTACAGGCACGTGCCACCACACCCAGCTAATTTTTTGATTTAATGTAGAGAAAAGGTCTCACCAAGTTGCCCGGGCTAATCTCGAACCCCTGGGCTCAGGCAATCCTCTTGCCTTGGCTTCCCAAAGTGCTGGGATTACAGGCATGAGCCACTGTGCCTGGCTCCTAATCTTTACTTAGTCATTTATTCTGTTCTCAAATCTGACTTTATCTCTGCCAGGAATCTCCTTAACCTGGCCTTTTCCAGGGGTGAGTTTAAGAACAAAGCTTAGGAAATAATAAGCCAAATAATGTTACCCCAAATTTTTTATCTTAAATATCCAAGTGACTCTGGATAGTGGCAGCTGACAACATGAAGTCATGAAAGCAAAAATATATAAACATTTGAATAAGCAGCAAGACACTGAAGAAAATACCTCTTGACATGATCAGCAACAGGAGACATCAGTTTCTTAGCATTTCATAAACACTGCTAGGGGAGAGAGAATTTCTTTTCTAGCAAACAATAGTGGTAAATGAAAATTAGCCTTTACTAATATAAGCTATATAGATTAAAGGCCATAAGAGCCTAAGGTCTATGTTCAGCTCATGAACGGTCCTGAATCCAGATCTTAGCATAATGCTGAGCACAGTAGGAGCCCAATAAATATTTGCTGAAGTTATAAATATTATTTCTTTTTTTTTTAGTTAGAGTCTTACTCTGTCGCCCAAGCTGGGGTACAATGGCACGCTCATGGCCACCACAGTCTAGACCTGTTGGGTTCAGGCAATCTTTCCACCTCAGCCTTCCAAGTAGCTGGAACTATAGGCACGCACTACCACGCCTGGCTAATTTTTTGATTCATTGTAGAGATGAGATCTCGCCAAATTGCCCAGGCTGGTCTCGAACCCGTGGGTTCAGACAATCCTCTCACCTCAGCCTCCCAAAGTGCTGGGATTATAGGCATGAGCCACTGCTCCCAGCCTCCTATTTTCTGTAATATTTTATTTTATTGTTTTTTATTTTTTTTGTTGACAAGGTCTTGCTATGTTGGCCAGACTGGTCTCAAATTCCTGGCCTCAAGGAATCCTCCTCCTTCCTTTGCCTCCCAAAGTGACAGGATTACAAATGTGAGTCACCGCTTCTGGACTGCTACAGTATTTTAAAAGCAATGGAGCACAAAAATGGCACAAAGCAAGGAAATGGGTCCGGAAGGGTTTTATGCAGGATGTGGCTATAGGAGCTGAATCTCAAATAAATGGAATAGATATTTTCCAGGGAAAGAAGTGGAAAGCAGGAACAATTCTAGGCAGGAGGGATTCATTTTAGCAGTCACTGAATTGTGATACTATAGTTGTGGAAGTACTGGTGATGTGCTGAAATATGGGGCACAGTCAGGAGCTAGTATGAGATGATGCTAAAGAAGAGGTGACCAGGGATCACTCCTGGGCCTCCTATGCCATCCCAAAGATTTTGGCCACAGGAAAAAGTGATCACAGTCACATGAGCATCTTAGTAAGAGGCCTTTGGCAGCTTTGGCTGCTGTGTTGCAGATAGCCTGGATCCTTTCAAGCATGGAGGCAGAGAATTTTTTTAAGAGATTATTGTCATGATGCTCTAGAGTACTGTGGAGATGAAACAAATATCAAGTGATATTAAGGAAGTGAAATCAATAGCATTTAGTCATGGAATCGATGTTTGTGATGACAGAGCCTAAGAGAGTCTAGAATGACTCAACCAGCGCCACTGAAATAAGGAATACAGGACGAGGACTAGGTACATTTGTAAGGGATGATGACGAGATCAGTTTTTTATAGCTGAGTATAAACTATACTCAGCTATGCCTGAGGATTACACAGGTGGGTGTGAACAGTAAGCAGCTGCATAACTTAGTAGGACTCTGGAAATCAAGAGTGACAGGCTGGGCGCAGTGGCTCACTCCTGTAATCCTGGCACTTTGGGAGGCAGAGGCGAGAGGATTACCTGAGCTCAGGGATTTGAGACCAGCCTGAGCAACATGGCAAGACTTCATCTCTACAATAAATTAAAAAAATTAGCCAGGCGTGGTGGCGTATGCCTTGTGGTTCCAGCTACTTGGAAGGCTGAAGCAGAAGGGTCACCTCAGTCCAGCAGGTCAAGGCTGCGGTGGCCGTGAGCATGCCATAGCACTCCAGCCTGGGTGACAGAGTGAGACTCTGACTCAAAAAAACGAGTGGCAATATAGGTTTTGGACAGCAGCACTGAAAGCTATTTCGGTGAGATTACCTAGAGTGAAGAGAGAAGTCAGCCAAAGACAGCTTTAACATGTTAGAAGTCAAGGCAGAGGGCCCACATTTGCATGTTCTTTTTACCTTTGTGGAAGAAGTATACATCACTAGTATTGGTGTTGTAAGATATACAAGTTATTAGAGGATGACTTAAATATTTTTCCTGTAAGTAATGAATTGCACTGTAGTAGGAATAGTCTGATAAAAGAGCGTTGGTAGCCGGGATCGGTGGCTCAAGCCTGTAATCCCAGCACTTTGAGAGACCGAGGCGAGAGGATTGCCTGAGCCTACAGGTTCAAGACAAGCCTGGGCAACATAGCAAGACCTCATCTCTACAATGAATTTTAAAAAAATTAGCCGGGCGTGATGCCACACGCCTGTAGTTTCAGCTACTTGGAAGGCTGAGGCAGAAGGATCGCCTGAGCCCAGCAGATCGAGGCTGCGGTGGCTGTGTACGTGCCACTGCACTCCAGCCTGTGTGATACAGTAAGACTCTAACTCAAAAAAGAATAAATAAAAAGTGTTGGTAAAGACATAGGAAAATGGCTCCTCTTGTGTGATATCCACAGGGGTGTAAATTAGTATATTCTTCCTGTAGCAGGAACTGTCCGTTGCCCCCAGTATCCATTTTTCCCTTTTCTTTAGGGAAAATGATGACCTGACTTGTAGTTGAAAGTATGAGCTTCAGAGAAATAAAACCTACATTTCTCAGCCTCCCCTGAAGCTACATCTGTCATATGACCAACTTCTGCCCAAAGGGACGTCAGTAGAAGTGGTGATTACACAGAAGAATCTTTGAGAGTTGGGCCCTTTTTTGTCTCCTCCTCCTGACTGCGGTCTGGAATGCAGATTCAATGACTAGGACTTGAGCAGCTGTCTCACACCATGCAGAAGCAGCCAAATTCTGAAGGTGATGGACAGCCCAAATGGTAGGAGCAAGTTTTCTGGGTTGTGGTTATCTCCTGTTTTTCAGAAATATCTGTCTGTGTAAGCCACCCTGTTGAGTGTCCTGTCACGTTTAGCTGAACCTAATCCTGACTGATATGCTTCCCAGTGGCGGCTTGGCAATATTTTGTCAAGTGTAATATGTGCACAGCCTTCACCCTGGCATCCCACCTCAGGGAATTTACTCTAAGGAAATAGTTGCACAAATTGGGGGGCTGGGAAAGGCGACCTAAAAGTTCTTGAAACAGAAAATTGATTTAAGTAAGTCATATTTCTGTGAAAAGGAACACTGTGAAGTCACTAAAAATGATGACACTACATTTAGACATCACATGAATAGATGTCTGTGACACAGAATGAAAGAAGGGATAACAAATGAGCATGTTTACAATTATCATTCATGTAAGACTAATGTATATGTACATATGCACACACCCACCAATGAATCTGTAAATATATATCAATTCTGAGAAATATTTGGTGGATATCTGCAAGCTTAAGAATACACAAATATTCTTTAATGCCTGGAATTGGGATTTTAGATTTTTTTTAACCTTCTCCCCATACTTTGATTGTTTGTTTGTTTGTTTTTTAGTTGGTGTCTCACTCCATCACCCAGGCTGGAGTGCAGTAACATGCTCATGGCCACCCAGCATTGACCTGATGGGCTCTGATTATCCTTACCTCAGCCTTCCAAGTAGCCAGAACTACAGGCACACACTACCATGCCCGGCTAATGTTTGATTTATTGTAGAGACACGGTCTCACCAAGTTTCCCTGTCTGGTCTTGAACCCATAGGCTCAGGAAATTCACTCGCCTCGGCCTCCCAAAGTGCTGGGATTACAGGGTGAGCCACCAAGCCTGACCTTTGATTCTTTGAACTGCTTCTTATCAACCTTATCATTGTGATAAAACTATAAAGCCTTTTTAATTTTTTAAGTGTTCCATTTTAAAAATTAGTATCATTAAGAAAATACCTTGGCGCAGTGGCTCAAGCCTGTAAATCCCAGCACTTTGGGAGGCAAGGCAAGAGGATTGCCTGAGCCTAGGGGTTCAAGACCAGCCTGGGCAGCTTGGCGAGACCTCATCTCTACAATAAATCAAAAAATTAGCTGGGCGTGGTAGTGAGCACCTGTAGTTCCACCTACTTGGAAGGCTGAGGCGGAAGAATTGCCTGAGCCCAGCAGGTGGAGACTATGGTGGCTGGGAGCATGCCACTGCCCTCCAACCTGGGTAACAGAGTAAGACTCCAACTCAAAAATAAAAAGAAGAAGAAAATAATACAGAGAGCTTTGCCAGCTGCTGTGCAGGAAGAGGCATGGCCATTGTTGCTAAAAGGCAAATAAATAAAAATATACTCCAAGAAAACTGACTCATGTTTTTGTGGTAGTCTGTACTAGGTGGTCGTATCCTTATTGGCAGATTTTTTTAACTTTCTACTAATAAAACAATAGGAACTTAAATGACAGCCTTAATGGATAACATATTTCAATTATTGTACTTTTTACAGATCTAGGGACTTGGAGTGGGGAGAGGAAATGTATTTATGGTTTCAGAGTAACTTCAGTCATTTAGGACCCCTAGTTTTTATTTTTTTTCTTCAGAAATGTAGTCTGGGAGGCAGAGGCGAAAGGATTGTCTGAGCTCAGGGGTTCGAGACCAACCGGAGCAACATGGCAAGACCTCGTCTCTACAATAAATTTTAAAAATTAGCCAGACATGGTGGCACATGCCTTGTGATTCCAGCTACTTAGAAGGCTGAAGCAGAAGGATCACCTCAGTCCAGCTGGTCGAGGCTGCAGTGGCCGTGAGCGTGCCACTGCACTCCAGCCTGGGTGACAGAGTGAGACTCCAACTCAAAAACAAAACAAACAAACAAACAAAACAAGAACTAATTAATATAATCAAAATTTTAAGTTTTTAAAGATGGACTCCTACTCTAAAGTAACTCTGTGCAATTTATTTTCCCACCAAAATCTAAGGTTATTTATTATATTTTATTTCATGTATTTTTATTGCAAAAATCTTTATTAAGAAATGAGATGTATTTATACAATTCATAGCAGTTAAAGCAAAGTCAAATTATAGGGCACCTTAAAACAGTAAAGTACTTAGAGTCTGTTTACTCATAGACCTGCTTACTTCAGGATTTCTCAGTGTTAAACTTTTATAACAATAAGTCACTCCTCTTTTTTAATTTGAGGAATTGCCTGCCAACTTGGATGGAAATAATCAGAAGCTCAAAGATTTTAGCACTTCTGTTTAATCTCTTTTATGGCCATTTAAGTAACACTGCATGAGAATTCTTTCTTCATTTTTATCACGTTGTGTTTCCCAGTGCTGCTCTCACTTAGCATTTCAGAAAAGAAGAAAAGCAGCAGGCAGTGATTATTTGGTCCCTAGTAGCTTCTTGTCTGCTATAAAATCAGAAGATTTGGCTAATTCAAAGTCTTAATTTTTAAATGTATTTAATATGATTAAAATACTAAAATTTCACTTAGAAAAGTCTTTGCTCATTCACAGAAAAGTAAGTATTTTTATGGTAATATCCCCAAGACACCTTGGCAATATTTTGTCAAGTGTAATATGTACACAGCCTTCACCCTGGCATCCCAAGGAATCTACCCTAAAGAAGTAATTACACAAATTGAGGGGCCGGGAAGGGTGACCTAAAAGTTCTTCAAACAGAAAATTGGTTAAATAAGTCATATTTCATAACAAGTATTTCTCAGCTGTTTAGACTGCTTTCTTTTTGAACTTCAAATTAAGATAAATATATAAATGCTAATGAGTATAAAGATATGTTTAAAGAGAAGTTAATGTAAAATAAATGTAAATGTTTATGCACAGAAATCTATAAATATAAGCTAAACTATAAATATATATATAAATGTTTTATCTTCCAAAGTATACATTTATGTAGTTTATATCTCACATATTGATGAATTCTAATGCCTAAAAAAATGTTATTTTCTTTTTTTTTTTTTTTTTGTTTTGGAATCTCACTCTGTCGCCCAGACTGGAGTGGAGTGGCCGCTCCCGGCCACCGCAGCCTCGACCTGCAGGGCTCTGGCGATCCTTCCGCCTTAGCCTTCAAGTAGCTGGAATTAAAGGCGCGCGCTACCACGTCTGGCTAATTTTTTTTTTTTATTTATTGTAGAAATGAGGTCTCACCAAGTTGCCCAGGCGGGTCTTGAACCCGCGGGCTCAGGCAATCCACTCACCTCAGCCTCCCAAGGCACGGGATTACAGGCTGAGCCACTGAGCCTGGCAAAAAATGTTATTTTCAACAGTATAGTTTTTTTAAAAAAATATATATCAATATTTTTTATTTTGATATTGTGGGATACAGTTAAGGGTTAGGTATACAAATATGCTTCATTCAGGCCCCCCTGTTGATAAGGGGTGTCTCCCCATCCCCAGACAGATATTGACTACTGTTAATCCCACCTCCCTTCCCCTCCCCCCCATAGTTTCCCACCACTGTCAGTCCTTTTTTTATAGTATTACGGTGGATGTTCAAGGTCCACTGTATGAGTGAGAATATGTGATACTCAGATCTTTGTTTCTGTGAGAGGTCACTCAGTATTATTTTCAACAGTATAGTCTAATGGAAAAGTCCCTGACCTTTCCTAATTGAGTGTGCCTTTTGCTGGCTGTGTGCCATTGGATAAATAAATGTATTAATTTAGTCAATAATTCATTCAACAAGCACATAGTGACTCTGTGCCCTTCACTACACTAGTCTCAACAAGTAAAGAAAAAAAATCTCTGACTAAAACTTGGAGATTGCTTTGGCGGCTAGCAATGGTCACAAAAGATAAATAGTTATGGTTTAGTGGACTACATACCCACTGATTAAAACTTTCCACCAAGGAGCTTGAGTAGAGTTTGGGCCCTACTAGGATGTGCAACACGGATTCTAGGCCATCAATGCAAATATAGGAAAGCACTTCAAGGCAAAGAATCCTTAGAGAACTTAACCTTAAAAATCTGGGAACAAGCTGGGCTCAGTGACTCAGCCTGTAATCCTGAGCCTTTGGGAGGCTAAGGTGAATGGATTGCCTGAGCCCTCAGGTTCGAGACCCACCTGGGCAACTTGGCAAGACCTCATCTCTACAATAAATCAAAAATTAGCTGGGCATGGTAGCGCGCGCCTGTAATTCCGGCTACTCGGAAGGCTGAAGCAGAAGGATCGCCAGAGCCCAGCAGGTCGAGGCTGCGGTAGCCGGGAGCGGCCATTACACTCCAGCCTGGGTGACAGAGTGAGACTCCCACTCAAAAAAAAAAAAAAAAGAAAGAAAATCTGGGAACAGCCAGTCATGGTGGCTCACACCTATAATCCCAGCACTTTGGGAGGCCAAGGTTGCAGGATTTCCTGAGCCCAAGGGTGGGAGACCAGCCTGGGCAACTTGGTGAGACATCATCCCTACAATAGATCAAGAAAAATTAGCTGGGTATGGTGGCGCATGCCTGTAGTTCTGACTACTTGGAAGGCTGAGGTGGAAGGATCGCCTGAGCCCAGCAGTTCAAGGCTGCGCTGGATGTGAGTGTGCCACTGTACTCCAACCTGGGGAACAGAGTGAGACTCCAACTCAAAAAAAAAAAAATCTGGGAACATTCTGGGAAGAGAATTATGGTAAAATAAATATGGACATGCCAGCCGGGCTCGGTGGCTTAGTCTGTAATCCCGCACCTTTGGGAGGCTGAGGTGAGTTAGTTGCCTGAGCCCGCGTGTTCGAGACCCACCTGGGCAGCGAGACCTCATCTCTACAATAAATCAAAAAATTAGCCGGGCGTGGTGGCGCAGGCCTGTAATTCCGGCTACTCGGAAAGCTGAGGCGGAAGGATCGCCGGAGCCCAGCAGGCCGAGGCTGCGGTGGCCGGGAGCGGCCACTGCACTCCAGTCTGGGTGACAGAGTGAGACTCCAACTCCAACTCCAAAAAAAAAAAAAAAAATATATATATATATATATATATATATATATATATATATATATATATGGACATGCCTTTTAACAGGGAAGTTGGGAGGATCCTGGTAACATTTGCAAGATAGATTCAATAACATTATGGATGTGAATGAATGAAAAATGAGGAAATAAAGACAAGGAAAATGGATGATGAGTGATCTTTTCCCAAGAAACTTGTTTGTAAAGGAAAAGATGAGAGAAGGCTCAATTTGTAGGAAAGCAGGTTAAAATAATGTTCTAGTTGTTGGAAAGGAGAAGTTTGAATATGCTTAAGGCTGAGGGGAAGGAACCAAAGGAAAGAGAGAAGATGACAAAACAGGAGGAAGGAGAGACACAGTATTACTAAAGTCACATGAGCTTTGATGCTAGATGAACCTAAATTAGAATCTTATTAACTATATTACTTTGGCCAATGAAACTTAACCTCTGATCTCACTTTCCTCGATTGTGAAGTGAGGCCCTAATACATAATGAAGTTTCTTCACTCATTCATGTAATTAACTTGTATGGCAGATGCATGTTGACATGCAGTAGTAATACACTTGTCCCCACTTTCTAAGATTTTTTGGTTTTTTTGGGTCGGAGTCTCACTCTGTCACCCAGGCTGGAAGGCAGTGGCACGCTAACAGCTAATGCAGCCTCAACCTGTGGGCTCAGGTCATCCTTCCACTTCAGCCTTCCAAGTAGCTGGAATTACAGGTGCGCGCTACTACACCTGGCTAATTTTTTTAATTTATTGTAGAGACGAGGTCTTGCCAAGTTGCCCCCGCCCAAACCCTTGGGCTCAGGTAATCCTCTGGCCTCTGCCTCCCAAAGTGCTGGGATTACAGGTGTGAGCCATCGTGCCCGACCTACTTTCTAGGATTTTTTTTTTTTTTTTTTGAGTTGGAGTCTCACTCTGTTGCCCAGGCTGGAGTGCAGGGGCACGCTCATAGCCACCACTGCCTCGACCTTGACCTGCTGGGCTCTGACCATCCTTCTGCCTCAGCTTTCCAAGTAGTTGGAAATACAGGCGTGCACTACCACGCCCAGTTTATTTTTTTATTTATTGTAGAGACAAGATCTCACAAAGTTGCCCAAACTGGTCTCGAACCCCTGAGCTCAGGCAATCCTCTCGCCTCAGCCTCCCAAAGTGCTGGGATTACAGGCTTGAGCCAGCATGCCTCGCCACTTTCTAGGATCTTAATGACCAGTAAATGTGCTGAGAACTCAACTCAGTAAAAAGATCAGTGATCTACTGTATCTGCTCTTTTTTGAATTACCGTTAGGCCATAAGATACCTTTTGGCTGGGAATGGGTATGGTAAATGTTAGGGAAGGTCAAGCTGAAAGATGAGAGTTAGTGAAGTAAAGCAGTGTAGGAAGGCATTCCATAGAATGCAGAGTCAGTGTGAGGAGGGAGTGAAGACAGAGGGGACTGGACAGCAAAGTGGGAATTTGCTCATGAAAGAACTTTCTATCCTGCCTCTAACCTGAGGGTCATAGGAAGTCCTTGACAGAATCTGCCGTGGGATTAGACTTATGTGTATTAGAAAGAACACGGTGGCTACCATGTAAAGAGTTTATTTGAAGGGCAATCATGGAGTCAGGGATACCTGGTGGATGGCTTTTACAGTAATTCAGGTAAGACACAATGGTGGCCTGTGGTGAAGAGTTTTTGGTTGTAAAGAATAGAAATAAATACATTTGAGAGATATTTGGGAGCTTTTTGCTTAATGTTACTCTTTGGATTTGCGATAAGAGAGAAAGTTATACATTAGCCAGTAGAGTAGATGTATATTCTAATTGGCTCACTCATACAGGGCAGGAATTCCTTAAATTCTATGGGTGAGGGAGAGATTTTGTCTGTGTCAGCAGATGTTAATGAGAAGACATGTTGCCCCGGTTGCCACTTACAGCCAACTTATGACCATGCAAGCACCAGCCTTTACATGAAACCAGTACTGCCTGAACTTGGGAAAGCAGAGCAATGGAAATACTTTGGTCCCTGATGACATAATTATCACATTGTGCCTGAACCTTCCCTATCTCTAGACTCCATTTTAGCTGGTTAGTCACGGTTTTCTAAGTGTATCATGTTATAGGTTGATATGAGAATTTTTTAAAAAGAATAAATAAATATATAGAGCACCCCAAGTCTGAATAAGGTAAACTCAATTTTTGCTGTCAATTAATACCTTTTTTTTTTTTTATGAGTTGTAGTCTCACTGTCACCCAGACTGGAGTGCCGTGGCTGCTCCCGGCCACCGCAGCCTCGACTTGCTGGGCTCTGACGATCCTTCCGCCTCAGCCTTCCAAGTAGCTGGAGCTAGGTGCATGCTACCATGCCCGGCTAATTTTTTTTTTTTATTTATTGTAGAGATGAGGTCTCGCCTGCCCAGGCGGGTCTCGAACCCACGGGCTCAGGCAATCCACTCACCTCAGCCTCCCAAAGGCGCAGAATTACGGGCTAAGCCACCGAGCCTGGCAATTAATACCATTTTTGACAAAGGATAATGTCCAGAGATTTGCAAACTTTTTCTATAATGGGCCTAATAAATATTTTAGGCTTTGTTTTGTTTTAGTATTTTTCCTCTTTGAAAATGTAGAAGCAGGGTATGGTGGCTCACACCTATAATCCTAGTACTTTAGGAAGTAAGAAAATTGTCTGAACCCAGGAGTCTGAGACCAGCCCGGGCAATTTGGCAAGACCTTGTCTCTACAGTAAATCAAAAAAATTAGCCGGGCATGGTGGTATGTGCCTGTAGTTCCAGCTGCTTGGAAGGCCAAGGCAGAAACATCACCTGAGTCCAGCAGATTGAGACTGCAGTGACTGTGAGTATGCCTCTACACTCCAGCCTGGGGGTAAAATGCGACTCCAACTCAAAAAAAGGTGTAGAAATCATTCTTAGCTCAAGCCATGCACACACATGGCCTACTGCCTGGTTTACTGACCCCTAATAATGCCATTCCCTGACATACAAATCTAGTAAGAGGAGGCTTGGAGGAGATGATATTGAATTCTGTTTTAAATAGATTAAGGTAGCAGCACATCCTGGTAGAGGTGTTCATTAGATCAAGAGATGTGGACTGGAGATATAAATGGTGAATCATCAGCACATAGATAATAGGAAACCACAGCAGATACCTTCAGAATGAATGAGAGGGCTGGGCGCGGTGGCTTGCGCCTATAATTGCAGCATTTTGTGAGACCAAGGTGGGAGGATTGCCTGAGCCCACGGGTTCGAGACCAGCCTGGGCAACTTGACGAGACCTCATCTCTACAGTAAATCAAAAAATTAGCTGGGCATGGTGGTGCATGCCTGTAGTTCCAGCTACTTGGAAGGCTGAGGTGGAAGAATCACCTGAGCCCACCAGGTCGAAGCTGCGGAGGCCATGAGTGTGCCACTGCACTCCAGCCTGGGCAAAAGAGTGAGTGACTCCAACTCAAAAAAGAAGAAATAAGAGTACCCAGAAATACTGCTTGGAGGCTATCCAGTAAAATGAGAAAAGGGCCAGGAAGGATGGCTCACACCTATAATCCCAGCACTTTGGGAGGCTGAGGTGAGAGAATTGCCTGAGCCTACTGGTTCGAGACCAGTCTGAGCAACTTGACAAGACCTCATCTCTACATTAAACCAAAAAATTAGCCGGGCTTGGTGTTGCACGCCTGTAGTCCCAGCTACTTGGAAGGCTGAGGTGGAAGGATTGCCTGAGCCCAGCAGGTCGAGGCTGTGGTGGCCATGAGCGTGCCACTGCACTACAGTCTGGGTGACAGAGTGAGACTCCGGCTCAGAAAAGAAAGTAAGGGAAGGGCCAAGGCTAATTGCTACAGAGAACCTTGCCCTTCTCCAGCACTGGAATGAAGGTCACAGTTCCAAGCAGTTAGCTGGGAACTCGATGAGAAGTAAACCAGTTTCAGGGCAGTAATGTAAGAGCTATGTCAGATTTATGTGCAGAATCTTGTAAGAGTGCATGGGAAAGGAGCTTGAAAAGGGAGCTCAAAATATCATGTCTTAACAGTCTTGTGAGATGATTGGGAAATAGACAAGCATTCCAGGAAGAAAGAATAGCTTATGCAAAGATACAGAGAAGGAGAAAAATATAGGTGCTGGTATGTAGGCAGACTACAGTGTAAGTTGAGACATAGGCTGGACAGATAAGGACCCAGGGAAGGAGTGTTTGATAAACTATGCTAATACTCTGATGGAGGTGGGAACTCTGAACAAAGTTTTAGGCAAAGGATTGATACCATCACTTTGATGCATGCAAAGGAGCACTCTGGCAGCAACTGTATTATATGAAGGGTGACTTCCAGGAGGGTGAGACAGGATGCAGAGAAGAAAAAAAACTGTAGGTTTCTTAAATGTAGACATTTAAAGTTCTTAATTTGCAATGTGCTTGTAAATGCTTTACAACTAACTATCCAACAATTGCCAGTTTCTGTGGTCTAAATGTTTCCATGACCAAACTAAGGCAAGTAATGGGCATATAGAGAACAAGTAGGTTAGAGGAGGATTTAAGAGTTGAATTGAGCGGGGCACAGTGGCTCACATCTGTAATCCCAGCACTTTGGGGAGGTAGAGGCAACAGGATTGTCAGAGCCCAAGGGTTTGAAACCAACCTGGGCAACTTGGAGAGACCGCATCTCTACAATAAACCAAAAAATTAGCAGGGCATGGTGGCACTCACCTGTGGTTCCAGCTACTTGGAAGGCCAAGGCAGAAAGATCACCTGAGCCCAGCAGGTCAAGGCTGTGGTGGCTGTGAGCATGCCCCTGCAGTCCAGCCTGGGTGAAAGTGAGACTCCAACTAAAAAAAAAAAAAAAAATGTTGAATTGAGTTTTGGTGACAGATTGAACGAGGAATAAGAAATACAGGATTTTTCAGATTCCTGCCTTGGGTGATTGGAATTTAGATGTCACTGAAATAAGGACAATAAAGAAATAAGCAAATCGAGCTGAGTGTGGTAATACACACCTGTAGTCCTGGCTTGGGAGATGGGAGGACTCCTTGAGTTTAGCAGTTCAAGTCCAGCCTGGGCAGCATGATGAAACCCCATCTCTCTTCTCTCTCTCTCTCTCTCTCTCTCTCTCTGTCTCTCTCTCTTTTTTGAGTTGGAGTCTGACTGTGTCGCCCAGGCTAGAGTGCAGTGGCATGCTCACGGCCACCGCAGCCTCAACCTGCTGGGCTCAGGCGATCCTTCTACCTCAGCCTTCCAAGTAGCTGGAACCACAGGTGTGTGCTACCACGCTTGGCTTATTTTTTTACTTATTGTAGAGACAAGGTCTCATGAAGTTGTCCGGGCTGGTCTCGAACCCCTAAGCTCAGGCAATCCTCTCACCTTGGCCTCCCAAAGTGCTGGGATTACAGGCTTGAGCCACCACACCTGGCCTCCATCTCTTACAAAAAGAAAAAAGGAAGAAAGAGAGGGAAGGGGAAGGGGAAAGGGAGGAGATCTTTATAGTCTTTCTCCCCGCTAGAAAGTAAGCCCCACTGGGACAGGGATGTTTAATCATTTTGTATACTGCTGCATCACTAGCACTTAGAACGGTGCATGGCACATGGCCGACACTCAGTAAAAAACTTATTGAATGAGTGGATACTTTTCATTTTCTTTTTTTTTTTTTGAGTTGGAGTCTCACTCTGTCACCCTAGCTGAAGAGCAGTGGCCACTGCAGCTCAACCTATGGGGCTCAGATTATCTTTCTGCCTCAGCCTTCCAAGTAGCTGGCACCACAGGTGTGCATCACTCCCCAGCTAAGTTTTTGATTTATTGTAGAGACGAGGTCTTGCCAAGTTGCCCAGGCTGGTCTCGAACCCCTGTACTCAGGCAATCCTCTCGCCTCCGCCTCCCAAAGTGTTGGGATTACAGGCGTGAACCATGGCACTCAGCCTAAATGGTTGTTTTTTTGTTTTGTTTTTTTGAGTCGGAGTCTTACTCTGTCGCCCAGGCTGGAGTGCAGCCCAAACATTGAGTAGGGGATTTAAAGTTTAAGGCACAGATAACAGATTAGCTAGAATACGGAGAGAACCCATCTTCATATTCTCTGACCAAACAATTCTCCCAGATTGTAGGAGGCAGAAGAGATTTCTAGAGCAGAGGAAGAGAGTTTAGATGCAGCGGGTCCCCATGAAGAGTCCTCTGCCATTTCCTTTCTGGTAGTTTGGGGTTGAAGGTCACTAACCCAATGGCAGAGCAGAGGCCCACCCCTCCCCACCTTGTTCACTGGGCCACAGAAATCGGAGAGCCAGCAGAGAGATCCCCAGCATGCCGCTGAAGTGACGTTAGCTGGACAGACTTAAGGATTCAAGGGAGCCATAGGACGCCTTCTTCTGGGACCACCAGCCAAGCAAGAGGGGACCAGGAGGAGACCACTGCAGCTGTAACCTGTGTGACAGATAACCAGTTAACAGGATGGAGGACCTCTTAGCTGATGCTGGCTTGTAGGTCATGGGATGAAGAACTCACCACCACTCCTGAGAAACTATTTCAGTCAAGAAGTGAGAAAGGTATTGGAGTGACCAAGAATTTGGTTTAGGAAACACGTTCACTTGAGGTTGGGATGGAGAGAGATGCTTTTCTCTGTCCATTTTGCAATGTATGTTTATTACCTAATTGAAAATAAGTAGGGAAGCTGAGGTGAGTGGATTGCCTGAGCCCGCGGGTTCGAGACCCGCCTGGGCAGCGAGACCTCATCTCTACAATAAATCAAAAAATCAGCCGGGCGTGGTAGCACGCGCCTGTAATTCCGGCTACTCGGAAGACTGAGGCGGAAGGATCGCCGGAGCCCAGCAGGTCGAGGCTGCGGTGGCCGGGAGCGGCCACTGCACTCCAGTCTGGGCGACAGAGTGAGACTCCAACTCAAAAAAAAAAAAAAAAAATAACATTTGCTTATAGAAAAAAGCTTATTTCTTGCACATATTTGTTAGTGAAATGAGACTCCTTTATACTACATTAGTATAGTAAAAATTTTAAGTATTAAAAGCCATTGACTCATCTTTTACAAGTTAATATAAGTATTTCTCTTACATTATATTCATATTCTGGTGATCTTCTTGTGCAAGAAAGCTATTATTCATTTGTAATACTGTCCCCCTCCATGCACGTTTGCCTGTATCACTGCATTGCAAGTTGTTTTTATGTGTTTTTAATAGAGATAGGATCTTGCTACATTGCCCAGGCTGGTCTCCTGGCTTCAAATGATCCTCCTGTCCCAGCCTCCTGAAGGGCTGAGATTACAGGGTGAGTCATTGTACCAGGCCAGTGACTCAATCTAAGCCTTGAAGAAAGAGTTTTTCAGGAGAATGGGGAGCAGTGGTGGGTTCAAGGTAATGGAAATACTTGTGCAAATAAATGCTTGGTAATGTGATCAAAACATGGTACTTTAGACAACTTGCTGAGTGATCATGAGAAATGACAATGAATACTCATCAACAGGCATACTCCTCATTGCAGTTACAAGCATCTTCTAAATGAAAAATGCATTGCATCTGGGCGTAGTGGCTCATACCTGTAATTTCAGCACTTTGGGAGGTGGAGGTGAGAGGACTACCTGAGCCCAGGGGTTCAAGACCAACCTGGGCAACTTGGCAAGACTTCATCTCTACAGTAAATCAAAAACTTAAGCCGGGCTCAGTGGCTCAGCCTGTAATCCCACGCCTTTGGGAGGCTGAGGTGAGTGGATTGCCTGAGCCCGCAGGTTCGAGACCTGCCTGGGCAGCAAGACCTCATCTCTACAATAAATTAAAAAAAAAAAATCAGCCGGGCGTGGTAGCGCATGCCTGTAATTCTGGCTACTCGGAAGGCTGAGGCAGAAGTATTGCTGGAGCCCAGCAGGCGAGGCTGCGGTGGCTGGAAGCGGCCATTACGCTCCAGTCTGGGCGACCGAGTAAGACTCCAACTCAAAAACCAAAAAAACCCAAAAAACTTAGCTGGGCATGGTGGCGCATGCCTGTGGTTCTAGCTACTTGGAAGGCTCAGGCAGAATTGCCTGAGCCCAGCAGGTCGAGGCTGAGGAGACCGTGAGCATACCACTGTACTCCAGCCTGGGTGACAGAGTGAGACTTCAACTCAAAAAAAAAAAAAAAGAAAGAAACAGGTCTGTTTCTTTTTCTTACTTTTTTCTTTTTTTTTGAGTTGGAATCTCACTGTGTTGCCCAGGCTGGTCTTGAATCCCTGGGCTCAGGCAATCCTCTTGCCTCCACCCCCACAAAGTGCTGGGATTACAGACATAGTCACTGTGCCCGGTGAAAGTTACTTTTTAATTGTGTGCTTTTCTTGTTTCATGAATGCAGTATCTTTTATCCTTCTGAGGATATTACTGATGAGCATTTTGTTTTGATTTATGTATTTATTTGTTCTCTCCAAAATTGCATTTTCTGTGTCTTTGTTGTTGTTGTAAACTTAAAAAATGACTGAGGAATGTATCAATCAACTTTTTTTTTTTGAGTTGGAGTCTCACCCTGTTGTCCAGGCTGGAGTACAGTGGCACACTCACAGCCACCACAGCCTCAACCTGCTGGGCTCAGATGATCCTTCTGCCTCACCCTTCCAAAGAATTGGAACTACAGGTGTGCACCACCATGCTTGGCTAATTTTTTGATTTATTATAGAGAAGAAGTCTTGCCAAGTTTCCCAGACTGGTCTAGAACCCGTGGGCTTAGGCAATCCTCTTACCTCGGCCTCCCAAAGTTCTGGGATTATAGGCACGACCCACTGTGCCCAGTCATCTTTCTTTTCTTCGTATGTTCCCCCATTGGTCAACTGGAAGAATTTAGTCAATTTTTATATCCTGTCTTCTATTAAATTTTCATTAATTCTAATAGATTATTAGCTATCACGTCTACAAAAAAGTCTTTTCTTTCACTTTTTAAAAATCTGTTGCACAGTAAAGAAAACTGCAAGTGGTATTGAATAACAGTGGTCTTGTTCCTGATTTAAATGTCAGTGTTTCAGAATTCTACCATTGAATATTATGTTTACTGGGTGAACAGGCTTGTATATATATGTAAGTGTGTATGTATATAAATTTTATATTAAGTAATTATATCCACTACTGTTTTACTTAGAATTTATATTATGAAAGGCTACTGAGGTTTTTTTGGTTTTTTGTTGTTGTTGTTTTTGAATTGGAGTCTCACTATTGCCCAGGTTCGAGTACAGTAGAAAGCTCACAGCTATCACACCCTCAACCTCCTGGGCTCAGGCAATCCTTCTGCCTCGGCCTTACAAGTAGCTGGAACTACAGGCACGTGCCACCACACTCAACTAATTTTTTGATTTATTTTAGAGATGAGGTCTCGCTAGGTTGCCAGGTGAGTCTCGAACCCTAGGCTCAGGCAATCCTCTTGCCTCCACCTCCCAAAGTGCTGGGATTACAGGCTTGAGCCACTGCGCCCTGCCAGTTAGTGAGTTTTAACAGCATGTTTTGGCTATTTATTAGTCTACTTTTAGGATCTTTTTCCTTTAATATATTGATACAGTGAATTAAATTGATATTAAACATTAGGAATATTCCTGGGCACAGTGGCTCACACTTATAATTCCAGCACTTTGGGAGGCAAAGGCAAGAGGATTGCCTGAGTCCAGGGGTTTGAGACCAGCCTGGGCACCTTGGTGAGACATCACCTCTACAATAAATCAAAAAATTAGCTGGGTGTGGTAGCACATGCCTGTAGTTCCGGCTACTTGGAAGGCGGAAACAGAAGGATCACCTGAGCCCAGCAGGTTGAGGCTACGATGTCTGGGAGTGTGCCATTGCACTCCAGCCTGGGCAACAGAGTAAGACTCCAACTCAAATAAATAAATAAATAAATAATAAACAAACAAGCAAATAAATAAATATTAGGAATATAAGATAGCATCCAAATAACCTTCAAGTATGGGAGGCCTTCTTTTTTTGGAGTCATAGTCTCACTCTGTCACCCAGACTGAAGTACAGTGGCATGCTCACGGCCACTGCAGCCTCAACCTGCTGGTCTCAGGCAATCCTTCTGCTTCAGCTTTCCAAGTAGCTGGAACTTCAGGTGCACACCACCACACCTGGCTAATTTTTTTGATTTATTGTAGAGATGACATCTTGCCGAGTTGCCCAGACTGGTCTTGAACCCCTGGTCACAAGCATTCCTTTCGCCTCAGCCTCCCAAAGTGCTGGGATTATAGGTTTGAGCCACCACAACCAGCCAAACAAAGCTGCTTTAAACATACAGATCTTTGGAAATTTTGCCATGTAGAAGTTTTTTATGTTTATATAGTCGAATTTGTCAATTTTTTTAAATGGTTTTTGAGTTTTTAGACACAGTTAGACAAGTAATAAAGGAATTCACCATTTTTTCAATTTAGTACTTATATGGTTTTTTATTTTTTTATTTTTTCTTTGGAGTTGGAATCTCACTCTGTCACCCAGGCTGGAGTGCAGTGGCACACTCATGGCCACTGCATACTTGACTTCCTGGGCTCAGGTGATCCTTCTGCCTCAGCCTTCCAAGTAGCTAGAACTACAGACAAGTGCCACCACTCCCGGCTAATATTTTATTCTATTCTATTCTATCCTATCCTATTCTCTTCCATTTTATTTTAGAGACAAGGTCTTACCAAGTTGTCCAGGCTGGTCTTGAACCCCTCAGTTCAGATAATCCTCTCATCTCTGCCTCCCAAAGTGCTGGGATTACAGGCATGAGTCACCACGCCCGACTTTTCTTTTTCTTTTTCTTTTTCTTTTTTTTTACATGCAGACCTTTGATCTGTTTGGAGTTTATCCTGGTATGAGACATGAATCAATTTTCTTTTTCCAAGTGGCCAAACAGTGGTTCCCAAAACATTTATTCCTGAATCAATCTTTTTAATCTGACTGGAGAAGCTCTACTTCATAATTATTTATAATATTTAATTAAATACTAAGTGTTGTAATAGTCCATTAAAGTTGTAAATTACAAATCTGTTGGGTTTTTTTGCATGATGTCAAGAAAACCTATTTTCCCTTAAACCTTTAAGACAAAATTTACAAACTTAGTAAATTCAGTTATAAATCAATGAAGTAATTTTGTGTTAAAATTTAAAACACTCATTTTTATTGTACTTTGATTAATACTTAATTAGCTTACACATTTGACAGATTAAAATCTCTTAAACTTTAAGCACTGTTTACAAACTTAAACAAAATTTTGTTTTTGTTTTTGTTTTTAAGTAAAAGTCTCACTCTGTGGCCCATGCTGGAGTGCAGTAGCATGCTCTGGCATGCTCATGGCCACCACAGTCTCAACCTGCTGGGTTCAGGCGGTCCTTCTGCTTCAGTCTTCTAAGTAGCTGGAACAACAGGCATGCGCCACCACTCCCGACTAATTTTTTTCTTTATTGCAGAGACGAGGTTTTGCCATGTTGCCCAGGCTGATCTTGAACCTGTGGGTTCAGGCAATTCTCTTGTTTCTGCCTCCAAAAGTACTGGGATTACAGGCATGAGCCACCATGCCTGGCTAACAAATGTATTAAACATTATAAATTAAAGCCAAAAAACGTTTTTGTTGTTTTGTAGAGTAAGGTCTCCCGCTGTTCCTTAGACTGGAGTGCAGTGGTATAGCCCCAACTCACTGCAGCCTCTTCGACCATTTGGCTTCAAATGATCCTCCCAACTTAGCCTCCCTCCCAAGTATCTGGGATTAAAGGCACACGCCACCATGCCCAGCTGTTTTTTTTTTTAATTTTTTGTAGAGACCAGGGCTCACTGTATTGCCTGTGCTGGTCTCGAACTCCTGGACTCTAGCGATCCTCCAGCCTCAACTTCCCAAAGTGATAGGATTACCAGTGTGAGACACCGCGCCCAGCCCCCCTAAAATTTACAAATCAAGCAAATTAAATTCTCTTAAATTTAAATACAATTTACAAACTTGAGTAAACTCTCTTAAACATCTCACTCTAGCTGGGCTCGGTGGCTCAGCCTGTAATCCCGCGCCTTTGGGAGGCTGAGGTGAGTGGATTGCCTGAGTCCACGGGTTCGAGACCCGCCTGGGCAGCGAGACCTCATCTCTACAATAAATCAAAAAATCAGCTGGGCGTGGTAGCGCATGCCTGTAATTCCGGCTACTTGGAAGGCTGGTAGAAGGATCACCGGAGTCCAGCAGATCAAGGGTGCAGTGGCCGGGAGCGGCCATTGCACTCCAGTCTGGGCGACAGAGTGAGACTCCAACTCAAAAAAAAAAAACCAAAAACTCACTCTAAAATCACAAATTTAATATATTTGATTTTTTCAAGCATTATCCAAATTTAAAGGGGTATAATTACAAATCTAACAAAATTGAACAAAGTTTTTTTTATTATTTTTCATTTTTTAAAGACAGAGTCTTGATTTATCCCTCACTATAACCTCAAACTCCTGAGTTCAGCCTCCCACCTTAGCCTCCTTAGTAACTAAGACTACAGGCATGCACCACCACTCCCAGCTAATTTCTTTTTAAAATTTTTTTTGTAGAGACGAGGATCTTGCTATGCTGCCCAGGCTGGATTTGAACTCCTGACCTCAGCAATCCTTCTGCCTAGGCCTCCCAAATTGCTGGGATTCTATCATGGCCTGAGCCACCATGCTGGCCCAAGCAAATTGTTTTAAGGCTCTAATGACGTAAACTTAAATGATACAGAAGAGCAAACTCTTTTAAACTTTCAAACATCATTATAAATGTAGTAAGTCAGATATTCTTTTTTTTTCTTTGGGAGTTGGAGTTGGAGTCTCACTCTGTCGCCCAGACTGGAGTGCAGTGGCCGCTCCCGGCCACCGCAGCCTCGACCTGCTGGGCTCCGGCGATCCTTCCGCCTCAGTCTTCCAAATAGCTGGAACTACAGGTGTGCGCTACCATGCCCAGGTAATTTTTGGTTTATTGTAGAGATGAGGTCTGCCAAGTTGCCCAGGCGGTTCTCAAACCCACGGACTCAGGCAATCCACTCACCTCAGCCTCCCAAAGGCGCGGGATTACAAGCTGAGCCACCGAGCCCGGTTAAATCAGATATTCTTAAATTTAAACATTGACTACCAACTTAATTACTGTATTATTCTAATGTATTTAAGTTAAAATAACAAATATAGTATGTCATTTTCTTTATCATTTAAAAAAATTTTACGAATATACAAAGTCCAGCTTTAGCTAAAGAGCTATTTTAGGCTAATGCGGTGGCTCTACCTCTAATCCCAGTGCTTTGGGAAGCCAAGGTGGTAGGGTCACTTATGGCCAGGAGTTCAAGACCAACCCTGGGCAACATAGTGAGACCCTGTCTCTACAAAAAAAGAAAAAGAAAAAAGGAGGAACCGTTGTTTACCTTTTCACCTCCAGTAACACCGCTAAAATTATGCAATCTTTGAGTGTTTCTGAAGCATAAACCCACAAAAACAAAGAATGGGAAAGATAACAAAGACAACAAAATTATGCAAGCCAGAAAGCAGATGACCTAGTCATCTAGTGGTAGCTGACTTAGCAGCCCTGATTAAGCAAAAATTCAGGTTAGTGATGGGAAAGTCAAGAAACAGTTAGATCTGCATTCTGGAGCCTCAGCATTGCTTAAGAAGGGGTGGAAACAGGTTCTTCTGAGACTGAGAATAAAGGAGCTGAAAACAGCAGCAATGATTAAAATTCTGTGTAAGAAGGCTTAAATCACCTTCTTCTTTATCCCCTTCCCTTCCTGGCACAATCAGCAAGTGCTCTGTTCCACCTCCCAGGACAAGACTGGAGGTTTGGTTTCTGGAGGGATAAGCAAAAGAGATTATGGGCTGGGGACTGAGTGCTGAAAATGGCTAGGAATTAAATGAAAATCTACATACTGAGTTGGGAGACTTATTCTGACTTCCCAGTGGCTCCCAGAACATTGCAGGCAGTCAAGCGTATACCCTTCAGGCAGAAAACTGGAAGATTCTTCTCTGGGGAATCAGACCAGCCCTAGAGAAGAGACCTCAAGGTGTTAATAGTCAAAATCCTTAGGCTGGGCACAGTGGCTCACGCCTATAATCCCAGCTCTTTGGGAGGCTGAGGTGAGAGGATTGCCTGAGACCATGGGTTTGAGACCAGCCTGGGCAACTTGGTGAGACCTCCTCTCTACAATAAACCAGAAAATTAGCCTGGTGTGGTGGCACATGCCTTTAGTTCCAGCTACTCGGAAGACTGAGGTGGAAGGATCGCCTGAACCCGGCAGGTCGAGGCTGCGGTGGCTGTGAGCATGTCACTGCACTCCAGCCTGGGCGAAAGAGTGAGACTCCGACTCAAAAAAAAAAAATAGAAACCTTCAACCAGAGAGCCCTAGCGGATCACTACACGGTGAGGCCCTGTGAACAAATCCTGCTCAAATGCCCAGAACATTAGTGGACTCATCCTAAAAGCAGAGTTATGTTGGATCTTCTCCTAACAATGTAAATTAGCACTTTATCTTCATAGGTATGGAACAGGGACAAGACTAAAAATCATCCCTCTGCCCACTCTGAGACAAATTCATAATTGACTTCTTCTATTCTATCTTTCCACATGTTTGTGTTATGTGAAATGTAGATTTACTAAGCTAGTGATAAACATAGAATTCACTGTTTCTCTACTCCCTGTTTTCATATGTAAAATATAAATTCACAGCTGGGTGAGATGGCTCAAGCCTATAATCCCAGCACTTTGGGAGGCCAAGGCGAGAGAGGATTGCCTGAGACCAGGGGTTCAAGACCAGACTGGACAACTTGGCAAGACCTCATCTCTACAATAAATCAAAAAATTAATCGGGCATGGTGACGGATGCCTGTAGTCCCAGCTACTTGGAAGTCTGAGGTGGAAGGATCATCTGAGCCCAGTAGGTCAAGGCTTGTGGTGGCCATGAGCATGCCACTTCACTCCAGCCTGAGCAACAGAGTGAGACTCCAACTCAAAAAAAAAAAAATTATTATTAAAATAGTCCTAGACATGAAGTATTAAAAGCTCTCAGGGCATGTGTGATGACTTACCCCTGTAATCCCAGCTCTTTACTAGGCCAAGGTGAGAGGATTGCTTGAGCCCAGGACTTCAAGACCAGCCTGGGCAACATAGTAAACCTTGTCTCTACAAAAAAATTTTTAAGAATAGCCGGGCCTGGTGGTCAGCATACCTGTAGTTCCATCTACTTGGGAGGCTGAGGTAGGAAGATTGCTTGAACCCAGGAGGTTGAGGCTACAGTGAGCCAGGATTGCACCACTGTACTCTATCCTAGGTGACAGAGTGAAAGTCTATCAAAAAAGAAAAAAAAGCTTTCATCAGATGAAAAACTGTCACCAGATGTCCTGCATAATGAAGGGCAAAAAGATTCACATACCATGTGTCTCCAGCAAGATCCATTCAGGAGAAGGAAACCACATTGCTTATTTTAATACAGAAAATGTATTATAAAGAGGTGTTAATGTGTAGCAGATGGTCAAAAACTTAAAAGGAGTGAAAAAGAGAGTTCTTAAAGGTCCAGAAGTAGCAGCAGCAAAAAAAGCAGCTGTCACCGGTCTACTAAGGGAAGATGGACAATAAAGAAAATAAGAACTAGGGGGGGCTTTGTCTTTCTCTCCCACAATGCTGAGCTCAGTCTTCTTTGGAGAGAGACTGGAACCACAGGAACAGGAACAGGAATGTGTAACCTCTGGAAGGCAGGAAACTTGCCTTAGAGCAAGAGCCAAAATTGGACTGTATAGGAAGAGCTGCCAGTGGGGAGAGCATAATCTGAGTGCACAGCTAAAACTCATCTGCACTGGGTGCTAGCTCCCGCACCAAATAGTAACAGAGGGCCGGGACCTAGAAGGGAATAATGGACATTTTCAGACTAAAGTTTGCCTCCTGTAGACCCTTTTTCAGAAATCTGTTGAAGGATGTGCTCCACCAAAACAAGGGAGTAAACCACAAAATAAGAAATAAAAGTAAGATGAAAGGAATCCCCAGGATAATGATGATAGAATATCCTAACATAGCAGTTATTTTCTCTACGGAGCTATTGTCTTTTCTTTCATTCTTTCTTTTTTTGGTTTCTTTCTGTTTTCTCAGTGAATCACTTTCTCTGTTCTCAGCATTAATCCATCCCTCACTGATATTCGTATACAGTGGGTCCTCCATATCTGTGGGTTTGGTAGCTGCAGATTCAACCTACCTCTGATATAAAATATTCAGAAAAAGAAAATCCACAAGTGCCAAAAAAGCAAAACTCAAATTTGCCACATACCAAGTACTCACTGAACCCATATGAATGATGTATAGATGTTGTATTAGTCATTGTACGTAATCCAGAGATGGTGTAAAGTATGTAGGAGGATGTGCATAGGTTACATGCAAATACTATGCCTTTTTTTGTTGTTTTTTTTTTTGAGTTGGAGTCTCACTGTCGCCCAGGCTGGAGGACAGTGGCATGCTCATGGCCACCACAGCCTCAACCTGCTGGGCTCAGGTGATTCTTCCACTTCAGCCCTCCAAGTAGCTGGAACTACCAGCATGTGCCACCACCTTTGGCTAATTTTTAAATTTATTGTAGAGGTGTTTCATCAAGTTTGCCCAGATTGGTCTCGAACCCATCAGTTCAGGCAATCCTCTCACCTCAGCCTCCCAAAGTGCTGGGATTATAGGAGTAAGCCACCACGCCTAGTCTACTATGCCATTTTATTTATTTATTTTATTTATTTTATTTTTTTTTTGAGTTGGAGTCTCACTCTGTTGCCCAGACTGAAGTGCAGTGGCCGCTCCTGGCCACCGCAGCCTCGACCTGCTGGGCTTCGGCGATCCTTCCGCCTCAGCCTTCCGAGTAGCCGGAATTACAGGCATGCGCTACCACGCCCGGCTGATCTTTTGATTTATTGTAGAGATGAGGTCTCGCTGCCCAGGCAGGTCTCGAACCCGCGGGCTCAGGCAATCCACTCACCTCAGCCTCCCAAAGGCGCGGGATTACAGGCTGAGCTACCGAGCCCGGCTGCTACTATGCCATTTTATATAAGGGACCCAGGCATCTATGGATTTTATAATCTGTAGGCAGTCCTGGAGGGATGGTTATATATTTCCTGCTGATATAGCCAAGTACATGAAGTAATTAATTTTATCATCTTGAAGATTCTCCTAGAGCACAGTTGCTGCTTTGTGGTACTTATTACAGTTGAGATTTTTAAATTAGTAACTTTTTTTTTTTTCTTTGAGTCAGAGTCGCACTGTTGCTCAGACCAGAGCGCAGTGGCATGCTTACTGCCACTGCAGCCTTGACCTGCTGGACTCAGGCCATCCTTCTGCCTCAGCCTTCCAAGTAGCTGAAACGACAGGCATGCACCACCATGCCTGGCTAATTTTTTGATTTATTGTAGAGATGATATTCCACTACATTGCCCAAGCTGGTCTCAAACCCTTGAGCTCAGGCAATCCTTTTACTTCTGCCTCCTAAAGTGCTGGGATTACAGGCATGCGCCACTACGCCCAGTCATCTTGAGGTTTATTGTAGAAAGGTACCAAACTCTATAAAATATTTAAGATTATTTATTCTGAGCCAAATGTGAGTGATACTCATCCCCAGGAGGTCCTGAGAAGGTGTGCCCATGAGGGTTAAATTGTAGTTTGGTTTTATACTTTTATATACATTTTAGAAGGACAGAAGTTACAGAAAATTGTAAATCAATACATGTGAGATTGACATTGGTTCAGTCCAGAAAGGTGGGATATCTCCTAGCAGGAGTTTGCAGGTTATAGGTGGAGTCAAAGATTTCTTGACTGGCAGTTAGTTAGCAAGACTTAGGCTCTTATCTGAGAAATGTTGAAATCGGTAGAGATGTCCTGTTAGGATAAGGGGCAGAAAAGTTTCAAGTTTCTTAATATGTAGATAAAATCTTATAGGTAGCAGACTTCAGAGAGAATAGATAAGTGTCCTAAAAGGCACCTGTAGTCTAAGAGTCCCCAGAAGACAGCTTTACAGGTTCATAAAGTACTTTTATTTTCCTTCTTTATCTGTTACATGGTGTTATGTCAGAATCAGTTTGTAAAGTAAGCCACATTATATAGAAGGAGTTAATAAAAACCTGTCTCCCCAGGCCACTTAGTTAGGAATTTGGCAAGGTAAAGAAAAAGGGTCAGAGTTTAGTCCTCAGGTTACAGAAAGAATCAGGGCTTGGATCCTAGCAAAACTGGTTATGGGAGGGAGGAGGAAAGAAATTCTGTGACGGGACAATAAAGGATTAATGGATTCAGGGATTAATATGTAAATTGTTCTCTTTGGAATTTGAATGAAACTGAGACAGACAGACATAAAGGTTTGTTCAGGTGTGGAGGTGTGGTCATATTTTTGGTCTTACAGTGGGGAAGAAAAACAGTTGTTATTTTTGGTGCCAAAAGGCAGATAAAGGAACTTCAGAGAACAACTTCATCCTGGCTTTGGAAGAGTCATTGGAGTAAAGGAGGTCAGAGAAACTTTGAGGCTGTAGCCAGTGCCATGTTTTGGAGAATCAGTTTCTGAGCCCCGGCAGTGGCTACATCTGTAGCTAGATTCCTATATGATCCGATTTTCTTCGGCGAACTCATCAAGGCTACAGACAAGACTCCAATCCTCAGACCTACACAATTGGCAGTGTAGTTTGTCTCTGATATCATGAAATATATATTTGAGCCGGGCTTGGTGGCTCAGCCTGTAATCCTGCGCCTTTGGGAGGCTGAGGTGAGTGGATTGCCTGAGCCCGCAGGTTGGAGGCCCGCGGGTTGGAGACCCGCCTGGGCAACTTGGCGAGACCTCATCTCTACAATAAATCAAAAGTTAGCTGGGCGTGGTAGCACGCGCCTATAGTTCTAGCTACTTGGAAGGCTGAGGTGGAAGGATCGCCGGAGCCCAGCAGGTCGAGGCTGCGGTGGCCTGGAGCAGCCACTGCACTCCAGTCTGGGCGACAGAGTGAGACTCCAACTAAAAAAAAAAAAAAAAGAAATATATATTTGTTTTTCATCTCTGTCTCCTAGCATGCAACTCTTCTAACATCCTGGAATTGCCAAAGTGGTGTGCCTTTTTGTATGCTAATGAGTTGACTGATGGCCAGCAGCCCCTCCATAGCTTCAGGATGAAGGCTGAAGGTCAAGCCATGACCCACTGCCTGGTATGGAAAAGGGGCTGAAGGTTAAGTTGATCACCAGTGGCCAATGACTTTATCAGTTATGCCTGTGTAACTAAGCCTCCATAAAAATCCAAATGGACCTGGTTGGGAGAACTTCCAGATAGCTAAAGGTTTCTAGAGAGCGGTATGCCTGAGGAGGCAATGGAAGTTCCACGCCCTTTCCAGCATACCCTGTGCTATGCATCTCTTCATTTGTAGCCTTTAAAAAATATCCTTTATAGAGCCGGGCTCGGTGGCTCAGCCTGTAATCCCGCGCCTTGGGAGGCTGAGGTGAGTGGATTGCCTGAGCCCGCGGGTTCGAGACCTGCCCGGGCAGGCGAGACCTCATCTCTACAATAAATTAAAAAAATTAGCCGGGCATGGTAGTGCGCGCCTGTAGTTCCAGCTACTTGGAAGGCTAAGGTGGAAGGATCGCCGGAGCCCAGCAGGTGGAGGCTGCGGTGGCCAGGAGCGACCACTGCACTCCAATCTGGGCGACAGAGTGAGACTCCAACTCAAAAAAAAAAAATCCTTTATAATTAACCAGTAATTATAAGTAGGTGTTCCCCTGAGTTGTGTGAAATTAGATGACCCCAAGGAGCAGATCGAGGAATCCCTGATTTATAGCTGGTCAGTCAAAAGCACAAGTAAAACAACCTGGGCCTTGCAATTGGTATCAGAAGTGGGGGCATTCTTGTGGGACTGAGACCTCAACTTCTGGAACCTGACATTGTTGTAACTGTAATAGATCTATTGCCCAATGCCCACAGCAAGTCAATATGCCAAGATCCCAGGTTGCAGCAAAGGAGGTTTAATTATAGGGCCATCAAATGAGGAGATGGGAGGAAACCTCAAGTCCATCTCCCTGACGAGCTGGGGCTAGGATTTTGAAGGGTTTTGGAGTGGACCGATGTATGGAGATCATTGATTGACTGAAGAGGGCAGAGTCAAGTCATAGGGCAGAGAGATGAAGAAAACTATTTTCTTATGCAGATTCTCTTCTTCTGTGGTGGCTCTTTAAAGTGACTGGCATCAGCTGTTTTGTTGGAATTCAGGATTGGGAAAACATCTTATGCAATTCTGAAACAAAAGTCCTTAATTATTCTAATTTCCCAAATATATAAGAGAAGAGTCGGGATGCAAAAGGTCAGTATATATTAAGTTTTATTTTCAAGGAAGTGGGTTAAAGTGCAACTTGATTAACGCTTAAATATAATTATATTGCTGTCCAGATATTGTTGTTTATTTTATTTTATTTTTTATTTTTTATTTTTTGAGTTGGAGTCTCACTCTGTCGCCCAGACTGGAGTGCAGTGGCCGCTCCCGGCCACCGCAGCCTCGACCTGCTGGGCTCCGGCGATCCTTCCGCCTCAGCCTTCCAAGTAGCTGGAACTACAGGCATGCACCACTATGCCCGGCTAATTTTTTTATTTATTGTAGAGATGAGGTCTCGCCAAGTTGCCCGGGCGGGTCTCGAACCCGCGGGCTCAGGCAATCCACTCACCTCAGCCTCCCAAAGTGCGGGATTACAAACTGAGCCACCGAGCCCGGCTCAGAGTTTTTGTTAACCCTGTGAGAACAACTTCCCTGTCTCCAGGTAGTAGTGTCAGAGTTGACTCAAATTAGAGTACAGCCAGATAATTGGTTGCTGATGGGGAGAAATCCCCATATACATTTTGGTGACCAGAAGTCACAGAAGTGATTTGTGTTGAAACAAAACAGTGGGAGAAACTGAGTTGTTTATTCCTATATTTTTAATGCCCATCCATGGTGGATATCTATTTACTAAGGCCTTATGGGGAAAAGAAGTGGCTCCCCTGTAGGCTTGTTCCTTACTCACATATGCAGAAACATATGGGTAAGCCAGAATACCAACATAATTTTACAGGGGGAAATACAGGTAGACTGGACACAGACACAAACCTTGCCTTACAGCCACTCCTCAAAAGCAAAACCTGTGGAAGGGCAGACTATCAGAAGATGGTTTGGAGTGCACAAAACGTTCAAATTTAGTTACTGTCAAGTTATCACTTTCCAAAGGCACTGGATTGCACAAATAATTTTGTAAAATAAGATTAGCTAGGCCTGGGCTCGGTGGCTCAGCCTGTAATTCCAACATTTTGGGAGGGCTAGGCAAGTGGATTGGCTGAGCCCTCAGATTTGAGACCAACCCAGGCAACTTGGCGAGACCTCATCTCTACAATAGTTAAAAAATTAGCCAGGCATGGTAGCGTGCACCTGTAGTTCCGGCGTCTTGGAAGAATGAGGAGGAAGGATCGCTGGAGCCCAGCAAGTTGACACTGGGGTGGCCGTGAGTGTGCCACTGCACTCCAGGCTGGGCAATGGAGTGAGACTCCAACTCAGAAAAAGTAAAAATGAAAAAAAAAGAATAGCCGGGCATGGTGACTCACCCCTGTAGTCATTGCACTTTGGGAGATGGGGGCAAGAGGATTTGCCTGAACACATGAATTCAAGACCAGCCTGGGCAACTTGTGAGACCTCGTCTCTACAATAAATAAATAAAAACTAGCCAGGCGTGGTGGTGGATGCCTGTAGTTCCAGCTACTTGGAAGGCTGAGGTGGAAGGGTCACCTGAGCTCAGCAGTTCGAAACTGTGGTGGCTGTGAATGTGCCACTGCACTCCAGCCTGGGCAGCAGAGACTCTGACTCAAAAATAAATAAAATAAATAAATAAGGGGAGGAGAGGAATTATACTAGTCAATTTCAAAACTTATAATAATCAAGACTGTAGTACCAGTGAATATACCAGAAGTGTAAAAATATGCTAAATACAAACTTTTAAAGAATTCTTTTACTCCCATGAGTTATATTAAGCTACCAAATAATGGTGTATATTGTAGAAGGAGATTGATGACTTGCTCTTCCTGGAGAGGGTATCAAACAATGAATAGGCACTAGACTTGAGAAGGGCAGCTGACAAGGAGTTGGTGCAAGTTATCTAACTCATCCATTTTGTCATAAGCAAACATGGCTCATAGGTGGTTAGCAGAGTCATGAAACCTGGGGAGAATAGAGGGAAGCCCACTATCCATCCAGATTTAAACAATCTTACAAAAATAGAAAGCTCCTCTGTAACTTTTCTTGCTGGCATGTTCATTTCCAAACATTCACAGTTAATAAGAACTAAGATGTGGAAAGCAGTATTTGTAGATGTTAAGGTTTTCAAAATCAAGATGAAATACATAAAGATAACTTTAGGCCAGACTCAGTGGTTCACACCTGTAATCCCAGCACTTGGGATACCGAGGCGAGAGGGCTACCCGAGCCCAGGGGTTTGAGACCAGCCTGGGCAACATGATGAGACCTCATCTCTACAATAAATGAAAAAATTAGCTGGGCATAGTGGCATGAACCTGTAGTTCCAGCTACTTGGACGGCTGAAGTGGAAGGATCACCTGAGCCCAGCAGGTCGAGGCTGAGGTGGCCGTGAGTGTGCCACTGCACCCCAACCTAGGTGGCAAAGTGAGACTCCAATTCAAAAAAAAAAAAAAAAAGAAGAAGGCTAGGCACAGTGGCTCAAACCTGTAATCCAAGCACTTTGGGACAATGAGGTGAGAGAATTGTCTGAGCCCAGAGGTTCAAGACCAGCCTGGGCAACTTGGTGAGACCTCATCTCTACAATAAATAAAAAAAGTAGCCAGATGTGGTGGTATGCACCTGTAGTTCCAGCTACTTGGAAGGCTAAGGCGGAAGGATCGCCTGAACCCTGCAGGTAGAGACTGCAGTGGCTGTGAATGTGCCACTGCACTCCAGCCTAGGCGACAGGGTGAGACTCCAACTGAAAAAAAAAAAAAGTTAGTACCATAATAGATAACACCCAGTTTACAAGTATTTCAGTAATGCCTCTTAGCTCAGCTCACTTCAAGTTTCACCTGTCATTTCATGTAAAACAGTTCCATTTACTATCATACTCCTTTCTCCTGTGTAGATAAAGATTTTGTTTTCAATATTTAGATCAGTGGTGCATATACTTTCTTTTTTCACCTTCAAAAGAAAAGTCAGCTGCAGAGGAACAGAAGTAGATGCAGGGGAGGTTCATCTGTGTATGGAGAAAATCAGGGCCCTACACAAATCAAACCATGTGCAGGATAGAGGGGACACAAATAGCATGGTAGTGCATACACTATTGAACTGTTTATCAAATGTTCATTGTAACACGGTAACCCCAAATCTGACAGGTCTTGCACATAAGATTCTTTACATATTCTAAATAAGTCACCCGGAAGTCCAGCAGGGAAAGACTTTGATTTATTAGAATTTACAAACTAGGCATGGTGGCTCACACCTGTAATCCCAGCACTTTGGGAGGCAGAGACGAGAGGATTGCCTGAACAGGTTCGAGACCAGACTGGGGAACTTGGCGAGACGTTGTCTCTGCAATAAATCAAAAAATTAGCGGGGTGTGGTGGCACGCATCTGTAGTTCCAGCTACTTGGAAGACTGAGGCAGAAGGATCGCCTGAGAACAACAGGTCAAGGCTGTGGTGGCTGTGAGCATGCCACTGCACTCCAGCCTGGGCGACAGAGTAAGAGTCCAACCGCCCTCCCCATTGCAAAAAAAACGAATACCAGTTTGAAAGATAATAAATGTTAGTGAAAATATTTATTCTGTTTTAATAAGTATAATATAATATAATTGAGTCTTGGGGCTAAGTTGTGAGTCTGAATACTAGTTTTCTGTGTACCGCTCTGTAGAGTAGTCTGATGGATTGTAGTATGAAGGTTGTATGTAAAGAAAGCTTTTCTTTTTTAAAAAAAAAAAGTTTCATGCCTCAGAAGGAACTCTGCATATGCATTAGCAGTGAGGAGGCTTGGATTCTGGTCCTAGATAGCCATGTTTCCTTAGGCAAGTATTATGTTCTCATAGTTTACTTTAAATTCTTCAGATAGTCGGGCTCAGTGGCTCAGCCTGTAATCCCGTGCCTCTGGGAGGCTGAGGTGAGTGGATTGCCCGAGCCCGCGGGTTTGAGACCCGCCTGGGCAGGCAAGACTTCATCTCTACAATAAAATCAAAAAATTATCCGGGCGTGGTAGTGCACGCCTGTAATTCCTGCTACTCGGAAGGCTGAGGCGGAAGGATTGCCAGAGCCCCAGCAGGTCGATGCTGCGGTGGCTGGGAGCGGCCACTGCACTCCAGTCTGGGCAACAGAGTGAGACTCCAACTCAAAAAAAATAAAAAACAAAAAAATAATTCTTCAGATAATCCAGTTATCTGAAGCTTATCTGTGTGTGCAAGCTAATTTGAATCTGTACCTTGGGGATCGTACTTCCAGAGGCCATTGTGACAGGCACTACAAATATTGCCTTCTTACCAGTACCAGAGGGTTAGCTAATTAATATAAAAAAGTCAGAAATAATTTTTCTTGATAAAATGAATGGTGTGCAAGATATGAGGCTGATCGATTTTTTTTTTTTTTTTTGAAGTGTAGTCTCACTCTGTTGCCCAGGCTAGAGTGTAGTGGCAGGATCACGGCTCACAGCAGCCTTGACCTCCTGGGCTCAAGAGATCCTTCCACCTCAGCCCCCTGAGTAACTGGGACTACAGGCGTGGGCTACAGCATGGCTAATTTATTTATTTATTTATTTTTTATTTATTTTTATTTTATTTATTTTTTGAGTTGGAGTCTCACTGTCTCCCAGATTGGAGTGCAGTGGCTGCTGCCGGCCACCGCAGCCTCGACCTCCTGGGCTCCGGCGATCCTTCCGCCTCAGCCTTCCAAGTAGCTGGAACTACAGGCGCGTGCTACCACGCCTGGCTAATTTTTGATTTATTGTAGAGATGAGATTTTGCCAAGTTGCCAGGTGGGTCACGAACCCGCTGGGTCACGAACCCGCTGGCTCAGCAATCCACTCACCTCAGCCTCCCAAAGTTGCAGGATTACAGGCTAAGCCACCGAGCCCGACTAGCATGGCTAATTTATAAAAAAATTTTTGTAGAGACGAGGTCTCACTATGTTGCCTAGGCTGGTCTGAACTCCTGGGGCTCAAGCAATCCTCCCATCTTAACCTCCCAATGTGCTGGGATTACAGGTATGAGCTACTGTGCCTGACTGCGACTGACAAATTATGCAAGTGTCTCTCTTTTTTTGAACAAGTTAAGAAGTAAGCTCAGCAACAAACATTTCTAGAGCAGTGCTCAGGGCTAGATATCCATTTGTTTTGGAATCTCCCATTCAACTAAGGATTTTGTTGCTTGATCTAGCTAGAAGTGTTGCTGATTATGTCATTATAACATAGGAGCATTTGCCTATTAATATTAAAGAATATGCCAGGTATGGTGGCTCAAGTCCCAGAACTTTGGGAGGCCCAGACGAGAGGATTGCCTGATATCACGGGTTCGAGACCAGCCTGGGCAACTTGGTGAGCCCTGGTCTCTACAAGAAATCAAAAAAATAAGCCGGGTGTGGTAGTAATTGTCTATAATTCCAGCTACTTGGAAGGCTGAGGCAGAAGGATCACCTGAGCCCAGCAGGCTGAGGCTGTGGTGGCTGTGAGCATACCACTGCACTCCAGCCTGGGTGACAGAGTGAGAATCCAACTCAGAAAAGTAATATTTAATGTAAAGGAGAATTGCAGTGCAGAGAGATTAAATAAATTGTCCAGGCGGCCTATCTTGCTTTAAAATGCACACTATCTGGTAGAGCGCGCCTGTAGTTCCAGCTACGTGGAAGGCTGAGGCGGAAGGATCGCCGGAGCCCAGCTGGTCAAGGCTGCGGTGGCCGGGAGCGGCCACTGCACTCCAGTCTGGGCGACAGAGTGAGACTCCAACTCAAAAAAAACAAACAACAACAACAGCAAAAATTCATATCACTTTCCATTCAATTACAGGTAATTTTTAGATGGTGGACGATCTCTCTAAGGAGTGAGTATCGATCAACAAAACCTGGAGAAACAAAAGAAACTCATGAAGACTTCCTAGAGAATTCCAATCTTCAAGGTAAGGAACATATTAAATACTTACTGCTGTTAAGTTCTTTTTAGTTAGTGATTTGTCAGTTTCAAATATATCATTATTTGAAATATTGATATGCAATTATGTACTTGGATTTATAAAAAACAAAATTGTTAACGTATTCTGAAATTTAATTTATTTTGGGGAAAAAAATTTTTTTTTGGTCTGGCTCTGTAGCCCAGGTTGTATTACAGTGGCACAGTCATAGCTCACTATAACCTCCAATTCTTAGGCTCAAGTGATCCTCCCACCTTAACTCCTAAAGTGGCTGGGATTAAAGGCATGCACCACCCTACCCGGCTAATTTTTTTTGTTTGTGTTTTTGGGTAGAGATGGGGGTCTCTCTATGTTGCCCCGGCTGGTCTTGAACTTCTGATCTCAAGCGATCTTCCCATCTCAGCCTCCTTAAAGTGATGGAATTATAGGCGTGAGCCACTGTGCCTGGGCTGTGCATAGTGGCTCATGCCTGTAATCCCTGTACTTTGGGAGACTGAGGCAGAAGTATCTCTTGAACCCAGAAGTTTGAGACTGCAGTGAGCTATGACTGCATTACTATATTCCAGTCTAAACGACAGAGTAAGATCATGTCTCCATAAAATGAAAAAAAAAAAAGATTCCATGTTAACATGTAAATTCTATTAATGAAGTTAAATCAGGTAAATATGATTTTTTGCCATAATGTTTATGAATTGGGCAATGCCAAACCACAAATAGTGTGGGCTCCACTGAGGGGGCTGGAGGGAAAACATCATGTAAGGTGTTTTCAGAAATAAGACAAAGAAAATATTTGATTGGTTAAAGTGGGAAGTCCGTAGATGTTAGTAAGTGACTTCTGACTGGTGAAGTCTCTTCTTAGAGGTTAGTTGGCAGTTTCTGATTAGATAAGCTTAAGTTTTGTTTTTATGTTCTACAACCATCCATTCTGAGTTGGTTTGCTTACATAAGAACTCAGGGCACTGGAGACATCTCAGCCTAATGCCCTCCCAACTCGTTATTTGAACACTTCACAATATAAAAGTTTAAAACATAAAATGTAGACAGAAGCCAGGTGTGGTGGCTCGTACCTGTAATCCCAGCATTTTGGGAAGCCAAGGTGAGAGGATTGCCTGAGCTCAGGGGTTCAAGACCAGCCTGGGCAACTTGTTGAGACCTCATCTCTACAATAAACCAAAAAATTAGCCAGGCATGGTGATGTATGCCTATAGTTCCTGCTACTTGGAAGACTGAGGCAGAAGGATCACCTGATCCCAGCAGGTCAAGGGTATGGTGGCCATGAGTGTGCCACTACACTCCAGCCTGAGCGACAGAGTGAGACTCCAATTTAAAAAATATATATAATATATTTTCCTAGATGTCCCCATGGTTTGCTCCTTATTCAGATCTCTGCTGAAACTGCCTTACTGGAGAGCTAGAGATCATTCCCCTGACTACTAGATAGAAAATAACATCCTCCTGTTTACTCTTAAATATTATGTCTCTTAGAACACTTGTCAAGATATACTATACCATATATTTACTTATTTATTTGCTTATTGTCTGTTTCCATCATTAGAATGCAAAGCTCCATTACAGTAGAGACTTTTGCTTTGCTTGCTGATGGTTCTTCAGTACCCATGAAGAAATACCTATTACATAGCTCAGTAAATATTTGATGTATGAATTATTTGTGAATAATTATCAGAGAACAGGACAAAAGTGAACTCTAAAAGATATCCTTCTAAATTTTAAGCCTTGCTCTAAAGAGTTCAGGTTTCTGATCTATAGTTTGTTTAGATGGTTTGGGGCAATTTACACTAAGATTAATTAAAATCACACGACCAGATTGATAGTTTTCAAATAAACTCAGGGATCATGTCTGATTAATCATCATGTATCCAAGATCAAGTACATGTTGGTATTTTTTTGGTTTTTTTTTTTGAGGGGCACGACCACTGCAGCCTCAACCTGCTAGGCTCAGGTGTTCCTTTCACCTCACCCTTCCAAGTAGCTGGAATCACAGGTGCGTGCCACCACATCCAGCTAATTTTTTGATATTTTGTAGAGACGAGGTCTTGCCAAGTTGCCCAGGCTGACCTTGAACCCCTGGACTCAGGCAGTCCTCTTGCCTCTGCCTCCCAGGGTGCTGGGATTACAGGCGTGAGCCACTGTGTCCCACTGTATATGTTTGTTAAAGTAAATAGCTATTCCAGGCATGGTGGCTTACATCTGTAATCCCAACACTTTGGGAGGATAAATTGAGGCCAGGAGTTTGAGACCAGCCTGTGAAGGAAGAAAGGTGAGAGGGAGGGAGGGAGGGAGGGAGAAAGAAAGAAGGAAGGAAGGAAGAAGGAAGGAAGGAAGGAAGGAAGGAAGGAAGGAAGGAAGGAAGGAAGGAAGGAAGGAAGGAAGACACATTTCTGATAAGTTAATATTGCTTAAAATAACTTAAATAAAATCACTGTGCTCAAACTATATTTTCGTGACTCTAAATTCATATAAGAGCAAAAGGAGTACATTTTAGCACTCACTAATATGTTTCTACTCTGGGTGGTTTATAAGTTGCATTCAGTTAATAAATCATATAAATCTGTTTAGTTTGCTAGGGCTGTCATAACAAATACCACAGACTGGGTGGCTTAAACTACAGAAAATTTTTTTTTTTTTTTGAGTTGGAGTCTCACTCTGATGCCCAGGCTGGAGTGCAGTGGCACACTCACAGCCAATGCAGCCTCAACCTGTTGGGCTTAAGCAATCCTTCTGCCTCAGCTTTTCAAGTAGCTGGAACCAAAGGCATGCACCACCACACCCAGCAAATTTTTTGATTTATTATAGAAATGTGGTCTCTCCAGGTTGCCCAAGCTGGTCTAGAACCCCTGGACTCAAGTAATCCTCTCACCTTGGCCTCCCAAATTGCTGGGATTATAGGCGTGAGCCACTGTGCCCAGCCAAACTACAGAAATTTATCTTTATCATCTCACAGTTCTGGAAGTTATAAGTCCAAGATCAAGGTGTTGGTAGGTCTGATTTCTTCTGAGACTTCTCTCCTTGACTTGTAGATGGCCATCTTCTTACTGTATCCCCACCTAGCCTTTTCTCTGTGCCCCATCCCTGGTGTCCTTTAGGGTTTACTAATCTATTCTTTTTGTAAGGACATCCATCAGATTGAATTAGCTCACACCCTTATGACCGCATTTAATCTAATTACTTCTCTAAAGTCCCCAACTCCAAATAGGGTCACATTCTGAGGTACTGGGTAAACATTTAGGGCTTTTAGGATGGAAGGACACAATTCACCCCATAACAAAATCCAAAATCCATGTAGAGTATTTTTTGTAATTTTGTATTTATTTGTTAAATTCATAATTTTAAACAATTCTTTTTTTTTTTTGAGTTGGAGTTTCACTCCGTCGCCCAGACTGGAGTGCAGTGGCCGCTCCGACCCACTGGGCTCTGGTGATCCTTCCACCTCAGCCTTCCGAGTAGCCGGAATTACAGGCGTGTGCTACCACGCCCAGCTGATTTTTGATTTATTGTAGAGATGAGGTCTCGCTGCCCAGGCGGGTCTCGAACCCGCAGGCTCAGGCAATCCACTCACCTCAGCCTCCCAAAGGCGCGGGATTACAGGCTAAGCCACCAAGCCCGGCTGTTAAATTCATAATTAATGATTGTATTCATTCCCTGTTGCTGCTATAACAAATTCCAAAAACTTTAAGACTTAAACAATAAAAATGTATATTATTTACAATACTGGAGTTCAGAAGTCTCACTGGACTAAAATCAAAGTGTTGGTAGAACTGTTCCTTCTAGATACTTTAGGAAGAATCTGTTTCCTTGCCTTCTGTAGGTTCTAGAGGCTGCCTGTTTCCTTGACTGTGACCCTTTGTCCATCTTCAAGGCCAGCAATGAACAGTCGTGTCTTTCTCATGCAACAGTGTGGCATCATTCTGACATTGCCTCAGTGGGCCATATCTTCTTTGACTTTGACTTTCCTGCCTTCCTCTTTTTTCTTATAAGGACTTTGTAGTAACATTGAACCCACCAGATAATCCAGGATTATCTCCCCATCTCAAGATCCTTAATTGAATCATATTTGCACAGTCACTTTTGTCATGTAAGGTCCCATATTCACAAGGTCCAGAGATTAGGATGTGGACATCTTGGGGAGAAGCATTGTTCTGCTTACCACAGTGATATATCTCACAGTAG